>JAMJFZ010001133.1:15920000-16640000 GCA_026225945.1 Cricetomys ansorgei
AGCCCTGGGCTGGTGCTCTCAGATTCTGACACTTGTAACGGATGGCCCCTGTCACTTCCTGTCATGCAACTCAAGTGGTGGGGAGGAGTTCCCTCAGGGAAACCATGCTCACACAGCTCAGAGAGTCCCGTCTCCGTGACTCTGCTGCAGTCAGCAGCCAGGGAGTCGGGGTGGATGAGGCCAGAGCGCCCCATGGTATGGTGCTGCTTCTTTCTCCGTGCACAGGTAAGTGCCCCGTTGCTCCCCAGCCAGGAACGGGTGCTTTCAGCTCTCACCCGAGCCTCCACCGGGTGCCAGAACCTGACGTGTGGGAGGGAGCAGTGGTCTTTCCATTCCCGAAGTTGCTATGCGGTGAGCTGCTATTAAAAAGCAAAAGCAAACAGCAACAACACAAACCCCAGCTGATGGAGCCAGGCTCCTGCCTCTCTTTAGGTTTGGATCAGGAAGACATGTTGGGTGATCAGGAGGCAGGGAGCTGCGTGGGTTTGCACCGGCGGCCAGGTGGCATACATCACTGTCATTCCCTCCTCAGCAGCTGTGATTGGAGGAGGGCAAGGGGCGGGCTGGAGGGCCTCAGTGCTCCAGCGCCAGCATTTTGATTTCTACAAGAGACCCTCGTCAGTTAATGGGAAGAAAAAGAGAAGGGGATGCGCCTGCCTTCTCTTCTGGGGTTTTCCAGAGACTTCCAAGGCCACCTTTTCTTCTTTGGGTTGGAGAATGGCCAAACTCAGCTTGGAAGCTCGTCATGTTTGGAGCCTCTCTTTTGTAGGTTTCACTTAAGTTTTTAAGGTGCTCGTCAGTGGGCAGATAAAGCCAGACTGGGACCAATGGAGCCTCAGGTTCTCCCTCAGTATGCCTGAGCCTATGCTTAGCTTGTTTGGGAATGAACACCTGGAAAATATTTGTTTCTGGGTTGAAGAATTCTTACAAACCCAGAAGCTCATGTCCTGGCTTTTTATTTATTTGCTTGGGGTATGCGTTGACGTTCTAAAGAAGCCAAAACTACCTTTTAAAGGAAAAGCCCTTCTCATGGTCTATTCTCATCAGAATTATGTCCTCAGACTAATTATTGCAGACCTGGCTCCAATTCTTGTACAAGACCATTACCAAAAAAAAAAAAAAAAGAAAAAAAAATAATCTGACATCTGATTTGCCATATATACCGTTCAATGATATTAAATCTGTTCATAACGCCGTGCGCCTGTCCCCACCACCCATCTCCAGATTCTGTCTCGTCTTGTGAAAGTGGAACTGAGTCCATTAAATAGTACCCTGTCCACCATCCCCTGGTAGATAGCACCTACCATTCTACTTTCTGTCTCCCTGGTATGTGTGTGTGTGTGTGTGTACGTGTGTGTGTGCATGTGTGTGTGTATGTGTGTGTGCGTGTGTGTATGTGTGTGTGCGTGTGTGTGTGGGGTGTGTGTGTGCGTGTGTGTGTGTATATGTGTGTGTGCGTGTGTGTGTACGTGTGTGCGCGTGTGTGTGAGTGTGTGTGTACGTGTGTGTGCGCGTGTGTGCGTGTACGTGTGTGTGTACGTGTGTGTGCGTGTGCGTGTGTGCGTGTGTGTGTGTGTGTAGGCCAGAGGTCAACATCAGGCATCTTCCTCAGTCACTCATTTTTTAAAGCCCGTGCTCACTATTACTGCATGTGCACACCCAGCATGTGTGTGGGTGCACTTGCACAACTCACGTGTGGAGGTCAGAGGACAACTTTATGGAGTCGGTTCTCTCCTACGTTTTTTGTGGATTCTGGGGATCAAACTCAGGTCATGAGGCGTGTGTTGCAAACCCCTTTCCCTCGGCGCCGTCTCACCGACCCGTCGCAGCTGTCACGAGACACAGCGTCTCTCTGACCTGGAGCTGGCCAATCTGAGTACCGACTGCAGCAAACCCCAGGTATCCCCAGCCCCCGCCCCCAGCTCTGAGAGTACAGGTGTGGGCGTCACCATGCCCAGCGTTTATGGGGGTGATGGGGACCCAAACTCAGGCCCACATGCTCAAACAGCATGCGTTACCAGCCAAGCCGTCGGTCTGGGACTTTGACTGCTCTGAGTATTTGATGAATTGAGTCAAACAGGATTATTTTTTTGTAACTTGCTTGTTTCCCAGAATGGCCTCGGGTCCATCTATGATATCACATGCCTCAGAATTTTCTCCCTTGAGGCTGAATATAATAATACTACTAATAATAATAGTAATACTACTACTACCACTAATAATAACGCATCACG
This sequence comes from Cricetomys ansorgei, assembly GCA_026225945.1. NCBI lineage: Eukaryota > Metazoa > Chordata > Mammalia > Rodentia > Nesomyidae > Cricetomys > Cricetomys ansorgei. The sequence continues at coordinate 15,922,235 of JAMJFZ010001133.1, forward strand.
TTTTGTAGCCTGTTCATCCCTCACTGAGCTCCGGGCTGCTTGTATGTTTTAGCATGGTCAACAATGCTGTTACAAACATGGACGTACAAATACGCCTTTGAAATCCTACTTGCAATTTCTAAAGGCCTGTGCCCCGAAGAATTGCTGGATCGTAATTACGAATGTTTCGGGAGCCAGGGTCTGGCTTTCCACAGCATCTGTGCTGTCCTCCGTCCGGGCAGCACACCAGGAGCCCGGCTTCTCTACGTCCCTCTGAACACCTACTATTTTCTATTTATTTTTGTCATGTGCTTCTTTTTTGTGTTCATCCAACGATAGTGACGTGGATATTTTCGCACTGTGGATGTGTACACCGTGGGCCACCTGGACATCTGTGGAGAGGTGCCCCAAGTCCTTTGCCCGTTTTTGACTCAGGTTGTTTGATTTTTCTTGCTGAGTTTGGGAATTTGTTTGTATTCTACATATGTACCCTTTGTTATATACGTCTGGTATGTTGGTGTTTTCTCCAGTCTTGTGGTTTCATTTTAATTCTACTGATACTGTACACACATGTATTTTTAATCCTGTCCTGTGACTTGAGCGATTTCACTCCTCCAATTCACTGCAACCAGCTATTTGCTTGCTTAATGATGAATAATTTCTGAGCCTTTGAGATATGGAAATTGATATTTAAAGTTGTCACATGTGAAGGATATTAATGTAGAACACACAATAGCATTTACATTGCTAGCTTATGAAGTTACTGTATCACTGTAGGGATTAGCTACTGTTGTTCCCATTTTACAGATGGTAAAACTGAGGTTTAGAGAAGTGAATTTTCCCAAAGTCTGTTAGCTAGTGAGTAAGTCAGGTTTTAAATGAGGCAGAATGGATCTAGAAATGGCATCCTTAGCCCTTAGGCACACGTGGTGACTTTAATGCTGGGACCTGCCCAAGTCTTCTGCCATGCACAGTATCTGAAGGGTTTTCTCTCCAGTGCCTTGTCAACTTGTCCATTTTGGTGCTTTGATGTGGTTCAATTACATGAGTAAGAACAGTCACAACCAGTCACTTTCTCTGGGGCTCAGTATCCTCACCTATCAAACGTCATTTCCTCCATACTCATTTCGGCTCTGGGGTGGGTCCGAGGTGTGAAGGTACGTTGTATCAAAGTAAAAACTGGTTTTTATGTCTGTCCTAGTTAATCAGTGATTTTAGGTACACGGATATCTATCTACTGGGACTCAAAATGTAATAGGCTAGCTGACTGCTCTTGGAAACACTACGGAGCAAGTTTTGATTTCTTATCTCTGACAGTCTCTGGAAAAGGTTCTGGAGAGATTGCGGTTGTGGGAGAGAGAAGAGGGAGGAACTCTTTAAAGAGCACACCAATGTGTCTTACATCTGATCAAAGTTGTTCTAAGTCTGTGGAGAGCAAGGGGGACGTGAAGGTTAAGGGCACAGGCTTTGGAGCCAGGCAGGTGTGGGTCTGAGTCCCAGCTTGGACTCACTAGCCGCGCGACCCAGGGTGTTACGAGGTCCCTCTGGTCTAACTTCTCTGCTGTGCGAAGGAAATAGTAATGTCCACGTTCTTGGGTTGTCCTGAGAAACAACTGAAGTAACTCATGGCAGTGCCACGCGGGGTCAGCGCCCAGCAAATGTCGCCAGGTGCCATGCTGCACCAACTGTAGGGTGTGTGGGTGGTCACCAGAGAGGTAAATGAGAAGCGACACTGCCAGAATCCTCGGTGTGCGAGGGGTTGGCCGCAACAGGGCTCTGAAGGCTTCGAGTCCCGAAGATGTGATCCGGGCTTGATTCTGTGCAGGGAGCGAGGCAGCGTATTTCACGCAAGGGCTCCATTTAAAGTCTCTCTTCTAGCCTTCCCAGACCGGGCATGGTGTGGAGGGGAAGGACATTCAGAGCTGGTTCTGAGAGAGCCTTTCCCGATAGAACACTCAGTGTGTGACTCACAAGGGACAAAGTCAGGGTGGTGACCACCGCTGTCTACTGGGACAGAAACAATGGGTGTCTCCAGGACCTAAATATAGATGGCGTGGATGTCATTTGGGGAAACAGGTTCCCGGTGCTGGATGGGTGGGCAGCTCCCTCAGGAAGAGCTCAGGAAGCAGGCTCTGGCTGCGATCCCTAGCTCTGTCCATCCTGAACTTCTAAATAACTTCATCAATGTTCTGGCTTCTCTGCCCCCCCGGGGGAGGGAGAGGGTACCTCAGCAAGCTGCCGAGCCCATTCCCCGCCAGTCTTGTTGATGCTCCTTCTCCCAGACTTTCTACAGACCCCACCTGTGCCCTGCTGCTGGCTCTCGTGTTCCCTCACTCCTTCAGGTCTAGCAGGACGGAGTACAGGGTGGGAGTCAGGAGTTGGGGAGTCATCAAGTCTCAGACCCCGCAGTTAACTCGGGGTGCTGCTACCTTTCCCAGCTCCCATTCTCTGTCTAAAGGCAGACGAGACACAGCTGTTAGGGATCTGGTTCCTGGGAGCTGCAGAGATGGCTCAGCAGTTAATAGCACTGGCTGCTCTTCCAGAAGACGGTCTCACACCCACCTGGTTGCTCACAACCATCTGTAACTGAGTCCCAGAGGCAGTGACACCGTCTTCAAGCCTCCCCAGGCACTACATGCATGTGGTGTGTTTGGAATATATGTAGGCAAAACACCTTTACACATAAAATTAAAAAAAAATACTTTTTAAAAAGGAAGAAAGAATCTGTCTCCGCCCCAATTGCAAATACTCACTGCTCCTTACACTGTGACTCTACAGGTATCTTCTCTCCGGGCTCAATTTCCTCATCTGCACGATGGGGATGTGGATCAGGTCTACCTTGTGGACTATACAAAGCTGATAAAAATCAGTCTGAAGCCTTTCGAACACTAATGCTCAGAAAATGCTCTCTGTGACCAATAACTGTGATCTGGGGGAAAGAGAAACTTGAAAGGAGCCCGTGTCCCTCCAAATTCACCCTCGTTTTCCACATCTGAACACCACTGGGACTGTTATTTTTTTCATATTTTTACTTAAGTTGGCATTTCTTTTTCTTTTCTCTTTTTTTTCTTTTGCCTCTTTCGTGTTGATTGCTTTGCGTTTAAACTTTAGCTTCGTCGTATGGCTTAATGGTCCTGAATCACAGCTTAGCCATTTCTTTGCTGAGAAGCATGGCAAACAGAGATGGGCGTACTCCGCACAGCCTGTAGTGAATCTGTAATATGCTGGGACCTGAGTGGCACACTTCAGCGGCCTCACGACATCTGAGGTGTGGGTCGCTCCCTGCTGGAGGGAGCTCAGGAGAGAGACTCTAGTGCTGCTCCCCTGCCTTGTCCCCCTGCTTTCTGAATAACTTAGTCCCTGTTCTGACTTCTCTCCATCCCTAGTGTGGTCATGTCAAGCTGCCTGGCCCATCTCATGCTTGCCTCTCTTCCCTGCTGGTCCTGTTGATGTTTAACCCCTTCCTTTCCTTCCACAGGCCCCGCCCTTCCCCCCAACACTGACTGTGATTGTTGACTCTGCTTACTTTATGAGAATGAAAAATCACCCCAGTTCTGATTCACTGACCTCCCGTCCCGGAGAATCAGCTTGGTTCTTGCTTCTGTACCAGGTGTTCAGTTCATCGTTGTGGCCCTTTGCTGTCTTCTTTGAATGGGCCATTGCCAGCCTGGAGAAAGAGTGACAAGAAGCTACAAAATGACCAAGTTTGTAAAACCCCAGCTTTGCGAGACATGAGAGCGGTCACAGCCCCTCTCTGACGGCCTCATTCAGCTTCTGCTGAGTCACAGCAATATACAAACGTGGAGACAGACAAACACAAACATCTGTTCTCCTCACAGGCAGGCTGGCTAGGAGTCTGCTCCATGAGGGTTCACATGTGGGTTCTCCTCTTGTCCAGAGGAGCAAGCAGAGACACACTGTGTCTGTTAGGGTGGGTCCTGGTTTCCTTTCCAGTTGCTGTGACAAAAATACCCCAGTGAATGCAACACAGAGGACGGGGGTTCATTTCTGCTCACAGTGCAGGCTAAGGGTCCATCACTGCAGGGAGATCAAGGTGGCAGGGACTTAAAACAGCTTAGTCACATCCACAGTGAAAAACAGAATGCATCATGCTTGCATTCACCTTACTTCTCCTTTTTAATACGATCCGGGACCCAGGCTCAGAGAACGGTGCCACCAGCAGTGGACTGTGTCTTCCCACCTCAGTGACTATAATCTAGACAGTTCCCAATAGATATACCCACCGGCCAACCTGATTCAGATGGTCCTTTACTGGGGCTCCTCCCCAGGTGATTCTAGATTGCAAATTTGACAGTTAAAACTGACTATCCCTTCTACCCACACTCCATTGGCAAGAGCAAGTCACAGGCCACAGCTGAGGGGTCACAGATACATTGCTGAGCCTACGTTTCTTGATCTCTGTATAGAGATGTGAGGGTAAACAATGAAGTTAATGAAGACATCTAACCAAAGCATGTCTCAGAACTTAATAACTGTGTGACTGATGCATGTCTGGAGGGACTGCTCCAGACCTGGTTGGTGATAAACATATCTCAGGGTATACCCCCGCTTGGTTCTCTAGGTCCACACTGGGCAGATGCAGAGGTACTGACATGCCTGCAGCATGATGATAATACCCTGCCTGATGCAAGAAAGGAGAGATTGGTCAAGTCCTGGTGTCAGGGCAGGTAGGGAGAAGAGGGATAGTGAGCAAGTCTTAGTGTCAAGGACACAGGGGCCCATGGGGAGAGGCAGGCTTTGCTCCTGAACAACTAGGGTGCAGAACCCTCAAGAATTTACTCCCAAGCACACAATACGGGCTGTCCTGGGCGCTAACTCTTCAAGTACCCACACGCACTAAGGATTTCTTCTGGTACTTGGCCTGCCAGTCTCTAAATCACCAGCCCTGTCTCCCCATGAGCCTTCATGCACTCTTGGGCGTTCTCCACAGAGATGTACACATAATTATGAGCATTTCCACCCTGAGAGGAGCAGCTCCAGCGATTCGCCTGTCCGTCCTCTTTTCTTCTGTCTCCGAAGGAATCTATCCAGTGGTGGTGGTGGTGGTGGGGTTCTAGAGTCGATGCTGATGTTCAGAGTCACCTCCCATTGACGGCGTTTCCAAATGAGGCAGGCAATGAGGATGAACTGGGTCGATGAGACCTCATTTGTATGCACATAAGGTCCAGACTTACCCATTGAGAGGGATAGGAAAACTCATCTCACCAAATCTTATTTGATTGATTAATACAACAGAGACCCAGATAGGTTAATTCCCTTGCCCACACAGATAATTAAAAATAATAATTAAAAATAATAATAACAAAAATAATAAAATAATAAAAATAATAATAATAATACTAAATGCTTTTTCCAAGCAGGTGATTTATGCTAAAATGAGATTAGATCTTTAAAACAATTTTTTTTTACCATGGTGCATTTAGGGACATCAATGGGAGATGGCTGTCTCTTCCCACCATGTAGGTTCTGGAGCTCAAACTTAGCTTGCCAAGGTTTGTCCACAAGCATTAACCTGCCAAGCCATTTTGCCAGTGGGTAAGGTTATACCTCACTATCTTTTTAGAATATAGAGCCTTTCCTGGACCGTCAGTTTCATGGGTCACGCTCCAAAAATGAGTTTTCTTGACCTTTCATTTCAGATGAAGGAAACATGTAACATCTCTCAGCTGTGCAGCCATCATGTCGTGAGATCTTTAGGACAGAGCTTTGTCTCCTCTTTCTCTGGTCTTCCCTTTTCACAGGGAAGGAACTGGGCCCTGCAGAGTCCTGGAAATCATACTTGAAGCCATTCTTCTGTTCCTTTTGAAGGCGCTTTGTTTTCTGGTAGATTGTTTGCACAGCCACCAGGAAATCAGTCCCTGCCTGGAGTCAGCAATGCCACTGCTTCCTGCCCGCGGCCGCCCAGGTGGGAGTGTGCTTGCTGGCTTGTTGCAGGCTGATTCTTGGCCAGCAGAATCCTGTGGCCCTCCCTCTGTCCCTTGCTCAGCCTGTCTGCACAGAGCAGGGGAGGCATAGAAGAGAAAATCTAAGAGTCTGTTTTACTCCACAGCTACTAAAGCATGTGTCTCTGGGTGCACTATGCACCGAGACACGGCACTGCCCCATGGAAACAGTGCGCAAACTACATGTGTAAATTCTACATTTTCTAGTAGCCAGGTTAAAACAAGTGAAAACAAAAAGATTAATTTTTGTAGTATTAACTCAGTATTCCTAAATAGCATTTTGATGTGTTGTTATTAAAATTACATATATATGTGTGTGTATATATATATGTATATATATATATTTATACATACATATGTATATTTACACTAATTCTTTCAAATATACAGCTCAACTAAGGCCAGCCACTTCAAATGTCTGGTTGCTACACATGGGTCACAGTGGCCAATTCAGGTCTAGTGTGGCACCAGCTCTTTCTCAGATGAGGGCAGTGGGCACAGGTGACATTGACCAGTTGAAATTGGCTAGGACAGCTGAGTAGCTGAGCTAATTTTTTTCTTCATTTCACTGAATTGAAATGTAAATTTGGCCAGGCAGTGGTGGCATAAGCCTTTCTTTAATTCCAGCACTTGGGAGGCAGAGGCAGGTGGATCTCTGTGAGTTCGAGGCCAGCCTGGTCTACAGAGTGAGTTCCAGGACAGCCAGAGTTGCAACAGAGAAACCCTGTCTTGACAAAACAAACAAACAAAAGTAAATTTGAATGGGTACATGTACTTCCTGGCTACTTTATTGGACAGCACAAATCTAGAGGTTTGATCTCAGAAAAAATGTCAATTTAAACCTGATCAAACTATCATTTCTCACTTTGAGCCTTGGGATTTTACAGATAGATAACACTACTGGGGAGGGTGGCAGGCTGGTCCACATTTGGCCAGTGGGAGTAGAAGTTACAGTGCACTTTTCCAGTACTGTGCAGCTGTGTTAATCACTCTGCTTCGTGTGCCTGGAAATTACTGCTGCAGTTTCTCCTGCATGTGAATGGATTTGTATAGAACATTTTCTGTAGCCACAGACATGCCAACTAGTAGAGTCTTCAGTAAGTGCATTAAAAAGATACTTTACTGGGCAGGGCATGGTGGTACACACCTTTAATCTTCCTACTGGCGAGGCAGAGGCAGGGGGATTTCCGAGGTCAACCTAGTCTACAGAGTAAGTTCCACGACAGCCAGGCTACGCAGAGAAACACTGTCTTAAAGAATGAAAAACAAGGCCAGATGGTGGTGGTGCACGCTTTTAATGCCAGCACTCAGGAGGCAGAGGCAGGCAGGTCTCTGAGAGTTCAGGCCAGCCTGGTCTACAGAGTGAGTCCAGGACAGTCAGGTTGTAATAGAGAAACCCTGTCTCAAAACCCCCAAAAAGAAACAAAACAAAGCAAAACAAAAAGCTTTGCAACTACTGAAGAGATGAAGCAGTTTGTGTTGATGTTTCATGAATTTGGCCAAACACCAGGCTCGCACCTGTAATCCCAGAGGCAAAGGCAGGGCAATGAAGAATTCAAGGCCATCCTGGGCCACATGAAACACTGTCTCACCCTTTTCCCTGTGGAGGTGGGGGGAATCCCAAATGATTAGCAAAAGTGCCCCAACACCGTATGCATTTGCATTCCCTATTAAAATAAATATCTTAAAAAATAAAAAGAGGAAACTTTGAGGGTGAATCAGGAAGGGTTTCTAGAGGAGGGGACCCTCAGACTGAGTCACAAAAGATGTACAGGAGGCCTGACAAGAGGAAGCCTGGGGCTAAGGTGTGAGTGTGCAATAGGGCGGGGCATCCATAGGCACCCAGGGGCGACAGAGGGCTAAGTCTGTAAAACATGACAGTAACAGACAGTTTGATGACAGATTGAGGTCTTTGAGCCATAGATGGTTTGAAGGAAGTTGAAGCAGCATGATTGCATTTATGTGAATGACAGCTCTGCAAGACAGTCAGAAACTCTGATCTGAGGACCTCTAGGGACTGCTGAGCCTTAGAGGGAACTAACTCAGGCCTAACTAGAAAGCAGGTTTTCTTCCTGTGTGTGGCCAGAATGGAATGTCTCAGTCAATGAACTCAGGAGCAGGTCTGCAAACCCAACTTCAGATAGGCTGAGAAGATGCAGGTACATTGTATTAAAATGTGTGTTAGATAAATAGGTCAATAGGTCATTCATTGGAAGAACGGTGCTTCTTGAGTTTCTGAGTTTTCCTTTTTCATAGAGACAGGGTCTCAGGTGTCTCCGATTGACTTCTAATGCCAAATTCCCCAGCGTAGCTGATGATGACTGACTTTTTGGTCATCTTAGGTGAAGCATTACAGCGCTGGGCCCAGTTTTCTTCAGTGTTAGGGACGGAACTTAGAGTTTCATGCGAGTGAGTCAAGGGCTCTATCCACCGGACTACACCCCCAGCCCGTTTATTCACTCACGCCGTACCTATGGATAGATATTATCCACATAAACAAAGGCTCACTGGAGGCGCTCAGCAAGTTTTAAAAGTAAAAAAAGGTCATGAGTCAAAATTAAAAAAAAAAAAAAATTCAAGACCTCTGGTCTAGAAGCGGGGAAGCCCTGTGTGTTTGTGGTTCTGGTTGGGTCACAGTGGACTCAGTTCTACCACATGAGTCAGGTAGGAGGCATGAGCCAGCAGTGCTGGAGCTGACGTGCATTGTACATGTCAAAGTGCAACCACGTGGCTTAGCCGGGGCATGTGTGAGAAGGGTCTTGGTTAACGGATCGGTTTTGACTGACGGGCGTGTTAGTGCTGTGCTGCACACCACTTCCCACTGAAGTGTATCGCAGGCAGGTCTCTGGGTGACCGGAGGCAAGACTAACCACAGCACACGTCCCCAAAGGTGGGATGCTAAGCAGACTGGCCACACATCTGCAGCCTGACTGGAAGAGAGTGGCCCCGTTGTCTCTGGTGCTGTTCCAGGTTTGTGTGAGGGACTCTGCCTCTCCACCTTCGTGTGCTCAGACGCACTTTGCCAATCTGCAGGCATGAGTGGCATCCTGTTTGAACCCCTCCCTTCCAGCACCTTGCCTCTCTTCCCACCTTGAGCATAACATGCAGACTCTGAATTGTAGGTACCTTGGGGAAAGAAATTGTGTGTATGTGTGTTTTCTCTATTCTGGTTCCCTGGATGAGGAAGGAATAAAACATTGACATACTACTCTTTCTTTTAGATAGAAACTTCCCCATGAGTTGGTCTTAGGTGCTCATAGGCTCTTGCTGAAGAAAAAATCATGCCTTGTCTGTTACCTGACATGCGCTGGGCTTGGGGAGAGGCCTGGTCTGCGTCACCGAAGCTTCTGTGAGCTTGAAGCCAGGACCATCCTCACCAGCCTGCGGCCAGCTTAACTTCACCGGTCCTACTCCCAGAAGGACATGAGCTTGGTTCCCTCTATGCTAGTTGTCTCGAGACACTGTCACTTTGGGGCCAGGGCTCCATGTTTCACTTTGTTCTGCTTCCTGCCAGTTGAGAGCTCAGCTTGCCTGCAGCATCCTCGTGTCTCTTCACCAACAGAGCAGGGTAGTGGACACTTCTAACCTACACATTCACAGGCGTGGGTGTGGCAGCACGGGGATACCCCTACCTCTCTTCCAGATCTCCTACTGTAAACAGCCGTTCAGGGCAAAAGAACACACACACACACACACACACACACACACTGCTGGTAGAAGGATTATTGTGATCTGCAATTTTGAGGGAGGTGGAGCCCCTTGGATGTAGTATTATGCTGCTGCTGGGATGGCTCACCAGGGAAGACAAGGAGGCATCTTCATTTGTAGAAGCCCTGCCAGACCTCATCAGAGGGAAGCACCATCCTGACCAGTGGCATACTAGACAGTGGAACTCTGAGCATCTGAGCTCAGGTGTTTTTATTCATTCAGAACTCCTCAGGTGCAGATCATAAGCAATCAAACATCCCCCACAGAAATTCAACACCTGCAGACAATACAAAATGCCAAGGCCTATGCATCCATTTTTCCAACAGTGCACAAGGGCGTCTACCTTTGAAGATGCCTCCTTGTCTTCCCCAGTGAGCCACCCCACCAGCAGCATACTACTACAAATGGCGCCCCATGTTGGGCACCACTTGTTGTTAACGACAATCTTTTACCCTTAATTTAGGGAAAGAGAAAGGAAGGATAGAAAGAAATTTTCACTGCTTTTGCAGGCAGCCTTGATATAGAATGAGAGAAAGGTAGAAATCCTCACAGCCTCTTTTAGGCTGTCCTAAGCTTGAAGAGGACTAACTGACAGCAAGTCAGACTAGTGTCTTAGCTCACTATCTGTAATCTCAGTCTCTCCAACCTTTGTTCCTTTAAGTAAGAATCAACACACTAATGACGGACAGCCCAACTAATGAACCAACAACCACTCCAGCTCTGGGGGTCTTCAGACCTTTTATACCCTAAGCAAAAGTTCCCATAAACCCAAGTTGCACACAATCCCAAGAACAAGCTACAGGTGCCAGAACAACTGCACCTAAGCAAATTATAGCCACCTTCATCAAGCATTCCAAATCCAACTCGTAAACATCCGCCACACCTGTAAACCCACACACGTGAACCTAGTCCAAATGCCATTTTGCGTTTTTAAAGAAACCAAAATAACTAAAACTTCTTCCAAGTATCCCGTTACATTCGGACTTTTCACATCTCTGTCATTCCCATTGCCACTTTCTTCCCCCAGCCAGCAGCGCCTCGGCCACATGTTATCATATGAGAAGGGTGTTGGAGGTCATCCGGCTCAACTCCCTGAACATGTAGATGGAGAAACTGATCCAGAGGGAAAACGAACTGGCTCATGTCAGATGGCTAGGGTGCCAGCCTTAAAAAACAAATCACAACCCAGGCAGTAATTGTTCAGTAATTGTTTTATTTTACAATTCATGCATCAGGCAAGAAAAGGATAACATCATTATGACTTGGAAATGTCTGATAGAAATTAATAGCACAGGCTTCAGAAAATTTTGTTACAGTAAAGCTGGAGAACTATCCGGATGAGAACTGAACTATCTCATTTTATAAAGGCATCTCATGTGCAGCCACAGTGTCTGGATGGTTACAACACAGAAGGTCTTTAAACTTCTCATCTGGATGTTTCTCATCGTCACAGTCTGTTAGAATACATCTACATGTGGGCATTGCTTGGTTCTGACAGTACATAACATTGTGGGCTAGGACATTCTCAACAACAAAGAGTTGGGAGTGTCCTGTGAAGCCAACAAGGAAGGGGAGCAGGCATGTCTGGCTTCCCCCTGGCTCTGCAGAGCTAGCCTCGTTCCCTCCTCCCACAGGGAGAAGGAAGAAGGCTAAGGGAAGATAAAGTGTCCGTCCTCAAACAAAGCAAGGCTAATGCTTTGGGTCTCCCAAGCACTCCCATTTCCTGTGGCTAAAGTTAGGCCTATTAGATAGGAATTTCATTTTTATTCCATGACTGGGCAGAGAAAGAAAAGGAGGAGGCCCCATTTAGCCATCCCAGGGGAGAGGGCCAGAGGTAGTTGCTTATCTTTGCTTGTCATGTGTGGCAAAATGCACGGGGCAGTTACCAGTTACTTTAGTGACTTTCAAAACATTGCTAGTGCCATGAAAGTGAATCACCTTGGTGATAGGCTAGCCCTTACCATGGAGATGGGAATAATGACTTTCTACAAAACAACATAGGTTTCCCCCTGATATTTGTCTTTAATTGGAAGTTTCTATTACTCAGATAAACAAAAGCCCAGTATATTTGCCATGAATACAATGTAATTATTAAGGTAAATAAATATTCCCAGACGATGTTATTAAACTTTAGCTAGTCGTGTCCTGAGCCTCTCTGTGCCCGGAAGGGAGACATTGGAGTGAGGCAGCCTCAGTTTGAGTCTTCCTCCGGGTTGGATTCAGGATGGCAATGGGTTGAAGACATGGTGACTTTATCATTGTGTGGTTGTAGGCTGAGTGAGGGGTATTGTAGCAGGTTCTGAGTTATCGTAAGATGTCACAAGCCAATGTCAGAGGTCATCTTGTCCAACTTGCTGAGTTCACCGTGAACAAAACTCATCTGCAGAGGCCCAAGTGGCATATGCAACCCCAGATACCTTCTTCAGTGTCTCCTGTCTGTGTCGTCACTCCCTGCGCCCTTCCACCTGAGAGAGTTTCTATCCAAGGCAGCAGACATCCCAAGAAACCCTGTTTTGTCGGTGAAAGGAGGAACTGGGTTTGGCCACCCTACCTCCTCACTCCTAGTGGAGACTTATGACCGTGTTTTACAAACTCGGGGGTGGGGGGTGTCCCCCAGTGAGTGGGACTCTGGATGGCCGTGGCTGTAACTTACTGACCATGCTAGCTTCCTCCTTCTGCCACCTCACTTCCTTATGCTCACCAGAACTTCCAAGGAACCCTCCCGGGCAGATAGCTTAGTCCTCCATCTTTACCCCAAGATCTGCTTTACAGATACCCCAAGTAAAGATATCAAGCATCCTAATTAGCTTTAATGGTTAGCTTGATACAGCTTGGGGTCATCAGGCAGTAAAGCCCCGATTGTGAGCATCGCCTCTGGGAGACTGCCTTGATTATTAATTGATGTAGGAGGGCCCAGTGTTCTCGCAATAGCGCCATCCCAGGTGGTCTTGAGCTGCACAGGAGAGCCAGGCACTGACCCTGTGAGCTATCAGCAAGCAGCATTCCTTCATGATTCCTGTCACCAGGTTTCTTCCCTTGGAGAAGCCAAATAAATGTAAGCCAAATAAATCCTTCCCTCTGCCTAAGTTTCTTTGGTTTGCTAAAGCCTGGGTCATCCCAGACACTTCTACAGCATGAACCGGGCCAAAGTGAGAACACAGTTCCTCACGCCCGAGAAGATAAGTTCTATTTGATCAGAAGTCGGTGTCTCCCTAAACAACAAAACTGTCAGTACACAGGCTGACAGTTTATCCCTAATGGTGTTCCTCTCCAAGAGGAACACTCATCTCACCAAATCCTATTTGATTATCTACACAGTGGAGACCCAGATAGGTTAGTTCCCTTACCCAGAGGTACATTGATGATGATGATGATGATAGTAGTAATTAAATGTTTTTCCCAAGCAGCTGATTTATGCTCAAATGGGATTAGATCTTTAAAAAAAGTTTTTTTTTTATACCACGGCGCATTTAGGGACATCAGAGGACAGCTCTGGGAGTTGGCCGCCTCCTTCCACCACATAGGTTCTGGAGCGCAAACTTGAGTTGCCAAGGTTTGCCCACAAGCATTAACCTGCTGAGCCGTTTTGCCAGCCGGTAAAGTTAGACCTCACTATCTTTTTAGAATACAGAGCCTGTCCTGGACTGTCGGTTTCTTGGGTCACGCTCCAGGTCTGCCCCATACTCCTGCTGCCATTGCCTTTCCCACCACGATGGACGGTATCCTCGAATCCTGAACCAAAACAAACCCTTCCTTCCATACCTTCCTTCTGTCTGGTATTTCGTCACAACGAGAAAAGTAACTGGTACAGAGGGAAGGAAGGGGCTCCTGCGTGGCAAAAGGTTCTGTAAGGAAGCCAACTTCAGCCACTTAGATTGGGAGTGACAGTATGATTGATAGCTCGAAGTGTGTCGGCAAGAAAGCGTGTTTGCTTTTCAGTGCTAGGAATCAAACCGGGGCCTCAGGCATGCTCCCTCACTGAGCCACACCCCAGCCCTGAACTGTTTATTTACCTATGTCCTGATCTCCAAGGCAGCTCAGAAAGCATCACCCATTCCTCCAGAGTTCCTCATCTCTACTTGGTGGGGCCCTGTTGCCCCAAGGAATCCAGGTTCCAGACCCCGGAGGCTGAAGGAAGCCTTGTGTCCCTGTGGCTAAAGACTTGCCTTTTGGCAATTGGGGAACTACTCATAAATCCAAAGTGTCACCAGACCACGAGGGCTGGGGGCATTTTTAAACAGCTGAGGGCAGACCCAGGAACTCTTGTTGTCTGCTCAGCTGCCAGTGTTACTGTGGATAACCATGTCTGGGTCTGTGTTATGCAGTTGGATAGTCTGCCATTGCCTACATGAGGGCTACACGAGGTGCTTACCCAGAAATTAAGCAGTTATTCAGACGTTTTCTAGAGTTGTGTGTATGTGTGTGCGTGTGTCTGAATTTAAATGATCCTATGAGTGAAGAATTAGAGGTTTTTGTTTATATTCTGTTTATCGTGTGTGCTTGCCATGGAGCCTGTGTGAAGGTCAGAGGACAACCTGTGAGAGTCAGTCCTCGCCTTCCCCCATGGGAGTTCCTAGGCTGGAACCCAGGGCCATTTATGGAAAGTGAGCCATCTTAATTATGGCTTTTTAGTGAACGATCTTAAAAGAAGTTTGTTAAAGTGTTTTAAAAAAACTAAGAGAAGCTGAGTGTTGTGTAGTACGGGGTGCTTGCCTGGTACACAATAGCTTCAAGGACTAACATTGCTGAGGAAAAAAAGCAGATAAACAAACAGCCAGGAGAGCGCCAGGGGCAGTAGGGTTATGAACTAAGGGTGGCGGTTAATCTAATCCCTCGCACCTGAGAGCCAATGGAAACAAAATAACTACCATAATTTAGAGGGCCTGGGAAGAAGTCCTGGCTGACTCAGTTTTGTGCTTCTTGTCACAATTCACTGTTGAAAATCTTGGTGGATGCAAACCCTTCGCCCTACCCTACACCGGCGCCTGTACAGCGACAGTCTGCGGCAAGATTTCTGGGTTTTCTGGCGTTTTCAACATCATCAGTATTTTCTCCTTGAGTTTCAGTCTGGTGCCCTCACTGCTCTTACTACTGCCAGTGGCCTTAATACTGATAATAGATAATATGTCAGTTCCGAGCCCTTGACCCACAGTGGTCTAGCGAACTGTCACTGATGTGGCAGAGGAGGAATCAGGCACAGAAAGGCCAAGTGAGAGACCCAGGCTCCTTGGCAGGTGTATGGCAAAAGAAGATGCAAACTCCCCGATTCTGCCTGTGCGGCCTGCCAGGCACCTCCACGCTGTCACCACAGCCACTTACTGTGTCATCAGAACGTACGGAACAGTAGCTCAGAGGGCAACTGAGTTCCAGGTTCTCTGCCACGTGAGCCTCAGATAAGTCTAGACAAAAACAGGATCTGGGTTCTAGGATGCTCAAAAAGGGAAGGTGTCTTAAAATTGAGGAGAAGGAAAGAAATAGCCCTGTGTTGAATGGAATAGGGTCTCCCCTCCGTCCTCCTACCTGTGGCTCAAAACAAAATGAGGGATGTTTTTCTGCTCAAATGTGAGTGGATGAAGCAGAGTTCCAGCCGAGGGCAAGCACAAGAACACAAAATCCTTTTGCTAATCTCTTCCAAAAGAAGGCCCAGATGAAAGGTACAGCATCAAAGCTGTTTGCCAGCAAGAAGATAAATGAAAAAAGGCTCGAGATCTGGTTCAAATTGAGTAATTATAAAGGACTGATCAGGGACCATTTGCTGTCAAGTCAGGAGCTGCGCCCTCTCCATCAGCGGGTTTTGCTGTTCTGGTCGTCTCCTTATTTAATAAAAAAGTCTGTGATTAAATAATAGGGCTGTTCCGACGCTAATCAATTTAATCTCAGCCATTTAAAGTGAAGTCAGACTTCACCATTTGCCCTCATCTCTGAGACAGGAGTGGGAAGGACCCAGTACCAACACTAAAGGTATCCGACCGACCACAAGGGGCTCTGTGGTCAACCCCTTGGGGACTAGGCAGTCGGGAGAGTCAGACCGCAGCCTAGGACTCTCTGTATTTGCCATGCTGCAGGCCTCCCCATCCCTCACACACTGATGGCCTCTCAGGGTCAAATGGTAGCAAAACAATAATCCCAGTAGTGCTAGTAATCACAATAATGAGCACACGATCATTTTCCAGCTCTCTTACCATATACCTGGCCCTGTTCTAAATATTTTACACCCTCTAATTCTTAAAATATCCCTATGATGGGAAAACTAAAGCTTATAGACACTGACATATCCTGCATACCCGGGACCTTCCTGACAATGCAGTATATTCTCAATTAATATTGGTTGAATAAATGAAGGGATAAAATAACTTGTCCAGAGTCAGACCAAGTGGCAAGTGGCAGAGGTGGATTCTTATTCTCAAGTTTGTCTCATTTCTGCTCTTGGTTTCTTGAGGTATACAGGGTAATTTCCTATGGACATATTAATATTGTTTAATAATGTTTTTAATTTTATACTTATTTATTTTATGTGTACGAGTGCATGTTTGGATGGGTGTGTGTGTGCCACAGTGTGTCTGTGACAGTCAGAGGACGACTTGTGAGAGTCAAATCACTCCTTCCAGGGTTTTGAACTCAGGTCTTGAAGCTTGGCCACAAGCACTTACATCCACTGAATCATCACCTATGTGTAACACACACACACACACACACACACACACTTGAAATAGAGACTTTCTACTCTTGGTTGCTATGTAGATCAAGCTAGCCTTGAACTTGTGTGCTGTGTGGGCCAGGCTGGCCTTGAACTTGCTGTGTGCTGTGTATAGCAGGATGACCTTGAACTTGCTGTGTGCTGTGTAGGCCAGGCTGGCCTTGAACTTGCTGTGTGCTGTGTATACCAGGATGGCCTTGAACTTGCTGTGTGCTGTGTTGACCAAGCTGGCCTTGTATTTGCTCTGTCCTCCTGCCTTTGCTGCCTAAGTGCTGAGATTACAGGCATGCGTACCCATGCCTGGCTTGTTTTAAATAAGTATATAAATGCATTTTTAAGCCATTTTCAGATACTAACTTAAAGGAAGCACATCTTGGCAAACAGGACAAAGAGAAGAAATCAGCACTGTGTGTTAAAAAGACAATTAGTTGCTCCTAAAGAAAATCCACACCCTGTTCTGCTCTCACTCAGTAAAATCCTCCTGACCTTAGCCTCCCACCCTTTGAAACAAATACCATGGTGTTTACCTACAGTGGGAAAAGAAACAGCTAATGCAGTGGTTCTCAACCTGTGGGTCATGACCCCTTAGGAGGATCAAATGACTCCTTCACAGGGGTTGACTAAGACCACCTGCATATCAGATATTTACATTATGATTCATAACAGTAGCAAAATTACAGTGGTGAAGTAGCAATGAATATAATGTTATGGTTGGGGGTAAACGCGACGTGAGGAACTGTATTAAAGGATAGGAAGGAGCGTTAGGAAGGTTAAGAACCACTGAGCTAATGGAGCACTGTAGTATGCTGTTGTGGTGGCTCAGCAAGGAAGATAGGAGGCATATTCATAGACGTAAACTCTACCAGATCTCAGCAGAGTGAACCACTATCGTGACAAGCACCGTACTGGACAGTGGAACCAGAGCATCTGAGCTCGGGTGTTTTTACTGATACAGAACTCCTCAGGTGTTCTGCTGATAGCACGTGCAGATCATGAGCAATCAAATACTCACCACATAAATCCAACAGCTGCAGACAATACAAAATGCCAAGGCCTGCGCAGCCCTTCACCCAACAGTGCATAAAGCAATTATTTTATACATAACTAAAAACAAACTTCCACAACAGAACACTCCATTGGCTCTTAGTAGGTGCTCAGTTCTAGTGTGTTTCCCTTCTTTCGTATGTTGGAGGCACCTAGCGATTCACCTTGGTATCTAAGGCTCACACCCTCACAGCCGTTCAAGATTTGGAGCATAAGAGAAAGGACAGGTGAGAATAATATATTCAGGCTTGGACCAGTTTGGGCTCTTCTGAGAATCCACCACTGGACCAGTGCTTGTCATAAACAGCCTTCCCCAGAACAACAGAAAAGCATTTTGTTCACAGACGGTTTGCCAAAGGAATTTATCTGTCTGCCTCGGGCTATCTGAAGGTGGCCAAACCTAAAAGGAGACAGCTCTGTAGCAGCCCTGGGGACAGTGATTATAAAACAGGTCCGGGAGGTGACGGGCGAAGGTGATGGCAGAGGCCATCAGACGGCATGATAGTCACAGGTCTCCAGCGTAGGTCACCAGATCCACCCAGGCTTATTCACATTGCCAGGACACCTTGCAGCCAAATGTGCAAAAGCTACTGCTCCGTGCTCACAAAAAGGTACTGGCCTGTTCACAAAGGGGCCTTGAGGTGTTTTATTGGCTGAAGAAGAAGAGGGTTTGCAGCACCCAAGGGTTTCTAGAGAGTATCTGTAATCTGTGAAGTTAGGGGCCCCGGGCCCATTGTCCCCCTAGTCTTTCCTGTCACTGCTTTTACTTTCCACCCTCGGTTGGGAACACTGCTGTGCCCTTTATGGTCACTTATGGTTGCAGTCAGCGGCTCTCCTTCCCCTCTAAGCCACTGGCAGGCTTGGGGGAGCAGAGGTCACCGTCTTCCTTCTGCTCAGGACCAGGCACAGACTACATGATGGCGCCGTTGTGACTTTCACTGAGCACATTTGAGTCTCCTTGCAGGAGGCATGAGCTCACCAACTTGAACCAAGGTCTGAACTACTGTGTTTCCTTTAGCATGTCTGTATGTTTTAAGGAAAATCGGTGCCCCTACTGGTAAGGAAAATGCCCTCTTTCATCTGAACAGTAAGAATTTGGAGGTTGAAGAATTTCAGCCTTCAGTGACCTTGGCTTTGAGGTTTTCATTTGATTTGGGCCAGGTGGTTAGCGGAAGGGGAGGGGTGTCACCTCAAGGGCACAGGCCTTCTTTATTCATTCCTTCTGCTTTGTTCATTGAGTCACCATTGAGAAATTATTCACCAATCAGCTCAGCACAGGGTGCTGGGGAGGAGCTCATAAAATTATGCTGGAACTGGAGAGAGAGTACTGCAGTTTCCGGGCCTACCCAGGCAGCTTTCTCATAGTTGAAGGGGACACTCATGGTGCCTTCACTTCGGTAAACTTGACAGAAATAACAGGGTGGGGTAATAACTTGGCTCCTCAAATTGATTGGGGTTCCATCAGAGCAAGTGTGTAAATATACAGTACACAGAATAACCTTCCTGTCCACGCTGCCCCACCCCTCCCCAGCTAACTTGTCTGTGGCTTATGATCTGCAGAAGAGGTAATGCAGCTCTGACCCCCAAAGCAGGCAGCAACAGTGCTTGAAACTCGGAAGGACCACAGAAAGAGTTTCGTATGGATAGTGTTCTGGGGTCTCCAAATAGTCCTAAAGATGTCTCCTCACACGTCACCTGCTGCATACTATGTAGTTCCTCTGTAGGTCCCACGTGCAGTCCCAGGTTTGGGTGCAGGGCAGCATGAGAGATGAGGATGCTTAACATGGAGTCAGGCAGGCTGGGTTGGACCCAGGCTCTGCCATTAGCTGATAAAACCCTAGGCAAGTCCATCGCCTCTTGGAGCTTCTATGACCGTCTTGCAGAACAGTCAACTTTCTGGTCCCCACCTGCTTCCTAGTATGGTTGTTGGGCTCAGGTAAGATCCCCCAGTACGCCTGCCTGTGAGAGGCGTGCGGTGAATGTTTAATAGGCTGAGACACCACCTTTGTTATAGGTCTGATGAGATCACTGCAGACGCAGTCTCTCAACTCTTGTGTCAGTATCTCTGTGGCTGGGTTCTGACTGGTGTCGTCCATGAGTTGTTCTGCAGATCACCAACATGAGTCCAGCTTCCCAGTGTTTGAGAAATGCCAGGTCCTAGTTGGGTTTGTAGTATGTTCCTATGACTGCTCTACCACACACCTTCATTACTAAGGTCCACTGAGCTGGAGTGGCTGCACATAGGGTCCTCTCCCTCCTTCTACCTGGCTCCCTCTAGACCTGGAGGCTGGTGAAGAGAACAAGCCTTCAAAGGTGCAAGGCTGCAGAAATCATTCAGTACCGTACCAGGCTCTGTGTAAGCATTAGGACCTCAGTCCCATCCTTAGCACCCACATAAAAAGTGGGGTGCAGCAACACATGCCTGGAACCCCAGTTCTGGGTGATGGAGACGAGGCAGAAGGGTTCCTAGGGCTTGCTGGCTTGCCAATCTGCAAGCTCAAGGTTCATGAGCATGTCTGTCTCACACGATCCAACCAACAGCAGAAGAGCTGCAGAGATGTTCAGCAGTTATGTTCATATACTGTTCTTACAGAGGACCCAAGTTCAGGTCCCAGAGCCCATGCTGGGTGTCTCACAACCTCCCGTAACTCTAGCTCTAGGGAGATCCAGTGTCTCCGGTTTCTGTGCTTAGAGTTCCTCTAAGCAGCAGGACCTCCCTGCAGCTGTTGACCACATCCTCACTTAGCATGTATTCTTGGTTGATTTTCATTTGCCTGCTGCCCTACTATGTGATTTTCAGGACAGTATTCTAGACAGAAGACTCCACCAACATTCCCAGTGGTGGGTAAGACATGAACTCTTACCACACATGCTGGAAACTATGTGTGAAGGCTTTTGCCTTTGGAAGTAGAATCCTGAATTTAAAGTATCATACCACAGCATGTAACTCCCAGCAAACTGCTGATCTCCGCCGATCTCAGTTCATTTTCCTGTAAAATGGGAACTATTACCTGTCTCAAAAAGTTACCATGTTGCCTGGATGCAGTGGCACGTGCCTATAGCCCTAGCTGGTTGGAAGACTGAAGTGGAGAATTGTTTGAGGCCAAGAATTCCAGACCAGTCTAAGCAACACAGACTGTGGCAGATAAATGAGCACAAGGACACACGCACGCGCGCGCACACACACACACATACACACGTGTGCACACACACACGCGCACACACATACACACATATATACATACACACACACACATACACACACATATATACATACACACACATACACACACAACACACACATATACATACACACACACACACACATACACACACAAAACACACATATACACATACACACACACACACACACATATATACATACACACACACACACACATACACACACATATATACATACACACACACATACACACACAAACACACACATATACATACACACACACACACACATACACACACAAAACACACATATACACATACACACACACATACACACACATATATACATACACACACATACACATGTGTGCACACACACACACACATACACACATACATACACACGCACACACATATACACACACACATATATACATACACACACACATACACACACAAACACATATACATACACACACAAACATACACACACATAAACACACATGTGCGCACACACATATACATACACACACATACATACACACACATACACACAAAACACACATATATACATACACACACACATACACACACAAACACACACATATACATACACACACAAATATACACACACACACATACACACACGTGTGCACACACACGCGCGCACACACATATACATACACATACACACACACACATATACATACACACATACATACACACATATACAAACACACATACACATACACACATACACATACTCACATATACACACACACATACACATACTCACACACACATACGCACACACGTATACATACACACACACAAACACACACACACACAATCAGCATATAAACCAATGGATTCTCTGAGATCCCAGTTCCGTTTTTTTATTATTGTAACTGAATGACAGATTAATAAGGATCACTTCCTGCATAAGCATAGAGCATCCTCAGATACAAGTGTGCATGAAGTGTCTGTCAACATCTTCTTGAAGGCCCCAAGGCCCCATCAGGGGCCCCAAGTGGAATAACTGCCTTTTGAATATGCGCGTCATCCCAGAACAGCTGAGTCCACTTCCCCAGGAATGACTCTTGACATCAGCACCTCTGGTCCTTTCTCAGTGATTCTGCAGCAGTCTGCATCGCTTCACTGGGAAAGCCCAGGGGCCAGGCTCATCATCTTCAGGGTTTTAAATATCCAGGTAGCCAGCTTTATAAAAAGAAGCCCCAGTCCATTCCCCATCTTTGTCTGACGCCTTTGTTCATCCTGTTATGAAATGCTTCCTCCCATGAGAAGACCTCCATCAATGTACTTCCAAAATCTTCCACCTACTTTCTGAGTACCACCCTTGTATCAGTGTTCCACTCTGCATTGTTGTAGGGGCTTGGGATGTAGCTCAATAGTAAAGCACTCGGCTTGCCATGCATAAGGCCCTGGGTTCGATACCCAGTGCCACAGGAAAGCTACGCATACATTTATTTTCCTCTCTAAGAAAGAGTGATTCAGAGACGTGAAGTGGCTTTCCTAAGTGTGGATCGAGGGTGTGCAAATCATTTGGTTGTGTCTCTCTTGCATGGATGTGCATTCTTTAACCATGGGAGTTGCCAACCTGTTGCCATCCTGGAAACATACACAGAGCTTGGCACATAGTAGATATCTGCTTAGCCAGCCTTTATTCAAGTGGCCATGGACAGTTCTGGTTGCTGTTTAATCCCCACCTTTGTTCAAATTCAGAGCTCTGAATGAGAAGAGGAGGTGGGTGTTTTGGGGTGTTATAGACTTCGTTTGTCTCCAGACAGTCCTGTAACTTCACACTGGTCTGTGGGCAGATTTCTTCTTAGCAGCATTGATATTGATTTGATGATCCAAGAAACACTTGCTTCAGGCAGACCTGAGGATGCAGGAGATGATTGAACACATCTCAGATGTGCTTTCTTGTAGTTTATACACAAACTACTTTTCTGCTTTATAAAGAAGAAGATACACTTCTGCATCTAATGTAGTAAGCTGCTCTGGCCATATGCATCACTTGAAATATCTGTCGTAGAATAATGACTACTGAATCTGAAATATTCATGAGAGAGAGAGAGAGAGAGAGATATTGTCTGGGGATTGAATCCAGGGCCTTCTATGATCCAGGCAGTCTTAAGTTTATTTCCAGAATGTAGCCTTGTGATTACATCATGACCCAGTTCAACAACGGCTCTCAATCTGTAGGTCGAAACCCCCTTTCACACGGGTCGACTAAGACCATCTGCATAGCAGGCGTTTACATCACAGCTCCTAACAGTAGCAAAATTACAGTTATGAAGTAGCAATGAAATTAATTTTATGTGTGGAGGTCACCGCAGCGTGAGGAACTGTATTGAAGGGTCACGGCATCAAGAAGATTGAGAAGCACTGCAGCACAAGGTTTAGAACAGATATTTCCAAGGGAATTAGATTTTCCTTCCAGTGTAATCTGTTCTTCTAAGCCAGTCAGAATTAGACCTTAGTATCTACATTTCTAAATGTTACATGGAGACATTTAGGGGGAAAAATACAAAAAAAAAAAGAGAGAGAGATTGCAGTAGCACGAATAAGAGCAATACGCAAACCAGTTGCTTCGCCACAGAACGTGGTAATCCCCACGGTTCTTGGCCGAAGCTTTTGGGCAATGTGGTGGAAGCAATAAGGGTTGCATGCTACTTGGTGGTTTGTCGTCCTCCTTAATCAAAGCCACAGTCCTGCTTACATCTGAATTTTGTTTTTTCGTCTGTTTTGCAGCGGAAGCGGAAGCAGAGTACCCAGGATGAAGATGCCATCAGCCTGTGCAGTCTTGACATAAGTGTAAGTTCAGGCCTTCCTACCTCACTCCAGCCCCTGCACACCAGAGCGGCACTCTTAGGAACATTACCTGTTACCATGCTGTGCACATAAATGGGCTTCCGTCATCCAACTGTGGAGCTGTGACCTACAGGCATTTTCTTTTTCTTTCTTTCTTTCTTTTTAATCTCTTCTTCATTTTACTGGAGAAAGTTGTATCCCTAACTTGAACTTCAAGCCAACTTGTTTATTGCCTGTGTTTTTTCTCTCATAAAACGAATTATAAACACAAGCATCTGGGTAGAATCTAGGTTAACCCCGCTGTGCAGTTTGAGAGGCTAGTTCAAGAAGATAGTGCGGATGATTTTCCCCTGGGAGGTGGTTGGAGTCAGTGGCTTGGCTGATTCCCAGCGGCTGGGCGGCCCAAATGCTGGGAGGAGATTCTCACAGCACGGCAGAGTGAGTGGGTCTGGGTTCAGCGGGTCTTAGTCGAGACTCTGTGCTTAGCGTTCACGTGGAATGATTCCTCCTCTGGTAAATAAGGCTAAAAAGACTCCAACTGACTTTGTGAGTCAAAGGAAAGAATGCAAAGGAGAACACCACGCATAATACCTGACACCAAGCGCCCAACACACATCAGCTGCATTGTGTTTCTGCAAAGCACAAGCCTGCAAAAGAGGCTGGTGAGACCCAATGCTTGCGATGGCAGAGAACGGAAGCCTCCTTGGATTTCCTAAGGACTTCCTGTGTGTGGACTCTGGCCCTACAACTGAGGCAGTTGAGCAGTCCTCCTGTGTGCGTGCTGCATTCATTATCCAGGCTGGGGGCTACAGTGGACCTAAGCCTCCGGGGTTCCTCCCATCCTCCTGTCTCTTCATTTGGAACATTCTTTGGGGGTTTAACCTTCCTGCACTGCAGCTCCATGCACCACTGTGGCATTTCCTACAGAGACCGTGAAAGCATTCTATCGTGTGCAAAGGCTCCAGTGTTTAACAGTGGGGACCTCGGATAAGCTACTTCCAGTGTCTGTACCTCAGCTTCTCCATTTGCTTGGATGATGGGTCTTCTAAAACCACTGTGGGAATCAGAAACTCTTTGAATATACATCATTATGTTCTTATGTAATGCCACTTATTTGCCAGTATGAGCAATGCTCTTTTAGCTATTTTTAATTATTGCCAAATTTCCTGATGTTAACAGCCTCAGTGGAGTGATCCTGAGCTGACTGCTAATCACGTACGAATGTCTTTATTTCACCACATGGTATTTATCCATTCTAGTCTTTCAGACCATCAGATTGATGGAGTTGGGCCAGTTCACCACATTGCCATGGTAACAAGACAGAAAGATGTTCTTCTGGGGCTTTCTTTATTCACTGGATATTGTCTTAGTGATGGGAGAAGCTGTGGAATTTCCCTCATCAGCAATAGGATGTTTTATGTATTTGGATGTTTTTAATTTTGTGGAACTTTACTTTTAGAATCTAAAGACTTTCAGGATCTATGGAGTCTTCAACATTTCAATGTCCCGGGTTTGCAGATGAAGTACTAGCTTCCTGTCTCTCTCGCTCTGTTTCTCTCTCTGTCTCTCTCTGTGTGTTTGTGTGTGTGTGTGTGTTGGGGGAGGGGGCAAGACTTTGTCCAGGCATTTCTAAGATTCTGCATCAGCATACAGGTTTCTCAGCTTCAAGCTGGTATTTGTTTTTCAGGAACACACGTCTCTAAATGCTTTTTATCAGAGAACTGCTAACCTCTGATTAGAAAGGATCGCTGGCAGTTTTGTTTGATTTGCTTTTGTCTTGATGGACATCAATGGCCTTGTCTTCTTATTCAGGTCACTTGGGTCTTGGGTAATGAACAGTTTCTAGATGATGATTTTACCCCTGTGCAGTCGCAGATGCTTCCTCTGATCTCAGCCAACTCATGTATCATGCTTCCTCACTGTAATGAGATTTTAAAGAAGAGAAATCTACCCCATTTCATTAATAGGGCTATCTTAGGGGTTCAGCTGTGGCCAGGTTTATTTCTGATTTACTTGGCTTTTTGTCTGAGTCTTGGCAAGCAGATCTCCAAGGCTAGGCTGCTTTCCTCCATGTATTGCCGCATGCTGTTATAATAATTGTGCAAGTTAGAGCCCTGGAAGCTGTTGTAGGGGCAATGAAACCGCTGTGGTACAGGTTCCACTCCCTTAGAGTCAGAGGGGGGTAACAGGAAGAGTGGCAGAACCAGGCATGGCCAGGAAGGAGTCTCTCACTTCTAACCTGGTACCCAGTGTGCACCCGAAGGAGATGAGCTGGACTGAATTAAGTGGTGGATGGGGCCACCCACGAGAAGATGTTTACCGTAAATGCAACGATGTCTAAAGATCTGAGCCCAGCGAGTTAATCATTCTGGTGAGAAAATGGTCTTTATCAGTTGGCCCCTAAAAGGGACTCTGTCTTTGTGCTTTTGATCGGTTTGATACCCAGGAGAGTCCTTACAGCGATATTACTGAAAGATGATGTTTCTGTGGTTGTTTTTTCATAATTTTGCCCAAACTGGCCATTAACCCAGAGACTCAGCAATCCTCCTTGCCTCTGTAGCGGGGACAAAGGCATGTGTCACAACCAGCTATGGAGTTGTTTTGACCCCGTTGCTGTGTATAAGTGGAATGTATCTGGGGGGGAAAGCAGGTTCTGATCAGTGGCGTGTGGTGGACGATGTGAGGGTTTAGGAAAGTGAGCCAGGTACTTCTCAGTCTTGATTCCACTAAGTGTGGGACCCTACAGATACGCATTCTGAACAAGAAGTTGTTAGATAAGAGGATGGGTATCTTTTGGGGTTAGTAGTCAGGTTCCCATGCAATCTTAGCCTAATGCTGAGAACACGGTGGGCCTTTTAAAGAAACATTTGTGATGTAAAGAGCTAGGAAATGTTTGCACAGGTGAATTTACCCTTTGATTAAAAGGTAACTGTCGAGCCGAATGTGGTGGCTCACATCTGCAATCAGTCCCACCATTTAGGAGACAGAGGCAGGATAGTTCTAAGTTTGAGGCTAGCCTAAGTTTGAGGCTAGCCTGGGCTGTATATCAAGATCTTAAATCACATGTGATCCCAGGGCATTTGTAGACCCCAGCCAAACCCCTTCATTGAGAACTCCTTTTACAGGGACACTAGAAGGTCTTGAAGCCCAGAGGAGGATGACCTGCCTCCAAAGAATTGTTCTCCAGTTGGGACTAGAATGTCTCCATAGTTGAGAAAATAATTGGTGTCTATTTTCCCCCACCACTTGAATTGATCCATTGCCTGAACCCTCAGCTTCCGGCAAGAAGGGAACACAAGCTATTTCAGAAAGGACAAATAAGGCAGCGTATATTTTTGAGAACAATCTGCAGAGTGGAAAAGGCTCCTGGCAGCCGCCTCCAAATCTCTTCTCACGTCAGAGGACATGAGTGGGCTGCCTGGGGGAAGATCATGCCTCCCACTGCAGTTTTCTGGTTTGAATCCTGAAGAGGGAGAGATGCCCGAGAGAAGAGCTAACTGGGTTCTTGCTGTCCTGTGAAGGCCTTGGCAAGAGCCAGCTGTGCCCCCCCCCACAAAAACCCAGCTCAGCCTGAAACAAAAGAGCGCTGGGCTGGACACAGGAGCAGCCCCCAGCGAGAATGAGGAGTGAAAAGGAGTTCACTGGAGAAACTCAGGGGAGTGAGAGGAGTAGAGCACTGGAGGGGCCGCCTCAGAAGCTGCGGCTGCGTTTGGATGTGTCGCCTTCCTGTCACCCTCTGTGCCCCTTTGTAATGTGCGCATTGCAGAATATTTCAGACACACAGAAGAGCATAAAGAGAGTGTGAAACCCCGAACAGCAGCAGCGCAATGGAGAAAATACTTCCTTAGCAGTAAAGCCTCTGCAAGCCTGGCAGGCCACCAGGTTTGATGTTTGTGTCTGTCTTCCAGGTCCACAGTCTTACCACAGCCACATGTTCCTAGATGGTGCATACATTTTAAACCAACCTCTTAAGTTTTTGTAAGCACATGTGATTTTCAGAATCTCTATTTGCTTGTGTGTGTGTGTGCACGTGTGTCATGGCTCCTGTACGGAGTGCAGAGGAGTCGATTCTCTCCTTCCGCCCTGTGAGCCCTGGGGACTAAACTCAGGTCGCCAGGCTTGCTAGCAAGTGCCTCTTCCTGCTGCGCCATCTCGGTGGCCCGTAAGCACATCCACTTTTAAGATCATGGCACACACTAATTTATTTTGGGACTTTTCACTTGCTATTTGAGAGTGCATCACCGTATCCCACAGTATTCTTAAAAAAAACACTACTTGAAATAATGCTGTCAAATGAAGGCGCCGAATTCATTCAGCCCATCCATTTTTAGGAATTTATGTAAGCATAGACTTTTCTCTGTTATAAAGAACACTGATGGGCATCCAAGAATATGCTTCTGTAATCCCTTTGCTCAGCAGGCTCAAGTCCAAGATGCGCCATTCCTGGCTCACTGGTTGTAGCTCCTGAGCAGCCTTATATCCCTCTGTTGGTGGGTGGAGGTGCTGAGTGCTCTCTGTAGAACGTGGCAGGAGGGACACATTCTCCGCCTGTCTGGCCCAGCCCTCTTCACGAGGCATCACCGTCCCCTTGCTGAATCGTGGTGTGTTTGTGGACATCTGTCCCTCCCTTCAGAGGGCCCTCTTGGCTGGTGACAATTAGGCTGGTAGTGATACTTCCTCTCTACACTAGTGTGGTTTCTCTGCGGAAGATGGTGCCTGGATCTGAGACTGGGGTGAGGGGCAGACCAGAGTTCACATCCTTCCTGTGTTTTCTTCGCCAGGTTGCAGGGACCAAGATAAACGCTATGGAAGGTCCTACGAGGAGTGCTTGTGGAGTGTGTACCACACCTCGTGCTTTGAGTTCTTCTGTCCCCTGGGAGGCATCTAGACATACTCAGATCTTGCTTTTCCCCTCTCCTGATGAGGGATGAGAAACAGATCGGCGGCAGCCTGTGTGCAGGGCAGTAACCTCAGGGCTCCTTCCATGATAGAGACTCTCTGTGTGTGCCTGGGCCTCGTCACTGGCCTCCCTGTCTTCATTTACCACCAGGTAGCCCTGTTTTATAACCCTACCTGCAGGTTCCAGACTCTGTAAGTGCTACCAAGGCAGGAACGATCTGAGCCCCTACACACACACACACACACACACATGCACACACGCGCAAACACACACACATACACATACAAACACACACACATACACACACACATGCACGCAAACACACACACATACACACACACATACAAACACAAACACACATACACATATACACACACATACAAACACACACACATACTCACACACGCACATACACACACACACACACACACACACCTGACCCTCTTTAACCCGAACCATGGCCTTTCACCTGTTCCATATATAGGCTACTCATGCTGGTTTTCTCTCAGTTTCTCAAAATTGTCATGCTCCATCTTGTCACTGGGCCTTCCCACATGCTACCCCCACCCCATGTCTGGAATACACACTATTCTCCCAGCACTTCTCCTGCTTGGTCCCACTTGTCTTTCATCTCCAACTGCCAACTAAGACTTCCCAGGACCTCTTGCATTCCTCTCTCTACCCATTCTCAATTCCCTTCCAACACCCTAGACACATATTCCTGCCATAGCCATTACCACCCAGAAATGTGATGCCTGCTTGCTCATCACTCTTCCCAGACAGTCTGAGTTCTTTACAGGGAAAGCTGTGTTCTGCCCTCGTAGTATACTCAGCAGCCGGCACAGGCCTTAACTCATAGTAGGTGCTCAATACAAATTGGATAAAGATAGGCTTAACGCCTCTTTCATCGTATGGGTGACTGAAAAGAAGGGGGAGAGAAACACTGGAAAGTCAGTGCATTATGAAAAGAAAAGTAGGTGGAATTTAAAAATTCTAAGGTAGAAGCTGGAATTAATGTATTTATCCAGATGTTTAATGCTAGATCTTTTGGACTCTGATCACTCAGCAGACTGTCCTGAATTTATTACAGTATGTAATATAGTCATGCTCCGTTTATAAGTTTACTGACAACCTGTAGAGGAATATTTAATCTTGTAATCCAGCAACATGGACTGCTCTGGAAAGGCTCACATTCAAGGCCTGTGAGATCCAGCTAGAATGTAGCACAAGCTTTTAATCCCAACCCAGAAGGCAGTGGTAACATGCCTTTAATCCCCAAGACAGAAGCAAGTAGTGGCAGAGGAGGAAGTGGAGACAGGAAGCAGAGCTCAGAAGGAGTCAGCGTCAGATAGGAAGTGATGCTGAGATGAGTCAGAGTGAAGAGCAGGCAAAGTGACAAACCAGAGGAAGAGTTAGCAGAGTGAGTCAAAGAGAGGACATTCCCAACTCTCACCACATAAAAGCACTTTCTCAGCTCAGAGAATCAGGCAGTCAGAGAGTCAGCCAGATAAGACCCGGAGACAGTTCATCATTAGAGTGAGTTTGGGAGAAAGAGTCAGCTAACAGTAAGAATCAGTTTAAAGCCTAGCAGAGCCGTTCAGTCAGAGAAGCTGTGAGAATCAGCCAGAGTCATAAGAGTTTAGTTAGAAACAGTCAGCCAGTTCAGAAAGTCAGTTTGAACCAGTCAGCCTGGGGAAGAGTTTGAGTCAGAACAGCAAATGAGTTGAATCAGCCAACCAGAAGAGTCAGTTGAGGTCAGTACAGCTCTGAGTTCAGAAGGAGCCAGTCAGAGTGAGCCAGTCAGCATTAAGTCTTGGAGGCAGAAATGTTCCAGGTCCGAGCTAGCATTTGAAGATTAGATTGTATGGAGGCTGAAACTCTAGGACCAGGGATTGAATTAACAAAGAATAAACTGCCTTTTGACCTGAATCTACGGCTACAATAACCTGTGAACTCTGTCAAGGCAAACAGTATAAGCTATAGGTGCTCCATTAACACGTGGGGACGAATGAAGGAGGGGCTGAGTGAATGGGTCTCAGGCTGGGTTCCCCAGAAGGCTGTGTCTGAGCCACCTCATTTTATTTTACAGTCGTGAGTTTTCTAGTGCCACACGAATCAGAATGTCAGGGATGTGAGGACTCAATTGCTGGGGTCTTTCACAGTAGACTGTGGCTGTCAGAGACCCATTAGGCAGGCGCACATTGCAGGAGTCGCCGCTGCTGAGTGCGTGCTTGCTGCATGGTGGCCATGAGGATGCACTTTATCTGTATGTTACCCCTTTAGGATGAGGCAGATGGGCGTGTGGAAACCATGGCTTGCCTGAAGTCTTATAGATGGGACACAGTACAGCATCCAGGTCTGTCCTCCACACCCTAGAGCCAATGTACTCTTTATTGTACTAGCAGATAGCATGACCTTGAGAGATGCTTTAAGTATTCATACATTCTGTGCTTTCCGAACCCTCTGACCCTTTCTGAAGATGAGGACGTGGAGGATCAGAGATTTAACGTGGCCTCGGCATCAAACCCGGGAGGTTGCATTGCAGAGCTTCCCCACACTACCTCGGATAAGGGTGAAATGGAAGGGAAGCCTTTGGCTCTTCAGACTGAGTGCTGGATGACTGACAGGCCATTCTGTTGGTCACATCAACACCCCATGAAGTACGTGGCAGCCAGCAACACCCATGTGAGTTACTTGCACTACGTGGACACTCGGAGAACCAGGGAGAAAGCTTCACTGTCTCCATGGGGCAAAGCTGTGTTTACTGTTAAACCATGTCCAGCCAGACACAGAGTAACAGGAATATTATCTTATCTCTTCTCTCAGAGTCCAGATAATTAAAAAAGATACCGTTTCTGTAAGTTTGTTTCTTGTCAGCCATTCCGAAACTCGCTACCTAAGGAGATCAGCCTTTCCCTGGCCTGCAGGAAGTGTTGATGAATTATGTGGGGGATTTTAATAATGCTCTCGTCGCCCAGGAGACCCGGCAGGCTCATCTGTAGTCTGTGGGCATTCACATTTGGGAAGCGTTTCTCTTCACGCTGCCTGTAGAATCTGTTGGGTGTAAGGTAGCAGGGACCCCACGCTGGGAAGGTTGTTCTGAGTCTGCCATCTGATGTTAGGTTTGACCAGTGTTGACACAGCACATTGCATCCTGCTTTCGGCCTAGTCAGTTATTAGGATTATTAGGTCAAGGGCCGAAGAACTGCACGAGCTTTTCAATGACAAAGAAACCCCAAAGACTTTCAAGACCCGCCCCTCAGATGCTAATGGCTTTAATAAGTTCAGGTCAGCACAGCTGTCTTTTTGGGATCCCGCTGAGGTGACATCACTGGGGCTCAGGTTAAAAGAGGGGTCTCTGAGTCTGTAATGTCTGTTTAGATCCACGATCGGAATCACAAACTTTGTAGGCTTGGGAACAGCACCTGACTCTGTTTTCTCACCTGTAAAACTGAGATCATAAAATAGTCCTTCCTTAAAGCTGGGAGGATGGAACTGAATTACTTTACTTAGCTATCTCTTCTAGTTATTTTTTATATTTATTTATTTGTTTATACAGATTTATTTATTTGTTGAGACGGAGTCTCACTGTGTAGCCCCAGCTAGCCTGAAACTTGAAGCGATCCTCCCGACGCCAACCTGTGAGTACTGGGAGCTCAGGCCTGAGCCAGCACACTGGTTCTTGAGATTATTTTCAGTTAGTGACTCAATGATGTAGCTTTAGGCAGGCCTCAAACTTGCAATCCTCCTGCCTTAGCCTACCAGGCACTGGGATTGTAGGTGGATGCGACAACATGCTGTTTGCTGTTTAATTTTGCAAGTGACGGAATATACAAAATGGTACTTACATAATTAAAAATAAAATTGTTAGGACTAGAGAGAGGGCTTGGTGGTTAAGAGAGCTTGTTGCTTTTTCAGAGGACCTGAGTTTAGTCCCCAGGATCATAAACCTTTAGGTATCTTCATGCATATGTGTATACACACACACACACACACACACAGAATGGGAAGTACAAATATAAAAACAAAAAATAAGTAAAATAAAATCTTTTTTTTTTTTTTTTACTTAAAACATTCACTTTATATTTTAAGCTAAAATAAATAAGTTACCAAAACAGTCTACACTCAGCATTCCGCTTTAGCAGTTAAGGATATGCTTAAGCAGTGGAAGCAAAGATGATCTAGTCAAAAGGTGAGCGGTTAACCACGCCCACGTCAAAGAAGAGTCTGAGCACTTTGATGAGAGCTGATTTAATGGCTATCACCAATGTCTTCCCAAAACAACTTGCTTTCTGTTTTGTTCTGAAATTCATATAAGATCCAGTCCAGACTGCCTTCAAACTTCAGACAGTCCTCTTGCCTCGGCCTCCTGAGTGCTGGGAGTGCATGTACAGCCACACACAGCGCCTGGCTCTAACACAACTTACATGTAGTGTTCTACACTCCCTCTTACTACCGGTCTCATAAATCAACAGTTCCAGCCTTAGCACAGCCGTGTGCTCTTTTAGTCATTTGTGTGACAAAAGCAGTGTGTGTTTTGTTTCTTTGCTTGAGACAAGGCCTTCCCAAATTGACGATCACTATGAATAATCAAACCATATAAAAGATTGTTTTAAGTAAGTCACTTCTCTAAATAATATTAGGACGCTCTGCTGTTGGTTTCATTCGGCGACACTTCTCTGGAATCCAAGCCTTCACGATCAGTGGATGAGGAACGGTAACTCTCTGGCAGCTTGCCTTTAGACAGAGCAGGACTCACCTGCTCCAGCTGGAAAATTATCAGGGTGCCATTATCCCTGTAGTTCATGGACAGGCCTAGGGCCTCCTGCCTCTCTGTTACCTACTTACGTCGCAGCTGACCGCTCAAGGGCTCTTCCTGAGCCTAAATTATCTGCCGTGGCCCCGTGCTTCCTTCTTCTGCAGCGGTGCTGACATAGTTTCCTAGTGTCAAGGCCCAGCACGATGCTGCTCTTCTAGCTGACCACCACACTGGCCCTTCCCGGCATTCTGATGACCCTTACTTTACCCGTGCTTGTACCTTGCACCTCAGGGCCTTTGCACTTGCCATCTCACATTGTGAAAAGTCAGATGCTGGTGTGACTTCTGCCTCAGTTTCCTTCAGATGTTCATAAAAGGGAGTTTTCTGTCTTTTCATTGGAAATACCAAATCCATCCCACCCTTCAGATTAGTGTTCCCTTCTTCTCTTATCTGGCTTTATTTATTTTTTTCTTACTCTTAACCTTCCCCTGCCACACCATATATATTCCATCATCTGTCTCTCCACAGGAGAGTATACCTCATTTCATGTCATTTTTCTGCAGTCTGAACATCTAGAGCAGTACCGATTGAGTCTGACGGACGTTGGTTATGTGAATGAGTGGCTACCTCATTGCCTCATGTTGTACTTGAAAGTTACTGAAAACGAGACCTGGATTCATCTTGGCAGCGTTTTAAGAATGTCTTTCTTCCTCTTCACGCATGCTTACATTCCTTCATTTTTCTTAAAAAATGGAAACCAACAAACCAGAGGGAAAAACCAAGACCTAACCTGGCCAGACTTAGCGACAAAGCAAGATTAGAGAAAACAACGCGGGGCTTCTCTGAGCTAGCCGAGGAGTCAGCCTACAGAGAGAGGCTGTGGGGAGCACGCTACGCACGCCGTCCACGGCATCCCAGGACGGCCAATGCCCCCACGCCTGCCTCAGCCGTTCTTGCAGGTGTCTCTCGGGATGATGGCAGGCCTGGGAATCTTCTGTTACTATACCCAGCATTCCACTCTTCTCTCTGTTTAACGACATTGACACCACGCCTTGTGTACGTCACGCGGTTACCAGGTGGGAGAGCGTCAGTCAACGCTCAGGTCTTGCTTACCCACAGTCAGGGAGAGGGCAGATCCTGGGTTCTAAGCCAATGGAATGCCAGCACGTGGTTTGCGTCTCGCCCTGGAGTATGTGCTGGACAATCCCATTCAATTGAGAGGCCCCCTCCACCCCCTACCCCGCATCTTGAACACTTTCCGCGCAAGAACGTTAGGCACCTGCTTTGGAGAAGCCACAACATTTTAGCAGCTGGCGGTGTGCTGGCTCCCCTCAGCTAGATGGAGAATTCTTTCCCAGTCTCCTTTCGGGGCTCGTGGGGTGCCTCCCCTAAGAAAGTGATGCTGAGACCCTAACAGGCCTACCCCCATCTGCTTCATGGGAATAGTTTTACTTGAAAAGAAAAATAAGGCGTAAGCATGAAATACCTCTACTGACTGTAAGATTCAAAGACGGTGGAAAACTACAAGGAAACTCTAAGTAGGGATCTGAAGATCCAGTCAGCTTAATCATACCAAACTTAAGAAAAAGGTCTGTCTGTCTGTCTGTCTTTCTGCTTGCCTCCTGCGTGCCTGTGTGTCTTTTTTTTGTTGTTGTTGTTTAAATCAGCAGATAACACGAAAGAAACATGACTCACTTACAGCTAACAGAGACAAGTGCTCTTTAAATGAGGTTCCATTCAGGCTGCTTTAAAAAAAATCACCAAGACTGGCTTCCATATAAACAGCAGATCTGAGAACTGGGCGGAAGCACAGCTGGGTTCTGGCAAGGCCTCTTTCAGGGGTGCAGGCTGTAGGCTCCTGTACTCTCACATGGAAGAGAAAGAATAAGAGTTCTCCGGGATCTCTTTGAGGGCACTAACTCCATGCATGAGGGCCCCACCCCCATGACCTGGTTAACTCCCAGAGGTCTCACCCAGTACCATCACATTCATGAATTTTGAGGCAACACAAGCATTCATTCCTAAGTGTCTGTTAGAGAAGCTGAAATGTCACCCAGAGGCTTCTGTTTTGAACGGTTATTCCCCAGCTGCTGCACTCTTTGGAGAGATTCTGGGAACTTTGGGAGACGGGGGATCTTAGGAGAAGTGGGTCGGTGGAGGCTGTGGTACACTGGTCTCCGACTGTGCGTTCTCCACAGCAGTCAGTTGTCCTGTCCCGCTCACTTCATGCTGGAGCGGACAGAATCCGGCTCTCTCTAGCAGTTGTGCCCAGCCACACCGTGTTTTATACCACCCTGCAATGTCATATGTTGCCGTGTCCCTTGGTGATGATCTCCCTCCGACACACAGCCTGAACTTTAAAAAATGGCCGTCAGACTGCAGAAATGAGACTGCCTTGTGCTGGTCATCCCCACAGGGAGGTAGAAGCGGGTTGGTTTGCAGGTGGCGTTGCTGTGTGTGTGACACGTGGTTAGTGGGCTCCAGGGGAAACCAGAATCAGGAACAAAGTGGCCTCAGGGACCTTGGAGTTTTGTTTGTTTGGAGGGTTTGTGTTTGAATGAAGGGTGATGTTTAACTGAGCAGATGTTGAGGTGATGTTATAGTCAGTGTGCTTCTGTGGGAAGAGAGACTTCCAGTCGTACTTCAGCTCCTCTGTGGGGAGGAGCTGCTGAGACCCTGTCCCTCAGGACTGCTGTTCTGTGACTTGGAATACACATCTAGTATATAAAGTCCTTGAGGGTTGTATCAGTGTTATTTGGTTCTATGTCTTGTCCATCTGTATCCTTGCTGATTGGCATCTCCTTGCTCTCTCTGCACTTGTGGTGAGCAAGCCAGCCAAGGTTCAGGGTTAGCATTCCATTGCAGACAAAGCACCCAAGAGAATCAACTGAAAGGAAGGCTTATCTATTTTTCCTGGCGGCTTGGTGGAGGTTGTTCGGTTCCACTGCTTTGAACCTGGAGACAGCAGGACCATCGTGGCATGCAGACTGGAGAGGACAGAGGTTGCCAACTCACAGTCATGAGGAAGTGGGAGATGGACAGATGAATCCACTCCCTTCAACGAGGTCCCTCCTCCTGAGCTTCTGTCACCACCCCAAAGCTCACCAAATTTTACATCAAGCATTATATTATTCTACAGGTGAGGTCTGAGTATTCCTATTCTGACCACTGCCCAAAAGCCCATCAGTGGAAGCCATGTGTTCAGCACACGTTTTCAGGTCTGTAGAGGACATTTTTTTTTTTTATTCAAACCAGTCCAATGGTGGAGCAAGTTTAACTAATGATCAGAGCAGCAGGAATATATTAACAGTGGGGGGGCTTGACTTCAAATGTGAGAAAAGCATGCTGCTGTTAGGATATTTAACCAAGGCCCTTGACTGGTCACGTGAGGTCAAGGAAGTCTCTCTTGGGGAAGTGGAAGCTGAAGGAAGAAAAGGAAGTAATCATGTCTTCGGGGAAGGAAGTATGGCCAGGGAACTGCAGGTGCAATTGTTTGTGGTTGGACGGACTGCGCTGTTCTAACATAGATGGAGCTGATAGGTGACGGGCAGGAACCTGACTCTGCAGCCTTAAAGCTCGCGCCTAAGACTTCAGCTTCGGGAAGTCTGTGCTAAGCAAGGATTACCGTCTGGGTTTGAGAAAATTCCTCTGACTGCTGAGTGGAGACTTGTTCCAAGTCATTCTCTCTACCTCCTATGATAGTGGAAGAAGACATATGCATTTAAGGGGCTCCACTGTATACTTAGCTTTTGGTATTATGGCAAACACAAGACTGTGTTTTAATTAGGACGCCTTTCAAAGCACACCCAATGTGATTTATGAGAAAAAACAAACCAAACCCCACAGATAAGTAGGAGTGAAGTAGGCCAGTCTAGATGCGGAGGGGGAAGCTAGAAGAGGTCTGACTCTGAGGCTTCACTTGCTTCTCTGATGTGGGAGACCTTTGTCAGCAGTTGACACAGGCACACTCAGCTGTAACCACAAACATTTTCCAGTGGAGGAGTGTTAATAACTATTCCATTGCCCTTTAAAAAAAATCTAATATTGGGACCAAATGAAAGGCAAGAAGGCTTGGTCAGCTGTTCCTACGCCACCTGGTCCCGCCAGAGGTTCCCCAGGGGAGTGGGCTGCATGGGTCAGTTGTGGTCTGATAGTACTAGACATGAAAACAGGGCCGCTCCTGTGTCCTGTGGGCACAGACGGGCTGCTGTCTCTGTACTATGTCACCCAGCAAAATAAAGCATACAGGTAGCGTGTGTCCAAATGTGGGTGGAGGCCAGATGGTGTCATTCGTCAGGGACGTCTACCTTGTTTTCCTGTCTGTCACTGGCCTGAAACTTGTCAAGTAGGCTAGGCTGGCTGGCCAGTGAGCCCCGGGTCTCCCTTGTTCCCCCTTCCCTAGTGCTTAGATTATACCTACCACCACCCCCCCAACATGCACACACACACACACACACACACACACACACACACACACACTCTGCTTCTGGGGATTGAATTCGGGTTCTCAGGCTTGCAAGGCAAGTGCTTTACTAACTGAACTCTCTGCCTAGCCCATAGGCTTAAAATCATTTTTTTTTAATTTACATTTTTTAAAACCAGGCATGTTATTATATTTTTGTAATCCCAGAACTCCGGAGGAAAGGGCAAGGGGCAGGAAGGTCACAAGTTTTGAACCCTACCTAGGCTACCTAGTAAGATTCTATCTCAAAAACAAAACCAAACCACCAAGACAGGTTAGAAGTTTCCAGTAACCTTTAGCAGAATGAGGTATCTCCTCCAGTGTGGGGGTGGTGGGACTGCTTCTAGGGGGAGTTTCAGGTTGGTAATAGGTCTTTACTCCTTGCTTGCTGCTGGCTACAGGGGTCTGAGTTCCTCCTAAGGTCCAGGCAGGTGCAGGCTTCTCAAGCTGGCTCCCAAGCTGTGGACCATTGAGAACTCAGGCTCCCTTTAAAAAGTAAGTGTTCCAAAGTCCTCAGAGAACACCCCAGGCCTGGGGTCTGTCCGGAGCCCCTGCTCCAGCCATTGCCAACACTTACCTCTGGCTCAAGTTTCCTGGTGCCACCTCCACCCCACACCCCGCCCGCCCTTCGTGTATCAGCTACTATGGATTGTCGACTTGACAGGACCTGAAATCCTGGAGGAGACCAGCCTCTGCACATGCTTATAAAAGGTTATTTAGATTGGGTTAATTGGATTCAATGTGGCTGGCTGCCTCCAACTCTTGCCTCGGGGACTTCCCCACCACAATGAACGACACAGCAGAGCTGCCCAAATAAATCCTCCTCCCTTCAAATGCTTTTGTAACATCACAAGACAGATACCTGATAAAGACATCTTCCCTTAGGCAGACAAGATTTTAGATTTTGAATATTTGAAGAACCCATGCAGCTTTTCTTTCCCTAGAACTAGATGGCAGAATTGAATCCAGTCCCTTTCAGCCCAGGCTTTCTGGGTGATCCAGGGCCAACCCCTTGATTTCTGTAGGGGAAAATGACACCTGAGACCCCTTGAGTTCCATGGCTCTGATGTCAATGCCCAGATGCCAGGCAGAAGGTACCAGAGAGAGGAGGAACCAGAACCATCCACCTCTCCTGAGGACTCACTGACACTCAGTGCTTGGCTCAGCAACTGCTTTATCTGCCTGAGACTCATCTGGGAGTGAGCTCTGCCCACACAGCAACTCTCCCGCTGTCCACAGGAAAGCCAGGCTGGGTGGGCACCTTTGCTCCCCTCCCTTCACGGTGACTTTCCCTGAAGCGTCCGATCTGTCCCAGCTGCAGTGTGAGAGCATGCAATCTCCTCTTCTTCCAGATGCCCTCCACCAGCTTCTGCATTGGAAATGTTACTTTTATTTCTTACCATGCCCATCACCATTTTTAACCCCATCTTACACACACACACACACACACACACACACGATCTGTGAACTTAAACTGGCCCCCTCAAAAAACATGTTTTTGTTTTTACAAACCTCCGACTACAATGTACATTTCCATTCTGTAAACAAGAATAAACCACAGAAATCTTAGCAGTTACCTGTGACTTTGCCACCAAAAGAATGCTCTGATATTGTCTGTTCATATCACGCCAATTGCCCGTGCCTCAAAATACCACGTTTGCCAGCAATTATTCAAAATGACAGCAGTGATTAGACTCATCGCCACATCTGTTGAGAGAAACCCATGTGGAAAATTAGTTTTTTAATATGTCGATAACTATCTTTCAGAATAATAGGTTTTCCTACATAGAAGGGCGCGAAGGCGGGCGGGGGCGGTGAGAATGGCCACCCCTGGTTCATGCCAGAAGACAGTGGATGGGCTAAGGAACTGGGAAACAATGAAGCCAATTAAATGTCTATTTGTTTTCTCTTATTATTGTTTGAGTCTGGTACTGCTAAACAATGTCTGTGAGAAAATATTCTTTCCTACCATGGTAGACTGATTATTCCTCTGTTCTACGTTCTACCCTTCATCGCTCTTAGTATATATATCCCTTGCTGGCCTGAAAGTCATTCTGTAGACCTGGCTGGCCTCAAACTTGTGGGGTCCTCTCGCCTCTGCCACTCAAATGCTGTGATTCCACGCGCGTGCCGCCTCGCCCAGCTTCTGTGGTCTTGGGGGGCATTTATAAACATTTCTCTAAAAGATGTCACCGACCTTAGTGGGCAGCTCTCAAGTGCCATGGCACAGAAATGCTTTCCTGGGCTGCGACCCACCTACACCCTCCCTTGTCTTGGTGCCTTTTGGTAAAACATCACTTCCTGATGCCAATCGTATCAACCAGGGCCATTCTTTTCTGCCTCCTTCCCCCAGATCTGTTTCCATGTTCTGGGCTCATCTTCCAGTGTCACCTGCCTGACTGAGCTCCCTGAAGCTGCTTCCCCCTGGCAACAACTGCTGTGTGTTGCCTTCAGTCCTCACTGACCATCTCTGTCCCCTCAAAGGTACAGGCAGGGGCCCCGTTGTCAGCATCTGTCAGTTGTAATCCTGCCACCTCGACAGCCTGGCAGAGGTTTAGTATCTTCTGAGCTGAGTCGCAGGCTGTCTCAGTTAGGGTTCTACTGCTGCGAAGAGACACCGCCACCAAGGCAGTTCTCATAAGAGAAATCATTTAATTGGCGCTGGCTTACAGTTCAGAGGGTTAGTCCATTGTCTGCAGGGCAGCACACAGGCAGACATGGCGCTGGAGAAGGAGCTAAGAGTTCTGCATCTGGATTGGCAGGCAGCAGCAAGAGAGAGAGACACTGGGCCTGGTTTGAGCATCTGAAACCTCAAAGCACCACCCCCCCAGTGACACATTTCCTCCAACAAGGCCGGACCTCCTAATAGTGCCACTTCCTGTGAGCCTATGGGGGCCATATTCATTCAAACTACCACACAGGCTCTGAAATGTCCACGGGGTCGCATTTGATCATCGGTGTATAATCATTAAGCTTGAAACCATTGCCATTTCTTTAAACTTAGGACAGCATCTGAGTTTTAATATAACATAGAGAGAGAGTGGTTAATGCAGTCTCTCAGCATGCAATATACAGGTTATTCTACCCCTACCTTTTTGTTCATTGTTGTGTTTTCTTTCTGTGTTTGTGTTTTGTTTTGTTTTGTTTTGTTTTTTGATGTTCCTTGGTTGAGAGACAGTGTTAGAACTCCTGATCCACAGAGCTGTCGATACCAATGAAG
Organism: Cricetomys ansorgei; assembly: GCA_026225945.1. Lineage (NCBI taxonomy): Eukaryota > Metazoa > Chordata > Mammalia > Rodentia > Nesomyidae > Cricetomys > Cricetomys ansorgei. The sequence continues at coordinate 15,962,985 of JAMJFZ010001133.1, forward strand.
CACAGAGAAATGGTGGCTCAGTTGTTTAACTGGGCCCTAGCGTCCTTTGTATCTCACTAAACTCTCCACCCTGGGCTGGTTTCATTCAGGGTAGCAAGCTAGCTGCCAGAGTAGGCATTGGGACGCTGTGTTTCCATTTTGTAGGCAAGAAGTCATTCCCCTCGATGTGTTTAGATGCGTCAGGCTCCAAGAGCCTCAGTGCCGGGACGACCCAAGGAGCGATCCTGACTGCGCAGCAGGGACGAGTGGAGAGAGAGTCCACAGAGAGGGGGAGCGGAGGGGACAGCCTGGAAAGCCGCCCACATTGGCCGCTTTCAGTGGCCTGTTTTAAAACCAGTTTTCTTTTTATTCTAGTATTGATGAATAACTGGTTAGACTGGCTTCTGATGGGGACAGTTCTAATCTTTATGTTTTTATGTTTCAAATATGGGAAACTTTCTATCCTTCTAGATTAAAAAGTATTGCCTTTATCTTGGGCTTGCTGTCAGTCATGTGACCTGATGGCAGAAATATGGTCTGTGGCTTTGGTCGCTATGGTTGGTGTAAAAAGGAACGCATGTGTTAGGGGTTTGGGAAAGCTGTAATATAAAATCTCAAGGAAATAACATTGCTCAGACAGCCTTACATCATGAGGAGCACGTTGAGCTCTCTTGGAGAGCAGTCTTAGCTGAGTTCTGCAAAGTCTGTCATTTTTCCTTGTTCCAGTTTTATTCTAGCAAAATGTGAGCGCTGTTTTGATCAGATGTTACAAAAGTAGAAAAAAAAAAACTGTCAAAATGGGACAGAACTTGGCTTATATTGGGAAAACTGTAAGACAAAGGGTAGAAGTAAATGAGGGGCCATAGAAATATCTGGAAGAACGCTGTAGGCTCTTTTTTAGTAGACTCACCAGAGGATCTAAAGGTTGGGATTGGGACGTGGCAGAATGAGAAAATAAAGGAGGGGGCAAGAGCGTTTGAGCTGTGATTGTAAAGAAGAGATGTGCTCATGAATTACTGATGCAGTAAGCATTTATAGAAGACATGGGGCTGGTGAGACAGCTCAGTAGGTAGAAGGGCTATACACAGGGCTGCTGATGTAAGCTTCATCCTCAGATCCCACAAGGTGACAGGAGACTCCCAGCTCCCACGTGCTCTGTGGCACACACATGCCTTCACACACACACACACACACACACTCTCTCTCTCTCTCTCTCTCTCCTTTTTTTTTTAAATTACAGGGCTGGAGAGGTGGCTCAGTGGTTAAGAGTACATACTGCTCTTGCAGAGGACCTGAGTTCAGTTCTAAGCACCTCTATCAGGTAGCTCACAATCATGTGTAGCTACAGTTCCAGGAGATCCAGGAGATCCAGGAGATCCAGGAGATCCAGGAGATCCAGATTCTCTAGCTCTGAGAGCACCTACACTCACATGCATAAACCCCCGTCCCACCCCACATGCACATTATTTTAAAAAATGTTACTAAAATAGATTTTAAAATAAAATAAAAAACAGCCAGTTTCAGTTTATCAGCAATAAAGAAGCAGGTGAGGTTACATCTTTTAGAATGTTGGCGTAAGAGGCTTCGGGTTCCATGTTGGTCTTTGAAGTCCCTGGGATAAAGAGCTAAAGACGGAAGCTGGGATTTCTAACATCATGGTTATTCTTGTAGACAGATACTTGACGTGGGTAATTTTCTTTCTGTTCATCCTATGGATCCTGTGTAATTTGTATGACTTGATGCTTCCCAGTGGCGCCATCTCCCTGGATCAACAGCCTATGGACCTCAACAATCCAGCCCCGTGCTGGGGCTCCCGGAGGTGGCGGGTCAGGTCCCCATCCCACATCTTCTCCATGGGTATCAGGGTCACTGCTACAGTGCAGCCCGTCTGCCCCAGCGAGGATAAAGCCCAGTGAACAATATACAACGCAGTCAAGAAGAGAAGCCCTTCGAAAGCCGAGCTGTGGAATTGAACAGGGACAGTTAGCTTTTGAGGAATGTATAGTTTTGGCAGTTGAATTTCCTTTTGGTATCAAGAGAACACACACACACACACCCCACCCCCGCTGAGATAAGATCTCATCATGTAGCCTGAGCTGGCCTCAACCTTGTGATCCTCTGACCTCAGCCTCTGAGTACCAGGATGACGAGACAGCACTGCTGTGCCTAGATCAACACTCCTTTTCGAATGCTGGCCTTTCCATCGTCTGTACTGTGCATGTCACAGATCTGGGAATGCTGTGGTATAGTGTCACAACTCTGTCCCCTCAAGGTCTATAATTGACTTCTGACCCAGGGAAGGTGCCTTCTGGAGGCTTCTGTGGAAAGTAGTTGCCTGTGATGTCCTGTCACCTTGTCCCACACGTAGCATTGTATTTTTGAGGGTGGAACATGTAAAGTTCCTTCTGCAGTCACCTGACTTAGTTGCCTGTGGCCTTCTGACCCGATACTTGCATCAGATTTTCCTTTGACGATATCATGTTGTTTCTTCCCTGGCACCCCTGGTTAGATACTGGTGGATAGTACGGAATGGTAGACAAGCATCTTACGGAGCATACGAGTTTCTAGCTTTGGATAAAATTCAGTGCTTGATAACCTGGCATCCTGGGCGGTCTCCTTCCTTATCCCCACCCCCCACCCCAACTTCAGGTTGAGATCCACTCAGGTACTTCTAACTGTTCCTAGCCTTGGCTGTTGCTCTTCTCTGAAAGTGATGTCTGACCTGTGCATCTTCGGAGCAGCCGGGCATCTTCTTTAGGAAGCAGTAATGTAGACAAGTTAGGGGAAAGGCCAAGCCATAAAGTGGGTGTGTCAGTCCCGGGTTTGATGAATCAGCTGGCTCAGCCCGTGGCTGGGAGATTATCAGCTGCATACTTCACATTTTCTTCCCCAAGCAGACCATTAAGAATGATATACTATACTAATGGATTGTAAAGCACAGGAGGCAACTTGTGACTATTCTATTCAGGTTTTCAACCTTTATCTCATTAAAGAAAAGCAAGGATCTATGATTCTCATCCATTGAAGTAAAGAGAAAGAACGCTGTTGTGGGAGTTTCTGGCGATGCGTTTGAAAAAACATGGGGCCAGACACATGTCAGCTGTGCCTCCTGGGAACTGGAGCTGCGATGAGGGTGAGACCACTATGGCCAGTGTGGAGGGTTAGGGTTCCCTTTTATTTGGACTCTATTTCAACCCCAAGAAGCGAATCAGGGGAACCATGTTCTCAGTTTACCCTTTGAGGTAAATCACCCAAGAGAACAGTGGGCACTTAGGCAGCCCAGGGATCTTGGAGACCCTAAGCCCAAAGGAAATTCCTTGTTTGTACAGAAGTAATCTATGACCCCAACCTCTGCTCTCACGTGGCGGGACTTCCCTGCTCGCGTGGGACTGGGCTGTGTTGGGGTGAAACCTGAATGAACCGTGTAGAGGAGATGCAGGCCTTCTCCACTGACTGCTCCTCAAGGAGAGGCCAGGTGGCAGGGCCCAGGTACCAAATCCACACGGCTGGGTACTGCTGGTGACATGAAAGGTTTCTGTTTGATCAGGAGAAATGTGACTTGGTTGGCCTCATAGTAACCATGAACCTTTGCTTAAGAAACAACACAAGACAAACCTTCAGGGGCTGGGGAGCAGAGCGCTCAGGTTCAGTTCCCGGTACCCGAGCGGCAGCTCACAACCATCCGTAACTCCAACTCCAGGGGATCTGACGCACTTTTCTTAGGCCCTGGGCACGTACATGGTACACTTGTGTACATAGAGGCAAAACACTCATACCATAGAGCAAAGCATAATTCTTAAAAACAAAACAACTTCACAGAGAAATAGTGGGTACACTGCCGTTCTGTAAAAGGAGAAAATCTGTAGTGACTTGATGCTGGCCTTATCTCTGGGGATAGGGCTCTGGTTAATTTAGTTTTCTTCTTTTTGCTTCTCTGTAACTCCTGACTTTTCTAACAAGGTTATGGAATACTTATAACAAAGTTGGTTTGTTTTGTTTTGTTTTGTTTTTAAAGAAAAAAGAGCATGAGAAGAGAGTCTGAATCAAAGGAACCCTAGTAGGAGGGACTAGAGACCCCCCCAGGTGAGGACAGGGAGCCGGGGCTACCAGAGTAGGGTGGCGGTGAGAGGAGTCAGCAAATAGCTCGTCCTTAACGAGAGCCGAGGGGATGGAAGGAACCGGGAAGCAAGGAAGGAGATGGAGCACCTGCAGGCAGAGAGAGTAGGGGTCTGGAGGACACATAGCTACCCGGCACCTGGTACTCAGGTTGAGTCCGAGCGAACATCCCCACGAGAAGGCGGTGCTGTAGCAGACAGATGATGCAAAATGACTGGAGAGCAGCATGATCTTAAACAAGTTCCTTGTGCCTCAGTTTTCCTTTCTGTATGCTGAGGATGATAATAGTACCTGCCTCACATGGTTATTGTAAGAATGGGACTAAAGGAGTTAGCACGTGTGAAGTGCCTGTCATGGCGTCTGGTGTGTGGTATTATAACTAAAGTCTAGGATTTGAGCCCTGCAGGACCTGGAGTGTGTTCACTTACTCTCTCCCCAAGTACTTCTCAGAATATCAGGCAGGTATAGTATAAGACTAGGCTTATAACTGTTGATTACATAGACCCCAAATGGCTATGTTTTGTGCATGTGTGAAGGAGAGGGAAAGGGTTCCAAATAAAGAACTTTATTTTTTCTAATTGATGAGCAACCCTTTCATTAACAGAGATTACCAATATTGTTTCAAATTCCAGGAGGTACAGTTCCTTTTATCTGTGTGTGACGGTTGATGGCATGGAAAAGCGTCAATTAAAAAACAAATAGGAACCAGGCATGATGGCACCTGCCTGTAATCTAGCACTCAGGAGGCTGAGGCAGGAGGACTGGAAGTTTGAGGGCAAACTGGGCTTCAGAGTGAGAATTCTGTGTCCACAAAACAAAACAAAGAAACAGATCAAGGTTAGAAGCATTGCTGATTCTGTGACAAAGTGTTAAGGGGTGAGAAGGAAGGGTGGATTAAAACACAGAATAAATAACGCGTCTTCGCTTTGGATATCGAACCAGAATGGCTAAGACCTGCAACTCAGGAAATATACTTCGTAAGATGGGCTTGCCGAAAGGCCCTTCCCTGCCCCAGCCAAGGTGAAAGGCCACTTTCCAGGGGACATCAGGGAAATGAATGCAGAGTTAGTATTTTTAGAATACATTGTTTTCCAAATTCTAGAAATGGTCAACGTAGATAAAAATGTTTTCAGAGACGTTCTTCCAGCTTTGTGCCGCTTCAGGGTTGGTGTCTAAAAATAGAAAGTGTGTTTTGTTTGTCTGATAATTAAATGTCTTGTTGTTTCACCGAGAAGTGAAGGGGGACCATCTATTTTGGGCCACTAGAGTTGGTATGGCATCATCTCTAAGGCAGCCAGGCAAGAGCATTGTGGGAGGCGTGTGATTCTAGCGTAAGCTGAAAGTAGGGGGCTAAAATAATAAAGCAACTAGTGCTTATTGAGCCCCTCGCACGCGTGCGTGTGTGTGTGTGTGTGTGTGTGTGTGTGTGTGTGCGCGCGCGCGCGCATGTGAATGTTGGGTATTTTCCACAATGGGTCTCCTCTTCTTGGGTTTTTGAGACAGGTTCTCTCATTAAACCTGGGGGTCACCAATTGGCTGGACCAGCTGGCCACTAGGCTCCAGGGACCCTCCAGTCTCTGCTCCTACCCCATTCCCATGGTGCTAGCTATCATGACAAGTGGCCACTACCATATCCAGGTTTTCCATGGGTGAGGGGAATCTAAACCCAGGTCCTTGTGGTTTGCTTAGCAAGTGCTTTACTGACTGAGCCATTTCCCTGATCCCTAAACTGAGCTTTTTCTGTGTGGACATGATTACTGTCCCCATTTCACAGATGAAAAGAACAAGGCCAACAGAGGTGAAGACAGTTGATCACGGTGTTGACTCTGTGTGGCTAAAATGAATCCAGAGACAATCACTGATTCAGATTACATGTAAATTTGCTGTGGGAAACTTCATGGAACCTGTGTTATTTTTAAGTAAGCTACTGTTGTAAGCAACTCATGTAGGCTCATGAAGAATTATGTAAGTTCCTGCCTCCCCTAACCACCAAAAAGAGACTTTCTGGTTCTGTAGGTACAGGACACTGAGGTGTTATTTTTATTGTCCCCAGGAATACTAAGAATAAAGTAGCTTTATAAAAGGCTGGCTTTCATATCAGCAGGAGGCAAAGGACGCTTGATTCACTGTAATTAAGATAAAAATAAGACTCTCTGAGTGGTTTTACTAAAGAAAGAACTGGGTACCTGCTGATAATAATTAGTATTGAGTTCAACCTTCAGAAAAAGCCACAGGCACCTCCAGTGTGCGGGCTGTCCTCCTGGGAGGGCTGAATGGTAGTTGCTCAATTGTGCACTCACTAGGAGTGCTGTTCCACTGCCCTGAGCGACTTTCCTTATAAGAAAAATAATAAGCCACCTATTGTCGAGCTCTGCCACGTTTTCACGCTGGAGTGAGGCGTTATTATAGTTCTAGGCCTGTTGCAAATATTTTATCTTATTCTTTAGTCTTTGAAAAGCCATCTCTAGAAGGTATTAGAGCCACTGTACAGCTGTAATTTGTAAATCAATTCTCGGATACCAATGACGTGCTTCCTTTATCAAAACGAAGTCTTTGCAGTGGGGCATGTTAAGGAGCAACCTGCCGATTCTTGGCTTTTAGAGCTTCGACAGGGAGGAGAAGGGGCAGGACACAAGGCCCTGGGACGCTAAAGACAGTCTGACTCAAGGCCGGGACTGAGGAGGGGATTGCATGGAGGAAAGATTGTGAAGTTTGCACAGGAGCCTGATCGTAAGCTTCCTGCAGATGATTCTGCCGTGCAGGAGCCCATTCCAAGTGTAGAGGCAGCAGTTGGGGTGCGGTGGCGGCAGCAGGGCCCACCTGCGCTCTGGGCCCGTCGCCACCCACCTCTTTCAGTGCACCACTCTGATCAAACGGCACAGCTTCTCCTGTTAGTGTGGTCTATTCTAATGATTAACCCCCTCAGCCCGCTTCCAGGACCTACACACAGACCAGTATCTGGTATTTTAATAAAATCCCTGTTTCCTTCACTCCTATTTTATTAATTTCCTTCTGATTGTGTTTATGTTCTGATGTTCCTTTAAGGTATGAAGTACAGTAAAAAAGATGATGATGATGATGATGATGATAATGATGATAAATTAAATGAGAAACACAGATAAAAACTCCCAGACTTGTAACCAAAAAGGAATTGTTGAGGACCCAAATGGGGGTCCTAGGGCTGTTAGCTAGATTATGCGTCGTCCTGTTAGCTGTTAAATATTATTAGGTAACGGGTGAATTACAGTCCGTGGAAAGGCTGGGTTCTTTCTTCAGCAGTCCAGCTATAAGATCTGGGGCCACTAGGGTAACAGAGAGCCTCAGAGGTAACAGAGAGGGAGAGCAGTGGTGTGTTTCCATCCGGCATCACAGTGGAGGTCTAGGGTCGAGTGTCGTACCAGGCCTAGCACGCATATGGTCACACGAGAGCTGCAGTCCTGCCGTGTGCGTCAGCTCCGCCTCTTCTGCCGCTGTGTCACTCGACAAACCTACTGGGCCTCTTGTGCTGTGCTTCGATTCTCCAGGTCATGGAGGTGATGCTATGAAGGTTATCATGTGATCTGACTGTGATGGCTGTTTAAGAAGGTCAGTGCTGAAGGAAAGCACAGTCAGGGCCTGGTGGCTGGCGAAGGAAGTCAGGAAGTTTACCTGGCCATGAAGTGACATTTTACACGAAAACGTATGTTCTTTCTCATGGTGAACAAAACGGAGAACAAAACAAAAACAAATGCAAAATACGGCTCTGTGTGTTTGGTTTGTTTTTCTGTGGTGATGTTTGTTATAGGGTCAGTGCAACTCGGGCATCGTCAGACCGCACTGGCCCGGCTCCAGTGCCATAGGAGTTCTGCCCTTCCGCTGCAATCCAGGCACGCGTGATTCTTGATTCAGCGAGAGGCGCAGAGGCCAGTGTGATCCACTTATTATCTATGACAATATAACTACAGACTTGTTGTGGTGCAGTTTTGATTGATGAGGGCCTGACGTGGCTTGGCTGGGTCCTTCATGTCACGGGCTCACGGGCTGCACTGGAGATACTGACTAGGACCGCGGTCTCATCTGAGGTTCGACTGGAGAAAGGCTGTTTCCAGAGTCTGGCCATAATCAGTTCCTATGACTGTGAGGCTGACGGTGCCGGCACCCTGTCGGCTGTCAGCCGTAGACGGTCAGCCCCTTGTCTCACAGAGCTGTTGTGTTTTCAGTGCCAACCACGGAGAAAGTTACCTCGGTGTAGGCATGACCCACCTCACCTGAACTAATCACACGTAACCCTCATTGTACGTCCTGTCACCTGCCTATAATCTATATGGCTAGAGGCAAAACACTTATCTCCTGTACTCAGGGACTGGGTACCCGCAGAAGCTGGCTGCCGTCAAAACACTTATCTCCTGTACTCAGGGACGGGGTACCCGCAGAAGCTGGCTGCCGTATGTGATGTTGACGAGTGGTGTGCTGGAGGAGAAAGAGGTGGAAAGCGAAAGGGATCTTGGCCTGTAGGACCCCAAAACTCTCTCTCTTGCCACAACCCCTACCCTGTTCTCCTCTTACACCATGGAATCCTGAGAAACTGATGCAGACACCCCCACCGAGCCCCCCACTCCCTGACCTCCAGGCCCATTGCTTTTAGGCCTTCTCCAGCATCAAGGCAGAGAAAATCCTTTGCCTTCTAAAAGCTGTCTGGAATCCTGGTGACAGCAGCGGTTGGTGCTGCATTCACGTTCCCTTCCCCTTTTTGTTTTGATTCTTTGCCACGAAGATTTTGTTCCTTTTATTTATTCTTAAATAGTCATTTGTAGAAAATTAAGAGACAAGAAGGATCCCACTAGCCAACTAAGAGGGCTTCCAGCATCAGTGGTTCTGTTGGTTAATTTAATGATTAGCCATATGAAAAGGAGCTTAGCGGTGCTTAGAAAAGCTAATCCTGTGCGGTGTGGCGTAGCTCTGCCCTTCCTTTTACCCCAGTGCCATGTTGGTGCTGACCAGATATTCCAAAGGGAACAGATGAGCTCTCAACAGAAGCTGGGGTTTTACATGCTGATACTGAGCAGACCTCTACCAGTAAGCAGGAAGGCGTTGTCCTATACTAAACACCACTGTGTTCCAGGGCCCACTGTGGTCTTTCTTTGCTTGCAGAATCTGGACAGTGACCTGGAAAAGCAGATACGACTATTCAGTTTGCCAGCATGAGGCTGGGGTTCAGAGATGTTTAACAAGTCCAAAGGCCACATAGTTGAGCCGGGACTCTGTGGACTCTGTGTTCTATTAACTTGACATTGTACCAGAAGCCATGGAACAGAAGCTAACCCCACTTTCATGTTGCCATACATGTATTATTTCGCTGGAGCTAGTGGCCGTCCTCTAGAGACTAAGAGGGACAGAGCTTAGAGCGAAACTTACTCTTCCATATCTTTGCTTTCCAGGAAAAGTGTAGAAAATGCAAAGGCTGAGTGACAGACAAGGAATTTTCACCTAGTGAAATATAAATATGTATCCACACTGTGAAATAGAAAATGCATTTCCATGCTGTAAAATATAAACATATATATCCACAGTGTTGAATATAAAGTACTCATCCATACTGTGGAATATGAAATGTATATCCATGGTGTAGGATATAAAATACAGGTCCACACTGTTGTACATATATATTGTGAATGAATATTCACCCTGTGTAATGCAGTAGAACAATGGGACAGACCGAGATGGTTGGGGAGGGAGAAGAGGAGAAGGGAAGGGGAGAGGCAGGCAGATCTAAACAAATAAATAAGGCATTCACTAGCACTGGAGGAAAAGTAATTGCTAAGCTCTGTGGATAAACCTTTAAAAGATAGCTTTCTATATTTCTATGTATTTCTATAAAGAAATTTGAGTATGATGTCATTTGAGTATACCACTAGCAGCCATAAGATATCTCTATTTTCAGAGACACAAATGCAAAGTCATCTGAAAAGAACACCCTAGTTCTTTATAATGATTTCCTTCAGGTCTGGGCACTGGCCTAGGAGCAGCCTGGGAAGGACATCATTCTTACATTTGACATTTTTACAAGGAGAAAGTATTTACGTATTATCTGTGCCATTAAAAACTTATACTAACCTGGGCTGTCTCATGTCCAGTCACAGCCAGAAGTTGTAGTTATTTATAAGTCAACTCAACAGTAATGAAAAGGATACACTAAAAATACCATGTCAAAAAAAGGATTTTTCCTCCAAAGACTTCTAAATTGGCAGGACTTTGATGTCTGGCTGTTGTCTAAACATGGCATTTGCTCAGGGGTGTGCTGTGGCCACACTAGGGAGAATTCCCCTAGTGAGTCATTGGAGAGATGAAGATGAGTGTGCAGGCCTATCTTGCTTTTAGATGTCCAGCTATCCCATGTTTTATCTTGTGTTAGGCAATCTTCTAGGACATGTGTGTGTGTGTGTGTGTGTGTGTGTGTGTGTGTGTGTGCGCACCACACACATGCTGGGGTATATGTATGTATGCTTGTTAGGGTGTGTGTATGTGTGCATGTTGATTGTGTGTGTGTGTGTGTGTGCATGTTGTGTGTGTGTATGTGTGTGCATGTTGGGGAATGTGTGTGTGTGTGTATGTGTGTGTTTCCTGTATGTGTATGTTCATGTTGGTATGTGTATGTGTGTGCATGTTGGGGTATATGTATGTGTGCATGTTGGTGTGTGTGTGTGTGTGTGTGTGTGTGTGTGTGTGTGTGTGTATGTGTTGTGGGAAGGGAAAATGGCAAAGGATGAGTCAATTTCAATTTCAGTAGGAAAAGTTCTTCTTAAGAGGTACAAAGTGCTGGATTCTGAATGCCTACTAGGGCTCCTTTCACCTATAGCCTGCCCCACTCACTCAGTAAAGACCAGTATAAAGAAACTGCATGGCTTCTGCCCCTCACAAACCAGATCATTTTTTTCCCTAGCTTTTAAAAAGTGTTTGACTGATGCAAAATCAACGAGTACATAAAATCCAAATTAGATATGCTAATTGCATAATTTATTTTAATCTACACTAAAACACACACACACACACACACATCCATCAAAATGTAAATATGTAAAAATCTCACATGTGACTAGCAGGGCCTAGAATGTACTTAGGGAGCCACAACCTCCAGTGGGCTCAGACTTTGAACTGAGTTTGAATCTAGCTTCCACAGTGAACCTAAGGATGTGGAGACTGAATCTCCTTAGCCTTTCCCCAGTCCGTACAGACTTTCTCCAAAGTCCTAGACTTTGTGAGAATTATCTCGTGGATGTAAAAATGTGTGTGTGCTGCTGACAAAATGTTGACAACAGGAAAGGATCTTTCACGAATAATAAAAAAAAGAGGCAAGATGCTGTCCCCATATGACTCCATAAGAGATGCTACCATTGTTCTTGCTCAACCTCACTTAGAAATGTGTGTGTGTGTGTGTGTAGTTTAATAACATTTTTGTATTTATTTATATACATATATATGTTTGTTTTGCTTGATCCATTTTTAATGAGTATTTTTAATGAATACTTGTAATCTATTTCAAATCAATTCAATGGCTAAAAAACAGAAAGCGTGGAGTCAGAGGGATGACATAGCTACTCTGAAACATTCAGAACTACACCCGGGAATTTTTGTAATTTTTGTAAGAAATTTCGTAGTTAAGCGTAATGAAATTAAGTAATTCCATACTCAGGGTGACGTCACTGAGTATGAAGCTATGTAACTAAAGCCTTCGAAACATCTCATCAGATTATGGATGCGTATGCTTAAATTTGTGTGCGGAACACTTGCTGTGTAGTTCTCGTGGTGTAGTGTCTGTGCGCTAACACTGCACTGGGAGGTAAAGCTCATTCAGCCGCTCGCCATAAGCGAGCATCTTGATTTGGAAGTGGGAGCAGGAGCCACAGGCAGCTAATGGCTATGAGCAAGGTAAGTTGTGACTAAGCAGAAGACAGCACGCCATGGCTTACCGAGGAAGCCCACAGGTTCTTGCCACCTCTTGAGGATATCTGCCTGAGCAACCAGGTCCTGCCTTTTCTGCTATGGCTGCTTTAGAGTGAGCCTCCAGCTATGCATAGCTCCTCTCTCTCATTCTCCCATTTGATGACAACATATAGTGGGCATGTCAAGCGATCATTGTTGCTAGCCCCTCTGTTTTATCCTGAACTTGAACGCAACAGCTGCGGGTCTAGTGGTACTTGTGTATGTGGACAAAGAGAAGGGGTTTTCACCATCCTTATACCCTAGAGTGCTGATTTAAGTATCCTTAAGAAGAGTGGATACATTCTGGGGCTAGGGGCTTTCTTTGACCTTGTGCTATGTATAACATGATCTGTCTTATTTTAATCTTTTTTGTTTGTTTCGTTGTGTTGTGTTGTATTTTTTTCCAAGATAGGATTTCTCTGTTGCAACTCTGACTGTCCTGGAACTCACTCTGTAGACCAGGCTGGCCTGGAACTCACAGAGATCTGCCTGCCTCTGCCTCCCGAGTGCTGGGACTAAAGACGTGAGCCACTACCGCCCTGGCTTGTTTTGTGTGTTTCAAGACAGGATTTTTTTTGTGTAACTCTGGATCTCCTGTCACTTGTTTTGTAGATCAGGCTGGCCTTGAACTCAGAGTTCTGCCTGCATATGCTGGGGCTGAAGACATGGGCCACCACACTTGGCGATTTATTTTAATCTTATTTGTAAGAAAAGCAAATCTTAGCAAATCTTCCCAACTGTGAAATTTAATAGAGCAGCACCCTAGAATTTTTACTTTAGAAGAGAAAGTTTTTGTAAGTCTTTTTGAAACAAGTGAAAAATAATTTTTAAAATTTAAATAATATCGTAATTATAGTGGCAGTACTGGGGACTGAACTCAGGCAAGCACACTGCCACTGAGCTGTATCCCCATCCTTTTTTTTTTTTTACCTCTTAGATATTTTAGACAGGGTTTTACTAGGTTGCCCAAGCTGACCTTGAACTTGTCCAATAGCCCAGACAAGACTTAGAGCTGTAATTCTTCACCCCAGCCTCCTGGGTAGCTGGAATTACAGGTGTGTGTTTCCAGGCCCAACCGAAAATAAATGGTATTGATCTTTTAAATGTCTTTAGGTGAGTTTCCAAATCTGCCCCTGGATGCTGTTTCAGCCATTTTGGGGTAGCATTGGTTGGGAAGCAACTTTGAATAAGATGCCGTGAAGTAGTCAGGGCCGACTGTACATCCTGGTATCTCAAATGGACTTTTACCAGCTGCTTACGATGCTTCCTCACAGTTCTCCTCTGAGTCCCTCGTCAACACACGCCACTCACCTCTGTGAGGGACAAGACAGATAAACAGTGTGCCCTGTGCTCAGGAGTGCGTGTTGTCATGAAGGTATTTTTAAATGCAGGCGTTCATTTGGAGACGCAACCTTACCCGGCCAGTGTGGGAACGTCTGTAGACAGTGCTTCTCCTTCTTACCAGCTCGGCAACTTTGGGAGCCTGTGGGAGCAAATATTTGTTTAGTTCTGGCATTGAAAGATAAATACACCATGGGGCATACAGTAAATATTTGCAGCCTCCTGAATTGTCTCCCAGCCCGTGCTGTTGACGATTGTTGTCTGGCTTCCCTAGACTTTGCATGGGTGGTGGTGGTGGTTGTTTTGGCTTTTCATTGACTATAACAGCAGAAGTACAAAGCGGTCTTAGAAAGTGTGCTGTTTTTTGGGTGCAATGGTGTGTACCCGTGATCTTGGCTACTCTGGAGACTGAAGCTGGAGGATTTGTTGAGCCCAGGAGCTCGGGTCCTATCTATGCTGCGCAGTGTCACCTTGTTTGGGAACAGAAGAAGCAAATAGGAAGAGGGGCTGAAAAGACAATTTAGTGGCAGAGAAAAGAAGAAGAAATAATAATAAAAGGAGAGCAGAGATAAGGAGAGGGGAGAGAGCAAAGAATGACGGTCTTGAAGGAAGACAGGAGAAAAAATAGTATCGTAAAGTGCTGGATACTCCTACCTCGGAACAAGACAGGCTGCAGGAACCCCGTCTCTCCGCTCATTTCCTCTTTACAACTTGAAGGGAAATGCATGGGATGACACACCAGGATGAGGTAATGCCTGGGCTCTGGCTGTTGAAGTCATCCCAGAGAGGCTTCCTGTGAGAAAGTTAGTCTCCGGCCGAGAAACCTGGGATCCTGAGGGGTGAGGGACCACACTGTTTTTCATCCTCAGATCTTGCAAAGCCAGCAACCAGGGCCACTTTCTTCCCGCTCCAAGTGCGAAGAGAGGCAACGGTGGAGCCGCGGTCCTCTCCTTCGCAGAGCACGCTGGGAGCTCAGGCTCTGAGGGGCTCCTGCCAAGGCAACAGGGAGGGGCTGCAGGCAAACCCAGTCAGCGAACGTTGTCTCCAGGCGGCCCAGGGCTTGGGAAGAGGAGGCAGCATCTCCGGATTAGACAACCAGGACCTCACCCGTCACTGTTGTGTTGTCTTTTATGCATTTAGGTACAGAAGAGCCGCAGCCGGAGGGAAGGGCGATCGGAGAGTTCCCGATTACCTTTGCCCGGCTCCCCACGCCAGGCGTGTATCGCCATCAGAAGAGGGTGTTGGTTTTCTACTACTGAGGCCGTGGCAGACTCTGCTGAGACTTTACCACACCTTGGTCGTGTTTAGTCATTCATCCCTTGACACAGGAACTCACCACGTACTCTAGACTGGCCTCCAACTCCTAACGACGTTCTTTCTTAAGCACTAGTTTAACCCAGGCGTAGTGAATCTCAGGAGTTGAGAGGCCAAGGCAGGAGCACTGAAGCCCAGTTGGGCTACATAGTGAAACCCTGCCTCAAGCTAATCTAAAAACAACTACAACACGCGCGCACACACGCACACACACACACACACACGCACACACACGTCTGCTTTTAGATTTTGTCTATCCAAGCACGCAGAGTTACCTCGTTACCTAAGTCGATACTGTGTTCCTCTGCCTTTTGAAGCAGCTTACACCAATGGTCCTTTGTCTTCTGGGGGAAGATTCACTGTCAGGATCGTCACTGTTGTGCTGGTTTCTTGGTGTTTTAGACTGATACAAACCCAGGAACTTAAACAATTTAAATTCTTGGCCTGCCCGCTGTAGTTTTTAGCTTCTCTCTCATGGCTAAGCTGCCAGCCTTTTTTTTCTTTTTTTTCTGTGCCCACAACAGAACCCTTTCCCTTCTACCCTGCCACTGCCGCCATGTCAGATGCTGTACCATGCTCCAGGGTCCTTTGGAGTTACAGAAGGAGAGGTGCCTTTTGTTAAGCACCTGGATTTATATTATTCCTTTACTATTTTGACATTTTTTTGTCCAAAGCCTTTTAATACCTTATTTCCCAATTTATGACTATGTTTTGCCTTTTAAAATAAAAAAATAAGACAGTGAAAAATTCAGTAATACCTTATATAAAAGTATCTAGATTTTAATAGCTAAAAATATGGAAGTGAGTATTTGTCTTATGTGAGATTTGTACTGAGAGCCAGGTGGTGGCGGAGCATGCCTTTAATCCCAGCACTCGGGGGACAGAAGCAGTGAGTTTGAGGCCAGCCTGTCTACAGAGTAAGTTCCAGGACAGCCAGAGTTACAACAGAGAAAGCCTGTCTTCCCCCACCCCACCTCACCAAGAAAAAGAAAAAGAAAAGATTTATAGCTCCCTGGTGTTATATTTTCCAGTATAAATTGTTATTTGCTATCCATCTATGTTATTATCTTTACCTTACAGTGGTTTTTCAGCCTTTAAAATATATTGATTTCTTGTAAAAAAAAAAAAAAAAAAATCAGGGAAATGGAGCTGGAGAGGTGGCTCAGTGGTTAAGAGCGCTATCTGTTCTTTCAGAGGACCCAGGTTCAATTCCCAGCAACCACATGGCAGCTCACAGTTGTCTGTAACAGATCCAGGGGCTCTGACACCCTTACCCCAATGCACGTAAAATAAAGTTAATTAAATTATTTATTTATTATTATTATAATTATTTATTTTTAATAAAGTTAAATAAATTATAAACAAACAAACAATTGTAGCAGTTTGCTCCAATCTTTAAAAAAAGAAAAATCAGGGAAATACAATTTTTTTTTCCTATGTTACTTTTAAGGGCACATGATATTATAGTTTTATAGCTATTTTAGCCCATAACATATATTTAACCAATTCCTATTTTCTAGATAATAATAATAAATAAATTTGTCCTGGGATGATGTACTTTTGCACACATCCGAGAAGTTATATTCCTGGGAGTAGAATTATTGAGCCTGCACTGTATACAGGATGGTACTTAGTTGCTGTCTCAGACGTTAACAGCATTTGTGAGACACAGGCTTTCCTGGTCCTCAGAGGAAACTTGAAGTCCTGAGGTTGAGGTTGTGATTTTAACATGATTCTATGCACATGGTAACGTGCTGGGTGGGTTTAGACGCAGGAGCTAAGCCTTGTCAGGAGACTTAGCGACTCTTAGCAGGGAATGATTTGTCAGGACCTGTTACAGTTTGTTGTGTCCACACCCGCTGAAGGTAATGAATGGCCTTGGAGTGGAGGGTTTTCAGGGGGCAGGCTTCCCAGGCTCTGCCCCACACAGCATTCCTGCCCTCCAGCTTCAAGTAGCTTCATAAAATAGCCCATTTCAGGAGCAGTCATCTTCAATTCTCACTGGTAATTATTGGACCATCTTTTATCATCATGTTTTCTGCCTGATGGACTGTCAGGCCAAACTTCTTGGCAGGTTTTCCAGTCAATTAAAAATGGAAGGCTAATTCCATTGAACAGCCAATCTGCTGGTGGGATTGTAGCACAGGGCATAAACCCAGCTGGCTGTGTTCTGTATAGTGTAAAGTAGCAGAGGTAGGAAGTGTCTGGGTTCTGGCTTGTTCCTTTTTCCTTTTAAATAAAGTACTTGAGGGACTGGGCATGTTGCTCAGTGGTAGAGCGCATGCTAGCACACCAGGGACTCCAAGTTTGATCAACAGCACCTAGAAAAATCTTTTTAAGTCTTTATTACTTCAACTCTTCTCTGGAATATAGGAGTCATCAGTCTTTTTCACTCCTGAGTTGGATCCTGCCTGTTCACTTATTTTAGAAAATCGCGTGTTCACTTACCACATAGAGCAAGTATACGCTCTGCAAATCCTGTGTTTGGAAAGGATGAATTCAAGATAAACGCGTGGAGGACAGGATCCAGAAAGGGAAGGCGCCAACAGCTCAATCCTCGCACACCGGCGCTGACCCTCGCAGGGCGTGTTTTTGTAATGTCTGGCTGTCTCACTGGGCTCTTTGGAACTGGCTGGGGTTGAAGCCACATTGGCACCCTCAGACACGGGACTGTGTCTGACCGCTGCGGGGGACTCTGTGGCCGAGTTAATGACTCACCGAGCGAGCACATCGCGGAGTGAATGAGTGAGCGCGCGAGGCTGACAATTAAAATAATCCTGTGCTGCGATTAATCATGTGTTGGAAGCAACTTTCAATTACGATTATTTCCCATTTCCTCAAGAACTGTAATAAACAGGAGTCGATAGGGAGTGTCTGTGTGCAAAGGAAGTAGGGAGGAACCCTAAAGCATCCACAGGGAGGAGATGGCCTTTACTGACTGAAAGCAAGCGTCTGTCTTCCGCCTGCTCTCACCTGCTCACGCAGCCTCAGGAGGAGAGGCCAAAGAGAAGGCGCAGGGTCCTGCTGTGAGTGGGCACCTCTGCCCGTGGAGCTCTGTGAAGAAGGACATTTCTGCAGCGGAAAGGCCACACCGAACCTGCACAGCCTTCTCAAGCGGCACCAGTTTCTTCTCGCTGGGAAAATAGATTGAGGGTGGGTTTAAGATATTTTTCTCTCTTACGGAAAATTGAAGAAACAAACACAGGTCATTTTGTCCTCCCCTCTGGGAAACTGAGGAAATAAAAGCTTAAGCATTTTTTTTAATCTATGAGCAATCTTCCCCTTGCCCCGCAACAGGAAGCCCACAAGCAGGTGGGCAGTTCCATTTTCCTCTTCTTTCCGGAGGTTGGGGTGAGTCAGCCACAGGACACCGCATTTACCAAGCTTCTCTTCAGCCCTCCAGCTTGTGTGTGCTGCCTCATGGTGGGTCATTTCTGTGTAGGAGAAATGGCCCCCGGGGCTTGTGAATTCTTTCAAGGGGACAACATAGTGCTCCTAGGTGGTTTAGACCCTTGGAAATAAGAGTAGCTATTAATTAATTAATTTGAACTCTTACTTGGAAATGAAATACACTTGTGTAAGATTGTGCCTCATTTCTTTAGACTGCTCATTTTAACATAAAGTGCACTTGTTTAAAGCACAGGTTCAAGCACATGCATAACTCTCTCTCTCTCTCTCTCTCATACACAGTTCTCAGATGAGAAAGGCTCATTCGCAGAGAAAGTTTAAGGGCTTTACTTAAAGCAACAAAATTGAGCCAGGCTCGGTGATACGCACCTGTAATACCAGCACAGGGGAGACTAAGGCAGGAAGATCATGACTCGCACAAACAAAAAGCAGTGCTATAATTGTGAGCACACAAAGAGGGAGTCCAGAATCCCTGAATATATCCAGTTTGTCTTTGCGTAAAGCATCCTAATACATTCATTTTTCACATTTTTCAAATTCTTGCTTCTTAATTATGTTAGCATTACATTGATGCTGCAGAAAACTATTAAACATATAAAGGAAGATTATTAGGGCATCGTTTTAAAAAAAAATTATTTCATTATTTAAAAAAACTCTACTAGAAACAAATTTAACAAAATGTCGAGTTGTTTTTTTTTCTGTGTTCAATATATTGACTATAGCATTTTGCTGTGATGTCTTTAAGTTTCTCAGAAAAAAGTCACAGCAAATGCAAAAGGCCTAGGGATAGCCAAGATGATGGGGGTGTGGGCGAGGACAGCAGAAATTGTGGTGCTGTGGGCAAGTCTGAAAGGATCGTGTAGGCTGGGTGTGACGGGCAGGTAGCACTCCCTGGGTTTCACCTCCAGCACACCTGGGGGAAGAGTTCTCATTCCGTCCAGAGCTCAGCTACCTTCTCAGAACCTGCTGGACTCCAGGGCTCTGGTTTATTCAGTCTTCCCGTGTGCTCTCCTGGTCAGAATTGCCATGATGCCACCGATTTGTAAGAAAGTCTTTGCTCTCCCGTCCTTGGCAACTTATCCCCAGGCCTGAGCTTGGGCACCGGGCTTCTTGCCTGTGTGGAGATCCCCTGACTGCCACACTCATCCAAAGACTGCTGAACTTTGGATCCAGAAAAAAGCTAAAATAAAATAAACAGAAGTGAGTCATTTCTTTTTTTGAGACCATGGAATTAGAGAGAAGATTGTGACCTTTATTAAAATGCTGATTATTCTTGATTGCTTCTATTGGGAAAGGAGAGACCATCACCTCTAATAAGCAGGACTTGAGAATGAACAGCATGCAAAAAGTACAGTCTTTATCCCTAATGGTCTGGTGCAGGTGCCCACAAGTTAGTCAAATCTGGCATACAGTCTGCTTTTTGTGAATAAAGTTTTATTGGAACACACCACATTCTGTTATTGACATAATGCCTATTGCTGCTTTTGTAATGTGTCAATAGAGTTGAATAATTATAACAAGTACTTCATGGCCTTTAAGTCTAAAATGATGATTATTTGTCTTTGATAGGGGAAATCTGCCAGCCTTAGCCTGTGGCTTTTTACTCCACATGTCCTTGAAGGCCTTGAATGTGTTACTGGAGTTAGAGGCTCTCACCTTACTTTTTAAAGCCGTGCTCTTGGAACACATTAGATAACTCAGCTATTTCATCAGGAAATGTGTATTGAGCTCTGTTCTTTGAGGAGTGGCTTGATAAAAAACAGTGAACACAAAGGACAAGCTCATTGTGCTCTGCAGAGCTTTGGAGTCACTAGATTCGATCTAGGCTTGAGAAGGTAGGGGTGGGGTGGGCTGAGGCACCAGACAGGAGACAGGAGTTGAGGATCTACCAGAACTGTGAGAAGGGATCATAAGCCTGTGTTTTCAGAGCAAAAGGAGCCAGTCCTTCAGAGAGTTAGGGGGCTATGCAGATAGCCATAGAAGCTCTCTGTCCTGGCTGCATCAGAAGGAGAAAAGAGGAAGGGCTGGAAGAGTGGGCAAGGAGGAAAGAAGCAGGCGATGAAATACGAGAGGCATATGAGACCAGGACCTGCAGGGCCTCCTCCCTGTGGCTAGGAATTAAGATTTGCACAGTGGAAGCTGGCAAGGATTTTGGCAAGGATGGGTTATAACAGAATGGCCATATGATCCAGATACACCACTCCTGGGCACATACCCGAAGGAGTCTACATTTTCCCACAGAGAGACCCACATAGACATTGTTTTTCGCTGGATTATTCACAGTGGTGAGGAAATAGAACAATCCCAGATGTCCATCAACAGATGAATGGATAAGGAAAACGTAGTGCGTATACACGATGGGATTTTATTCATCTGTAAAGAGAAATGAAATTTTCAGGAAAATGGATGGAACTGGAAATTAAGTGAGGTGACCCGACTCAGAAAGACAAACACCACCTGCTTTCTCTCCAGTGTGCTGATTGTTTTTATGTATGTGTAGTTACGTGCGAGTGAGTGTGGGTTGGAGGTCACAAAACTAGAAAGGGGCCTAGGAAAGGAGGGAAAGTATTTAAGGAAAGGAGGGAAAGTATTTAAGGAAAGGAATGGGGAAGGTTCTAGAGCACACGAGACATGGAAGGGGGAATACTGGGGGTGGGAGAGGAAAGCGAGGGTAGGGAGAGGAGGGACAGAAGCAGAAAAAGAACATCGAAGTATGTGTGGAAATGGGTGAGAAAATCTGATGCTCTGTGTGCTGATCTAAAAGAGTAAAACAAAAGAGCCTCCTGGCTGCTGTCGCAGGAAGGTCGCACAGATGCTGTTGGTCTCGGGGAGACCAGGGAGCAGAGCATCGGTCCCAGGAACAGCTGACGGCTGACCAACTTGGATTGGCTGGTGACAGGCAAACCGAGTGAAGAGCAACAGACAGAAGACAACATGAAACTGGTGGAACATGCTGGAAGACTGAGTTGATGTAGTGGATGAGGGAAATACTTAGCCCAGGGCCAGGGAGAGGGCACCATCATCATCACCAGCACCACCCCGAGCTAGCACCATCACAACTACCTCATCATGTCACCACCCCCACCCCCATCACCCCCTTACCATCACACCACAGTCATCAAGACACAGGGTAGCACTGAGATTTTTGCGAGTACACGTGAGCCACACTACATGGGTTCAAACCCCACCTCTGTTGCTTACCAACTCTGTGACCCTGAGCAGATGAAACCTCTTCTGTAAAATGGGTGACCCCAGTATTTCCTCACGGGACATTACGAAGTGCTGTAAAGCCTGAAGTCTGCCTATAAGGACTGGTCTGCTGTCCTGTGCTAGACTGAGATCTGACAGCTGTGGTGTTGACATGCCGTGAGCACCCTCCTGAGAGGAGGGAGACAGGCCCTTCTTTATGCAGTCCATCCACTGATGAAGCTGGAGGCCAGGGCTCCCTGCCTGGCCCCTAAAAGGCTGCAGCTACAGAGTCTAAAACAGCCCACTGTGTCAGTTGTTCAGCTGCAGGCTTGTGAGGACTGAAGACTTAAAATCCAGAAAGCTTGGAATGGCATTTCCACAGAGACGTGAGGCAGCTCTGAGCTGCGGGAGGTGGACTTTTACTGAGTGAGTTGCCTCCTGAAGGGAATTTTATTTCAGCCATGGGGTTGGAACCATGATTGGAGCTCCCACTGTCGAGCTGTGGGCTTTGAACAACCTGGGCTCAGTGTGGGCCTTGTGTCTATCATGTATGGGACAGGTAAGATGGGAACCAACTTAGGTAAGGTGGAAAAGCCCTCCAGATGCGAGCTTGCCTAGAGCCCAGACAGCCATCCCCATAGACCGAATGCCACTCCTAGAGCAGGATCAGCTCTTACACCAGGATGTTGGAGTTCTGAGCATGTCACTCACTCCGGACATCTTTTGTTATTATTTCATTGTTTCTTTACTGTTAACTCAGAGCAAGACGGTTTCATGGTAGGCCATTTGGAGCCAGTCGTAGCTGAAATAGAGTCTCAATGCTATCACCATAAAGTAATCACTTAGTGCCTCCCCCCACCCTCAGCCTTAGCTTCCTCTTCTGTAGAATGGGATGCCCCTGTTCATGGTGGTTGTAAGTATAGCCCTGTGTAGAGACAGGAAAGAGAGGGGCCTTATTTCTATAGCAGTGTCACACTTTGCATGGACTTTGCCTGCCGAGTTTCTGCAGGATCTGAAAATTAGGTTGTGTCGTTAATCTTTAAATCTCTACCGAATGCCACAGGCAAGTGTTTATTTGCGCCTAATACTACTGGGGGAACTGCTGCGCTCTCCAATTACAGATAAGAAAAGTGAGGCATGGGCAGATCAGGTATTTTGCCAAAGTCACAAACCAGCCAAGATGGGATTAAAACCTGGGCCATCCAGTCTGTGCCCTTAATTTGTAAGTATTCTGCTGTCCTTAAAATGGCTGAGCAGAACTGGCTTTGTTCCTTGGGAATATTTTAATCCAAATGGAACTAGCACTCAGTCAGAGAGAGATGGTTGGGGTGATTTTGCCTGGTGATTCCCATGAAGGCTTTTTGTATTGCAGAGTTGTGGTTTGTGTTTGTTTGTTAAGAAAGGGTTTTATGCAGTCCACGTTGCCCTGTATAGTCAAGGCTGACCTTTAACTTCTGATCCTCCTGTTTCCTGTTCTCAGTGCTGGGGGTACAGCCATGTACCACCACACTCATGGTGCTGGGGGTGCTTATGCCTGTGCCGACTGAGCTGTATCCCTGGCCCCTGGGTTGTATTGCCGTTTTATTTGCCATGTAGAAGTTGTTTGCTTGCTTGCTTGCTTTTTCAAAATTGATTTAATCATTTAACTTTTTATGTTAAGAAAATTTACCAGTGTCTTTATTGTTCTAGACTTTGAGATGTAGTTACAAGTTTCCATGTTACAAGGGAATTTTTTAATCTTCTTCTAGTACATTTGTGGTTTTGTTTTTACATTCAGATCTTTGATCCATTTGATGGTTAGCCTGCACATAGTATAAAATGCAGAATTCTCTGTGTGTGTGTGTGTGTGTGTGTGTGTGTGTGTGTTCAAATGCTTCAGAAATCTGGGAAATGGTGGAGGCTTAGTGATGGAGCACTTTAGCATTTGTGAGGCCCTGAGTTTGATCCCTAGCGCACCACTACCGCCCTCCCCCAGTGTATCTTTAAAAATACTTCAGAAATAAATTATCCTGTGCAAACGTGGCACGGTATCAGGATATTTGAGATAAAAAAATCTTCATTTAAGGAAATAAATAAGTTGGGAACTTCTCACAGTCCTGTAAGAAAACTCTCAGCCCGAGCCTGTGACAGGGGCCCCTCTGTGTGCAGAACTGTCAAAATAGAGGGAGCTCTGAGCTCTTTATGGTCTCAGTATCCAAAAGCCACTGAAGCAGACTTAGCGTTTCTGATTTTGCTTCTCGTTGACACTGTGAGGAAATGATTCCTCGCCGTTCTGAGTTCAATTTTGGCAAAAAAAAAAAAAAAAGTATAACATTATCAATAAATTATCTTGCTTGTTTAATCATATTGAGATAACTTTGTGACGGGAAGCAAGAGGTAGATACACAAGCCCTAAATAATCCAAGGTGGAAAGAAGGAAGGACTGACCTACCAGTGACTTTCTTTTTCTTTTTTATGTTTTGAATGAAAAACTTTCAGTTGCAAGTGACAGAAACACAACTCAAGCAAAAAAAAAAAAAAAAAACCAAAACCAATTTATGCCTATGTAATAGAAAAGTATATGAAGCATCAGTTTCAGGTATGGCTGGATCTAGGTGCTCAGTGTCCCTAAGAATTCCTTTCTCTATTTACCTTTCAGCCTTTATTTTATTTGTTGCTTCCATTCTTGCAAAAGCTCCCTCATCCTGGTAGAAAAATGATTGCCTGGGATGTGACCTAACTTGAGAGGACTTTCCTGCCCAGTTCTCCCTAATAAAAATCCCAAGCCTAACTTTGTTACTTTTCCAGAATTACTCACTATGTCCAGAAGGGTGTGACCGCTGATTGCATGGTTCTGAAATACATATTCCTTCCAAGGGGTTCAGAGTGGCCTTGGCCTCACTAAAGCCACAGTCTCTGAGAGTTTAGGAGTTTTCCAAAAGAAAACTAGAGCTGTTATCAGAAGGAAGAGCCATGGTCCCAGAATACACTGCAGCATGAGTTGCTCAACAATCTCAAATGACCGATTCTGACTGCCCAACTGCTCAAGGAGGAAATTGAGGCTAGAGCAGCCTGACTCTGCCTGTCGAAGGCAAGGCTCGCAGAGGCAGCACTGCCCTGCGATCACCTAGAGCAGAAGCTTGTGTCAGCCTCCCCTCAGCATTACAAAACAGAATTAACCAGAAACATAGTGCTACTGTCTGTTTCTGATGACGGGTTTCAGAGGCGCTAATGGAATTTGTCAGAAAAGGTACTGTCCTGTAATCAGAATCCAGTGCCAGCTAAGGCAGGAAGAGACATAAAGAGGTATGGCCCCCTCTTCCTGACCACCAGGAGGTTAGGGAAAGAACAAGGTCTCAGAAGGTGCGGATCTGAAGCCAGTGCCTTTGTGTATGACGTGTTATACCTCCCTTTACACGTATAACTTTTCTCTAGTTTGCGAGATGTGCAGCATGCAGGACAGGGGTCCTGGTAAACGAAATGCCAGGCTGCTCTCGTAGCTATACCAGGAGTAGACACAAACACTGATGCACGTCAGTGCACGTCACATCTAAGTCTTCCGTGCACATGTCATCGCCTGCAGATTCCATAGTAGCCGTATGAAGGGGCAACCGTGGCCATGTTCCTCATTCTTTCTCAATGCTGAACATTTGGGTCGATAGGAAATAGCCTGCTGTGCAAGTGTAAGGGCCGAGTTCAGGCCCCCAGAACCCCTGTAAGGCAGGTGTGGCCGCGAGCATCTGTAATCCCAGCACAATCCCTGGTGACGTGGGCACAAGGATGTGGGGATAAGACTCCCCAGAAGATTTACCTTGTCTCAAAAAAAAAGGTGGAAGATGAGGACGCTGATGCCTGAAACCATCTTCGGACCGCCACCCGTACTCTGCGGCACCCAAACTCACGCATGCGCAGGAGCGCTCTCACGCGCAGCCTCGCGCCGCCCCCAGTAAATAACTGAAAAAAGGAAGGTGGAAATATGAAAACAAGGACTGAGAGAAACTTTTTAAAGTTCTCAGCTCAATGCTGTCCCCAGTGGTTCAGACACACTGGCTGCTAGTGATATGACCACTCCTTACTCTCTTGCTCGTCCTGTGACGTCCTGTAGAAACAGCAATACCTCTAACCCCTTTAAAATAACAGTAACGGCAACACCATCTCCAGTTTTTTTTAGATTTATTTATTTCATGAGTATGAATGTTTTGTCTACACGTATGTATATTCGCCACCTTCGTACCTGGTGCCTCTGGAGGTCAGAAGAAGGCATCAGATCCCCTGGAGCTGGAGTTATGAAGTGCTGTGAGCTACCATGCAAGCGCTGGGAATTGAACCTGGGTCCTCTGCAAGAATAGCAAATGCTCTTAACCACTGAGCCATCTTTTCCACGCCCACCCTCTGTCTTCGTGTTTGTCGTTGGCTTTTAATGGTGAAGCATCTTTCTCCGCAGCCGTTTGCAGACCCTTTGTCATTTCCTCCTCCTAATGCCCGAGATTCTGTTTGTTTGAACTTGAATCATTTAAAGCTCTCTGTTCAGCAAACTTTTGTGTTATTTTCCCCTTTGATGTCCATAAGCCGTTAAAACCAGTACCTCTTTGCAATAATCTCTGACAGAAGTCCCACCTGATCCCTGAGGAGTCTAAGGGTTGGGGAGCCAGTACTTGTTCTTAACTTGCTCTTAGCTTTTTTTTTGATGCAGGGTCTCACTATGTAGCCCTAACTAGCCTGGAACTCAAACATCCCCCTGCCTCTGCCTCCCCAAGTGCTGGGGGATGTTTGAGTTCCAGGCTAAGAAGAAATAAAGGGAAAGGAAAGGAAAGAAAAAGAAAGGAAAAAGGAAAGAAAGAAAGGAAGATGATTATATTAGCTTTATTAGCTTTGGTTCTGACAGTTAAAAGCAGCTTGAGACCTAATTAGCTTTCTTTTCCTCCTCCTCCTTTTTCTTCTTTCGCAAGGGGTATCTCTGGAATTCATTTGTGACGACGAGAAGAAAGCACAGGGCTTGTATCAGCCTTTCCATCAGAATCAGCTCCCTTCTGCAGAGCATTTCACAGATTCCTCAGGTGTGCCTCTCCAGGGAAGGTGAAGAGAGGCTGAGGCCAGAGGGAGTAGGAAGCAGAGATGTGGAGTGGGGTTTGGGGGTGAGCAGTAGCTGGGGTGCAGAGAGGGTGCGCCAGGCTTACCCCAGGCATGCCAGCCACAGTGACCCATGAAGAAACTGCACAGTACTCAGAGTCTCAATCACGAAACCAGCCACTGTAGATTCTTGAAGCTCTTATCTTTTTTTTTTTTTCTTTTTTGGAATGAAACACCATCACATAGTGTAACATTACACTGTGGGATCATTTCAAGTTCCTGATCAAAGCTGGTAGGTCCCTAGCACAGGCCATCGGAAAGATACTTGTGTGTGGGATTTCTTCATTTGGTTTCAGCAGATTTCCAAAGACAAAGAAGCACAAGAGGAAGGAGAAAAGGGGAGTGGGGGAGGAAGGTGAGGGTTTAGAGAAATGAATGGTTTACAGCGGCGTTCATGAAGACGCCGCTGTGAAAATGCCTGGGTTCCCCCAGCAGTTGTATGCACTTTGGTTTAGTTTCCATCCTTCCGGTTTTGTCAGAGCTTTTGTTGTGGTTGTCGTTTGGGTTTTTTCGGATAGAGTCTTTCTGTGTAGTCCAGTCTGTCCTGAACTGAGCATGCTGCTTGTCAGTACGGGCCACCACACCTAGCTCCCTTTACACTTTTAATTGTAAAACAATAAACCCACACGCCTATAATCTGGAGACATCTCTTCTCATATAGCCATGGTCATCTCTGTTCTCTCTGTTTTCTCCACTGCAAAGTTTTCTCATATATATATATCTCATATGTTCTCATATACGTCCTCATGAGCACTATTTTTGGTTTATATTAAAATTCACATTTGTCCATATTGTTTGGCTTCATATGTGCACTCGTTAATGTTCCCACAGTGTTCACCCAGTGGAAGTCCTGTCATTTAAGCAAATATCCCCTGTCCCCTGCCACTGGGATTTCAGGGCCTTTGCCCCAGGACTCTGAAGCCACCTCAACCTGGATTTCCTGCTCTACCCCTTCCTAGGTATGCAATCCTGGAGACTTGCTCTCTTCATCCTTGCCATAGGGAAGATAACTGCTTTCCTCAGAGTGCTATTTAGAGAAGAATAATGGACAGAAACATTTAATACAGTCCTTGAAGTACAGTGTATGTCCTGTACTTACGGCCAGTCTGTTATTTTGAATTCATCACGATTTAGATCACAGTGTGCTGATAATCTTTTCTTCCTTTGGACTAGTTTTTATGGCAGATTCGCAACTGTGATATCAGCCGAGATATCTGTGCGCTTATATCGGTGCGCGCTGATGCTTCTTGATGTCACCGCAGTTTCTACTCTGTTCTTCACGATTCTAAGTGTGCTGTCTCCATGGTGCCTTCCCCAGGACTGTCCAGAAGTTATCATTTTCCGAGTTGGGTAATTCGGTGCATTTAATGTGGACCTTGTGATCTGCTCACATTAGGACAGTAGCAAGCACAGTATAATTAACAGCCCACTCGTCCGTCCTCCAGCTGCCATAATCACTGGCTTCTTCCCACACTTCGCTTTGAGGAATTTCAGAGCAAACCCCAGTGGCACGCCACTTCCCTCACCGGCCCAGTGGTGTACAGACACCCCAACCTCAGGAGGACCTTTCAGACTCTCCACACAAGCCACCATGCCTCATCACTCGGACTGAGAGGAATGCCTTCTTCCGTCACACAGCCTGACACACTGTTCCCACAGCTGACTCGCATTAGGCAGTCTGAAGGAACCCAAGAGGTTAGATCCCACCACGGCCCAGCCATTTCTTACTCTGTTATCTTGAAAATCTTCTCCATCCTCTCCTTTCCCCCTTCGCTGTTGATTTGCTGGAAAAGCCAGGTGATTGTCTTATAGAATGGATCCTGTGTTGGAGTCAGTTTTTCTCACAGTCAGATTTAACATTTTCCTCTAGCTCTTTTTTTCATCAGTGTGGTCAGTATCTCCGGGTGACTTCCCCACTTTAGCCTCAAGTGTTCAGAGGGGTGGCGTGTCTTTCCAGCTGGTCCCCAAGGAGTCTTAGATTCCAATGTGACTGATGTCCCCCAGCAACAGGAGAATGGCATGAAGACTATTGTCTGTTAAATCGTTAAAGGTTAAATGTAGGCTTAAGGAATGGCATTGGTCTAAAAGTAATCCGGCTACAGTCAGTCCTTGCTGCAGAAGTCCCTTTCATGGGCTAGTTCCCTGAGAACACCTAGAGATTCAAGTGGGGAGATGTCCTGAAGGGTTGGGCGGCTGCAAGATTGCAATGCTCATTATGCTGATAAATCACCTTGTGTTGTTTAAGCTTGTTGAAAGTGGACTTTGGGAACAAACCCATCCCCAGCAAGAAAACAAAAGCCCTTATCCTGAAGTAGGTGGGCCCCCTATGTGTAACCAGCTGAAAAGAAAACAGTGGCAGCGAAGAGTACTAAAACATTGTGTCCTTGACAGCTAGAAGGTAAACTACTTCCAACGGTGGTTGCTATCGTTCACCTCATAATACAAAAGCACCCGAAGTGGGAACGAGGAGCTGGAATCTTGTCCCGGTCGATTTCTGAAGTTGGATGCTCTGAGCACCAGGTTCGATGATACCTTTGCCATCTGTCCGCTGCCTCTCTACCTTGTCCTCACTGTTTATCCTTTTGCTTGTTATATCTTCAGTAAGCTTACTCAGTTCAGATCTGAAAGCGTTGCTGCGGTAGATCATTCTCTGGACCCTACAGAACAAGGGTGACAAACGACCTTGAGAACAAGAAGCTTTCTTAGAACGCAAAGGCTCCATGTCCTCGGGCTCGGGTCCTTGATCAGGAAAGACTTCTCAGAAGAAAAACTTGGTCTGAGATTTGAATGATGGGTACTCTTTTAAAACACAGAAAAGCCCAAGGGATAGGCTATTCCGTGTCTGAGGTCAAAGGTACAAGAATTTTTTTTACCTCCTGCTCTGGCCCCTACTACAAGCTGTATCCCTAACCCAAGAACTTTTAAATGTCAGCCAGTAAGTCTAGTTAACTGACAGCCCCTTGGGGAGGTGTCTTCTAAGACCGCCTTCTGTTGTTCTTTCATTCAGTAAGTAATGATTGAGCGTCTCTTCTGTGGTGGTTATTCTGTGGCCTGGGGTGTGTGGCTCATTCAGCAGTTATCATCAGGGGATTGGAAATCCTGGATTAGTTTTAGGCCCTGCTTTCAAAATGGAAGTTTGGAAAGAGTTGTTTTTGGTTATTATCACCTCTGTGTTTCCAGATGGAGGCTGGCTGGCAAGCTGAGGGTGTCATTTTTCCTATAAAGAAATGACTTCTCTGTTTAAATGGAGGAGGGATTCTGTCTTCCTTTGTCTCTCTTTCTCTCTCTCTGTCTCTCTTTCTGTCTGTCTCTGTCTGTCTGTCTGTCTCTCTCTGTTTTCCACTGAATTCAATTTTCTCAGCATGTATTGAATGCTTTCTGTATGCAATACTTATATGTAGAGAGTTCAAAGATACACAACATACAAAAGTGTGTGTGTGTGTGTGTGTGTGTGTGTGTGCAGGCCTGTGTCTGTTTTCTTCTCTCTATTGACTTTCTTGTGGAAACACTTTATCCTTTGAGCTCTAAGGACAAAGCTGGAAACTCTTGAAACAATATTTGCCACGACCCTGGGCAAAGATATTGATGAAAACAAGAATTCTTTAACTTCCAGACAGCTCACCTTTGTTCAGATGCCAAGTGCGTGGGACGAAGAAAAGCGGGATCTTTACCTGTGGTTACCCCACTGAAAGAGGGATGCTGTTCACAGACAGAGAACAGGTCTTGAGGCAGAAAGTGGCTTTTGGCAGAGTAGGTGGCTGAGTACAAAAGAAATAGCTAGCATTCTTGACATATTCATACAGCTTCAGAGCTGCGCAGTGTCTGTCAATTTGATTCAGGTCTGTTTTCCTTTGAAATGAGTTCTCACAGCAACCGTTGAGGGCTTGTTGTGTGTAATATTGATCATTCCAAGAAGAAGGGGTTTGCTTCCTTCCCCATCATCTCCTACTCCCCTACCCCAGAGCATCCCGAATAAGCTCCAACAGAAGTCTGTCCATCATGACTGCTTTGCATACTACTTCATAACAAGCCCCTCAAGCCTCCTCATGACCCCCCCCCCAACTAGCTTTCCTGCCCTCTCTCCTCTCCGTGTCATATAAAATCTAACAGAATTTCAGAATTTTCAGTGGGATGAACGGAGATCCCACTGGGTCCGCTCGCTAATGAATGCATCTGGCTCTCTCCCCCTTCCTCGTGATCATCGCTACTCTTTTGTTCTTAATTCCTGGATATAAAATGTGATTAATGGTCCACAAGACTTGGATTGGAAAACTCTAATCCAGTACATTCTGTTTGATCACAACAGAGCCCAGGAAATTAAAATGATTTGTCCACAGCTGCCAGAGTCTTGGGGTACATGGGGACTTTGTGGTCCTTTCCATAATGCTATCTGCCCGTGTGGTAGGCACACCTACCTTCTGGTTACATGGTTAAGGCCACCAGCATTGGAGACAGAGTTCTGGTATGGGCTACTTAGCAGCTCTGTGGCTTTGAGTGAGTTACTTAAAACTTCTCCAGCCTCTGTACTCCTGACTATAAAATAGGGCTAGTATAGGTGTGGTTTGCATGCCAGTGATCCTAGCACCAGGAGGCTGAGGTAGGAGGATTGCAAGTTTGAGACCAGTCTAAGCTATGTAGGACAACTCAAACCTGTTGCATTCTTTCATTTTATGGAACTGTGGAGTGGGGGTTGTGGCAAATATACTCTTAGCAGTATTTGGGTGTCAGAGTGGCAGTGTCCGGCTGGTTTTCATTCCCAGCTCTGAAGATGTCCTTTCCTCCTTTGGGTTTCCCTTTCTGGGCTGTGCTATTCTATTAAGTTCACTGCTGTTTATGGAATTAGCACTGTGTGTCAGCTTCTCAAACTTCTCATCTTCTCTCTAATCTTCACCTCCAGTCTTTGAAGTCAGGGCGATTATACTCTAATTGCAGTTGGGGAAACTGAGGCTCACACAGACTGAGTAAACTATCTTGATGGATGAAGATATTCTGGCGATGGCTTGCAGAAGGCACTCATGTGCTCGGTATGAGACTCAGCGCAGAGTGACCCTAGCATTTGTGTAAACAATCGATGGGGACTGGATGCTCATTAATACTAGACTGACCAGCTAGGAAAACTAGTGAGCAGAGAACCAGGATCAGCCGAAGTCGGCATGGGAATGTAGAGCCAATATTTGAGCCTTGAGCTCCTGACTCTTGTCTGATGCTCTTTCAGTCACTCTGCACTGGTTTTGGTCTTTGACCTTGGCCTCACTAACGGTAGCATCAAGTTGCCCTGCCAATTGTTGATGTTCCCCTTCACAGTTGGGAACTTCAGTTCTGGAAGTAAAGTACTTGAATTTGAACCCTAGCCACTTGCCAACTGTATAACTTTTGGCAAGGTGCTTGAATTTTCTGTGCCTTTGTTGCTCACACTAAATACTACTGGAATTGTTGTGAGACCTCTGTGAAATACTAATTACAAAATCAAAGACCAGGGCCTGACACAGACCCTCATCAGCGGTCAGCACCGTCCACTGTGTTCTGGTCACTCTGCCAGCCTTGAGCAAGGCGCTTGCACCTGTGGAGCTACAGGCTACTGAGGGAAGATGTTAAAGACAATAACCTTTGTGATTTATAGAGAAATTCTAGTTTCATTTGTTATAGAGACCATTTAGAAGTCTCTGCAATGTGATCAGAAGATAGCTCTGTAGAGTTCTTGCTGCACAGATATGATGACGTGGATCCAATTCCTAGAACCCATGTTTAAAAGCTAAGTATGGTAGTGTGAGCTTCTAAATGCAAGGGCCATGGGAGACAGAATCCAGAAGAATCCCTGGGCCTACTGGCCAGCTAGCCTGCCTAACCTAATAGGCAGGCTCCAAAGCCAGTGAGAGACCCTGTCTCAAAATACAAGGTGCCTGGGCAGGAACGACCTGAGGTTGTCCTCTGGTCTCCACATGTTCATGCACACCTGGGTACACATCTGCACGCACATAAACATAAGTATGTAACGTTAGTGTCGGTCTTTTGTGCCAGAAATGCAGCTCTGGGTTGCACAGGAGCCTGTGGTACCTGACCTCATAGCAAGGGCAATTTGTGTTCCATCCAGAACAGAACTAACCAGAGTCCTCCAAGGCAGAAAGAAAGTTATGACTGGAGGAGAATTGGTGAGGCAGTAGGTCACTAAAGGGGCAGGGAGCTGTCACAGTTAAGCAGGCCTGTGGGAAGAAGACAGCGAAGGGGCCAATGCTGTTGCACAGATAACACAGACTGGACCGCCAAGGACTTATTTTTGAGCAACAGCGGTATATTTTAGGCCAACTTTATCCTACTCGTAGTGTCTGTCTCCACTTTCCATCAGTGTTTTCCCTTTTTCTCCTAGTGGATCTTCTCTCTGTTTAGACCTCTTGTTTATATAGCTATTTGCTATGAAATGCCTCTGCGCTGATCAGTTCTTTTTCAACTTGACACATGCTAGTGTCATACAGGAAGAGTGAACCTCAACTGAGAAAAACGCCTTCTCCCACCAGATTGGCCTGTAGACAAGTCTGTAGGGCATTTTCTTGATTGATGATTGATATGGGAGGCCCCCGCCCACTGTGGGTGGTGCCATCCCTAGGCAGGTGGTCCTGGGTTATATAAGAAAGCAGACTGAGCAAGCCACATAGAGCTAGGCTGTAAACAGCGTTCTTCCATGGCCTCTGCTTTAGTACCTGCCTCCAGGTTCTTGATCTGACTCCTCTTCATGATGGACTGTGAGCTATATGGAATAAACCCTTTACTCCCCAGATTGTGTTTGGTCATGATGTTTACCACACCAACAGAAAGCAAGCTAGAACAATCCGCATATGCATTTCCTGACCATGAGAACGTTACTCTTCATTTTCTGATGAACCATTATGAAATATTATTGAACTAAACTAACCCAAACTATGGACTGCCTCTGCCAAATGTGTTGTTTCTCAAGGGTATTCCCATCAGCAGAAGACAGGGACGTTGTTATTTGAAGACTTTCTGAAGTAAAAATAGAATAAAATAAAGATGATTTCCCATACACACTTCCATCTTGGTTGTTTTATATAATCACACAATTGTAAGTACTTCCCTCTAAATCACTTCAACATAATAATTCAAGAAGTTATACGTGGGGGGTCATGTGACTTACCCAGGGTCACCTAGCAAATTTAATAATAGAGCCAGGATAGAGCCCTGTTGTGTTAGTTAGCTTTTCATCACTATAACCAAGATACCCAAGAGGGCACCAGGCAGGGAGGTTTTATTTCAGCTCACAGTTTCTGAGGGCTCACTCCATTATGGTAGGGAAGCTGTGGTAGTGCAGAGACATTCACACTGTGGTGGGAGCAGAGGAACTGGAGAAGTTACACCCCTTTAGCTTTCTCCTCTCTCTCCTTTTATTCTGTCTGGGCCCCTAGCCCATCAAATGGCACTGCCCGCATTCTTCTCTTATTTACTGTATGTCTAGAATATATATGTTATTAAATCATTAAATCATTCATGGGTTTTTATCTTATTAAAACTTTGAAACTGAGGCCAGCAAGATGGCTTGGTGGGTAACTGCTACCAAGCCCGATGGTCTGATTCCATCCCCAAGACCTACATGGTAGAAGGAGAGACCCGACGTTAGTTGTCCTTTGACCTCTACGTGCACTTATGGTATGTGTGCACCCATAAGAATAAGGATAATAAATAAAATAAACTCGTCCCAATTTTACAGATGATTAAAATGAGGTTTGACATTATGGATTAAATTGTCCACAGTCATAGCTGTCAGGTAAAAACTCAGTATTTGAGTCCAGGCTTCTCAGCTGCGGACTTGTATGTTTCTTTTGTTGCGCCAGGAACTGAAAATCTCACAAAGTTTTTATACAGGGCTTGACAAGTGTTAGGACATTTGCCTAGTTCTCGGTTTTATCCTCAGCACTGCAAAGAGGGTGGGGCTGGGGGTACGGGTGGGAGCAGATGTTGCTATAGAGCCAATGCAGAAGGAAAATAGTCTTCAAAATGTACCATCACCAAGCAAACACATTTATAATCTTTTTTTTTTTTTTTTTTAAATTCTGGAGCAGACTGCATGTTCTTACTTGGTGGCTTTGTAATTTAACCTTCCCTGTTCAAAGTCCCTTTAGGATGTAAGGGTGAAGCTGGGGAAGGAAGCCTCAGCTATTCCTGTGCCCAGCTGGTACAGATGCTTGGCCTCCTCCGACCAGGTAGAAGGAGAAAGCTGGCTCCTTTCCCCTGAGCTCCTCACTGGAGAGGAGGCTAATTCAGGAATGGTGCCAAGTGGGTGGGGATGAGAGAGGGAGGAAAGGGATGTGGTGTTCGGAGCTCATGATTCAGGAAACGTGATGGCACCTCCTTTTTGGGTGGCGTGAGGCAAGCATTTAGGAAAGAATATGAGCTATTGTTGCGCACTTTTTTTTTCTAGTGGGTGGGTTGTTTTTATAAAGTTTTATGATCAGGAAACTGATGCAGAACGCTGATCCCTTTGGTTTTTCTTTTTTTTAATTTTTTTTTTTTTTTTTTTTTTGCGCTGCCAGCATCATTTTTGTATTTATTTTTGAATTTTGATGACAGGCGTTTCTTTTAAAAACTTCTGGGGGTAAAATGTAACAAGACACCCCAAACCGTTTCCTTACAGCAGAATCCAAACGAGAAGCTGTAGTTTCGGATCTTTTTGATAACCCCGCAAGACAAGCCCCTCCCCGACAAGGGAGGTGGTTCTTTCCGTAGCTGAGGTGGTCTCACAAACGTGATCTCTTTTAAAACATTCCTGAGAATGTGCCTAACGTGGGAAACCTCTAGTGCCCATTAACAGGGAGCCCGCTGTGGCAGTGAAAATGCAGATCGGATCGCTCTCCTCTCCTGAATCATGGAAGCCCAGCCTCCTCTGCTAGTCTTCCTCCTGGAAGATGATTTCACCCTCAAGTCTGTGGTTCTATCTGCCTTGGAAGGCACTCAGCCAGTGCTTGAGCATCTGACTGCCAACTCTGGAGACGGTGAAAAGCCTGTTTGGTTGCTGCAGGGTATTAATTCATTGCCTACCTTGTAAAAGTCATGTCTTCCTGCATTTTCCTGGCACCAGAGAAATCCCTGTACCCACGATTGCTTTTGGGTTTTCTGAGCCTGCAGGCAGCTCGGGGTTATTAAAGTTCAAACAGGAAATCCACATGACGTTGGCTCTACAATTTCAATTCTCTTACCTCTTTTCCTCCCTTCCTCCCACTCACTGACAGATGAATTTGGCTGTCTCTATGCCAGAAGCTCTTGGGCACCCCTTGTAAGATTCTAAGAGGGAGAGCATGACCCTCATTGGGTGGAACAGAGTGTCAATTGATTTTGTGTGGCTGTGACCAAATACCTCACCAGACAACTTGAAAAGAGGAAAGGGTTCTGTTCTTCATTGTGGAGAAGGCATGGGGGACAGACAGCACAGTTCACATCATGACCATCTGGGAAGCAGAGGAAGGGGGGTGCTGACATGAGTCTGGCTTTCTCCTCTTCCCCCTCCCATACCCCCTATTTTGCGATATTACCATTCACATTCTAGGGTGGATCTTCTTTGGAATTTCCATCACAGACACAACCGAAAGTCTGTCTTATCAATCTTCCAGATGATTCTAATTGTAGTCAAGTTGACAGTGAAAATTCACCATCCCAAGAAGCTGCCAGGGAAGTGTTCATCTCCTCCCTTTGGCCTCCTGGGATAAAAGGTGATACATCTATAGTCTCATACTTACAAGGCTGAGGAAGGAGGATCAGTTGAGCTTAGTAACACAAGAGCAGCCTGGGCAACATAAATAAGACAGTGTCTCAAAAAAATTAAATTAAGTCCACACATTCACACCATCCTGGAAACTTCAGATTAGAACTATGTGCTATCTTAAAACACCAAATAAAATCCTCCTCCTCTTCCTCCTCTTCCTCCTCGTCCTCCTCGTCCTCCTTGTCCTCCTCCTCCTCCTGCTCGTCCTCCTCCTGCTCCTCATCCTCCTCCTCCTCGTCCTCCTCCTTGTCCTCCTTCTCCTCCTTGTCCTCCTCCTCCTCCTCGTCTTCCTCCTCCTCCTCGTCCTCCTCGTCCTCCTCCTCTTTCTCCCTTCACCAAAGTCAGCCTTTCAGATCCTATTTCAAGAGAGCAAAGATTCCATTTGAAGGGCTCTAAGTTTCAAAGCTGTTTCCATAATGTTGGACCCTCAAGATGCTAAGTTAAGGACCCATGTCTACTTTTCAAAATTTCTGATTGCCCATCTGCATATGGCTTCCTAGTCCCCCTCAAACACTGTGCAGTGGGGGGTTGGGGAGAGGCACACGCACTCTCATACCCAGCTGAGGGGCTATGGACAACCGATGGCTGCTGGGAGTCGGCTTTCTTTGGGGCTGTGGGCTCTGATAGTTCCACGTGCTTAAGTGGATGTCCTCACACCCATGTGTGCATATGAGCAGCAGTAATTAGACTCAGTGAGTTCTTTGAAAAAGAAAGGAGGTCTGTGAAGTTGGGAGGGGGCATGAGGAGGGATCAGAGGCAGTTAGAGAAGGGATATGATCAAAATAATTATTTGCATGTATTACATCCTCAATAAATAAAAAGTACCAGTAAAAAAAAAGTCATGGAGTGCGGGGGAGGAGGCACACAAGGGTAGGGGAAATCCAGGAGGCGTTGTAGGAGGGGAACGGGTGAGTAGGATCTAAATATAGTATGTATATATGACCTTCTCAAAGACATTTTAAATAAATTAAGATAGTGTCTCACTACATACCTCTGGCTAGCCTAGAACTCACTATGTAGACTAGGCTAGCCTCAAAGTCACTGAGATCCAGCAGCCCCTGGCTTCCAAGTGCTGGTTTTAAAAGCACATGCCACCATGCCTGGACATAAAGACATTAGAGGTTAGAGAGACTGCTCAGCAGTGAAGAACCTGCACTGCTCTTCCAGCACTGACTTCAGGGGGCTCACAACGCCTGTGGAATACCTCCGCATTCACCGGCACTCATGTACACATACCCACAACACACAGATGCGCACACATCATTTAAAACGACAATTTTAAAAAGAAACTATGCTCTGTTACTTTGGGGAGAAGGGAAAAAAACAAACCCTCTAGATTACCTCTTCCATGATATGTCTGACCAGTCCTATTTCAATTTAACTTTCATCTCATTGTTTGCTATGTGCCAGTGTGGTAGAAAGAACTAGAACTTGCCCATTAGCAGTATGGGTAGGATCCATGACCCCTTCTGTATCCTCACACCTGGACCTGGCTGCGGTCTGACAGTGGAGATAGAGGCTGCGCTGATCAAGGAGTACTGGGGTAAGAGAGGCCCTCAGTACTGTGGAGAGACAAAATGAGGGCTACCCTGGCCTGTGGGTGTCACCGGTGGCCTTGAGCAAGAAAGTTAACCAGGCAAAACCATCAGGTATTTGTGGTGATGACGCCACAGTGGAAGAAGCAGATGACAGTGCTGTCCTCAAGGAGAGCTAAGTCAAGGCTGGTGCTTTTCTGCTCAGCCCTTCGTTGCCAAAACTTTTAGTTTGGTCAGCACTGAGGACACATGAGAACTGTGTTTGCTGAGCTTGGACTTGGATGTCAGCTGCAGGGAAAAGTCAAACAAATCAGGAACTCCCTGGCTAGGGATGTGGCTCAGCTGGTAGAGCGCTTGGTAAACTTCTGTGCAGGAAGTCCTGGGTTCATTCTTCCAGCACAGCATAAACTAGATGTGGTGGCAGGTGCTTGTAATCCCAGAATTTAGGAGGTACAAGTAGGAGGAGCAAGAGCTCAAGGTCATCTTCGACTATATAATGACTTTTAAGGCCTCCCTGGCATTATGAGACTCTGTTACAAAAATACAATAAAATAATAAAAACCAGAAGCTCTCTTCACTCAGCTCCCACTTAGCCAAAGTGCTCAGTTAGCCCACCCCTTTCCACCCTCTCTAACACCCTCACCATGCCAAAGCACCTGCGCCATTTCAGCTTATGGGACTGTTGCTGCCCTGCACAAGCCAGCCAACTTCTGCTGCACCAGATGAGACACATACTTGACAGGAGTCCCCGAACCTGTGCCCTCCTGGATGGATTAGTTCTATAATTAAGGTCTTCTACAGAACACCCCCCAACACGTGCGCACACACACACACACACACACACACACACACACACACACAACACACTCCAGCCCCAGGTCTTTTTGGAGATAAACAGCTCAAAGCAACAGCCTTTTTTTCATTCTCTACAGCTAATTTTTTAAAAACTGAAATGCAGTTGTGCCTCTCAGCTATCAAGATAAGTGTGTTTTTATCTGTAGCCCTGGATACCAGATTGTAAATCAAATTCCGAGTGCCAGAGCACATCTCCTGGTGGGTGGCTTCGCCGGGAGCTTAGTAGAAGTGTAGGCTTGCACATTTTTCACTGTATCTCCTATGCACCCATATGTAGATAGCATGTTGTCTGGCACCCTCTAGACCCCCAGTGCATGATGGTTTGCAGGTACCAATAAATAGCTTTCTCTGCCCATTCTGGGTTTTGATGCCACAACACTGGGTTAAGCATCTCCAGATATTTGTGACCAAAGGTCTGGGGGACAGCAGGGAGCAAGTTCACTGATCTAATTTATAACCAAGTGTCACTCAAGCATGCTCTTCAAAGGTGTTGATCAAAAATACAAGTTTCTAGGCTCCCCTGCCAAAGATTCAGCGGGCCCAAAATGGGGCCCAGGATACGGGTTTAGGAAGTCTTCTCGTTCGGTTTCTCTTCAAGCAATGTAAGGCAGTGTCTCTCCTGGCTGCTCAGATGTCACATGTCTAGAGCAGGCCCAGTGACATGAGCACTGTTGTGTGTTGTTATTGAACTTGCCTTCCCTTTCTCTTTTTGCATGTGTATGTGTGTCCGGTGTATGTGTACACATGCGTGGGCACGTGTGTATGTAGAGGCCAGAGTTTGGTGTCAGGTCACTGTTCACTATTTCCTGAAGCGAGATGGATCATTTGAACCAAGAGTTCTCTAGCTAGCTCATC
Source organism: Cricetomys ansorgei (assembly GCA_026225945.1). Taxonomy (NCBI): domain Eukaryota; kingdom Metazoa; phylum Chordata; class Mammalia; order Rodentia; family Nesomyidae; genus Cricetomys; species Cricetomys ansorgei. The sequence continues at coordinate 16,002,411 of JAMJFZ010001133.1, forward strand.
CTGCGATCCTCTGTCTCTGCTAAGCACCGGGATTGCAGGTGGTGCCATGCTCACCCAGGCTTTTATGTGGATGCCGAAGACCTTAACTCCGGTTCTTGTGCTTGTGTGGCATCTGCCTTAACTACTCGGCCCCTTCCCTCAGCCTCCCCCAGCCCCTGCCCTCGCACTTCTCAAGAATCTCGGTGTGTCTTACAGGAGACCACGCTGTATATTTTAGTAAGGTATTTTTCTCTCTTATGAGCACCTACGATGGTAACACAATCGCAGTCTGTGGCATCTGAAGGCAATGGGTGTGGCACACTGATTGCTGTGTTTGTAGTGCGTAGAAGGAAGAACATCCCCACCATTGAAGGCTAGATTCTAACATTTCGGGTTCTCATTTCTCAATATATGGTTAGTGTACAAGTCTGAGGAGAAGACGGAATTTTGGGATGAAACAAACATTTTGAACTTTCCCCCCCTGATATGAAATACTCTCCAGCAGATGCAACCGTCTGTAAGATGCAAACACTCACTGGTGGTACAGGGAACATGGGCTAAGCTGGCTTATTTCTTTAATAAAATAAACTTGCTGGTAGCCATCCATTCAAACTGATAAAGATGAGCAATTCTAATACAAAACTTGGAGCGGAACAAGTGTTCGGTTATGCCCGGGAGCCCAGCCATAAGCACGGAACTACCCTCGGGTCATTTAATCACCGAGTTTGTGTCTCTGCCTCAACCCCCAAATAACTGAGTATGGTGACCAGGTTCTTGGGAAAGACCCAGATGTGGAACACTTCTCCCTCACTTCCCTGTTTCTACTAATCTATATTTTCTTGAAATTTATTCTCACTGGACTTTTGAAGTACGCTTTTACATCTGAAGTAGTTCTTTTCCTACAGATAGTAATTGCGCAAAACAAAGGATTTCATCGTGACGTCTTCACGCATGGACATACTGCACATGTCCAGGCGTTTTTTTCACTGACAGTCCCTCTTGTTCTCCTCTTCCTGGCCCCCTTTCCTCTCCCAAAGAGTCTCACTTCTATTTTCATGCCTTAAAAAAAAAAAAAAAAAAAAATTTAAGAAGACCAGCTGCAGTGGCCCATGCCTTTAATCCCAGCGCTCGGGAGGCAGAGGCAGGTGGATCTTAGTGAGTTCAAGGCCAGCCTAGTCTGCAGAGTGAGTTCCAGGACAGCCAGGGTTACAACAGAGAAACCCTGTCTCTAAAGAAAACAAAATAAAGAAAAGGAAAAGAAAAGAAATCTAGATTCCGATCATGAAATAAAACACGTGATACATGCCTGAGTCTGGCTTCTTCCACTTAGCACAGTGATCCCTGCTCCCACTCATCCCTTGCAAACAACAGGATTTCATTCTCTTGATGGCTGAACTCTGGCATCTTCCAGAGAAAATTGTAAAATGCACTTATCTGGGCATGGTGGAACATGCTTGTAATTCCAGAACTTTGGAGGCTGAGGCAGGAAGAATGTTCTGAGTTGAAGTCAGCCAGGGCTACATAGTGAGTTCCAGGCCAGCTTGGGCTCCGGAATGAGACTCTGTATCAAAACAAAAACAGACAAGAAATACTGTTAAAGGTATCCAGGAGACATAAGCTCACCTCTAACTGTAAAGTTGTTGCTCTAATAAAAGCAGAGGGCAAGAAATTCATATCAACACAATCAAATTTTATAGATGCTTTTTAAAAATACAGCTCTTTTTTTATTTTGGCACGATGGCTGATAGTCTACAGAATTAGTTCGGTCAGGGAAAAAGTTTGTTGATAGGTTGTTTTTGTTGTTACTGTTGCTTTTTTTGTTTGTTTGTTTTTTTTATCACCTAACCAGTTTTTCAGACTTGTTCCTGAAAACAAAACACTTTGGACAATGCAAGAATTAAGTCTTCCAGCTGTAGAGTATCCAGAGTTGGATTTTTACCAATCTGCCTTGGAGCCAGCAGGCTCATCCCCAGGCAGGAGGAAGTGCCAATGTGTGTGACTTTAGATGCAACTGTGTATGCCTGCCATTGCTGTTTGTGTGGCAGCAGATCACAGCCCAACTTCCTCAGAGTTCCCTGCTGTTCCTTCCTCCCTCCCATCAAGACTGAAGTTGAAGGGAGAGGGAGCTTGATCATTAACTGGGACCATCGCCCCAAAGAAAGGGGAGGGGAGAGATATTGGAACATGTGAGTGCCCAACATGTACCTGCACGACCCTGTCTGGTTAGCCAGTAGAAGATATTGCCCCGGGTACCAGGGAAACCACAGAGGTTTGCCATGATGGGAGGCTGCGTCTTGGCAGATCGGCTTCTTCTACAATGCATAATTTGCCACAGAGGTTTCAGCTGCAAGGTCATGTCTGAAACTGGACCTGCCCAGCAGGGAAGCCTAAGAATGGAGAGAAACCCAGAAGAGAGATAGCTAATCAAGGAAGTACTCAGTACATATTCGACGAATGAACGAATCACCCTTATCAATGAATGGACCTTTAAGAAAAGAAGAAATCTAATCTTGATATTCAGGGCAGCGCTGATAGGATATAGCATGGTCTGATTGGCTGAGGTGGTCACAGCCACTTTAGCCTCTGAGGTTTGCGCCCCCTGATGGGTCTGTTCTGAGTAATTAGCAGCTGAGCTCCTAGCCACACCTGATCATCTGTAGGCTAAAAGGGGCTCATGCCCAGTAGCGTGCTTCTGCATCCTTGCAGAGTCCCAACTCCTCAGCAGCACGAATGACCTGCACAGCACAAGTGAGACCACAGCTTTATGCTTGGCATCGTTCCTGGAAATGCAGAACAGGCTTCTTTATTCCAGTCTCCAGGCTCCTGGCTGGAGAGGAACACTGCCTGGCTGTGAAGCATTTTATAGGATTATAACTGGTTGTGCCGAAGGAGAACTCTGAAAAGTGTTTTTGTGCTGTTGCTTTTAGGGAAGCTGCTGTTAAGCAGTATTGTTCCTAAATTGTAAACACGCATGCGGGGTGTGTGTGTGTGTGGTGGTGAGGAGCACTGCTGTTGTCCTGCTGGAAGGCCTTGCCAGACTGGTCTAGCCTCCCTCAAAGTCAGATACTAGCTTGGCCCTGTTCTTGGGAGCCATCACAAAGGTGGTCTTTGGCCACTCATACCCCTACTTAGAGACCCAGACAGATTACCCAAATTCTAAATCAACCAACAGCAAAGCAGAGCAAGAGGCCTGAAACCTGGACACAAGGCAGAAATTGCACCATGTTAAAAAAAAAAAATCTTAAAAATAGCTTGAAATTTAAATGGTTTAAAGATGAGAATCCTGTTTTGAGTGGTGAAACAATTAGAACCCAAGGACACCGGAGATTCCCATCATCGCTTTCACACCGATTTTGGTGCTTAGCCCATTTTGTAGAGGGACTGAAGTAGTTACAGGCTATTAGCAATTCTCTCCTTCTCCCTCCCTTCTTCTCCCGTAGAGAAAAGTTAAAAAACAACGTAAGTTTGCTACATGTATGTTATTCACTGATTTTATGGTTGCTAGTATTGTTTAAGGCACAAAAAAAAAGTCTTAAGACAAAATAAAGTGTATATGATAGGGTTCTTATTATATAATATGATTTTTATTTGCTGTACAGTAATTAAACTTGGGGTTCAATTTCTCTTCCCTCATTTCCGTGTGTGTGTGTGTGTGTGTGTGTGTGTGTGTGTATGTGTGTGTAGGCTACAAAAGGCTATCAGATCCTCTGCAGCTGGAGTTATAGGTAATTGTGAGGTGCCTAATGTGGGTGCTGAGAATTGAACTTGAGTCCTCTAAAAGAGAAACAGATGCTTTTAACTGCTGAGCCATCTCTGCAGCCCTCCTTTCCCTATTTCTAAGGGTTTATTTATTATTGCCCTGTGTTTTTGGTGTGCCACACTGCCTGGCCAATCCAAATAACATTGAAGAAAGCACCCCAATGCCAGAGCTGTGTGAATTTGTTGGGGTAACTCCCCATCAAATGCTGTAAGCTTTATGTTCCAACAGGAGAGCAAGGCCCAGAAAACTTCACTAGATATCAAAGCTCATTCCCAAATGAGCTGTTGATGCCCAAGGTCTTGAGTTGAGACTATTGGTGAGCCCTGGAAGAATAGGGAAAGGAAAAGAAGGAGAGGCCTGGGTGCTCTGCTCTGGGGCAAGTCACTCACTACCTCTGTGCCTGGAGTGGTTGGGTGCCCTTGGAGATGGGGTTCCCTTCCCCTCTCCACTACACTTGGCCAAGCTTGCAGGGAATATGAATGTGTCCATGAGGACTCACCTTCAGTGCAGCTCAGGCTGAAAAGATTAAGTAAAAACATCAGCAGGGAAAATCAGCAGTTCCAACATGCTCTAAGCCTCTTTTGCTACCACTTTCTTTCAGGCTGTATACTTGGGAAGAAAAACACATGTGCTTTCTCCAGTCTCAGCTGGAGCCCACTCATCTAGGAGCCCTGTTTACACATATGATTCTTCCTGCATCCAAAGGTAGTCAGTCTCTCTGCCCTAGTCAGGCAAGATGATGGGTGGGGTTTGTATGGATTTGGTACCTAAGATGGAAGATCCATATGTTAAGCAGTTTCCTGCCAGGAAAAGTAGGGACTGCTGAGTTCTGACCTAATCTGGAAGCAGAGAACGCTGAAATAGTGTCTAAATTTCTCTACTACACTGCCATCCTCTCACCCAAGAAGCAAAAAATAAGAGTCAGCGCCTCCCTGTACCAACTCCTGATGTATCTATGCCTCTCACTTGAGGATGGAAAGATACCATAATGAAGTTTACATGAAATGTAATTTGGAGAAAATTTAAGAAGTTTAAGAAAATTAATTTCTTTCTTCCCCAGTGACATGTGATTTTTCTGGTAAGAAACTGAAAAGTGTTAGCTATAACTTTGAAGTCCCTTTGTCCACTAACTCTAACCCTTTTATCCCAGATGTTTCTCTGTCACTAGGCACAGTGTAAGCTTGGTGCAGACTCTTCCAGACTTTCAATGCTGTTGACTGCTACAAGTATGTCTCTATAGAAAGTAGAAAAAAAAAAGAAAGTATTCTTTCATAGATGTGTTTTCAACGTAAAAGGCATTGTACTATTTTGTTCCTCATTGTTATATTTTAGGTGCTGGGAATTGAACGCTGGGCCTCACCCTTGCTAACCCTTCTACCAAAGAGCAGCACTCCTAGCCTTTTTGCAATTATTTTCAAACTGAGGCCAATATAAAGGAGACCTTTCCGTTCCACACCCTTAGACCCATCTCCTTTCTGATCGCTAAGGGGTGGTATTCTTTGGTGAGGAACATTTACTTAAGCACTCTGTACAGAAGACTTGTCACCATTGTTTCTAATTTTGTTTGGTTTTTGCTGGCAGCAACGACCTTGTATTTACTTCTCGTCAGTGTTCTCCCACCTCCCAAAAGCGTGTTCTTTGCCTTCCACTAGAGCAGACGCAGTCAGTCTAGCGTGGGTGCAGGGGAAAATGGCTGGAGGGGACTCAGCGTCGTAGAATTTGTCTCTTGGCTGTGGTGGTTGGTTGCACGGTGTTTATAAATTATTCAGAACTCAGTGAACCGCACACTTAAAATGGGTTCATTTTACTGTTTTGACTGCTTTTATTTATTCATTTTTTAAAAGTGTATCCAGGACCTTGCCAAAAAAAACAAACAGGCAAATAAGCAAACAAATAAATAAAATAAAAATGTGCAGAGCCTGGCTTGGGACTTCCCCCCCCCACAGGCCCCCTCGCTCTGCTGGCGTTTGCCCGGGGCCTCGCTTGCTACCCGCCGTTCTCCCGCGACCGGAGCAGTCTCGGGTCAGGCGGCTGGGTACACGCGTTCCCCGTAGTCCCCAAATCTGGCAGAACCGCCCGGGGAAGGGTCTCAAGTTCGCACCTGGAGCTTCCTAGGAGGGCGGGATGGGCTTCTCCGGCCCCGCCCTAACCCCGCCCTTTATGGGCGTGGCCAGAACCGACCCCGCCCCTCCCGCTGGAGCGGCAGCGTCGGGTCTGCGGGGCTAGAAGCCTCTGTCGGTGTCTGCGTCGCCGCCGCCGGCACCGTGGAGCTCGGGCCCTCTTTCACCCGGGATCTTTGTTGTCGCCTGGGGTCAGCGGTGACATCCCAAAGGGCAGGCCCGGCAGCTGCCATGGTGGCCAAGGATTACCCCTTCTACCTCACTGTCAAGAGGGCGAACTGCAGCTTGGAGGCGCCTCCGGGCAGCGGAGCGGCCAAGGACGAGGTAGGACGCGCCCTCCACCCTCCTGCACCCCCGGGCTCCGCCGCCGCCGCACCCCGAGGACGCTCGCTTTCTCTCCATCTCCCCTGCGACCTGCCTTTCTCGGGATGGCCACTTCACGTGTTTCCCTCTCACGCCTTCTCTGCGGGTCCTCGATCCCCCACCCCTGCCCCTCTCCCGGGAGCCGCCGCTCCTTTCCGCTGCCTCTCTCCTGCCGGGGCGTCCGGCAGCGCTCTCAGAACCCCTGAGCCTGTCCTGAGCCAGCAAAGGCACCCACTTCTGCCAGGTGAGGAAGGCCCAGGTGTCAGGAAAGAGCCCCCTCGTAGAGCAGCGTCTCCCCCTCCCCGGCCGGGTGTGGGGAGCCTAAGTTCTTGGGGACCGGTTTAGACATCTCACCAGACACCCTTGGCTCTGCAGCTGTTTGAGAGCAAGGGCTGGACAGGACGCTTTCGTTTGTCACGTGTAGCCAATAAAGGAGGCTGGGGAAAGGTGGTGTTCATTTTGGGTCTGAGCTAAACGAGTAATTGAGGGTCTCCTTCATTACTGCTGAAAGTGAGTTATCCGCGGGTGAATGGGAAGGTGCCTTGAAACACTGGAAGCAGTTTCCTTTCTGGGAACTTTCTTGTGCCCTTGAGTAATGTGAAGGAGTCCTCTCGGTTTGGTTTTCTTAGCGCAGGTGTCCTGCCTCTGTCAAATTGCTGACTGCCCCTTAGAAGTTGGTTAGGTTCAGCTGGAGGAGAAGGCGATCCTCGCCGTGTTTCAGGGCCTTTTGAGAAGGCAGTTGCTTTGTCAGACCTCAGCTTTGCCGTGGTGGAGTCCATAGGACCAGCTCATCATGTTCGTGTGTGTGTGTGTGTGTGTGTGTGTGTGTGTGTGTGTGTGTGAGTGAATTCTCCCTCCTCCACCTCACCCAGGGGTGGGCAATGTAGCTGGAGGCAGGTGTGTGTCCCGCCTTGTCACAGCACTCTGAATTCCACCCACCCACCGCCCGAAGGTCTGCTCAGTGTGTGTGCTTGACTCACTGAATTGTGTGTGTGGGGGTAGGGGGGTGTAGCATCAGAGATTCATTTCCTCCATCAAGATCACCCCCCACCCCAAGACTCCAATAGGCTCCGGTTATGGTCCTCTTTTTGTACGCTGAGTGCAGGCTAAACCTCTCTCCTTTCCCCAGCTTAGTCGAATGTTTTTAGTTTATAGACCCAGCAGCTTTAGAAGTGTCCTGGGTTTGTGTTTGGGCAGGATGACACCTGCATGGAGTTCGGGTTGCCCAGGCTTGGAATGGATATGAGTTTTCAATAGCAGTGGGCCTGGTGGCTCCTCAAACTCCCGAGAGGAGCAAAGGCATAACCAATTTGGTTAATAAGTTAAAGTGAGCCAGAGGAAACAATAGTGAGAATAGCTGTGGATTCTGACCAGTCTTGCCCCCTTCCCCCCCATCTCTGCCCCCATCCTGTGTACTTTAGTAAAAGCTTAAGTGAACCTGCTGAATTGTGCTGATTTTCCTCATCACTAGTTGGAGCCACAAAATAAAATATGATTTATTCTCCCCTTGTGAGGATGTGCTTGTGTGAAAGCAAGGATGGGAGGTATATGGTTGGGGGAATAGTTGGTAAATATTTTTCAGGCATCAACATTGAGTTGTACTGTTATAATTTTTTTTTACCATGATAAAAGTACACGTTACAGCACGTGAGGCAGAGAAGAGATGGCCCCAACTTCATTGGTCAGGTATAATCATTTCCTAATAATGGAAATGGGCAAAGTTGGAAAAAGAAACCTAAGTGGGTTTCGGGGGAAGTTTTCTTGTTTCTGTCAGCACAAAGGGCAGCTTCTGTAGACCAGGCTTCTTGCAAGCTGTGGACGGAAGTATATTTTCTACCGGTAGGCGGCGCCAGTCTTTGTAAATGTTAAAACAAATGCATTCACTTACTGTCTTTTTAAAAAACCGCGATTATATAATTGTTTATAAAGTAGATACTGATTATCAGGTCCTATGATAATTTCTTTTTCAAGAGACTTTTTTTCGTGAAAAGAACAGTTGTAATAGGAAACCGAGCCATCCTACAGCCTTCCTGGGAGGGTAGGACTCGCTGACCTTCGCCGGAGCTTGTGGCTGAGCACCTGTGCCTGGTACAGCGCTGCGGTGACATTTCCTCCCGAGTCACTCCAGGGAAGACTGTGCAGCGTGGCGCCAGCCATCAGCCAGGTGATGGCCACTTAACAGAAAGCTCAGGAGGGAAGCAGCTCCTTCTCCCCAGATGTCATGTACCTGAGTCAAAATGATGCAGACAACGTCTTAAAATCAAATAATAAAATGTCTCTTCAGGATTTAATTTAAATGCTTCTTTTTTTATTTCAATAGTAGTTTCTAGTGGAATGATACAGGTTCAATTTCAAATGAAAGTGATACGTGGTTAAATTTTTTTCTTTAAAAGATCTATTTTAAACTTTAAAAAAATGTCATACATAGGTCATGATAGTGTGTGTCTGATATTCCACATCAGCTAATAAAATTCCACTTCTTAATATGGGTTGGATTGGACTAACTAGATCCTTCCAGCTCTAACCATTACCGTGAAATCTGAGGAGCTTGGTATAAAGGTCTGGATTTTCACAGAAAAATGTCGTATGATGTGAGCAGCTTATATTAATGATCTTCTGATCATTAATGCAACTTTGCTCAGTTTATCATTCCGTGAAAACTTTGATCACTTCCTACACACACTCCAGGGCTGCCAGGTGCTTTATATACCTGATCAGTTCACTGAAAGGAAAGCCGTTTCTACTAATAAACCAGGCTCATTTTCAGTTAAAAAATCTGTTTCCCCGTGGTGAGGTTTGTTTTAAATAGAAGGTTCTGTAGCCAGATATGGTTAAGAAAGCTAGAGTAAAGACAGGCTTTTAAGAGCTGTAGGTCAACTTTATGCTTTAGTGCGACTGCATTAAACACAAGCCACTGCAGGGAGGCGTGGAGGTTAGAGGACAGTTTTCCAGTTCTCCTCCACAATGTGTGATCTAGGGATTGGTCATCAGATTTGCACAGCAAGTGCTTTTACTTGCTAAGCCATCTCACTAGCCCTCGCTTTCATTTTTAATGGAAATCCAAACAGACGTTTCTTAGATCCGGCCTCCTGGTAGATCGTGCTCACTTTGCGTGTAGATGTTGCTTGGCGTCAAGCCTCATTTGGTTGGTGATATTTCTAGCCATTGTCTTTATCTCTTGGTGCTTATAAAAATGACAGCACATAGATAATAGGTGTAGTTCATGAGTAGGTGAGTTAACCCTAGGCTCCCAAAAGTATAGGTTTTAGTTTTTAGTCAGTAGCCTTGCATAGTCCTCTGAAAAATGGCATAAAATTATAGCATTCTACCCTCTTTCTAACTCTACCATGTCTCCGTCTCTCTTAAGTCTCCTACCATTTTGCAGCTCAGCACAAAGCATGCATTATTATTCCAGCTTTGTGAATAAGGACACTAAACAGGTGACTTACAGAAATATACAAAGGAAATCTAACCTTATCCAAGATCCAGTCCTGGATTTCCTGGTGGCTTAGCCCCAGTATTCAATATTCATCTAATGGGAAAAAATGCAAAGCAAAACAGACATATAAAATGCTCCAAATAAATATTGTCTTTTAAATATGTAATCTTAACCGTATACCCGAGAAGGTGCCTCTGAAGCTTTAGCTATGGCAAGGTGTTCTGCTGAGTTTTATGCCTCCCCCAGTCAACACCTGTATTTGAAAGCTGTGCCCACTTAGGGGTGTACTCCGTGAGTGCCAGTTATTGAGCTAAGTGGTCGCTGGTCCCCTATACTTAATGCTTTTCTTGGAATCTGCGCCACACAGTATTGAACTATCGTTCTGTATGACCGACTGCATGGAGACGTCACGGCAGCTATTGCAGCTAGACCCTAAGATTTCTTTAGATGGCTTAGTAGGCCTCAGATTTTGCTGGGTGAAAAGCCCCATAGTTACAAAGAGAAAAATCATTGCTCACTGGTAGCATCTGATTGTGGTCACTAGGCCATCACTCTGAGGCTTGTTCGGTGGAAGGGTGTCTTGGAGATAAGGTTCTCCGAGATGAGCACATACTGGTTATTACAGGAGAAGAGGTTAACGCTATGCATGTTGGCTTTAAGGCTGTTCCAGGTACTGGGTCCCCTCACCTTCCCGACTACCTACCTGAGTGACCTTGGGCAAAGCACTATGCTTCTCCAAGCATCAGCTTCCTTGATGGTAAAATAGAGATGCCAATGGTGCTACCTCACAGAACCACAGTGAAGGTCAACTGAGATAATCCATGCAGTGCCCGGCACACAGTGCTTCAGTGAGTGCTGTCAGGCCTCCTGTGGTGACTCACACCTGGGATCTTAACACTCAGAAGGTAGGGTTCATGAGTTTAGGGCAAGCCTGGGCTACAAATCAAGGCCTTGTGATCCACTACCACCACCACCAAGAAAAAAATCATGCTCATCACTGTAATTTACTGAATGCTGCTTTACACATAGCCATGCGTGGGGGTGGGGCTTCATCTGTATGTCCTTCACTTGATCTCGATCACAATAATCACTTGAGGTTGGTGGTGTCCTCTGTGTTTGTTAGGTTTACCTTCTATTGCTGTCGTGAACACCACGACCAAAACCAAGTTGAGGAGAAAGAATTTATCAGCTCATGCTGACATATCACAGTTCACATCACATCAGGTCAGGAGCTCAAGCAGGGCAGGAACCTGGAGGCAGGAGCTGGTACACAAGCTGTGGAGGAGTGCTGCTTACTAGCTTACTCCTCATGACTTGCTCAGCCTGCTTTCTTAAAAAACCCAGGACCGCCTGCCAGCCCAGGGATGGCACCACCCACGATTGGCTGGACCCTCCCCCATCAATCACTAATGAAGAAAATGCCTTACAGGCTTGCTTACAGCCTCCATGGAGGCTGTATGGAGGCATTTTCTTAATGGAGGCTCCCTCCTCTCTGGTGACTTTAGCGTGTATCACACTGACATAAAACTATCCAGCATATCTTCTTTTGTAAAGGGAAAGACTGAGCAAGATGTCATGGCTCTCCTGGATGGCTATGTGGTAGAGGATCCCAGATCACAATTTAGTCTGACTGTGGTGTCTGTACTTTCCCAACCACCTCACATTGCCACAAAATGACTACATCACTGGTCTGCCTGCCGCACAGCACATGGAGGATGAACTGGTCTGCCCCAGAAATTGCCTCACAATCCACAGCTCGTTCTTTCTGTAGTGCGCAAGACACCCAGCCCCAGTCAGTACTCCTGGCAGCCCGCTTCACAGAATAGCGGGCCCCCTTGAGAGGGCTCTGGTAATCTCAGCTGTAGATATCTCAAGACCACGATGCAGGTCCTCGGCAACATCCTGCAAGCTCGGCAATTCGGGATGACACCGTCAGTTCTTCCATTAGCCGTTCTGCTTGTCTACACGAGCCACCAGCCTTCCACATAAACCAATAACGAGGGCCCTACACCTACCATCTTTTTATTTTAAAGGCACCCACAATTATGGACCAGTGCCACTGTTTTCACAGCAGCTGAGTGAAAATAAATTACTGATCACATCCTAATTTTGCAAAGCCCTCTGTAAATGTAACTGTTATTAATGGGGTGTGTGTGTGTCCGGGCTGCCTTCATTGATGGTGCATGTGTTCAGTTGCCTTGTGCAATGTGCCACATGAAGTAATTGCTGTATTGCGCTGCCATTTATCCGCGTGTCAGTTCCCACACTGTTGGCAGTGAAGGCCAGAGGGTTCTAATGCACCCTCCCTCCTCCCACTTTGTTTTCCTTTTTTTAATTTTAGTAGACAGGAGTTACCAGCTTAGAAGAAGCTGTCCAAAGTTAATTAGGAAAGGCTTGTGAGCCTTCAACTGGCTGGGAAAAGAGTGGTCCCTTTCAAATCTAGAAACTCTTGGGCATGTTTTTTCTGAGCTCGGGCCATTGTGTTCTTTTTCAAGAAGGCAGTCTCGGGTATTTGTAAACTTCAGTTGATTGGAGCTGAACCAGAAAAGTTTAACGGTAAATTCACTGGGCTTTTTTTTTTTTTTTTTTTTTTTTTTTTTTTCTGGCTCTTGCATTGAGGAGGAAAGGAGTAGCCAAACAGGCTTTGCTTCCAGGGATCTAAGAAACAAATAGAACCAGCTAAGGAAATGACCCCAGGTCACTGCATCAGAGCACCCTGCCTGGGAGGAAAGAGTACTCTGATCTGCTGAGAACAGGCACCCAGTTCGCATCCAGCTGCTGGATGCGTTCAGTCTCTGCTTAGCACTTCCAGGGACTGAGAGCTCATAGCCTGTGATGCCACATTCCCTCTTTGTTCAGTATGGCTCAGGAGAAAATCCTTTCTCGATTGTAGCACTGCTTTCCAGAGCTGTTATTCAGTGGTGCACTTTCTCACATCACTTAAATAGTCGGAAACTTCTGTCGTCCTCCTAATCCTTGCTCAGAATCCACTCAGCTGTGTCCGTTCTGTCTCCTTGTTTTTGCTTATTTCGTCTGCGCATCCTCATTGGGCCCAGAAATCGTGAGTATTGATCAGCTCAGAAATGCTTTAATTATGCTATATTATGGTGCTAAATAAACAAAAGTTTATTTTTGTGTAATATATTAGCTTCCTTAGACAGGGGAAGTAAATTAATACCTTGGAAAATATTTTAGAAATAAAAGTGACAGGGCAAAGATGAGTTTCTCTGACATGTAATAGACTCCAAGATGTCTACTGACAAATAACAAAAGACAGGAATGAGCAGTTCACGTACAAAGAACTAAGGACTAAGATTGTTTTAAATGTTCACCTTAACAGAAATCATAAAGATGAAAAGGGCCAACTCAAACCCAAATAATATTACATGTCTATTTCATAGACATGACAAAACACAGTTCTGTGCATATTGCCTAATAATGTGCTTTTTTGTGCATACTAAAAAACAAAACTGTGGTTTGCACTTGTAATCCCAGCACTGGAGAGACCCTGTCCAGACAGTGCCTGAAGAATAACACATAGGGTTTGTTCTCTCGTCTCCACAGGAACACAAGTTCTCACGTACACACAGACACGCATGCACACACAGAGATGAAAGAGGTTTGTTTTGAATCTTTGGGCCTAATGCTCTTGTTCTCAGGGAGAAATATGTGTTCGTAGTTGTTCACAATGTCACTTGCAGTGACGCTCATTCTGTGTGTGTATTCTATACATTTTAGGACACTTTTATGTCCTTTGGCTCACCTGAGTATAATTGTTTTAAAAATGAGTATACAAAAGAGAAGTTAGCACTATTGGTTTCCCCAAGATCACGCAGGTGGAAATGGCACAGTCAGAGATGGAAGTCAGTTGCCTGATCCAAGTCTAAGCATCCTTTCATATTTACTTACAACAGGCAGCAAAAGCCACAAGAAAACCCCATGTCCCATAGATCAGTGGCATCATCTGTAGTCATTACCACCTAAAGCAGAAATATACCCAGTGTTCCTTGAAAACAAGAGACGAAAAGTTGAGCATAATTATCTGTACAATGGAACCTGATTTCAACCTACACAATATACATACGGATATAGAGAAATGGGGGAGAGTTGTTGCAGAGCACACACACCCTTCCATTGTGCCCCCTGAACTCCCAGTATTATCTTCCTATGCTCGGATTTCACACGTGCTCTCTCCTTTGACTCAGCTGAGGAAGGTGAGAGTGCGTGTAAGCTTTCCAGCCCTGTGACAGATAGATAAAACCAACTGGGGGTAGGGTCTTGTTTTAGCTTCCTGTGTCAGAGACTTTGGTCCATCATCCTTGGCTCCATTGGTCCTGGACCCATGATAAGGTAAAACACCATGGCTACAGGATCATGTGGCAGAGGCTGCTCACCTCTTGGAGGACAGGAAGCAGAGAGAAAGGGACCAGGACCAAGTGTAACCTTCAAAGGCATGCTCCCAGTGACCTACATCTTCCATCTGGCCTCCCACCGCCTAAAGTTGCCTAGTGCTTTCCAAAGTCATGTGAGCAGCTAGAAAAGAAGCCCTTAACACGTGCCTGTGAGAAACATTTCGTATCCAAACTGTAACAGTGGGTAAGGCAAGGGCCATTCTTTGTATCGACCAAGACAAGCGCAGTGACGGCTCCCTCTTCCCCTAGTCTTGACCGCTTGGCTTGCCGACATGTTGCCTGAAGCTCCTAGTCGCATTACTTAGTGGAGCCGGTTGTAAGCAGAACTGCTTGGAAAGTGTTGTAAACGAACCCTATTAAGGTTGGCTATACCTCTGCACAAAATGACTTCATGTTTGGGTCACTGAGTTGGTGACCTTTCCCCTGGCCTACACTTCAGAATCCCCAGCTACAAACAAGGCCTCACCTTGTATTTGATATGGGCTCACTGTCAGAGTGAAAAGCAAGCCCACAAATAATGGATAGGCGTGGACTTCTGCACATGTAGGTGGTGCATTTTGACCTGATGCCTTCCAAATTCTTCTGATGGAGTAACTACAGAAGACATGATAAATAACAAGGAGAAATACAACATTTCCCAAAGGTACTCTTTCGTAGGTAGCACTAGAAGTTGGCGGCCTGACTGAGTTAAATAAAACTGAGGGCTTAGGTCAGGACCTTATAATTAATTGTGTGTGTGTGTGTATATATATATATATATATATATATATATATATATATATAGTAAATAGCAATAGCTACTAGTTGCCTGATCTAGAAATTCGAAATATTTCTGAAGGAAGAAGCCACAGAAAGGAGAACCAGCCAAGTAATGGAAATAGATAAAGCTGAGCCTGATGCCCAGAAGGGCTAAGGCTTTCTTGTTTCTGGCCTGATCTCGTGGCCAGTGCAAGGTCCCTTCTCAAGGGTGTTATAACAGCCCCAGGCAAATACAGAAAAGATAACTAAGAGGTCACTGGTGGAGAGGTCCTTCTCACCCCAACTCTTGCAGTATTAAGGATTGGACGCAGGCCTCCCTCTGATAAGCACATGCCCTCCTGCTGAGCTATGACCCCCCCCTCACCCCCCAGTGAATTCTTAATTTTGGATTTCACACAGCTTGGGAATGGGTGTGGGTGGGCCATCAGTATCCTGCAGTCTTGGTTCATTTTCATAGGTTTTGCCTACCATCCTAGTTGCTGCCTGGTGTGTGTGTGTGTGTGTGTGTGTGTGTGTGTGTGTGTGTATGTGTATGTGTGTGTGTGTGTGTGTGTCGGGTGGTGGTGGGGCTTCTATTTGTGATCTTGCAAAAGGGGTTGGAAACCACTGTGGAAAAGGAAGTAAACTCTTAGAAGAGAAAGAGCGTGGTAGCTAATGTGTGAGCCACAGAGACAGAATCAAGTGTCATCTCCACGCTCTTCTGCCCCTGTGGTTTAGTGATGACATCTTGCTTTCTCTCTGAAACTATGCATGCTCTATGCCAGGGCTCTAAGGGCCTGCAACAGTGAACTTCGTTTTGATATCCAGAACAGTAAGTGGAAGCTGGCTTCATTAACTCTCCTAAATCCAGCATTTGTTTCTAAGTTGGTTCTGATGAGAGCTTCCCACTGGAGGACAGGTCTCGGGTAGACTTGACCACTCAGAGCCTCTGAGTCTTTGCTTCTGGGAGACTGGATTCAGTCATCATTTCCCAAAAGGTTAGTGTCATGCCACTTGTAACAGCTCAAATGACACAGAAATAAGATCCAAGGTAATTCAAGTCACTTTTCCTTTCCAGTTCTCTTTGCACAGTTCTGATTAGGTCAAGTCACAATTTGGACATAATATGTCTCTAACACCTGTATCGCTTGCTAGTTTTCCCTTTTAACAAAGTATAAGCATCAGCCTTGGAAGCTTCAGGCAGTATGTATGGGGGTATTAACAAGGTGGGTGGGTAGGGTGTGTGTGTGTGTGTGTGTGTGTGTGTGTGTGTTATAGAAGATACTCAGAGTCCACCTCGGGACTCTCCCCCTCCCCCCAGTTTCCTGTCTCCACCTCCCCCAGTGCTAGAGTTCCAGGCACAAGCTGCTACTACCAACTTTTTACATGGGTGCTGGAGATCTGAATTAGTTCTTATGTGATTTTTTTTTTTCATTTAAGTAGTTGATACTTTGTTTTTACAGTAAATTTACCACAGTAACAAATTCAGTAAGTGTCTGATGGCTTGTGTGATCCACACACATGGAAAATGTTGTCATGGTAGTCCTCAGTAATTAGAAACTGTACAAGGCATATTCTGAGGGTTCCTCTGTGATTGAAATGGTACAACATTCACAGGTTTGAACACAGTTATTTTCAGACTAAACAAAAATTGAACATAGAACGTAGGACTCACACTTCAGATATTAAGACTTTAAAGAAGATAAAAAGTCATTTTAATGTGTCATAGGAAATTCTGGAGCCCGTGTGAATCAACAAAGGCAGGCGGTTGAGGGTGGGTTTGACTGCTTTGAGTTCTTCATGCCTTCTTCTAGCAGGGCACCTTAATTATAAATAGGTCCTTTGTTAGGGGTGTCGGGGAAACACCATAGTGTGGTGACTGCTTCAATAAAGAATCCAATAACTAGAACATGACCTCCTGTGTTCTTTAGTTGTCAGTGAACAAGTACTGAGATCTGACTGTACATAATGTTTCCTCCCAGGCTTAGAAAACAAGAGGCATGCTCTCTGTCCTCTGTCCTTCTATTTGAGTTTGACCAAATCATTAGTGAAACTAACATATATATACAATAACTGTCAGTCGCGGGGCACTCAGCGAGGGGCTGGGAAGCTAGGAGCACCATGTATTGGAAAGTGGTTAAGTGAGACTACTGATGCTAGATGGCATTTACCCCAGTTGTGCCTTAGAGGACCATGTTAGCTGGAGGCTCATGGGCAGAGCACCTCACATCTGGCTCTCCTGCTGGCCTCAGAGTGATAGGCAACAGCTTCTCTTCTTTCCACCGCCTGCTTTGGATGCTACCTCTCTTCTGCCTATGAAATCAGGTTTCCCATCCAGGTTCTCCCTGGCTTACAAAACTAGCAGAACCCAGGCCTTGCTGACAAGTGGGTGGCCTTGGGCTATATAATGGCTAGGTGACCCTGGGCAAATTCTAAACCCCTTTAAGTCTTATTTGCTTGCTCTGTGAAATGGGGAAATTAGTAGCATTGACTCAAGGCATTAACAGACAGAAAGCACTTGGAGACAGACTGGCAGGAGACTTCCCTGTTCATGCCGCGATGCTGTTACAAGAGAAACTTACGTACCCTGGGAAGTCAGTGTGGGAGTGGCAGGAAAGGCTTTCAAGTCAGGTAGATTTGAATTCTAATTTCAGCTCTGCCAGTTAATTACTAGGTAAGACTTAGAGCAAGTGGTTTCCTTTCTCTGGACACCTGCTTCCTCTTCTATAAGACAGAGTCCTGTCGTTGCTGTGTGAGATAGATGAGAGAGTGTGTGCTTCAGTCAGGCGGAGAGAGGCCTTGGCAGCCATTCACTAAGGCTTTGCAGGGTCAGCCACCTAAATGTTAAGGCAGAAGGAAGAAGGAGCTGGTCCAGAAGGAGCTTTTTCTCTATGTCTTTTGCTATCCAGGGGTGCCAAAAACCTAAGACCTTCCCCCTCTCTGTTCCAGGTGTCCTTTTAACACCAGAAATATATACCGTGCTCAGCAAAACTGTCTTCATCTCTTCTGGAAGTTATTGGAGCCCATTATTTCTCACTCTAAGGCTAAATTGGTGTTTTGTTTCACCAAACAACCTGTGACTTGTCTTCTGTGTTTATAGGTCACCTGCTATTCCCCTTCGTTTTCCTGATGATCTCTTGTTATTGAAATGAGCCGAACTTGACCCAGGCGAGCTAGGTCTCCAAGGTTCCTTCCCATCTTTGTCACCTTCGTTTTCATATTCATACACGTATGAATTTCAATAGACCCTAGAGAATGATACATCTGGCTTCATGTTAAATTCCGGGGGTCAGAAATAGCACATCACCATTGTTTCCAGGTTGCAAATGTAGAGTCGAGAGCGAACCAGTGTTATCAGTGAGCTGTTGGAAAAATCCATTGTTAGTGAGCATTTAAAAACAAAACAAAAATTCCTGTCATTAAAAACATGCTGCAGAATGAAAACCTGCCCAGCAAGCAGTGTCGTGTTCTACGTGGGCGTGCACGCCCGTCCTAAGGAACAGAAATTTGAAACTATTTATATACTTACTTCAGTGTGTGGGATGTCAGGAGACCACAGGGCCTGTTGTAGCTTACCACCCTCACACTTTCCTGAACAGCATACTCTCTACCTTATTTTTTCACATGTCATTGCTCAGTGGGTGGCAACATATCACCCCAAACATGAAAGTTTAAATTAGGAAAAAAAAAAGAAAAAAATTCCCAATTCACTGATTCTCATGTAGTCGTTCGGCGACTTTTCCAATTTAGAATAACCAGATTCGGGTTTATTCTGTTCTCACTTGGGAGCCGGATGTTCTAAAATGTTCTACATTTTCCGGTTGTGGGGAAGGTGCTGCCGAGGACACACATGGACCAGGCATCTGAAGGGATGAGTGATGCTGGGGACAGCTGGTACGTGCCAGGCGATGCACATGTCGCATCCCTGAAAGAGCCACCTTGCTCAAAAACCGTCGTCCCGGTCAACACTAGGACGCACCTAGACAGCAAAGAAGTGTGTCTGCCCTCTCCTGCAAACGTCACACAGTCGGCCATTCGATCGCGCAGGTTTCACCCAGCCGCCAAATGTGCTCCCTGCTCATCTCCAGTCAGACGGCAGAGCTGCCTGTCGGCTCAGCGCGCCTGAGATGTATCATCGCCCCAGATTCTGCTAGAACAATCTGTCCTCTCTGCTGAGATGCGTGCACCTCTTGTCGTCTCGGTACTTCTCGTTCATTTTCTGGGAAGCTGAGCTAATGGACGCCGAGGGGGAGGGCACATGTGAGGCTGTGCGGTTCCTTCTCGAAGCAAAAGGCACCATGTTTTTTGTGAGCAGAGTTCTACCTTGTAGAGCTGGTAGATTGAATGCCCAGAGTACCTATGGTTGCCTAAGCCCAGACAGTGCTGGAGTCTGGCAAGACGCCACTCCAGCTCCTGTGGCGTGTAATTCAGAGGGGTCGGCAGGGCCTGTCCTAAACAGACTTCAAGACCCATGTGCTGGCTCCCCCCCCCCCCCCCCACTCAGGTCGCTATCTCGGGGATTTCACCACTGTTTTTGCGTCCTCCGGCATAGCCTTGAATCCTGCCAAGCCACTCCCAGTTTTCCTCCGTCCAGCCAGAGTTTTACTAAACAGATGATAAAGCCACAGGAAGGAGAAGGTGGGAGTGTGGGATGAAAATATGTGGCCCCCGCCATGTCAGTGGTATGGCCGTGGAGCGCGAGCTGGAGAGCTGCAGAGCCCGGCAGTGGACTGAAAAGCAGGCGAGAGGGGAAAGCACGCTGCTGCTTGGACTTGGGATAAGTCAGCGCTCTGGCCTTATCTGGGAGCTTCCACCTAAGTGGGCCTATGACACACACATTCCACAAAGTCTCACAGGAGGAGCTCCAGACAACTGAGGGGAGAGGGGGGTCATCGCACCTCCCAGCTAGCAAACCAAGCCAGGGAGGTTACACTTGTGTTTCAACGGTTATACAGTATTGATTTCTGGCCAGAAAGATTGACTCATATTTATCCATGGAGACTTTGCAAAGAATGGATATATTCTTTGGTCAAAGTGACAGGAACTTTGTCACCTTCTGCAGAGGCTTTTGAGTCATTCCTAAGGTCTGAGGAAGCCCACAAAATGTCTTAAAAGTAGTCCCTTTTCTCCTGCCTAGCCCATAGGGGCAGGGGTGGGAGCCAGGATATATAGCCTTTCAGCAGAGAGAAACAAGGACAGAACTTTCCCACCCACAAGTTCCAAAAAGTCAGGAGGTAGCTGAGGAACTCGGAAGCCACAGAGGCAGACCAGTTGTACCCCATTCTCCAGACCTGGGAATGGGATAGCATGCTGGGCACATCTCTTACCTAACACTCTTGCCCAAAATGCACGAAAACACAACTCTGGGACTGACTCTGGCTGCCTCTGCTGAATAAAGAGTGCTTGCTTGAAGCTGGGGAGGCAGATGTGCAGCCAGGGACCGCAGAGAGACTTAAATGTTTGGCTTCCTCTTTCTCCGAAGGTCTGTAGAACCATGCCTGGGCATGGCCAAGAGGCGCTTCGGGCAATAGGGGCTGGCGCTGGCTGAAAGGGACTCACAGGGCATGGGTGTGTTTCTCCTTCTGCCTAGGGTTAAGTAACAGCAACATCCTGTGTGAGAGAACGTGAATGCGGTTTTCTGCTAAACGCCAATATTTTAGGGCTATTTATTAGATGTGTTTCATCTTGGGCCAATTTAGCCAGTAGCAGACTAATAAAATAACAAATGTGGGCTCGCTGCCAGGACAAATGTTGACTTGCCCTTCTAACGCTGACTAAAACGAGCAAGTTTGAAGGTAATTGAGGAGCGAGGCCTCAGCCAACTTCAGCTGAAGTCTGAAACAGTGGCTCTGTTTTCTTTTACTGGCACTCCTGAGAGATCGTATGCATAACCCAGGCTACTACCTGCTCCGGCTCTCTGAGAAGCCCATATTTTTACCGAGTTATCCTCCAAAGTTCTTTTTTTTTAAGCCCTTTCCCTCTCCCAGCCCATAAACCTTCATCAGCAAAAAATGAACGTCCTTGTGGCAGGCAAGCGCATCACCACGCTTCCCGGCCTAAGCGTCAAGGAAGATGGAAATGAAGACAGTAACTTAAGCTGGGCGTGGGGGCACGCGCGCTAGCACGATGTCGCGTAGCCATGGAGAGCCTGAGGGAGGAGGACCCTTGTCTGAGGCGAGATTCACTACATAGTGAAAACCTTTCTCGGAATAATAGTGATCATAATAATTTGGGATTGCTTCCTTCAGAAGCCGAACAGCGTGCCTTGGCGTTTGTTGTGAAAGGAATTGCTTCTCCAGGGTACACGGAATGAGGATAAACCCTTCTCACTTTTGAAACCCAGCCAACCACTCTTCCTCCGTTTTACCACTGAGTCTATTCAGACACGAGGAAGCTGTCACACTTCACCAGCGTGGTTTTGGACTTGAAGGAAGCCAAAGACCACAGAAGCTGTCATAACGGATGCGTTCTTTTCTGTCCTTACTGTTTGTTTTTGTTTGTTCTGTTTCACTATATGGGAAGCTGTCCGGGACTGGGACTCTGATCACGATGGAGCTCAGCGAGCTGTCTTGGTGTCTCTCCCTGAAGCAAGACTCTTCTAAAGGCAACTGCCTCACAGACCAATGCCACCTTAGAAACCATAGCTGCTGATGGGATTTTGGAGCTCTCTGGTGCAGGCAAAGCACTGGATACACAGAGATCGAACGCCTTCTCTTTGACCTTAGCATGCTCGCAGGGGTTGTGCTGTGTTCTAGTGCAGTTTTGTTTGTTTTTGTATTTGTGAGGTTTTTGTTTGGTGTGTATGTGTGTGTGAGAGAGAGAGAGAGAGAGAGAGAGAGAGAGAGAGAGCGAGCTGCTAGGTATTGAACCCAGGACCTCATGCATGTCGAAGGCTTGTGCTACTACTAAGATGCACCTCGAGCCCCAGTATGTCCCCGAGTCAGTGGTTCATCTATGGTTTCTCTCTCATCTACTCTGGAGTATTTCCATGACCCAAGGTAGGAATACCCGTCAGCACCTCAGCCCCGCCGTGCGGCCGCCTGACTGCAGTGCAGGCACAAACCCGAACTAATGAGACATGTTCCCTGGATGTTATTTCTCCTGGCTCTCCTTGCTTTCCCCCATTAGCAAAAACAAAACAAACGGACCCTAGCTTTTCAATTTTTTTTGCTGCTGCTGTTGTCCTCCTCCTCCTTTGAAATAAGGAAGTCAGGGTGTTTTCCTCCCACCACCTGATGCAAACGAAAGAATCGAGCCATTTCTTAAATGGGAAATGCAGTCTCCCTGTGTGCCCAGCACAAGGCCAGCCAGAGCGCAGCCAGACTCACAGCTGGCAAAAACAAGCGAGGGTGTGGTCCCCTCTGCGCGGCGGTCAGCTAGTCCAGAGTCTAGTGAATGCTCACTGGCACTGCTCTAGGGTTTTGTCACCGTTCACGAAGCCCAGAGTCCGTGTTGAAATCATGGATCAACACCTGCAAAAGGGAATTAGGGTTCTAAGCTGAGTTTGAAGACCGTTTGCTCAACTTGTGGGTTCAAAACCAACAATCCTGAAACCCGTGTCACTTGCTTAACCAAGGAAGCCAGGTTTCCGCTGGGATTTGGGCTTCGTGGTTTGCCCTTCATCATCTGCTAACAGATGACACTGGTCTAATTAGCTGTGTGCCGAGGGAAAGAGAGCAGGAAAAAGAGTAACGGTGGGAATTTTGGAATTAAGAACAGTCATTTCATTACCGTCTTCTTACTTCCAACAAAGGTAGAGTCACCAGCCAGCTATAAGGAGCTGCTTTGCTGCCCTCCAGCCTCGCTCCCGTTGCCTAAACCGTACCCCAAGGCCTCCTCTTTGCCACCTGCGTGTCCTGCCCGGACCTCTTGTCACCCAGCTCTGCACCCAGACCCCCTTGCCTGCCCCCTCCCTTCCAGCCGCAGCAGCCGGGAGATGCCCCCTGAACAGCGACACGCGCACGTTTCAGGGAAGCTCACTTTGCAGCCGCTGGGTAAACAAACGCCCTCTCCAGCAAATGTATGACCTTTGAACATGGCGGTGGCACTTTCACAGGCACCACCCGTGCTAGTTTCCTAGCTCCTGTGACAAAGCCCGTGAGGCAAGCGAGTGGCTTGAGTGCCCATGTCCTGTGTCCCCTGAGCCCGCCCAGGACTGCTTCCCTACCTCGTCTGCTTTCTAGAGTTTGCTGGTCACCCTGGATGTTCTCTGGCTTGTGGTGCAGAGCTCTGATCTTCACCTCTCCGTCTACACACACACACACACACTTCTGTGTACCTCTGCCTATAAGGATATCTGTGACTGGACTCCTAACTAGTATGACCTTGTCTTAACTTGATCTGTTTACAAAGATCCTGGTCCCCAGTAAGGTTATATTCATGAACACTAGGTTTAGAGCCTGTGTGTACATTTTCACTAGGTACCCGGGTCTAAAACTCTGTACATTTTTATGGGGGCTCACTCACGTATAGCAGCACCATAACATCACGTGTGAGTTGACATTGCTAGCAGTCAGACCTAACAGCATCATATCCCCTTCGATATAACGAGCTAAGGAAGGTCTGCCCTTCTCATACGCTCTCATCGGAATACAAACACAAAGTTTCTAAACCTCACGAGGAAACATCATACCAGTCTACGCTGAGAGACACTCTGTCAAGTAATTGTGCCTGCTGGGGATCTGCAGTGTTTTGTTGTAAGGGAATGAGAGCACTGCATGTGGGGAGCTGTCACTGACTGGGGGAAACTGAAGGTTAAGGCAATGAGATATAGTGTGGGGTTTTAGATCGGGTCCTGGAAGAGAAAAAGGACATTAGTGGGAAATGTGATGAAATCCCAGTGACTCCCCTGACATTTGGTTCATGGTGTGGCGATGCTAACTTCTCAGTTTAGACAAATACACTCTGGTTGTGTAAGACATAAACATTAGAGGAAGTGTGGTAAGAGGTATAGGGCACACTGTACTATTTTTGCAACTTGTCTGAGAATCTAAAATTACATCAGCATCAATTTAAAAAAAAAAAAAAGAATCTACATATATGGAGTGCTAGTTCACCTTTTCCTGAAAGCAGACAGGGAAAGGGATAATAAGAGACATAGTAATTTGCACATCCTGTTCCTGGGCCTGCTCACTGAGCACTTGGCTAGTCACAAAGGCTGTGCCATGTGTGTGAGACAGAATAGCAGAGCAGAGGTGTGTTATCCACTGTGTGGTCCACATTTGCCTCTGCCATCTAAGGTATGTAACCCCATGTGGGTGTTGTGATCCTCAGACCTCTGGGCACTCACCTGTAAGATGTGGATAATGACAAGCGGGTTCTCGTAGGATGCTCTAAAGATGCTGTGAGCATATCCCCTAAAGCTCTTGAGCCTAGTGCCGGCCACAGACTACAAGGGCTCAGTAAAAGACAGCCGTTTCCTACAGAATTCTCCATAAGCCATCCTGTGTGCATTCCCCCATTTCTCTCTTGAAGAAAGTGTGAATAACATGCATAGCATCACACAGGAACTATGAGAACCAGAGTAAATTAGATAGCTGACCTATTGGTCTACAAAATACAGGTCATTCACAACCACTTTACCCACAGAGCACAAGAGGGTAGACTATTAACAACTCTTGAAAGGACAAGCTGTTGTCCCACTCCACTAAGGGGAGAAATAGGACTGTTTGAAGTAAAGCTTGTGGCATGGCAGGGGGCAGAGGCAAAGCAACGAATGAGAGTCACTTACAGGAGGGAAGGCCTTGGCAATAGATCTGACCTAGAAGTCTTGAAGGGTGAGAGTCATGAGAGAGAGAGTGCATAAGCTGCAAATCAGTGTGAACAGTTTGGGGCTGGACGAGGGTGGTGGTAGAGTTAAGGCAATTGCAGGGTGACGAGCTTCACGTTGATTTGATTGGCAAGAGCACCAAAGTGGGCAGCGTGGAGGCCATAGCTTCCTCCTCCGTAGAAGAGTGGAAACAGAAGGAAAAGCCTGAGTTGGGAGGGAGCCATAGGGAAAGCAAGGCAGGCTCTCAGATGAAAACAAACACAGCAGGGTCCGAGGACTCCTGGAGACAGGCTGGCCTTGAAGGTGTTCTTTTCCTGTGTGCTTTTCGAGTAGATCAGTTGACCTCCACCAGGGCGTTTTCTGAATTTCAGTGATTAGGAGCCTGCATGTGGATTCAGTAATGGAAGCCAAAGCAGCAACAACAAAACAAAAACCAGTAATGTAAAAGGGTTCACGGAGCCTGGCGCTGGACCGGTGCCGCCTCACTGGCCCACGTCTTATCGGGATTACTGATGCTCAGGGCTGAGGTTTGCTTCTGGCCGCTGTTTCTTCTGTTCCGATGATGCCTGCTCTTTTAGTCTCCTCCCTCACAGGGAGGAGGGGCTCTACTGATGAGCTCGGGGCCGTCTTTTCCCTTTCCGCACTTGATGGTACGTTTTCAGAACAATTTTCTGCCCATTATAAAAATACTTTAAAAAGAAAAAGAAAAAGGTAATTTTGTTTTGTGCCACAGGCAAGGCTGCAGCCCAGCCTGTTCTTTTGATAGTCCCCAAGCTGTGAGGTATCCTGTCTTCATCTCCCCCATCCCCCAATCTCTTTTCATTGTGAAGCAGACCCCAGGAGTTGTGTCATTTAAAATGGCCTTTATTCATGTATCGGAGGAAGTTGATCTTAGGTTTGGACTGATTGATTTAGAAAGTAAAATGTAGTGGAACAGAAATTACTCGTTCAGAAATGAAGTCAGCCATGTCCCCTGCTCTTCATGGGAGGACCTTAGATGCCCAGCTCCAGGGAGAAAATGCAAGTCAAGCTTGTGCCACGGCCAGGAAGACTGTGGGAAAGTATGATGCCCAAGGGTGTCTTGAGTTTGTCACATACAGAAGCTGAGCTGAGACCGAGGACCGCTGTATAAGCAGTATGACCAGTCAGCAAACAACAGCCAGATCTGGCACACTTCCTGTGTGAATCTCAAGTTAAAAAAAAAACACAAAAAAACATGTTTTTAATAGTTGAGAAATAATATTTTTGACATGAAAATTATGTGACATTTGAGTTTTTGTGTTCATCAATTGAAAAGAAACGGTCCAAGCCCACATTCATTAATTTATGTATTATTTATGTCTGACGGAAGAGACGAGCGTTTAAGACTGAGGCTAGGTGCTCCATAGTGTAAACTCCTTACTTTCTGCTCTCTTACGGAAAAGCCAGTCCCCAGGCAGGAAATGGCTCTGAGGTCAGCCAGCCTAAAATTATGGTGTCCCCCTCTTTTTATTGTTGTATTGTAGTGGTGCACACATTTGATCCCAGTACTTCGGAGGCAGATGTAGGGGTTTCTCTGTGAGTTCGAGGCCAGCCTGGTCTACATAGTGAGTTCCAGGTCAGCCCTGTCTAGAAAACAATAACAAAGAAGAACCTGTAAACCAGTATGTTTGTTACTCGTATGTTATCATTTACTTATGCAAATCAGTCACCATGAGATCATCCCTTGGTGTTTAACTTGAGGATGATGAAAACAACCGTAGAGAGTTGGAGCGTGGACTAGAGGTGACTCCAGCACCCACAGGTGGAGCCCTGCAAAGGGTCCCCTGTCACCTCCAAATGTTGGAAAGTTGCTTGTTTGTTCTATGTGACCCTATCAGCTCAGGGACAGAGGCAGCCACTGGCACAGAGAGTTCTCCCCTCTGCCTCCCTCCTGGCCAGCAGCAGAGCTGTTGCCTTGCCCTGCAGTAATATGCTCCGAGTCCCTGGGCTGGTGGCTGCATTTGCCATCATGGCGGTGGCTCAGCGAAGGTGGAAAACGAGGGCAGCTGCAGACATGGTGTACGCTGTCTTCATATTGCACCCAGCCCCGCTCTGTCTGCAAAACGAAGGGTTCCCTGGAGGTCATTTCGGTGGAACTGTTTTGAAGAAAGAAGAAAGAGAAACTGTCCTGCACTGTGTCGATGCGGTAGGCAGTTTCTTACACGATACGGTGTGCTCTGCTTTTTAGCTCTCGGGAGGAAGAATGAGGCATTTGAAAAGTCACTGTGCCTCCCTAGAAAAAGAATATAAAAACACATTAAGAAAACCTCATGTTAGAAATACAATCACACAGAGGGCTGTATTCCCATTTGTTTGCAGTTCGCTCGGGATAAACTTTAAACTGCTAAGTAAATTCCTTTATGGAAATACATGACCTTTGTGGCCATCTTCAGTCTCTTTCCTTCCCCTCCCCTTCTCTTTCTTCTTCCTCCCCCACCCCTTTCCTCTGAATAGGGAGAAAAAAAAATGCATAAAAGTTAATGCTAACTCCTGATAGAAATTCACTGCAAACCTGATATAAACAGAACTTTCTCTACTTGATAAAAGGTCCCTCTTTCATGTTTTCATCAGGTACAATAAATATAAAGTGAAGGTTTAAAAATAACCACTTTGGCAGGTAGAGAGCTGGAGACAGGCTCAGCAGTTAAGAGCACTTGCTGCTGTTGCCCAGACTCGGGTTTGGTTCCCAACACCCACATGGCAGCTCACAACCATCTGTCTATAACTCCAGTTCCAAGGACTCTGAAACCCTTTTCTGGCCTCTAAGGGCACCAGGCACACACATGATACACATACGTACATGCAGACAAATATTCATATGCATAAAAAGGTTTTACATAAATAAACCTTTAAAATCTTTATTTTGTTTATTTTTAAACACTTTGGGAGCTGAGTGTGGTGACACCCACTTGTGATCTCACCTCTTGGGAATTAATGACAAGAAGACCAGGAGTTCAAAATCAGCCTCCACCACATAGTTCTAGGCCAGCCTGGACTCCACAGAACCTTGTTTCAAAGAATACCCGTAACAGCAGCAACAGCAGCACAAAATCATTTAAGAATCAGCAATTAGGTTAATGTATGCAGTACCTTAACTTGTGACAAACACTAAACAGGCAGTCCTAATTAGTGTAAGAACCAGTAAACCTGGAAAAGATTAAACAGAACTATTGTCATTCACACTTACTGCCCCCACCCCTCTAAAAGTTCTTTAGTGATGGGCCTTCCTGTCTGCCCTTCAGATCATGTGGTGGTGGTGGTGGTGGTGGTGGTGGTGGTGGTGGTGGTGGTGGTGGTGGAGGAGGAGGAGGAGGAGGAGGAGGAGGAGGAGGAGGAGGAGGAGGAGGAGGAGGAGGAGGAGGACTGGAAACAGTAGGTTGTAGGTTTTGTACCTGAGTCTAGCATCGGCCTTGCCTAGCCTGGATCAGCAGTATGCTTTGTGGGAGCCAGTAGGCTCTCTGCGGGTTATGTTCTGTCATCTTCCTGCAAACCCTTCATATTGCATTTGCTGGTTCTCAGTAATGCTATTTACTTAGAATCTGGAAATACTTTCTTGGAGTGCTCTTTAGTAAAATGTAGCAGGAGACAGACTGAGTAAATGGAAAAGAAAAATCAAATTAGGCCAAGAATTGTTTTTAATCTCTTATTCTCAGAGAAGCCTCGAGGATAGCACCATAATTCATATTTCATTCACGTGGGTCAGACGTAAAGCCTCCCCTCTTAGATCCTATAACCTGTAAGGATTCACGTTTTGAACTTGCACCTGCCTGCATTGCCGGGCCATAGCACTAAATCACTAAGCTGCCTTCTAGTTCATGCTCTTTGCTTAGAAAAGTCAGGTCTCCAGGAGGCAGCCTGATGTTGGTTCAGTGGGGACCATGCCCCCTCAGGGAACAGTTTGAATTACGATTTCATGTAGCAGCACTGAACCCGGCCAGTGTTACATTGAACATGTACCCAATAGCTATGTAGATCATGCCCATCTGAGTGGACCATCTAAACTGGACAGCAAAGTCAGACAAACCTTAGAACAGATGACACAGAAGGCAGAGCAGAGCTAAATCATCCTGCAGCATGCCAAGAGCACAGCACTCCTTGCCTCCCCACCAACCCCGCAAAGCAAGACACCCCAGCTGGTGTTTACCCTTCAGTGTCCCCATTCCAATACAGCTTCCGCTGTGGAGATGAGACTCAGAAACTCTGGGCTCTAAGGTGCATGCAGGATTATTATCCGAGACCAAGTTCCTTACCTCTAGGACTTTTCTCTTGTGCTGCAATCCGGGTTTATGCCACCAAAAGGAGCAAGATCGCAAAATGCCAGGAGCCATTTAGAGCAATTCAGGAGGTGCTTGTTTGTACGCACGTGTGGACTCAGTATGCTGAAGCTGCAGATGTGGCATAAAAAGGGGGGAATTTTTAAATCACCCTCTGGGCACAGAGCCCAGGCACCGGGCAGGGAGCTCCTGAAGGACATCATCACCAGGAAGCAGAAGGCTTTTGGACGTCTCTCTTCTGCACTTCCATCCTTTGTAATGCAGTCTTGTGTTAGACTGTTTCATTAAAGAGCCCAGTCTAGCGGTCCAAAGATTGTCTGCTGTCTGCTCAGTTTAGAGTGTCGAGAAGCCAAAGAGGTCCCTAGCGGCCGGATCCGTTCTGTCTTAGAAAAGCAACTGACTGCTTTGCGACCTCACAACATTACTCTTTGGCACCATGGAATTGTTTCGACCATCTTTAACTTTTTTTTTTCTACTTAAAATGTCAGCAGAGTTGGTAAAGTCTAGTTAAGACAAGGCTTTTGGTTTCTGAGGCTAGCGAGGGCATCGGATGACTTGAAAACTTCCTGGCTGAATTCCAGACTTTTCCAAGCACCTGCTGTGTTTAGAATACCCTGCAGGAATTCTTTGGAGAACTGGAAATCCTGGCTCAATCCTCCAGATTTTGAGAGCAGTAGCTGAAAAGGAAAGATGAGCACCTTGAGGGTGGGCTCCCTTAGGAAATGACTGAAGCTTGCTGCGCCTGGCGGCCTGGGCATTCTCCATCACAATGTGGTGTCTTCATGTGCTGTCCAGCGTCTACTGCAGGTCAGATGGAGCTCAGGAAAACAAGGGTAACTGTCCTCTTTGTCTTTTAAAATGTCTGCTCTGTCCTTTCTCTCTCCTTTTTTGTTGTTTTTATTTGGGTCGTTCTTGTCTGCATTCATCCAAATAGGGACACTCCCGCCCCACCCCACCCCACCTCACCAGCTCCGGAGTAACTTACAGATTTGCAAGTGACGTTTTCTGTGGGGGTGACTTTGAAAACGTGTGGCTATAAATAGTATGGAAACCAATACCCATGATACGAATTTCTCCCTGAACATTTCCCTTTTGCCATTAGGTATTATGAATTTTAATATGCGCCTCTTGGATCTTATAAGTACAAAGATACTTTCTTGTGACCCTAGAAATAAAACTTATTTAAAAAAAAAATCTGTGGCTCAACAGATGTCTCAGCAGGCTAATGTGCTTCCCATCGAGACCAACCTGAGTTTGATCTCCGGGACCCACATGGTGGAAGGAGAGAACTCCAGGAAGTTGTCCCCTGTGTCCTTCCTCTTACACACACAGACGAATAAATAAAGGTTGAAAAATACGGGTTTTTAATTTGATGAATTAAAAGCAATCTTTGTGCTTTAGAAAAATAGATGAATAGAAAAGCATACAGAAAAATGGCTCTAGCAAGGTGATGGGACAGGATTAAAAAAAAAAAATAAATGAAACCAGAAGCAACACAAACTTGGTACTGCCTGCCAACGTCATTCATTGGCTAGGAAAAGGAGCCCACTTCTCTCTACAAGTATTGGGAAGCGGAGTCTACTGAGTGAAAGCTTTGAATGCAGTGCTGACTGATTGGGGGAGATGAGGGAAGGGGGGAAGGGGGTGGATCCCTACCATTCTGCCACCCCACTACCTCTGTCACCTCTCCCTCCTGGCTCAGCAGGATCACCTGTGTAGATCCTGAGGCACTGTTCACATCCTACAGGTTACCTTGCAGCCTGCAGTTGATGGTGCAGGACGGATGCAACGTTGTGAACGACAGATGTCCTCAAGATCAGCCTTGGCGTTGTCCTTTATTTATTTATTTATTTATTTTTTAAATCGACAGGAACCCAGTAATAAAAGGGTCAAACCCCTCTCCAGAGTCACGCCACTAGCAAACCTCATCCCACCTGTGAAGACCACTCCGCTAAAGCGCTTCAGCCAGACTTTGCAGGTAAGGGAATCTGTCCTTGGGTTGCAGAGAGCTGTCTTAGGCTCGCTGCACCCAGAATTTCTGCTGGCTTCAGGTCTACCTGAATCACCACTGTGGAGTGCAGGGGAGGGGACTGTAAGGAAGAAAACATTGTATGCAGGTTTCAACCCAGGTCAGGCAGTTAGGGCCACTTCCTTAGGCTTCCCCTCACAGTTGTGTTTCTAAGTCACGGGTCCCACCCACCGTGTACTCCTACTGGGTTTGCCCAGCAGTATCTCCGGACTCCTGAGGTATCAGCGTGTGAAATGAGCTGGGTGGTACCAGAACCTGGTGGCTTCAACCAGGGTCAGCAAGCCATAGGGGGAAAAAAAAGAACCTGCTAATAACTCTTTGCTTATGGCTCTTGAGCTAACGGTGGTTTCTACTTTTTTAAGTGTTTGGGGAGAAAACGAAAAGAATGGTATTTCTTGTATGTGAAAACAAAGTGAAATTCTAATCTCACTGTCGAGAAGTCAAGCTTGGTTGGAATACTGAAAGGGGTTGCTGACCCCCGGGTTAGAACGAAAGCCCCGAAGTGTCTCGGGTCTAACTTTAGTTCTCCATTTGAAGACTGTCAATCTTGGGTGGGTCACTTGACATTTCTAAGACTTGCTTTTACTCCTTATAGGTAAATCTTATCACAGAGTCACCACTGTGGTTTACAAAGGGCCACAGCTCTTTTATACAATAATTGTAAACATTTATGAGACAATAAATTCAAAAAAGGCTTTTAGCCATTGCTGGCTACGTAGTGAATGTTGTCCGTGATGGGGATTTTTAGTTAACAAGTGTGTGCAGTTGTTTCTAAACTTTATCATGTTTTTCTTATGCGTGTGTATGTGTGTAGGCCTGTGTGTGTACTATGATGCTTGTGTGGAGGTCAGAGGACAACCTGCAGGGAGTCGGTCCTCCTGTCCACCGTGCAGATCCCAGGGGTTGAACTCGGGTCATCAGGCGTGGTGGCAAGTGCATCTTCCCACTGAGCCGTTTCATCAGACCAATTCTTAACTGCTTACCGTGAAGTAAGTGAAAGTTGGGATCTGTGCATACCCTTGGCACCCGTCTGTAATCATAAAAATACTCCTTTAGACTGGAATCCCCACAAAAGTCCTACCATGAGGTCTGGCCCAGCACAGCTGAGCAAGTCTGGAGTGTGCTGACTCTCACTTGTCTCGAATGCTTGTGTTTAGCACTGTTTTCAGCTTGACCTTGAATGTTTATAAGAAAATTGTAGGCCAGGAAGATGTTTCCAGGTGAAGATTTCTCCTTGCTTCTTACCTTCTCACAGGAAAGAATGTAGCTAAACACAGAGCGTAAGCAGTTTATGTAGCAAAGTATTCACACCAGAGATACTGGAGAATTGACCCAAAGACAGCCTCATGCTGACAATCATAACTTGAGAGAGCTATGAGGTTCTCCTGACCCCTCTGCACCCCTGCTTCCTTACTACTTGATGGATGCACCACAGCCCTGTGATGCCGTCCCTTCCCGCTGCTTGCCCCCCTTCCTACCCACCCCTCTGGTAACTCTGGTAACTGTTAATCACGAATGAGTAGCTTACCACCCAGTTAGCTGTGGGTTTGGCTCTGTCTGTCTCAGTGCTTGGGACTGCGGGGACCCTGATTATCCTCCGGTCTCTTTGTGGGAAGAACGGAGATGGAAGAAAATAAGATTTTGTGGGGAGGAGTCAGATGAAGGCCTGCAGAGCTAGTGGGGACCGATGTGTTTACCTAGTGTCCTCTGTGGCCAGCCTCTCAGCCCTCTGGACAACTCCACTGTGGGCTTTTCCTGGAAGATTCATTATCACCCACCTGAGTCTTGCACATCTGGTCTTTTGCTAAGTTCTGCTTTTTGAAAAGTCTTTAGATTGTCTTCAGCATTTGACTCTTTCCTCTCCAATCTAGTGGTTGTGGTTCAAGTTCACCGTGTGCTATGTCACCCCTTGATGATGAGTCCCTACGCCGATGACCTCTGTTCCTGTTGTTTCTCCCTGGGCCAGGGAGGCCCTCACTCAGTCCACAAGTATGAAGTGAGCCTTCCCCCTGCACCACACTCTTCTGCATCCTGGTTGATGTTCTCAGGATGGCGCTGCCTTCCTGTGGCTTCATGGCAGCGCCAGGCTTGCTTTACCACAGAACGGTAACAAGTTAGACCTGAGTAGTAGCCAGCTTCACCTACAGATGTTCCCCCCTCTGCAGTAGTCCTTGGGGCGCTCTGTCGCTTTACTTGCTAGCATTGCCTTGCCTGGCTCCTAGGCCTTGTTTGTGTTTCTGAGAACACTGTCTCCTCCCTGTAGCCTACCCTGATTGCATACCTTCACCATTTCTCTTCAGGCTTCCCAGGCAGTCTTTGCTCTTTTTCTGTTTCCTCGGAGTCCGGCACAGGAAACACCGCAGAGAACATTAGATTGCCTTAGAAATATTTACGATGACGTAGAGACTGGGAAAGAAAGTAATTAATTAAGTCACGTCTGAGAACTAACAGACTGAGACCCAGCAAGGATGAGAAAGCCAGACCCAAGGGAGGGTCTGCCATGTGGAAATTGCTGTCTAAAGCTTCAGAGATATACTTTCTTTTACAAAATAAATTTTCTACTGGCCTTTTTCGACTGTCATGATAAGTAGCTAACCCCTGGCTGCGTGTATGGGCCAGACATAAATAGAAAAGTTATTCGCAATGGTTATGCACATAGACACAAAGAACTTGAGCAATCTCTTGTTACTTGAAGAAGTTAGTGGATAGAAATACACCTCCAAGCTTGTATTTGTACGCACCACGTGGATGGGATGATCTGTGAGAGGTGAATGTCACCCCCTCCCCCAGGCGTCTCCCTGTAGCCCTCCCTCCTTGGGGCTCCCAGCGGAAGCTTCTCAGCGCTGTGTATCAAACTAGCATTCTGCTTCTTGCCCCCTCACAGCCATTGCTTTCCTTCCCAGCTAGAAAGAGAGACAGAGCTAACATGGCCAGGAAACCGGGAGAAGGAAGGGGAAGCGTGAGCCCCAGGAGCTGCTCAGGAGCCAATTCCATGGGCTCTCACAGTCCTTTAGGTCTCCATGCCATTTCTTTTAGGGGAGGAACCTAACAGGGGGACTGTTTCATGCCTGAGCCTCTTTCTACTTAGCAGCCACTCACCGTGTGAACCTGTGTGTGCAACTTCTTTTCTTTCTCAAAACTCATTTGAGCACAAGGCGAGTTGGCTTATTTACTTCGCTTCTCTCTCTCTCTCTGTTTCTTTTTCTTTTCTTTTCTTAATAGTACTGGAGATTAAACATAGGGTTTTGTACATACAAGGCAAATGCTTCCCCACTAAACTTTTCTTCTTTGGCAAACTTTTATTAATTTTTTGAGGGGATGGGGGTTTGCACCTGCCATGTGTGCATGTGGAGGTCGGAGGACGACTTACACAAGTCAGTTCACTCTTCCTACCATGTGGGTCCTGATGATTGAACTCAGGTCATCAAGCTTGGTGGCAAGTGCCTTTAGCCACTAAGCCATCCCGTCTGTGCTTACCCATCCCAGCCCACCTTTGCTGTTATTGAGACAGGGCCTCACTATGTAGCCCTGGTTAGCCTGTGTGTACGTAGATCATCCTCCATGTTCTTGAAATCCCTCTGTAGCCCAGACAGTCCTTATGTTTTTTTATTCCCTTGCCTCGGCCTCTTGAGTAGCTGGGGTACCAAGATCTGTGCCACCGGAACCAGCTAGCAGCTTGGTTTTCTGATACACTTTTTCTTTATCCACTGGCTCCTGGCATTTGGAGACATAGGGATCCTTTTGGATATCCGGCATCATCTCTCAGACTGAGTTCCTTTAATTATAGGCCAAGCAGTGAATTAGGCCCAACATGAGACTTCCGTCAATACTTACTGGTTCTCCCTCTGGCTTCGAGTTAGCAGAGGAGGATGCTGGGGCACTCTGGGCTGGCAGCCTCTTTCAAAAAGATTAAAAACCCATTTACAAATGTGCGTGGTCTCCGAGGCAACACATTGCCGGGTTTGTTTTCTCTTGCCTCCCAGCACCCATATGGGGTGGGGAGTTGGGCCTTAGCACAAAGGCAGCTTTATGGTGTCGACTGCACGGTGCTCTGTCGGTTCCCCACCAGAGAGGTTTAGCACAGGGCTGCGGGTAAACCAAAGCACAGATGTCTGGATCCCCCCAGGCCCATAAATCCCCTCTTCTGCATGCCTGAGAGGGAAACCTGGCCCAGCTCTGAAAGGAGCTGGAGTGTGCACCTCTCATGCAGAGCAAGGAATACCAGGTTCCATGGGCCAGCTGCATGCTGAGTTCTGCCTCTCTATGCACAGATGTGTATGCTTGGAGCCAAGTCCAGCAAGGACAGAGTTCACTGCCCTGTGTTGCTGACCTTCATTCTCTCTAGACATGAACATCTTTCTTTTCTGTTAGAAAAAGTGTGTGTTCTTTATGGGAAAATGCTGAGGAGAGGAATGGAATGTGTATAGCCTTCCATTCCAGAACGATGACCCAGAATGATGATTGATTCCTGCCTGGTTGATGGCGTCTGCCCTCCCTCTTGAACTGAAACACAGAGCATGCTCCATGGAGAACTGTTAGTCTAAAGGAGGATTGTGGTATCACAATCCCTCAGTGCTTCATTCCTTGACCTTAAAGATCTAGAAGCTATCCATGTGACCCAAGTGCAGCATAAATACATGGTTAGCCAGTGATCTTCACGGATCTCCTTTCTGTCTACTGTATTAACCGTCCTGCCCTACACTTGATGACAGAGAAGTGAGCGATACGGAAAAGGAGACGTGTGTACTCTAGAAACTATAAAATCTGGTTGATAAGAATTTTCCAAGATATTAGCAAAAAATGAAAAGAGTTCAAAAAAGTCACTGTGTCACATTCATACCACACATATTAGTTTATTAATGGGGAAGAGGACACACCATTCTTGATAGTAGTTATCCCTGGAAATATAATCGAGATATCTTCCGCTCTTCTATTTTCTGTTTTGCATTGTCTTCTCTTT
The DNA here is from genome assembly GCA_026225945.1 of Cricetomys ansorgei. NCBI lineage: Eukaryota > Metazoa > Chordata > Mammalia > Rodentia > Nesomyidae > Cricetomys > Cricetomys ansorgei. Next base: position 16,038,275 of record JAMJFZ010001133.1, read on the forward strand.
TCACTATCACATAAGCATAGAATAATTACTTAACAGATATAAGTTATATTTCTTATCTCCAGGTGGGTAGAAAGTGGACACACGAGCTGGAACTGCTTCCTATTTCCATCGCATATTTCTGTTCTACTTGATTTTAAAAATAGCCATGTATTTCTATCCGCAACCAGATAGAAATGAATAAGATTCAAAAATCCTACCGGATAATGTTTACTATATAGAGCATTGTTGTGCTAAGAAGGCAGGTTAGATGTCTTAGTAATAACCTAAGAGATGGAGCATCAAGAGTAGAGGCTGGGTCTGGCAGAGGGGAGAGAGGACATTCCTGGTCTGAGAAAGGAATGAGAAGTCTGATACCATCTACACAGGAGACATAAATAGAAAAGTCACACAGGGGTGTGTGATTTTGTCATGTGTGTAAAATCATGTAAAGCACACAATTTTCTTTTTATAAATTTCCTGTTAAGTGGCAAAGTTTTGGGTTCCTGGTTACTTGTATATATGAAGGTGTGTGTGTGTGTGTGTGTGTGTGTGTGTTAGGGGAATTAACCAGAAACCAGACTACCGTGCTGTGCCGTCTAGTCGATTGTGGGACAGCTGAGAAGTCACCATTACTGCATATCAAGGGGAACTCCTGATTTTAGTTTAGTTTGTTTTGGTTTTTTGAGACAGGGTTTCTCTCTTGTACCTCTGGCTGTCCTGGAACTCACTCTGTAAACCAGTTTGGCCTGGAACTCACAACAATCCACGTGCTGGGATTAAAGGCATGCACCTGGCTGGAACTCCTAACTTTTTGACTGTTTTTTTTTTCTAGAGTTATAGGTGGCCTTTATAAATGATCAACTTGGTCATTTCAAGCTTTGTCATTTTTAATTTAGAAATACCAACTTGTTAGTATCCTCAGTGATCTAGCTCCTGTTCAAAGTGACTGACGTGCATGGCCTCCTATCACCTCCCATTCTGAAGCTTCAAGCCTATGCCCTGGGCCTCACCGTCAGCAAGTGCTGCAAGGACATCTGCAGGGTGTTCTAAGTACCACTTCTCTGGCTAGCTTTCTTTTAAAAAAAAGGCAAAAATTGGTCAGAATAAAGCCAGTGGTTTGCCAGTATCTAAAAATAGCCACCAGACTTCAGAGCTGAAGCACCCTGCATTCATCAGGCCCTTATTTTGTTCACCTCAGTGGGAAGAGGCATTATTTCCAGATGGAGGCATACTTTGTCATGAACATTATCATTTAAGAGCCATTCATGGCTCCAGATTAAGACAGTTGGGTGTTTGACAAGTGCAGAACAAATCAGTAATGCTTTATGCACACCTGCACCAAATACTGTCTTTAGCTTTTCGTTTATTGAGAATTTCTGTGAGGTTTGGGAGGGTTTCTCCTTGTTCGGAGTCTTGGGTATTTGACACATATTGATACTAAATTGCTGGGGGGCCTTTCCCTGTGTGTTCAGTGGCCATTCCGTGAGCCTCAGCGGGTGGGCAGTACCATGCCTGCCTTATTCAGTGTCCATGGCCGTGCCATTTGCCATTCAATTTGGTTTTCTTGGTTATCCCCTCATTATACAAAGTCTAGAGGATAATGTAGAGAATCATGAAGTTGAAAATACGATCCCAGCATCCAAGGGGAGGGAGGTTGTTACTGTTCTGTGTATTTTAAATGGAGATCTTCTGTCTCTCTGTTTGACTCTGCGTGTAAAGTTTTCTACTTATCCTTAAGCTTTTCTCAAAAAAAGAGTGTTATTTTTTTAGAAAAGACTGTTCTTCACCCAGATGCCATTTTTGTTTTATGGTTACACTTTAATCCCTGTTCTTGAGCTCTCTTTGACCGTTTCCAGATTTGTTTGTTATACAGCTAGGGATCCAAAGCCTAAAGTCTGGCGCACGCGAGGCCAGCTCTCTCCCACTAGCCACATGCCCAGCTGGTTTATTTCCAGATCTTTTGTTTTTATAAACAGCACCATTATGCTGATGGGTTTTCTCTCCTGCTAGCTATTCCAGTGAAGTTCCTCCAAGAAGCTACTTGGTCTTCAGTAACTCAGATGGTTCTGCTGTTTGCTGTGGGTGAAAGCGTCCCATAGTTTCCCCCCTTTATTTGTAATTTCACTTTCCCCAGTTAGGGTTACCCAAGTAACACAGCAACTCGGACTGCTGTGTGAATTATTTTTCTGTAGCTGTGACCGAATACCTGACAGAATGAGCGCAAGGGAGGAATGATGTATTCTGGGTGGTGGTTTCCACAATCGCTCGTCCCATGCACGTAAGCAGAGTATCATAGTGGCGGGAGCACAAGGTAGAGCACGGTTGTTTGTGGCATCACGGGCCAGGAAGTCGAAGAGGAGATGCCGGTTTTCTCCCTTCCCCTTTACCTGGGGTTGCAGGAAGTCCAAGGGATAGCACACAAGCCTCACCTTTATGGCTGGTCTTCCTTCTTACTTAATCTTTCCTGGAAACACCTTCCCAGACATACCCAGAGGTATGTCTCAATCTGCTAGGTAATTCTATATCTAGTCAAGGTGATAAGAAAATTGGCTTTCGCCAGGCAGTGGTAGTGCACGCCTTTAATCCCAACACTTGGGAGGCAGAGGCAGGTGGGTCCCTGTGAGTTCGAGGCCAGCCTGGTCTACAGAGTGAGTTTCAGGACAGCCAGAGTTACAACAGAGAAACCCTGTCTTGAAAAAACAAAAAGAAGAAAGAGAAAGAAAGAAAGAGAGAAAGAGAGGAAGAGAGAAAGAGAAGAATTAGACTCATATTTATAGTGGATTGCTATAATTATTGTCTTATTAATTATTGTTAAGCTCTTAATGTGCCTAATTGTACAAATTAAACTTTGTCGTATGTATGTATGCCTAGACAAAGCATAGTTTATATTAGGATCGTAGTACTGTGGTATCAGGCATCCACAGGGGAGTGAGGTTCTTGGAACATATTTCCATGTGTAAGAGAGGACTGATGGATATAAACAATAGTTCAGCAGTGATTAGCTTCTACTGCTGTGTTTAAGTACCATGACCAAAACCAACTGGGCAGGAAAGGGCTTATTTGTCATAACAAGGTTACAGCACATCATCAGGGGAAGCCAACACGGAGTTAAGGTAGCAAGAACTGAAGCAGAGACCAGAGGAACACTGCTTATTGGCTTGCTTCTCGTGGCTTAGTCTGCTATCTTACATAATCTAGAACCACCTCTCCAGGGGTAACACTACCCACAGTGGGCAGGACCCTCCTACATCAGTCATTAGATAAGAGAATGACCCCACAGACTTGTAATGGCCCCTACAGGCCAATGTAATGGAGGCATTTTCTCAACTGAGGTTCCAACCTCTTCCCAGATGACTCTAGTTTGCATCAAGTTGACATAAAATTAGCCAGTGCAGGTACCAACCGTTTCCTGCTGACTGTGCACTAGGCATCTAGCTAAGCTGCTGACCTTCCCCAGCTTAGCCAATCCTCACCTCCGCTTTGTGAGGTTCTAATTCTTCTGCTGCCTAAACAGATGAGAAAACCACGAGCCAGAGAGGTGAGTTTTCCAAGGTCCTCCGGTCACATGAGGTGACTTAAAACCACATCTGCTTTAGGAGTAAAACCTTTGTTCTCCACTCGTGTCTGTGTTTCGGAGGTGAATGGCTATGCACAGTCCCTAACCCACCCCTACCTTGTACCAGTCACGCAGTCCTCTGGTTCTGGACTTTCTCCTGCCCCTTCCTCTCGGATTAGCACAGGGGTCACACGTGATGGGCCTGCACGGTGGGAAAGTGCTGCACCTCCTTTTAACCGTTCTAATTAAGCCTCGTCAGAGACTTCTCTTGGGTGCCGTAGAGACCTTTCTGTGACTACATTCTGGAACTTTTTGGTCTAACCCACTGCAGCGGCCACACTGGAGCATGTTTCTTCTTGCAGTCCCATCCTAGCTCCCAATCTGTTTACTGTTGGACCATCTGTTACCAAAGAGCTATGTGGTCAGGATGGTAGGGAGAATGTGCCTGCCCTGAGCTCTCTTTTGGAGCATGCTTTCTTTGGCTGTGGAGACCTGTTTTTGCAAAAGGACAGAACAGGCAGCATTAACAAATCAAATCTGTCCCATAGTATCTACCTGCTGGGCTTACATTTCCTCTGACATATGTAAATGGGCCTGTTTTCTACACACCAGACAGCCTGCTTCCCACCTGGGACATCTTTCCTCCGTTCCCAGCTTGGGTGTAAACATGAGCACTCATTTCCAAAATCTGCATTTGTCTGACTCTTGTATGGCCATTGTTATTTTAGCTGCCAACAGTTATAAACTTTGCTGGGCTGGGTTTCCTCATGGAAACTTGCTTATTCTGGAACAATTTTCATTGCTATCCCAAATCCTCTCCACCTCAGCAGATGTATGTATTTGTTTCTGTGGTTATGTGATTCCTCCCAAGGCCAAGTCCATCACTTTGAAATGGACCAGCGTCTCTCACCTAAGGCAATGTCTGAAGATGTTTTGGTCCACACAGCTGGGCTGGGGATGCTGCTGGTATATCGTTAGAGACCAATGATGTTGCTAAGGACAGCTCTGCACACTGAAGACTTTTCCAGTTCAGAATTGAATGGCCGCAAGATTGAGAAACTGTCATAGACTAAGAAGTAGTATGGAATTCATCTGCCTTGGGTCATGTCCTATCCCACACTAGGACAGACCCAGATTGTCATTTAAATTATAACTATTTATTAACTGCATGGCCTTCAACAAAATTCACTTTCTGTGACCTTCAAGTTTCCTATCTGTAAAATAGGAGCAAGAGTTCTCAGGTTTTGTGAAATTCTAAAGATTCCTTTGCAGTGCAAGCACAGAACACCCCCCACCACACACACGCACACACGCACGCACGCACGCATCATTTACTTTACAGTGCCCAACTTCTTGAGCACTGTGTGAAATGCTGATAAATCCACCAGTTAATGAAGCAGATAGATTATCCCTGCCTTCAAGGTGCTTACTATGGTTTCAATGTGAAATGTCACTTGGTTTCAAACAGTTGGTCCTCAGCTGGTGTTGCTTTGAAGGTTGCAGAATCTTTAGGAGGTGGCACCTTGTGGACGAAGTGGCCGCTGAGGGCAGGTTTTGAGGTTTTGTAACTGGTCCCCACTTCCTGTCTGTGCTCTGCTTCCTGACTGTGACCAGCTGCCTGACACAGCCCTGCCACCACGCCTTTCCTGCCCCATGGGTGGACTGTATCCTCTGAGACCGTGAGCCAAAAGAGAGCCCTTCCTCCCTTACGTTGCTTCTCGTCTCCCAACCCAGTCCTCCCATGTGATTGTGCCCATTTATACCGCTGACTGGTCCAGGTGTCGTTCCTGGCGTGTGGCTGGCCCGCGTCTAGGTACTGATTCAGGACTAGCAGCCAGACACAGCTGTCGACCACACCTGACCCAACCCAGTTTTCGTTCTTTTTTTTTTTCCTTTTGAGTTTTTCTTTCACTATCTTTCCTGCTTCTCTGAAGAAAGGAGGGAAAAACAAAATGCTTGGTTTAATACAGTCCCAGGGTGTAAATCTGGAGTTCGGGTGGTCAAAAATCAGTCATTATCCCTAAAACCGACCCCAGTGCATTCTCTTCCCCGAAGCCAGTTTCATTTCCTAGAAGGCCAGGGATGGACCCCCTCGCACTGGAAGCTCCGCACATCCTGTGATTTCCTGGTGCTAACAGGTGCAGCCCCAAAATACAAAGAGGGCAGGCTTTGTAAACTAGCATCCTGTTGGGGTAACTGCCTTAGCACATCCCTGGCCCCAGCCTCAGTTCCTCATTGGCACAACGAAAACAGACTCTCACTTTGTGAGGGTGATAGGAGAACAGGAAAGATTGCCTCCGAAGAGCTGAGGATAGGCGCATGCAGGACCCTTGGGGTAATTCCCATGGCACCCATTGGCAGTCACTAAGGAAACACAAAATGAGGATTCCCTGAGGGGGAGCTCCTATAGGGTAGTTCACCTCTTGTTTTTCCCAAGTGGCAATGAAGAAAATTTCTCAACTAAGAACATCTTGATAAATGCATAAAAAATATTAGAGCGCCTACTTGAGCCTAGATGGGATCTTGGAAACCCCAGCCATTTAAACGAGATGCAATACAAATAAAATTTGACAGTTTTTAGAGTAAAGGAATCCACCTTCATAAACATCAACACAAACACGCACAGGACACTGGTTGTAACAGCCAGCTGCGAGCACTGGTGCACTGTCCGTCAGGTGGGTGTTGGATACGGGTGGGGTCTACCCTGACCTTAAGCTCCCCCTGGAGCCATCGCTAAGGACTGACTTTGGAGGTGATGAAAATGTTTGGGACTAGGAAACAGACTGCTAATCTGTTCGCTTCAAAGGTGGTTAATTTTAGGTTGCGTGAACTTTACCTCAGTGTCTTCACTTGAAAGGAATTTGCTCTCTTAATAAAAAGTTAATTAACTGTTTAATGATAGCAAACAAGACAATGGGTTTCACAGTAGCATATCCACATAGACTCTTTCACATGTTATATATATAAAGTTCCATACGTTGTCTTGTTCTGTTTTTCACCTCAAGTATGTTGTCGTTGCTTTAAGAATTATTTTATCCAGCAGTGGTGGCGAACACCTTTAATCTCAGCGCTGTCTCGATAAACAAAAAACAAAACCCCCAAAAAAGAACTATTTTAGTTTTATTTGCGTGTAAGGGAGTGGGGTGAGAGGGTGTGCACAGGAGAGCCAGTGGAGGCCGGAAGAGGAAGTTGGATCCTTTGAAACTGGAGTTACGGGTAGTTGTGGTTACTAAGAATCAAGTTCAGGTCCCCTCCAAGAGTAGCAACTGTCGTCAGCCACTGAGCCATCTGTCCGACCCCTGGGTTATGTTGTTGAAGAGTGAGTTTTATATGCTAATATGAAAAAGGTAGAGTTGACAAGAAAAAACACTGTTTCCTATGAAATACTCAGGAAAAAAAAAAACTTGGAAAGATCTAGACTACAATCATGGTTCTTGCCAGGAAGTGGATTTGGGGAGAAAAGAAGAGAGAATTTGTTATTTAAAATTACATAATTTTGCAAAACATAAAAAGTTTCAAATTGATATAAATTACTTTCCAGCTCTCGGGGGAAGTCCGAGGTTGGTGAGATTGAAAGTGTGGTGAGATGCACCGCTCACTCTCTCAAGGGAAAGTGGAGACCGGGGCTGTCTTGCTGTGTTTTCTTCTCTGTCCTGTAATCCACCTACCCATCAGAACCACAGAGTGGGCCTCTGACCTTTCAGGACTGTGGCTAATTGAGTCTGAGTGCAGGCAAGCCGCATCTATTTAGTCTAGTTGCTGTTTATAAGGGTCTTGTTTAAGAGATCTCAAGCTTTGTGCAAAACCGGTACTGACCGGGCAAGCGCTCTCTTGCTAGCCTGTGTGGAGCTGGCTCAGATGTCACAGCTGAGCTCACCTGTGAGACAGGAGCTCACAGAAGCTCCTGCTAGCCCGGGAGCTTGCCGGCTGCTTGCAAGACTACCAGTGCTTGCCTCCACAAAGCTCTACAAACAGCCTGAAGTCCCTTCGAAACTTCCTATTATATTTTCCTTTTTTTTTTTCAGGTTCTAAAAAACTAGAAAGTAGTTTTCACCCATTAGAGGTGGAAAAAGATCCACATGAAAAAAATGAGAAATTGATAGCATTTTAAAATATCTGCTCACATATGGTTTGCATAATTATGAAATGATCATATACATATTTTAATGCTGGCCAATTTTGCAAAAAATGAATTGTTAGAAGCTAAATTATCTCAGGGCAGTTTTAAAGGGTAGATAAGATTCTGTCAACAGGCAACTCTAACTTATTTAACAGTGATCTCAACAGAGGAGCCATCTCTTCAGCCCCACTCCCACTTCAATTTTTAAATCGGATAAAAAAAACTTGCCCTATTTTAAATGTGTTGAGTTTCATAGTTAGAGCTCAAATAATTGAGAGCTACCCTGTACTGTCTTGGCGTTCAGGCTCACATGTCATGTGCAAAATCAATTAAAACCAAGTTAAATAAATAGAGCGAGAAGATATGGTAAGTGTTCTGTCGGACGTTTACATATGGCACAGGTAGGGTGAGGGGGACACTGGTGAGGCCATTCCAAAGACAGGTGGGGAGCCAGCTGGGAAAGTGCAGAAACATTTTTGGGAATGGGAAAACCCCTAAGGGGAAGCACCACACCCAGTGTAGCAAAAACAACACTTTAGAGAGTGGCAGGGGTGAGAGGTGAGTGGCAGGGGTGAGGGGTGAGTGGCAGGATACAGTCCACAGGATGTCACCTGTGGTCAGATTCTTTGTTTTCCAAGCTGAGTGGAAGTTCATACAGAAGGGCCCAGGGAGCAGCACCACAGAACACTCGTTAAATAAAGTCAGGGCGGGCTGTTACGGTGTTTAGCTGCACATGGTAGCACACACCTATAATCTCAGCTCTTGGAAGTCTGAGGTGGAGGGTCCTGAGTTTGAGACCAGCCTGGACTACACAGTGAGCTCCAGGTCATCCTATGCTATATAACCAAAGAAACTGTATCCTTTAAAAAAAAAAAAAAAGATTTATTTTAATATTTTAAAGTGTGTGTGCATGTGCGTGTATGCATGAATGCATATAGTATGTACATATATACATATATTTTCTTGCATATATGTATGTATAAATGCATGTAAGTCCAGGTACCCTCAGAAGCCAGAGACATCAGATCCCCCAGAAGATGGAATTGTAGGCAGTTTTGGATGCTGGAATCCTCTAGAAAGACAGCAAGCATCTTAACAGTTTAGCCATCTCTCCAGCCCCATGAAAACTTGTCTTTTTAAAAAAAAAAGTCTTTTGAGTGTAGTAATCCCTCTTTGTTTTGTCCGTTTCCAGAGAATGTGTTGAAATCTCTCAGGGTAAAGACTAAAGACGACACATTTTACCTTCCTTTGTATGCTTGTGGTTGTCACGAGAAAGCCCCACGGTAATACATTTCAGTCGCAAGGCTGGACTTTGGGTGATTAGACAGCTGGGGCCTCTGTGCAAAAGAACAAAGCATGTCACGGGTAGACATCATTTGCTGCCAACCTGGTATTTGGTATGCATGTTCATTGCAACACTTTAAGTTGATAGAACCCCAACTGCTGGATACAGAAAGGGGACTATATCAGCTCATGTCACTAAAATGACTAAGGGTCGTCCTTCCAGGCTTCAGGCACAGTGGGATCCAGGAGCTCAAATGGCTCAGTTTGGTAAAGCCTGTTTCCTCTCTCCCTCTGTCAGTCATCCTTCTCTCCCATGACAGATTGTTCTGGTGGCCAGGAAGAATTGCTGCAAGAAGCATCTGCTTCTGTTATCTGTGAACTCACAGCACCAGAGGGATAATCCATCCCCTTTCTCTCATAAACCATGTAGCAGGGTATCTGCACCCAGCCCTGGGATGGTGGCACTGTCTGGTTGACAGGCCTAGAGAAGCCTACCTAGAATATACAAGGGGGCACCAGGGATATCAGGGTCCTACTATAGGAGAAGATGAGTTTTTGCTTTATGGCTATCCACAGCTGTTTACCCGTGCTTGTGAAGAGTAGATGTCCACTGAAAACAAGCCCCTGGGTGTGTGATGGAGAGCTAGCTGCCTTTTGCGTGTGAGCCTGGCCCTCCCTGGTCTTGTTCTGTAGCTCACTTGATGTCCAGGTCACATAGAATACCTCCAGCGTGGTGCGTGAAAGGCTCCTGTTCATATTCCTCAGCATGAATGCTGAAGAGGGTGCCCCACTCCTTCAAAGCCTTGGCTGCGTCCTTTCTTGCAGATAGAATGATTTGTGTCTGTCAGGGACAGGAAGCTGCTCAGAAAGGATCCACCCCGTCCTGCTGCTGACCCCATGATGGTTTCTTTTTCTCATTGTGTAGCGGTCCATTAGCTTCCGAAGCGAGAGCCGCCCCGACATCCTCACCTCCCGAGCCTGGTCCAGAAATGCCACCTCCTCAAGCACAAAGCGGAGGGACAGCAAACTGTGGAGCGAGACCTTCGATGTGTGTGTCAATCAGGCGCTCACAGCCAAGGAGATCAAGCGACAGGAGGTAAGCTCAGGACCCACGGAGCTGCCTGTGCGTCTGACACAAAGGTACCCTACAGTGCATCAGCCTTCAGAGCCACGTCATGTGGAGAGAGATGCAGGATGAAGCAACAGAAAACCCCCAGCATCCAGCTGTGTGGGCATGACCCCACTGTAAAACTAAAGCGAGTTTACAATGTTGAAGCCGAGTGTCCAGTTAGGGTTCTTACCCTCACAAAGACTGCGTTTTATTCGTGTAGCTTTCTTTCTCTCTCTTTTTTTCGTTTTGGCTTTTTGTTTATTGTTTGTTTTTTGAGACAAGGTCTCTCTTTGGAGCTCTGCCTGTCCTGGAACTCACTATATAGACCAGGCTGGCCATGAACTCAGAGATCTGCCTGCCTGCCTCTGCCTCCCAGTGCTGAAATTAAACGCACGTGCCACCACACCTGGCTATAATCCTTTTATTTCTGTTTTGATAATTTTTAGGATGCTTTAAAAAATATGTTTGGCTTTTGGAACTTTGGTCCAGCTTTCTAAAGGAAAGCTCTTCCTGTGGAGGACGGTTGTTCCCTGTGAGTTTTCTGACTCCCTACCCTAATCAGCTATGATGATACTCCCTTTTAGAGAGGGTCTGCCACCCCAGTCTCTGCTCACTTCATTTGCGGTACAATGAGACCCCGGGAGTTTCTGATTTTTGCTGTTTCTTTGGGGTTTAGGGGTTTTACTGTTTTGTTTTGAAACAGGGTCTCAACATGTAACCCTGGCTAGCTTAGACCTCACTATGTAGACTAGGCTAGCCTCAAAACTCTCAGAGGGCCCCTTGCCTCTGCTTCCTGGGAATAATGGTGTTCACCATCACACTAGTTGAGTCTCTGTCTCTTTCCCTCTTTTTCTTCCTCTCTCTCTCTCTCTCTCTCTCTCTTTTTCTTCTCTTCTCTTCTCTTCTCCTCTCCTTTCCTCTCCCCTCCCCTCTCCTTTCCTCTCCCCTCCCCTCTCCTTTCCTCTCCTCTCCCCTCTCCTTTCCTCTCCTCTCCCCTCTCCTTTCCTCTCCTCTCCTCTCTCCTCCTCTCTCCTCTGTCCTCTCCTCTCTCCTCTCTCCTCTCCTCTCTTTCCTCTCTGTCTCTTCCATGACTAAGCTATCCTCTCCTAGGGACTGATCTTCCAGGTCTGCTTGCACACAGGTCAAAAGATAAGCATACAGGATTACTCGAAGAGTAATCTGTACAGGGTTACTAGTTTAGGATGAGCCTGCACCTCTATTGCTAGGAGCTGTTGAAACACTTGAAATATTATACAGCTATAGAAATTGGGAAGATATGTTTCTATGTGTGCCTGGCTAAGTAGACGAAGCAAGACACAAAATAGAATGCTACCGTGTATATAAAAATAATATATGGATATATATGAATTTGTTTAAATGATCATAAAAAAATTTCTGGAAGGATGCCCAAATAATTTGGCAACAATGTTTCCTCCTGAAGTTCCTGAAAAAAGGAGCTGAGAGTAAAGATTCTGGCCATGTGCTCATCTTGTTTACGCTGTGTTGGGTACTGTGTAAAAGTAATGCCTATGAAACAGTGACTAAAGCCTTTAAAATAGTGTGTGCACTCTCAAAAGTCATGTGTGGAAATATGACAGAATCTCATGTGACGCTAGGATGCATATTTTGATCTTCGTCTGCACTACCCAGCATGCAGATGTTCTCATGTCCTCAAACGGATATGAATGGATTGAATGATGGTTGTCAGCTATTGAGAATTTCAGGCTGGGTACTAGCCACTACCTAGTTAGGCCCAGACAGGGTAACAGAAAACTTCCAGCCTGTCTCTAGTTTTCTGTATGGTTTTGTTTTCTGTCAACTTGACACAGCTAGCTTATCTGGGAAGAAGAAACTCCATTGAAAGAATGCCTCAGCTGGGCGGTGGTGGCACACGCCTTTAATCCTAGCACTCCAGAGGCAGAGGCAGAGGCAGGTGGATCTCTGTGAGTTTGAGGCCAGCCTGGTCTACAAAGTGAGATCAAGGACAGCCAGAGTTACAACAGGGAAACCCTATCTAGAAAAAAAAGACGAAGAAGAAGAAGAAAGAAAAAATGCCTCTATCTGATTGCCTCCAAGCAAATCTGTGAGGTGTTTTCTTTATTAATGATTGGTGAGGAAGGGCCCAGCCCACTGTGAGCCAGCCATCCTTGGGCAGGCGGTCCTGTGTTATATATGAAAACAGACTGATAGGCTAGTAAGCAGCATTTCCCTATGACCTCCCTTCTAGTTCCCTGCCTCTTGACCTCTGCCTTGTGTCTGGCCCTGAGTTCCTTCAGTGACCTGAGAGTTGTAAGATGAAATCAACCCTTTCCTCCCTGACTTGCTTTTGGTAATGTTGTGTATCCCAGCAATAGAAACCAAACTAAGACATGACTCTAGCCCCTAGCCCCTGGGGAAGGGAGAGAAGCTGATGGTTACAGGTGATAAGTGGCCAGTGATTTAACGGCCATTGGCCACGTTCATGTGATGACACCTCCGTAGCAACCGAGAAAGACCAAGTTTCAAGAGCTGAATAACTAAACACCTGAGGTTCTGGGAGGGCGGTGCGCCTCACCCATGCCTTCCTCTGTCCCTGTCTTCATCTGACACTCGTACCCTTTAAGCCAGTAAACAGGAATGTCGCCTTGAGTTCTGCGAGCAGTTGTGGCAAATTAAATGAGCCTGGGGGTGGGTGGGTCATGGGAACTCTTGACTTCTCTCCAGTTGTTGAGAACCACTGTAAATTAAACCATTTGAGGTCTTGATTAGCATATGGAAGGATGAGGAGTCTTGTGCCTGAGCTCTCACTTGGGAGCCCTGATGGAATCTCCAGGTAGCCTTAGCATTCAGAATTCATTGCTTGGCCTTGCAGAGGGAAGTCCTCACAGTGGGTGTCAGAGTGATCTGTGTTATGAAAATAGAGGAGGACAGAGCAGAATAATGGGGTAGGGGTAGGAAGGAGAAACTGAGTTTGTTATTTCTGTATTCTCAGTTAAGATGTTATTGTGGGTGATTTAAATTTTCCTTCCTTAAAAAAAAATAAAAGAGCCAGGCAGTGGTGGCACATGCCTTTAATTCCAGCACTCAGGAGGCAGAGGCAGGCAGGATCTCTGTGAGTTCGAGGCCAGCCTGGGCTACAGAGTGAGTTCCAGGACAGGCAGAGTTACAACAGAGGAACCCTGTCTTGAAAAAAAACATCAATCAGTCATTTTTCCTGCCTTAAGTTTTTCTGTGTTTTTCTAAGTGTTACTGATACACATGTATAACTTGTACAATCTGACAGTATAGAAAAAGAAAAGATAGCAGGGTGAGCAAAGGTAAGCCCCAACCAGGCTTTGAATCTGGCTCTTACTCCAAAGCCAGAGTATTTTCCACTGTGGAATCCTGTGGTTCTCTTCTCTTGGTGGGATAGCCGTTGGTCAGTATAGTTGGTGAGCTCCTGTAAAGTGGATGGCCAAGGAAATTGGAGGCAAGTCCATATAAGATGCCAGTGTTGGAGACAGCCCGCTGATAGGTACATAGAACCTCTCTGCGCTGTTTGTGCAGCTTCTCATGTGAGTGTAAGTATTTCAGTAAACCAGGATGTGTGGCTTTGCTGGGCCTTGGGGGAGGGTGTTCCCAAGCCCTGTATCCTGTCCCACCTGCTTTATTCCATTTCACTGCCCTCCGGTCCTCAGCATAGTGGCCATGCCTGAAAGCTGTTGACTCCTGCTCTCCAGTTGGAAACAGTACGGCTGTTCCTGGACCATCTTCAGAGACTTGTAGTCCTTTAATACCATAATGTTTGCCCAGTGTTTAGATCTCCAGATGAGAGATGGCGTTCTGCACAACGTAGCTCTTTAAATTATGGTGGCTTGATGGAGCCGAATTAGAAATGGTCTATTTATATGCTCTTGAAAACAGCCAGCTCCTCTAATTTTATTTATTGCGCCTTGTGGGACTTTAGAGTGAAGTGACTCCACCAGACTCAATTTACAGTGATAAAATGGTGGATTCTTCCTATAACCCTGGTCTTAAGACAAGTAAATGATCGGAATACAGCTTTCTGCTGACACTCGCCGCCTTTGGGTAAAAGAGAAGCAGGCTGTGGCGATTTGCTTAATAGCACTGCCACACCCATCTCCGAGAACAGACCCCGGATTATCTCTTACAATTGCCTCTCATAGCGAAGACACAGACTCCAGTGCTCACACAATGGCTGCTTCACCCGACACAGTTCCCTCTTGTTGGACTTCAGCAGAGTTCTGAAGCATGCAGGATGTCTTGGTAGGTTGGAAGTAGATGTCAAAACTTTCACAATCAGGGCTTTTCTTCACAGCTCTTAACTACAAGATGCAGTTGCCGCAGGCTAGTCTAACGTTTTTTTTAAATGCCGCAGGGTATTGAACTCAGCGCTGTGCACATGCTCGGCGTATACTTCCCTGAGTTTACCCCCAGCCTAATCTAACTTAAGGAGATTTTTTTTTAATATCCTAGAGATTTGGAACGTTTGAGTGCTGGTACTGTTTGAGTTTGGTCTCATAAATGAAAGAACTGGCGAGTCTAGTTTATCTTTTTTTTTTCCCCCAGGCGATCTTTGAGCTTTCTCAGGGCGAAGAAGACTTGATAGAGGACTTGAAATTAGCAAAAAAGGTAAGCTGAGATACGGTAGCTGTTTGAGTCACTCGGGGTTTTTTCTGCCCTGTGAGTCATTTCATAGTCCCAAGATGATGCTTTTAAACGGCCTCTTTATGACTAACCCAAGTCATCAGAAACTGAGAAGAACCTTTGACCACAAAACCAAGCAGTGAAGGAAATGGCTCAATGAAAGAAGGCAGATAGCTCTCTACACCTGCCGGATGCCTCCGCATGTCTAATGCACCCCAAGGGATGTACCTGTTGAAATCCGAAAGCTCACGGATGCCTGGTCTTAGGTGTATTTGGCTGTCCTAGAAATCTCTCTTCAGCCACTCAGGAGGCGGAGGTGGGAGGGCCAAGAGTACGAGGCCAGCCTGTCTCAAAACACACCGAGAAAGAAGTCTCACGGAAGGTCTCTCTGTGTATGGGAGAGAGCGGATCTCTAGATCAGGATAGAAACACCTGAGTCTAGAAAGTAGGTAGCATGAGGTGTTTGTGTAATAAATTAGGGTCTTTCGTATGGAAATAGGTTTTTTGTTTGAGGGGGGTGGGGGTGCTTGTTTGTTGAGTACTGAGGATCAGATTCAGACTTTAAAATGCTATGCACGTGCTTGACTGCTGAACTGGACCCCAGCTGAAGACCTGTCAACCAGCACTGTACGGGAGGAACAGAGAAAACCCTTGCCTTATGTCATGTACATTTTTGACAACAAATCTTTCCATTCCAGTAACTTCCATATTTTGGAAGCTCAGTTCAGACCACTCCATCTTGTTTGTTTTTGTGACTTCCTGAAGGAATCATGAGGTCAGAAGAATGCTTCTTGTCTTAGGATCCCCAGTCCGACGTTCTACCAGTAGGAAGTTCCTCCTCCTCCACTCCTGAGATGACTGTCTAGGCTTTGCAGGGACACATCCAAGAAACTGTTGGGTAGGACTAGAGACTGAGCAGCTCAGAGAAATAAGAAGAAGAAGCCATTTAATCTGGAACACATCATCTGTCCATGTGCTGGTCATATGCCTAACCCCCTTTTCCAAGTCAAGATTTCCCAAACATGAATTCCTGTAGATGTGTCTTGGCCATCCTCTGATACACCTCTACCCCTCTCACAGTCATCAGCTCAAATCAGAGTCCTCTCTCTCTGTATTTCCCGCCTCCTCTGCAGCGCCGCATGGCTCACCCCCGTACCTTCTTTTGAATACCGTACCTTTAATTTTCTGACTGCGAGCACACTGTGACTTGATCGTTCTTGCTTTTTGTTTTCTAATGTTACGTCTCTCTTGTTGTTAATCTTGAACTGTTCTTTTAAACGTGTTTTAAGTTTTCGTGCATCGTAAAACTTCTCAATTACCTTTATAAAACTCTCTGGGGGCAAAATTGGCCTCTGATGTCTTATTTTGCATGTGGCCATGTGTTGTACACATGTGTATGCATGTTCATGTCTGTGGTCCCATCTGTCCTTGTGGATGCCAGAGGTTAACGTCATGAGTCATCTTCATTCGATCTCCGCTGCATGAGCTGAGGCGGGTTCTCCCAGCTGAACCCCGAGCTCCTCAGTGTGGCTAGTCTGGTTAGCCAGCACGCCCTGGACTCCCTGTCTCTCCACCTTCCAAGTGTTGGGACTGCAACATACCCACATAACGTTTATGTGTGTTCTACACATCTGAACTGAGGAGTTTAATAAGAGGTCCTAGGATTGGCAGCTCTTTCTTTCTGTTTGTACTCAACACCAGTAGCAAAGGGTCCAACCACTTTTCTTGTAAACTGTACTTGGGAAAAGCCTGCTGACAGCTAGTTTTGAATAAAGTGGGAGTTTTTCAAAGTGTAGGATCTTGTTTACTTTTAAAACCTTGTAACAATCAAGACTGCCCTCCATGTAGGATTTCTGCCCCCTCCTAGATAACATGGCATACTGAGGGGAAGAAGGGTTTGGAGGAAAAAAATCTGCCTTGGTTTATCAGTAGCACAAAAGGCTGGCGGCGAAACTGGATGCTCTGTTCTTCCAGCCAGACTTGTCTGCTGTTTCCATGGCATTGTGGGGGAAGTTGTAGGGAGCTAGTTTTTGCCATACAGCACCTCTCAGGAATCATTTACAAACAACTGAGCTCCTCTGACTTTCAACGATTGTGTCTATCTCTTGCCTGTCTTTTCCAGGCCTACCATGACCCCATGCTAAAACTCTCGATAATGACAGAACAAGAACTGAATCAGATTTTTGGAACACTGGACTCTCTGATTCCTCTCCATGAAGGTACAGTTTTGGTTCCAGACGAGTCATGACTTGTAGCCTTAACTGAGTCGACTTACAGCAAATCTGTGATTACGTAACAGTGTAAATAGCTCGGAATCGTCTTCCACCCCTGCTTGTATTTGAACGCCTAACAAAATAAGCATTCTCTTTCTTTCTTGCCAGAGCTCCTTAGTCAGCTTCGAGATGTTCGGAAGCCTGATGGCTCCACTGAGCATGTTGGTCCGATCCTCGTGGGCTGGGTAAGAAATGTTCTCTGGTGTTGTTTGGCGATAGAGTTCACTTTACCTGACTTTTATCACATCAGATAAAAAGCTAAACTCCTAAACTGGGCGGTAGTGGCGCACACCTTTAGTCCCAGCACTTGGAAAACAGAAGCTGGTGGATCTCTGTGAGTTCCAGGACAGCCAGAGCTACAACAGAGAAACCCTGTCTCAAAAAAACCAACAAAAAAAAAATTAAACTCCTAATATATTGAGGCTTTATGTCTTCAAAGCATGGAAACTTTTTTTTTATTGCAGATTTTATTAAACATGGCATTTTTACAATAAAATAAAAGTACACATGAAATTATTATTTCAGTTTCACATGAAATAAATGACACTAGATTATACTGGATCTAAGTCAATTAAATTATTACCATTTCTACTCTAATTTTAAAGTAACATACTCATTTTTTTAATGCATGGCGTGCAAGAATTTTACCACTGAGCTATATCTCCACCCCTCCACTCCCATCCCACCTTCTTTTTCCCTTTATTTTGAGGCAACTTCTCACTAAATGTCCACCCTGTCCTTGAACTCACTTTGAACTCACTTAGCCAGGCCTTGAATTTGAGACACTTCTGCCTCAGCCTTCCAAGTAGCCGGGATTTACAGGCCTATGTCACCAGACCTGGTTTGATACTCTTGCTCATCATCAAAAGTAGCTTTTCAAGATATTAAACAATTTTGGCTGGGTATAATTTTTGATGGTATAGCTCTTACTTAAAATGCACAAAGTCCTGGATTTGATCCCCAGAACTGACTGTGTGTCTTGGGGGGGGGGGGGGGGCAATATTCTAAATGTAGTTTTACAAACAAGGTAATGAGTGCATGTTGCTTATGTATATCTGGTTCTAAGTAACTGCTGGATATACAGACCTTCATCCAACATAACCGATTCCCTTTCTTGAGGGGCGAAGATGTGACCTTAGGACCTTAGGTTAGGGCTCATAAATGTGTAGTCCTCAAAACTGAGTTTTTGTTCAGCCACTCCCTAGTGTATGTCTGTCTATTTTCTTCAATGAGTGCTCGGATGCTCCATCCCAATTCTAGATATTTTTATTTGTTATGAAGCAGGTAATGAAAGTAGCTAACTTTAATGACTTCTTCCAGGCAAAATTAGGTCTCTTGATCCCTCTGATTCAGTCAGTATTCCAGGAAAATAGGAAGGGAGTACGGTAGTGGAGAGTGATTACAGAGCTGGTCCTATATCCATGAATGTGTTCCTTCTCCCCCCCGCCCCATCTCTCTCTCCCCTGAATAAATTTGTTCTAATGTTCCCCAAACCTTCAGATTCTCATTTATATTACATGAATGTACAAAAAGTCTTCACATTGGTGTCTGACCTGATACCTCTCAGTTAACTGCCATGACTTGGAAATTTGGGAGGGTCCCATGACTTGGCTGACTCTAGATCAGAAGTCCATTTCAGTACCGAGGCAGAAATATCTCAAGAATGTCTGAAAAGAGAAGTAATGTTCTAAGCTGAATAATTTAGTCAATATGCTTCAATATTTCAGGAGAGACCATTCATCTCAAACTTTTGACTTTGTGTTCTAAGTCATGGTATCGTTTTAAACTTCTTCAACCCACGAAGACATCCTTCCAAGGAGAGCGGGTTCTCTGGAGCCAGAGGTGGTTTAATGAGAAGGTCTACCTCCCTGCTGTGTTGTGTTTTTTTGACTTCCTCAGTCTGTGGACTCCCTGATCAGGGAGTGGGAGCACTGCAGAGTTAGCAGGGTCCCTGCTCTGTTTTTATGACATAGTAGCATAGAGCGATAGAGGAATATAAAATAAAATAGAATTGTTCCTCTAAGCGTCGTGTGTAGGTTATGAGGTTGCGTCAGGCTCAGCTTGAGGGTTCCGCCTTAGTCACTGTTTTCTTCCTGAAACGCGCGTTCGCCGCTTGTGTTCCGGGTTGGTTTGGTCCGGCAAGGCTTCAGCAGTTGTGTCCCGTACACACCCAATGGAAGTGTGGCCACGCCGGGCTGTTGCTGTCGGAGCCCTCCAGGCATCCACTGGGGACTCGAAGCTTTAAGAGCAGCCCGAAAGGAAACAAGTGGCCTGTTGTTACCAGATCTCACGAGAAATGGTTCTTATTTATCAACCAAAGAGCTGTTAAAGTGTTTTTCCTCTTTTAACTGCAGGTGTGTTAGTGCGAGTGGGAACTATAAATTGAATTGAATTCTACCCTTTTTAAGAGAACAAAATAAACATCTTACTGGACACTGAATGACAATAGTCAGAGCCCATTTAATCCATGGAAAATTGATTTATTTTCCCATAAAGAAAAAAAAAGACCCTTTGAACGTGTGAGCTGCCCCTCTAGGACAGCATCAGCTTGGCCTTTGACCTTAGAGTGAATCCATGACTTGTGCTTTGAAGACTTTAAACAGAGGACTTGCTTTTCTTCAGGGAGCCGCCCTGGTTACAGAGGATGGGAGCCCCCCCTTCCTAATGGGTCATCCTGTTTGAGCAAGCCTTCCCTGTCACAAAGAAACAATGTCCTAAGTGACTAGTCTTCAGTGATAAAATAATTTATAAGCTCTCCAAGGCAGAAAGTGCTCCTGTTCATTTAGGTCCTAGTTAATTTTTAATTCCAACGAGAAAGACAGGGTGCATGGAAGTAAAAAAGTCCAGATTTATTCTGACATTTTTTATGTCAGAGGGATAGACTTTCTAATATATACATATACATATACATATACATATATATATATATAATTAAAAAGTTTTCCATATATCTTTAAACATAGGTATACATATGTATACACATACACACACACATATATATATACATACATTGATCCTTTTACATTTTTCCATGTTTTTATTCTTTGACAGTTTCATACATAAAATGAATTTTAGTGGTTTTCACCCCATGTTCCTTACTCGTACCCATCTCCCACTCCCACTGAAGCCCTCCTACTTTGGTGTCTTCTTTTTGAATGACCGATTGAATTTAGTTATAGTTGCTTGCACAAGTGTGAGTGAGGTTATTTACAAGAGCATGGGTGATTTACCAATGGCCACACCACTGAAGAAAATGGTATCCCCTCCCCAGCAACCTTCGACTGCCAATAGGCCCTCAGGGGGCAGTGCAGCCTCGTGGACCCTCCCCCATCGTGATGAAATGTTGATGGGTCCAGTCTTGCGCAGATCTTGTACAGACAACCACAGCAGCAGCGGGTTCCTTGCCCAGCTGTAGTCCGAAGCCTGTTCTGGTCAGCTTGTCCCTTAAGTGTCAGATGACCTAACGTCTCTTTCAACAGACTATCAAGAATTTATAAGGAGGGGGCATGTGGAGAAATGGCTCTGGCCTCCATGTACACCAGCATTCGTGTACACATTACCCTCACCCACCCACCCACCCACCCCTGCATAATTAAAATAAAAAAAATTCTTTTTAAAAATATGTAAGGGGGACCTTGGGAGGTCAAAAGTTCAGAGTCATCTGCCTTTATTGTAAGTTCAGGGTCAGACTTGGCTACATGATGCCCTGTTTTAAGAGATCCTACATATAATCTATATCACCTGCTCAAGGCTCAGGGGATACCAACCATATAAGGGGGAGAAGGAAGGACGGAAGAGTCAAGTAAAGGGGAGATGTGCAACAAAATGACATCTTCTGACCATGAACACCTGTCACTGTGAGTTCCAGGTCAGCCTGAGCTACAGAGTGAGACCCTATCTCAAACAATCTCAACACAATAATAAGAAAAAGGGAAAGATAGTCATAATATCTAGTACTTAACTGCTTCTTAACCAGAGGGTTAAACTTAACCAGAGGGATATAAGCTCTGTGCTGTGTATTTTAGATGCCTGTCTCATTAAGAGTGGGGGAGGAGGACTTCATTATACAAATTTTGTGAGCGGAGACCTTGAGGTTCAGAGGGTCACTCACAAACAGCTGCATTTCCAGAGTCTTGGTTTGTTTAAAACACAGAGCTTTCACCTCCTTTTTAAAGAGTACAAGCACATACTTGGGAGTCGGGTCCTATACACTTTGAGTCGTGCCTAGGAAATGAGCGCCCTGTCAGGTCTGAACAGAAGAGCAGAGCTTAACTTGGTTACCATGGTAGTGGGTGGCAGGATCGGAGAAAGCCATGGTCCACTGGACAGTGTGGCTGGAGCTCCTAGGTAGTTCTTACCTGATTGTTACTGCTGGTTTGCTTCTACTCAGCGCAAACACGGGTCATTTCCAGATCTTATAATAAGGCAAGGACGCGGAAATGAAATTAAGAGAGCCTGAGGTGTTTTTGAACTTCTGAAAATCTAAACTGCAGACATCACAGATAGAGGGGGAGGAGCATACCAGTTGTCGTTACTGCAAACGTAAGGTTGAGCAGAGGATTTCTGTAGCAGAGGTTGTTTTTGTGTGTGTGTGCTTGTTTAAAGTGGAAGGAAGAAATTTCCAAGAAACGTTAACTCCATAATGACTCTTTTAAATACTACTTTGACGGCAACTTTTTCCACTCCATGACGAGGAGACAGTTTCAGTCAGAAGTGTAAAATCAGTAGCAGAGCATATGAAAGCTTCACATGCTACCGCTTGTGTTTCTGTTGATCTGCGCCTTTGGGGTTTTGTTGTTTTTACATGTGTTTATGTGTCTGTACGTGTGTGGGCACACGTGTGCCCGGAGAACAGCTTGTAGGAGCCCATTCTCTTATGTGTGGAAACCAGGTTAACTCCTGAGAGTCGGTTCCTTCTCACCATCTAGGTCCTGGGGATCACACTTGGGCCTTCAAACTTGACAGTACACACTTTTTCTGAGCCCCTTTTTGTCTTTTGAGACAGGGTCACATCGTGTAGTCCAGACTGCTCTTGGACTTTCATCGACTCCTGCCTCAGCCTCCTGGGTGTTAGGATTATAGGTGTGAGCCTCCCACACCCAGCGTTTCATTTCGTGTCGGGTTTTTACTTGTCTTTATCCGCCATTTTCTTCGTGAGCATTGCTCCCAAGCTGTCAGCTATTCTCTAATCTTATAATCCATTAACCTTTATTTGTTCGTCCAGAACACAGACTTTGTTGTTTAATGGCACAATGTAAAATCCTGAGGATGCAGAAACAGATGTCTTTGTCAGCGTCTGGCGCTGAATGCTACAGAGGGGATGTCTTGGTGAACAGGGTCTCTTCTTTGGCTTCCAGAGGAGGGCAGTGTAGGTGGGGCACTGACTTCGTGTTACTGCTGCGCTTAGCTTTGCACTAGCATGCCAGGCCTAAGAGGGAGGAGTAGCAGAGAGGGATGGGAAGCTCTTTGCGTGAGTCTCTGATGTGGTCTCTGTATTTACACAGTGTGACTGACGGGCATGTCAGGAAAGTAAGCATTTTGCTGGAATGAAGACGGTGGAGTTAATGTGTTCCAATCTTTAAGCTGAAACTATTCTTGCGTGATGGGAACCAGAAGACAGTGCCAAAAAACCTTTCCTGGCCTGTCAGAGCTCATTTAGAAGATTTTGATAAATAATTCCTACAACTAATTATTTTTCTGATCGTGCTCTCGCTTGAGCTTCTTGAGGCCCCTAATCATCGGGCCGCCTCGGAATCATGTAATCTCAGGCAAATGTGGCAGTACTTGTAATGAGCCACACAAAAGCCTAGGCTTTTGACCCTTGCTTTCTGTGATGCCACTAAGTCTTCTGGATAAGTCACTCTAAGAGAATCTTAAAATAAATCCTGCTTTAAAAAAATAAGAGGAAGAGGATTAGAGATGTGGCTCAGTGATTGAGTGCTTGCTCCTCTTCTAGAGGACCCCACACAGGGCGAGGTCACAGCCACTCCTGTTCCGGGGGATCCGGCACCCTCTTCTGGCCTCCATGGGTACTGCACACGTGTGATAACATACACATGTACACACACACACACACACACACACACACTACAAAAATAAAAATTCTTAAAATTAAACCAGTTTTTTAAACTAAAAGGGTACTGAGGAGATGGCTCCGTAGGCAAAGAGCTCGCGTATCAGTATGAGGACCCGGGTTCAAATTCCCAGCATCCACATAAAGCCAGGCAGTCTTACGTGTCTGTAATCCCGGTGCTTTCACAGTGAGGCAGGAGGTGGAAATAGGAGAATCCCCAGAAGCTTCCAGAACAGCAACAGAACGAGGAGACCCTGTCTAAAATGAGGACCGACGCCTAGGGCTGTCTTCTGGTTTTCACATGTGTGCTGTGACACACACACGCACATGCACACGCACA
This sequence comes from Cricetomys ansorgei, assembly GCA_026225945.1. Classification (NCBI taxonomy): domain Eukaryota; kingdom Metazoa; phylum Chordata; class Mammalia; order Rodentia; family Nesomyidae; genus Cricetomys; species Cricetomys ansorgei. The sequence goes on from JAMJFZ010001133.1 coordinate 16,061,637, forward strand.
CATACACAGGGGAAAAAAAAAAAACCCTGTAAGCATCTGCAGTACCGATTCTTTTGTTTCTAGCTTAAATTGCTAGAAAAAAAAAAAAACTGACAAATTTTGATAGGGATCTATCAAAATTTAAAAAGTGAATGTACAACTAAGAAAATTACATTTTTGTGTCTTGTGTGTCATTTTGAAGATCCTACTGGTTGGTTTCTTCCACCCTTGCAGGCACAGGGTGGGTCTGTAGACTGGTTTGGTGTTTGTCTGTTCCTGAGTGATGCCAACCCAGACCTTCATAGCGCACTGGCGTTGACACCCGCCTTCTCCGTGTGTTTGCTTCTCAGCTGCCGTGTCTCAGCTCCTACGACAGCTACTGCAGTAACCAAGTTGCTGCTAAAGCCCTACTGGACCAAAAAAAGCAAGATCACAGAGTCCAGGATTTCCTTCAGCGCTGCCTAGAATCTCCCTTCAGCCGCAAACTAGATCTTTGGAATTTCCTTGATATTCCCAGGAGCCGTCTAGTGAAATACCCTTTGCTCCTCCGAGAAATCTTGAGACACACGCCAAACGATAATCCAGACCAGCAGCACCTGGAAGAAGCTGTAAGTCTGCCAGTTTCTTTTTCTCTTCCTGTGTCACTCAGCGTAATGACTAGGGTTGTGTCAGGAGGTACTTTATACATGGAGCCCAGCAATCTTGGGCTTTGGGCCTGGTGCTACCATCAGCCTTTTTTTGATTTGTAACTCATGAAACAAAATGTTTACATAAAGTAGCTTAATATTCATTTGGCCTTAAAACCTTTGTTATTGGTTGTGTGTGTGTTTGTGTGTTTATTTTTTGTTTGTTTGTTTAACACAGGCCTAAGCTGGCCTGAAACTAATATCTTAGGCTGGCTTCAAACTCGCGGCCACCCTCTGTCCTCGGCCTCCCAAATGCTAGGATCGTAGATGTGTGCCACCACGGGCCGCTCAGGTTTTCCATTTTTCTTGATGTTTTTTGTTTTTGTTTTTCAAGACAGGGTTTCTCTGGGTAGCCCCGGCTGTCTTAGAACTCAGTCTGTAGTCCAGGCTGGACTCAAACTCGCAGAGATCCATCCATCTGCCTCTGCCTCCCGAGTGCTGGGATTAAAGGCGTTCACCACTGCCATCCAGAATCTTGAAGTTTTCTTTATAGCACTCCAGTCTGGTATTAGAATTGCTGAACTAAGATCTTTGTGGAGATTTTAAATGGAAAAGTTTTACTTAGTGAGAAAATGGGAATTGGCTTCTAGTTAGTGCAAAGCTCATTTGTGAAGGGACATCTGCTTAAGATCTAGCTCCCATCTGTACCCAAGTGCAGTAGATGCCCGATCAAGCCTCCTACTTGCCACTACCCCCTCATTCAGCAAATGCTTAGTGAGCATGGGCTGGGTGAGTGCCTGTAATCTCAGCTCATGAGATGCAGAAAGATCCCAATATTGAGGGTACTCTGTGCTACATAGCGAGTTAAAAACCAGCTCTTCGTGGACGCATCACCGTACAGGGCTCACCACTGCCGCCCCTCGATCTGGTTTTCACAACTTCACACTTGCCGTCTTTCTACTGGCTCCCCGTTCCCTTAGTCTCTAGACCTTCTTGGTCCTCTGTTCCACGGAGAGCAACGTGTCCAAGATTATACAGCTTATAAATGATAAAACCACTATATGAACTCTGAATCCTACCTACTTAGACTAATTACACAGCATGGAAAATGTCTTGGGTTGATTTGAACCCAGTTCTGCAGTAGACTTGAACCATGTCTCAAAGACAAACAAACAAGCCTAACAAAAAGAGAGCCAGTAAGATGACCGTACCAGCGTGATGACCTAGATTAGGTCCGCGGAACATTCTTTGGAAGAAGAGACTCCTGAAGGTTGTCCTCTGGCCTCCACGTGGGTACCATGGCGCACTGTGCCCACACACAGGCCTGCAGATGCACACACATACGCCCACACATGCACACAAGTTACATTTTTGAAAAGAAAGCGGTGAAAGGGGTGGCAGGCTGGTGAGGGCATAAGAGGCTGACTCAAAAGGCCCGTTCCTGATCGCGCGCAATCAGAGGAGCAGTAAGTAGGTAATTTGGGAACCCGAAGCCTGAACTTGCCGAATAAACCAATTGTTTGACATCTAGAGAAGAGTTTAATTATTATTGTTAGAAATAGCAATAATAGTAATCACTGACATTTACCAAGTACTCAGTAAATCGACTTTATATAATTGCCTTACAGACTGTTGCATCTCACCTAACATTCATTACAACCTGTGGGATAGCTCCACATCCTGTATCGCTCTGCCACTTTCTGGTCCTGTTCAGTGAAGTGGACAGCTAGCCATGTCTTTGAGCTTGAGCCCCTCTTGCCTTGGGAACAGAGCGCTGTCTTGTTATGGGCACCCTTTGTGGTGAGGCCTCACTGTTGCTGGCCCAAGAGCCTTCTCGTAGGGATGGGGAAGAACGAGGACAGACTCTGGGTCATGAGGCAGGCAGCATCTGGCAGCCTGGCATACAGAGTCCAGGCCCCATTCCCAACACGGAGGCGCTGGGGATGAGGCCAGCCTCGCTTCCTGTGTCTGTTTATATTGCTTGGAAGCATGTAATCTGGTCGCCACCTCTCCGTGCCTCTTGGCAGTGAGTGGGTAGTCTGCAGTAATACAAGCAGCAGGGAGCTCCAGCCACTCTTTATAATGAGTTGTGTGGATCTCGTGAGCCCATGCTCAGTTTTACTATAAAGATTTCTTTTTAAAACATAGCATTTGAAGCATACGGTCCTCTTTTTTTAAGCAAGCTGATTTGAATTTTAAAAACAAATAGATAAGAATGATTTTTGCAACAAGGGGGTAGGTGATGCCAGTTACCCGTTTCCTTGTACGTAAAGTGCAAAGCCTTCAAAACTTGAGCCTGCATCTGATCATCAGGGCAGGTCTAGACATGAAGAGTGGTAAGCTCACATTGGAAATGTCTGCAGGTCTTCCACATGTCCATTGACACAGTTGAGGGTGTATCTTCCCCTCCTCTTTTCAAAACCCACGTAGCGTATCCCAGATGGAATTTCTTTAGCCCTGTGCTGTTGGACACATTATAGATGTTTTTGATAAACAAAAAATCCATAGTAGCAGTGTGGCTTGGCCTCACATTCCTGAGTAAATTCTCCATCTATGCAAAGGGAAAAACAAGACTATCAAGTAAGTCTCTTGTACACCAAGGGAGTTGATTCCATGCACCCCGTGACTAGATCTAAAGACAGGACTTGCTTCTGATGCAGGTATAAACCACCTCATCATTACTAGAATGAGACAGGGTCTCCAGCGGCAGAGTCTGGCACTGAACTTCTAACCCTCCTGTTTTTGCCTCCTAAGTACTAGGATTAGAGATATATATGACCAAAGATAATTTCTTAAAATAGAACTTTGACTATCAAGATACTTAACGATTTAAAATCTAAGGATTGTCCCAGCCAGACAGCGATCCTGCCAACCATCCCCCCATAGAACAGCCTTGCTTTTGACGCAGCTGCAGTGAGCACTGCTTTGCTTGGTTCGTGTCAGGAGCTGACGAGTGGATGGCACTGTCACACAAGGGACGGAACGGACAGGGTGGATTCCAAGCTATGCTGGCTCCTTACTGTTGTGTTTCTCATTGTCTCCCTTTTCCAGAAAGTTCTTGACTTCAGTTTGAACTCTAGCAAGACATGCAACAGCACGTCTCATTTAAATGCACAACTGCCTTGACTTCATTACTAGCGGTCTACTTTATGTAACTAGAACTCTCTGAAGTCATGCAGAATAAATCTCCTTAAGGCCCAGTGTAAAAAGACCAGAGCCTCAGCGTGCTGGGTAGATCCAAATACAGAACACTGTTTTAGTGGACTAAAGCAGAGTCAGAGTGTGGAATGATGCTGATTGTTTGCTTGGTTTTCCCCGTCAATATTTTTTCACATACCAAAGAAAGAAGCCGTGTGCGAAAGTCAGGGCTGCCTGAGGAACCACCGTAGCGTTTGAGTTTGTAACTTTCACGTGACATGCTGGCTGCTCAGTTCCTGAGTTAAATTAGGAAGCGATGCATTATATCTGTGGTGCACAAGTTTCTGGGCTTCCTGGACACGCAGGAAACTGAAAATTGGCTCAAGAGTTAATTAGCTCTCCTATCCAGGTGCAGCTGGTAAACAGTTCACCAGTAAGAAACCATGGCCATTACTGCTAAGGTCTCTTTTAAAGGAGATGTATAGATCCCGCTGTCTGCTGAAACCGTAGAAAGGTAAAAGAGTTTAATAAGCAGCTGTTCAGGTGCTTCCATTTGATGTGGAGCCATTCAGTTTCTTTCCATTTGGTTTAGTTATGTTTGGTTTGCTTTGCTTTTTGGGGGAGTGTTTGCTTGGTATTGTTTTTTTTTTGTTTTGTTTTTTAAACAAGATCTCATTATGAACTGGCCTAGGAACTTGCCATGTAACCCGCGCTGGCCTCAAATGTCTTCCTCGGGGTCCCCCTGCCTCAGCATTCCAAGTGTTAGGATCGTAGGCATGCACCACTGTACTTGCATTAGTGTAAGTAGACTCTTCAGCATCCAGGACTACTACCGTGTCTTCCACTCAGATAACGTATGCATCACTTTTAGATTGAGTCTTAGTTAGGATTTCTATTGCCATGATAAAATATCATGTCCAAAAACAACTTGGGGAGGAAAGGGTTTATTTCCACCCTACAGCTTGTAAGTTCATAACTGAGGGAATCCAGGGCAGGGATCTGGAGGTTAAGAACTGGAACAGAAGCCAGGAAGAGTGCTGCTTACTGGCTTGCTGCCATGGCTTGCTCAGCCTGCTCTCTTATATAACTCAGGACCACCTGCCTAGGGTGCTACCTACAGTTGGCTGTGTAGTGAGAAATTTAGTAGAGCCATTGTACCTGGCATAAACAGCAGAGTGATGGGATTGTTTTTAGGCACACCTAAGCCTTGAGGAAATCATTGTAAAAAAAAAAAAAAAAAAATTCGAGATTGTGTTTCCTGAGATTTATTAAGTTGTTTACTGGAGGTGTTGTGTAGCCTTCAAATGACTTCAGTCACAAGACGTTCTTGGCAAACCAGGAAGCCTTGCATTATTATGTTGCAAATAATGGCTGAAGAATATGTAGGTGGGGGTGTTCCCTCAGGCATCATGTGGTTCAGATCAGGGGTTCTGGTGTAGCTTTTGTGTGACAATTAATAAATATGCTCTGGAAGGTTCTTGAGGTTCAATCCTTTGAGGTTGTTCCCCCCTGCTCTTTCTTAGCTTCATTGCATCCATAAGTGTCTCTCTTTGGTCATCCCGTGTGACTCAGTTTACCAATAGGACTGGGCCCTCTCACATCAGTCATAAATCAATAAAATGTCCCATGGGCTTGACCATAGGCTAGTCTGGCAAGGGCATGTCTCCATTGAGGTTCTGTTTTTCCAAATGATTACCTTCTGTCAGGTTGACAAAACACTAGCCAGTACAGTATATGACACAAATGCATATTTATATATATATTTGTGGGTGTGTATAAATGTGATACAAATATATGTGTGCATAAGTTATATAAGCAAATATGATAACACTATGTTAAACTTAGCTGGATACTGTGGCACAGTGGAGGCACCTGAACAGTAGTAACTCTGTGAGTTTGAGGCCAGCCTGGTCTACATAGTGAGTTCCAGGCCAGCCAGTGCTGCATGGTGTGAGACCCTGCCTCAGAAAAAAAAAAAAAAAAAAAAGGTATATTAAAAGCTTTATTTTTTTCCCCCCTTTGCCCATAATGGCCACATAGATCTCAGCTCTCAACAGTAGATGTGGTGATGTCTGGACAGTCTTGAGGCTGGCTCTAAGCCTTCAGTTGTGGACGGTTGACTCTCTTCCCCTAGTTTTACTATGCTTTGTTTCCGCAGATAAACATCATTCAGGGAATTGTGGCAGAAATCAACACCAAGACTGGGGAGTCGGAATGCCGCTATTACAAAGAGCGGCTTCTTTACTTGGAAGAAGGCCAGAAAGATTCCCTGATTGACAGCTCAAGGGTCTTGTGCTGTCATGGTGAACTGAAAAATAACCGAGGTGTGGTAAGTAGTTACTCTCCTCGGGGCCTTATTCTGATGCTCCCGTCTCCGTGATCCCCCAGCTTTTCTCTGCTTTGCTCTTTTCTAATTTGTTTATGGTACTAAGGATTTAACCTAGTTACTGCCACTAGGCAAGCACCCTACCACGGGATACATTCCTAGCCTTCTCTCGTTACTCTAAAACAGAGTCTCAGTTAAGTTGCTCCGGCTAGTTTCAAGCCAGGATGAGTCAAGCCGTACTGCTGCATCCAGCTATATGTCCCACTTTGACTTCAGAAAATGCTGAGCCAGACCTAATGGCACAGGCCTGTAATCCCAACCACTTGGAAGGCTGAAGCAGGAAAAAAAATAAGTTCAAGGTCTGTCAGGGCTACACAGAGAGTATATTAGACCAGCCTGATCTGCATACTCAGTTCCAGGTCAGCCAGAGCTACAGTGAAAACCTGCCTCAAAGAGAGTATTTAATTTAGAAGAGACTGGTTAAATGTAGTAACTCACGAAACACTCTTTCAGCTTATGTGAGCAGGTCTGGAAGCATCTCTTGTTGAAGAGAGTATGTTGCATAGCTTGTAATCACTGCTACTGTGGTTGAGCCACCCCATTTGTAGTTGGGCCACTGAAACCTGCTAGAGCCACTGTATATGGAGCTGTATCTCTGTGATAGAGGGTTACTGATGGCTAGAAAGTTGTTTTCGGCTTCTTACTGATTTCCAGAAAGCAGTAGGGTACTTACATGATGTAACTCTTAGTTCCTTGAAAGTTCTTTCTAGGAAGTCTTGAGAAACAGGAAGAAGCACTGCTGCTCCCTGGGGGGGTGGGGGGGCCCTATTCTCTTCTCATACACCAGTGAGGGTGTCAGGTCTCTCTGATTGGATGTACGATGGCAGAAAGGTGAATTCTCCAGGCAGTAAAGCTTTGAGAATATAGACAGCAGTCGGGGAGGGGAGTTGGTTGGGTTTGGCTCTTGCTGGAAGTGTGAAAATCAATATGAACCAAGTCCTGTGTCGGGAAAAAAATAGTGTAATAGTTTGAGAGCAAAGGGGACTTAGACGAGTAAGAAATTCTCAGTGAAGACTTATAAATGAGGGACACTTTTAAAATATTGTCCAGACGATCCAGTTCACACTCCCTGTCTCAACTAGAAGAATTGATTGGTGTAGAAACAAAAGTCCCTGATTATTCTAAACTCCTAATATAATGGCCCACCTCTCTCCCTCTCCTGCCCCTAACAGAATATTTTTAACACATTTCCACACCACTGCCCCCTGTGGGGGAAAAGCCTTTAGCTTGGTTATTTTGTGCTTTACTGTTTTATGATCTTGGAATATTTTTTTTTTAATTTTGTCTATTTTGAAACAGTCTTTCCCAGGCAGCCCAGGTTAAACTCAAACTCACTGGGTAGCCCAGAATAACCTTGAATTTGCAGTATCTTACCTCCGTTTCCCAGCTGGTAGGATTATAGCTGTGTGCCCAGCCAGTCTTTTAAGATATGCATTCTCACCACCCAAAGTCTGGTAGAGTTTTACCTCTGCAGTACGTGCTGTAAGTATAACAGGAAAACAACAGGTTTCTTCTCTCTCAAATAATAAATTACTGGTAATGTAGAATGTGCTTCCCGTGCCCCAATCAAGATTTTAATTTGAGTTTCTACCCCTCCCCTCCTGGTGGCCTCTTTTGAGAGTTCTGGATTGACATCCCCACATGTTTCCACTAGAAAGCCAGAACCTAACATCAAAGCTGCAATCTTTCCACCTTAACTCTTGAACATTTCCAACCTATAAGAAGGATCTGGTACTCTGAGTTGAAAGCCTTAGATATGCCCCAGCTCCACTCAGGCAGCTTGCTTCCATGATGTGGTCTGAGACATGCCTTCATCTTCTGAGATTTTCTTTTTGCCCATAACATGTGCCAGCCATCCACCCTATAAGAACAGGCTCTCCAGCGCTCCCCAGGTGCTGAGGAGCTTACTGAGAAGAACACAAGGGCCATCTTTCTCCGGCTCCAGCAGTGTGCCTGGGTCCCTCTTGGCTGAGCAGCAGAGCTGCTGGTTAAAGTTGATGATCAGCCCAGTGACCGAAGCAGCACATGTGTTTATGGGTTTGGGAAGCCAGAGTCATCATTACTAGGCTTTAATATACAGTGTCATCCGTTGTAGACTTAATTGGATCTCTTAGGATTGTATTGAGTATTAATTCTTTTTCATTATTCTGGTCATTCTATTCCCTTTATTTTTCTCTTAGTTGAGCTAGAGATTGTATGTGTCTGAACAGATTGTGAACCATGATATAAGTAAGGTTCTGGCTGCAGTTGTCTGTAGAAAGGCTTTCTCCTGTGGGTCCCTAAGGAGCCTATACAAAGGCAACGGTATATATATGAATCTGGACATGTCTCAAATCTGCCCAACTTGTTTTCCTAGAAACGGATTTGAGCATGCACTCATAACCCATTACGAACCTCATTCCTAGGCGCCACAGGGGCCCACAAGTGTACCACTTACTAGACTGTTGCTCAGGACAACCCTGTGGGCTCTTTTCTTCTAGAAACTACATGTTTTCCTGTTCCAAGAAGTGCTCGTGATCACTCGAGCGGTCACTCACAATGAGCAGCTCTGCTACCAGCTGTACCGGCAGCCCATCCCCGTGAAGGACCTCACACTGGAAGACCTGCAGGATGGAGAAGTGCGGCTGGGCGGCTCCCTGCGTGGAGCTTTCAGCAACAACGAGAGAAGTATGTGTGGGTAGCAGATTGTGGTGACATATTGAACCATTTGATCATAAACATGTGGAAGGAGTGACTGGGGAAAAGAGAAAGCCTCAGCCTTGGAGCCAAACTGTTACAATGCTGACTCTTCACTTACTGCTGTCAAGTTCAACTGCTGTTAGGCCTCAGTTTCCCATTTGTCCACTTCCCTCTTAAGATTGCTGTGAGCATCAAGTAGCATACAGTGCATGAGCCTGTCTTTGTGCAGCTGCAGCCAGGGCACCTTTTGCTCTCTGGCTCTGTCTCCTACTGCTCCAGGAAAGTATGCTTAATCCCAGACAGTCTCTGTGTGGGCACCAGTTGAGTCACATAAAGTTTTGTAGTCGGTATGGTGTAGTCGCTGAAGAGGCTTAAGAAGAATCAACTAGAGCCCAGTTGCCTTGGCTCAACATGGGATTGTGAGTTCGGGGCCGACCTGGGCTACCTCAGAAGGAAACAAAAGTAGAACGAGTGATGAACTGGGGTGCGTGTTACATGCAGCACCATTCAGTAGGGATCTCTGACTGGAGACTGACAAGAAATGACCATGGGACGGACATGATCGCAGTGTCCAGCAGGCATCATTTTGTAGCGAGCAGTTTGAGGTACTGATGAAAAGCCGAGACATTCCGGTTCCTGTCCCCATACAGCATACAGTGTATACCGAACCAATTTTCCTAATGCTGGTTAGAAAACTAAAGTCAGTCTGTACATAGTGGTACATGCCTAGAAGCTTTATCCCAGTACTTGGGAGGCAGAGGCAGGTGTCTCTCTCTGAGTTTGAGGCTAGATCGGTCTACATTGTGAGTTTAAGGCCAGCCAGAGCTACGTAGTGAGAACTCAGCTCAAATAATAATAACCATAAAAGAATAGAGATTAGCAGACTTCCATCTCTCTCTCTCTCTCTCTCTCTCTCTCTCTTTCTTTCTCTTTCTCTTTCTCTCTTTCTCCTTTATTTTTTGGTTTTTGTTTTTCAAGACAGGGTTTCTCTGTTGTAACTCCGGCTGTCCTGGAACTCACTCAATAGACCAGGCTGGCCTCAAACTCAAAGAGATCTGCCTGGCTCTGCCTCCCTCCCCAGTGCTAGAATTAAAGGCATGTGCCACCACTGCCCTGCTTAGGTCTATATTTTTTATTAAAATATAATTGCATCATTTCTCCCCCTCAATTTCCTCTCTCCAACCCCTCCTATGACTCTCCCCTCTAACCTCTCCCACGTCCTCTCCAAGGGCTTCTGATATTCGGGCCAATACCTACAGGAAAACTGAGCTCAGCCCGTGTCACTCCTGTCAGTTGGTAGTGGCATCTGAGTGGAACTGACTGAGTCCTGAATCAGTAAGACACGTTCTGCAACCAGCAGTGTCTGGCATGGGCCCTGGGGCTTAGTGCCACTTTGTATGCCATTGTTAGCCTTGGCAAATACCTACCCATTGACTCTCTTTTCATGTATTCATTTCTAGTTAAAAACTACTTCAGAGTCAGTTTCAAAAATGGATCCCAAAGTCAGACCCACTCGTTACAAGCCAATGACGCCTTCAACAAACAGCAGTGGCTCAACTGTATCCGTCAAGCCAAAGAAACAGTTCCATCTGCTGCTGGGCAGGCTGGAATGCTTGACTCCGAGGGAGGACTGTTCCTGAATCCCGGCACTGAAAACAAGGAGCCCCAGGGGGAAACAAAACATGAGCAGATGGACCAATCGGACAGCGAGTCGGACTGCAGCATGGACACCAGTGAGGTCAGCCTTGAGTGTGAGCGGATGGAGCAGACAGATGCCTCCTGTGCAGACCGCAGGCCAGAGGAAAGCTGTGTCTGACAGAAGGCTGTGACCGCGTTAGCAGCAGGCCCGAGTCTTACCTGTACAGTATTCGCATTCCACACACGAACACGTGCCGTGTCCCTAGTACTGTAACCGCAAGCCAATCCGTGTCAGCGGGAATCCGCGGCAGCCCTCACCCCGCGCTGCGTCTCCTAAGCCTCTGGACCAGAGGAGAGGGATTGAGCAAGCTGAGCTGTCCTACTGCGTTTTCAAAACAGAAAGGATCTCTAAACTACTGTTCCTCAAGGACTGCGACCACAAGTCCTTTGTCCCATGCTTCTCTAGTGCTCCTCTAGCTCCCTGGCAGAGTGGCTGAAGACCTGGAATTGCAGAGTGGAAGTGAAATTGGGTTCCGTGTCATTCAACCAGAAAGCATGGAAACATCCCTGGGGTTTCTGAGGTTTAATTTTGCAAAGGAGGACACTTTGTCTGAACCCTGTGGTTACATCCAGGGCAAGTTGAATGTAATAATCTGTGAAGAAAAAGCCAGAAGCTGGCTTTAGAAAGGGCCAAGACAAAAGCAGCTGTTGGAGAGGCCTGGTGGCACAGGCTATCATGCCGGCACTTGAGCGTAGAGTCAGGAAGATCTGGAGTTCAAGAACAGCCTTGGTTACATAGCAAGTGTTGGCCAAAATGAGTTTCCTCGTAAAAACAAAACAAAAAAGCTAAGAATAACCTGCCAGTACTGATTATTCGACTGAAATGGGGGTGGCTGTGGGAGGTGTTTTGTCATGGCTAGTGGCTTGCCATAAAAAGCCATTTCCGGCCCAGGGAAGATCTAGATCTCGAGAAGATCTGCCAGGATGATGAGACCCTGTCTGCCTCAGCCATCCTGTTTGGAGTAAGGAAGCGACTCAGAGACCGTGACTGCATCAGTGACTCTGCGTCTCCCTCTCCAAGACCTCCTGTGGGAAGCACTGAAGTTGAAGTTAGATGGGAGAGGAGAGTCTCTGGATTTCCTGCTCTGCCTTGGGGCCCCGAGTTTCCCTCTCCGGTTCATGAGCTATAATCAGAGCGGTGATGATTCCTCCTGAGGCCAGTTTCATTAGCTCTGATTAACTAGGATCAGCTAGCCAAACTGGAAAGTTCTGTGTTCCAGCCTTGATTTACAGAGCAAGGACAGGTAAAAATACCTTGGAGGTAAAAAGAAAAAAAAGTTCACGGAATATACAGAACATCTCCCTGCAAGTGTAAAGTGAATACTTAGGGGACTTGTACAAAATTATACCCACACCAGCACTAGTAGTAATGATTCTAAATTATTGCCAAAAAAATTTTTTTTTGTCTCTGCACCTATCAAGTTTACATTAAAAAAAAAAAAAACAGCAAAATAAAAAGTCCCTTACCATGTCCATGTGTCATGTGCACGGACAGAAGCTGTGTGACAAGAGTTACCAATAGAAAAACAAGGCATATTACATTATCGTTTTTCAAAACAAATACTATGATCCGTTCTACCCTGTAAAGCATATTTCTGTATTTATGGACTTTACCATGGTGAGTTTTTTTTCTATTACAAGTGTATTTAAAACCGCTTCGTTTCTCAAGTTGGTGATTCAGCGCATGAACCTGCTGCAGACAGACTCACAGGAAAGCTGAGACAGGACATTGGATGACTGGGAAAAGCCCAATTGGATCTCTACAGAGCCGCTGGCCATTCTGGCCAAGGAGTCGAGAAAAGGTCTTTGTCAGGGTCAGCCTATGGGAAGAGACTGGGCAAATGTTTTGGTGGAATGAATGCTTTTGTATAATGGCCTTAAACCTTTCTGGAAGCATTTCAAATAAATTACGTTAAAAATACCTTCTCCCTCCCTGTGTACAGTGTGCGCTCGACCACCATCAAATCTTAGGTTGTCCTCTTGAAGGGCAAGAGTCTTTCTGAAATGTCACTTGTGCTTCCCAAGTACAGCTTACCGTAAAACACAGGCTGGAACACCAAGAGAAATAGCTCGATTGACGGAATGCAGCTGTTACAGAATGTACATATCTAAAGCCTGTTTTCTCAAGCATTCTGCTGCCGCTCACTCATTCATTTATTCATCTCTGTGTATTTGGTGTGCATGTGTGTATGTGTGCGTGCGCATGTACATGCACAGGTGCTACCACACTTGAGCGGATGTCTCAGGACAACTCGTAGCTCTCTCCTTACCATGTGGGTTTTGAGGATGGAGCTCAGGTCGTCAGGCTTGACAGCAGGCACCTTCACCACGTTTTTCATCTTTAGTAACTATTATCCATGTCCTATACAAAACTAAGCAGGAAGTCATAGTTGTTACAGAAAGAAGTGTTGGATCTCACTACTGATAACAAGTGACTGTTGGTGAGCTTGAAGCTACAGGTGCAGGCCTCTAACCATAGCACTTAGGAAGCAGAGGCAGGAGGATCGCCAAAAGTTCAAGGCCAGCCTCCTCTACACAACAAGCTCCAGCCCAGTCAGGGCTACACGGTGTGAGACCCTGTCTCTAAACAACAAGCGAAAGAAATGCAGAAGGAGAGTTTCGTTTTTAAACTTGTCCTGGAATTTCAGTTTATTTGTTCACTAAAGTAGTTTTATTTCTCAGAAGAGTAGTTTTTTACGAAAAAGCTGAACAGGTTTATATTCTTGGTAACCAGTTCCAACAGCATGTTAGTCTAGAAGGCTAGTGGGCCAGTTTTGTCTTTATAATATGCTTCTGCTGTGTTCTTTACCGGTAACTCCTAGGTTCAGCATAGCATTCACATAAATATTAAGTCTATATTTTTTTCTCGAGGGAAAAATCAAGTTTTTGCCTGTAATCCCAGCACTCTAGAAGTTGAAGCAAGAGAATCACTACATTTGAAGGCCAGCCTGGGCTAGAGAGTGCCAAGTCAGTCAGTAGACATCACAAAAGAAAAAAGCCCAGTTCCCCTCTGTCCTCATCTTCCTGTGCCCTATCCTTCAGAGCCACTTACGGCAGTCTCTCCATATCTCGTTCCTACAGAGGCATCGGCTTGTTGATCCTAAAGGCTGTATCTTTACTACAATGCTAGTTGCTTGTGCTGACACTTAGAGAGTTAGTACAATTACGGAAGGCTACACGCGTTTCAGTCTGCTCTGAGGAGGCGAACTTACACAGCTAAATATAATCCTTGTAGTCAGACACAATGAAAAGCTTCAGAGCCAGCAATTTTGTGCAAAATTAGAATGTGGTTTCAGTTCCTGGGTTGTGGTCACTGCCACCAAGGGCTTCAGTTTCCATTCCCAGAAGTCTCTAGCAGCTAAGAATGCAAACTTCTCATCACAAACACTCTTGTTTTAGCAGAGAGTGCATGGTTCCAGGAAATGGCAGCCCATCTCTGTGAGCAACTTATTCAACTTTACTTTCTATCCACATCCATTTTTTTTTTAACTTAATTTCTCCAAAGCCTGAGCGCCACCTGAAGAGCTGGGTTTGGAGAATGGCCGTGCAGATCCCCAAACCGAAAGCTACTGGGAGGAATCCCAAAGTCATCAGGATCAAAGCCTTGTCCACGTGAGCAAGTGCACAATGAGGAAAGGTGACTAATCCCGCAAGCCTATGAAGGCAGACAGTTTTAAAAACATCACGACTCATTACGTCACACCGTTTTCAGGAACGGTTGATCTCCCAGTCGACAACGTTGGCCTGCCTAGACAGAGCGGTGTGTCAGTTAACCAAGAGAACGAGGTACCCTGGTTTCCTGTCTGTTGCTGTGATAAGGACCACAACCAAAACGACTCTGGGAGGGAAGGGCTTGTTTCAGCTTACAGTTCCAGGTCACAGTCCATCACTAAGGGAAGTCAAGGCAGGAACTAAACCATGCAGAAATGCTGTCTACTGACTCAACTGACTCGTGCTCAGCCAGCTTTCTCATGTAGCCTAGACTCACCTTCCGAGGGGAATGGTGTCACCCATAGTGGGCAGGATCCTCCCACATCAATTGTCAGCGAGAACCATTACCATAGAAATGTCCACAGGCCAATCTGATTAAAGCTGTTCTTCAGCTAAGGTTCCCTTTCCTGGTGACTCTACATTTTGTATCAAGTTGCTGCATGAGCTCCTGCCACAATAAACACATACGCACACACGCGGGACCTAAAAGCATAGGGGAGAATATTTGAGATGTAGAATGTGATCGGAAAGGAGGCACGAAAGGGTAATAGAGTGTGAATATTATCAAGTATATTTGTGTATACAGTGTATACAGTGGAGCTGGGGAGATGGCTCAGTTGGTACAGTGCTTGTCTTGTAAGCATGGGGACCTGAGTTTGATCCTCAGAACCCACCTAAAAATGCAAGGTGCAGCAATATGATCCTGTAATTCTGTCGCCAGGAAGATAGAGATAGGAGGATCCTTGGAGCCTACCTCAGCAGTGAAGTCCGGTCTAATGAGAGACTCTGTCTCAGGGAAGGTGGATAGAGTTCCTGGAGATGACACCAAGGTTGTCCTCTGGCTTCCTGTGTTTGAAGAAATATCACAGTGAGGGAGCAAGGGAATCATTAAGGACAGGGCGTGCCACACAAGCCTAAGGACCTGAGTTCAGATCCTAGCATACCCAGGAGGTGAGCACCCAGCAACATATGTATACCTTGGCACCTAGGGAGCGGGTTTGGAAATAAATGGATCCTAAGGGCTTTCTTGCCAGCCAGTCTAGCCAATATGGGGAATTACAGACTGAGAAGTCCTGATTGAAAAGGTAAATTGGAGAGCAATAGAGGAAGACATCCAACCCTGACATCACCCTCTGGACTTCCAACCAACGGGCGAGCGCATTGGCATAACACTTTTTTTTTTTTTTTTTGCCACAATGAAACCCCATTACTTTGAACAATTAGTATATGATAAAAAGCAAAGAAATAAAAAAGCAAAGGTGAACCCTTGGCCTGAGCCTCTCATTTATTTTGATGTACACATACATACCTTAGGAGCCTTCTCAATAAAGAGAATTTGGAATTCCTTTTTTGTCGTGCTGATGTACGTGTTTTCTTTTGAAACGGTCTCACTTTGTAGCCCATGCTATCCTGGTACTTGCTATATAGAACAAACTGACCTTGAACTTGTGACTAGAGCATCTGACTCTAGATTATAGGTGTGCACCACCACACCTAGACCTCATATATGTATTTTTAACTTTCTTCTCAGATATTTGTATTTATTTATTAGCAATGGGACTAAATGCAGGGCCTCGTATATGCTAAGCCAGCACTCTACCTCTGAGCTACATGCTCAACTCCTATTTTTACTTCTAAAAAAAAGTCCCTTATATTTTGTTCTTGGGAGGACACCCTGTTTGTTAACCCTTGTATGAATTTGAGGGGAGGTGTGGCATTGTAGTTTTTGTTGCTGTTGGTCTTGTGTGTCCGCTCTAAATGTTCACAGTTTGGTTAAATCTTTCCTCTTCAGGCCTTGTTTACCGAGTAATAACAGTTGCTGAAGATTGGTGGAAGGGTTAAACCTGCCACCATACTGCAGTACGTAGGCACTATGTCGGAAACGCTCGTGCATTCTCGGGCTGATTGTCTCCTGGGCACCTCATCTGTGTGGACGTCATCAGTGGGCTTTTCACCTGAAAACTTCTGACTTGTCCAGATCCTAATACCCGGCACAGACATACACGGGACATAGTAGACACGCACGTGATCATCGTCATTAATGTCATTTCACCTGCATCCCGTTTTCATGTCAGGTTCACAGGTTATGAAGATCTTTGGAATTCTCAACAATGAAATTTGTGTTTGCTTCCTGTCACTGTGGAGGGACTGTTTCCTAAGATAACTGGAAGTGTCTTCCAAAACCAGAAGCAACATACGGTCTGAACCAGATAAAGCTCAAGAATTCACCACCCAGAGACCACTAGTATAAGAAACACCATCCAAGTACCTTCCTTGGACAGAACAAAATTGGCATGGTGTGGATGCATGCAACAATTCAGAGCCCAAAAAATGCAACTGTGTGAAAAAATAGGAAAAACTTACCTGTAATCCCAGCACAAGCTGAGGCAGGAGGACTGTGAATTTAAGGCCAGCCTCAGCTATTAAGATTCTGTCTCAAAAAACTGGGCTCAGTGCTGTAGCTCAGTTAGTAGAGTGCTTGTCTAGTATGCACAAAACTACAAGTATGATCCCCAGCACCATGTAAACTCTCCTGCTGGCACCACCTATAATACCAGCACTAGGGCGAGGGATCAGAAGTTCAAGGCCATACCTGGCTATATAGGAATTTAAGACCCAGGTTTAGCTGTGTGAAACCCTGTTGGAACAGAGCTCTTAAGGGCTGAAGAGGCTACAGTTTCCACGACAAAAGAGAGGAGGACTTGTGTGAGCTTTGCATTGCTATGATGAAATGCCCAAGAGAAACAATTTGAAAGAAAAATCTTTAATTTGCTTCACGGTCTTCAGTCTTGGTCACCTATCCCAGTTCCTTTGGAGCCTATGGCAAGCTTAGTAGGCCATCGGGGTGCAAGTGAATATCTGAGTAAAGCTGCAGTCTGTGGCAGCCAGGGAGAGAAGGGAGACAGGCAGAATCCTGGACAAAGTGCCACCTTCAGAGGCACACACTCCCGGAGATCTGCCTCTGTCTCCTAAAGTTTCCTCCAGCTCTGATAGCATATTAGGGTCTGAATCCAAATATTTTTGAAATAAAAGCAGAAGGGGACACAGGAGAATACAAGAGGGCATGAAAATGCCCTTACTCTGTATGCTAACTTAACCTAAAAAATTCCCAGTCCAAGCCAGGGGTAGTGGCAAAAGCCTGAGATCATGAAGCTCTTGGGAGCTGGAGGTAGGAGAACTTCTGTGAGTTCAAAGCCAACCTGAACCACATTTCAAGTCCAAGGCAAGCCAAGGCTACATAGCAAGGACCTGTCTCAGGGGGGCCGAAGGTGGTGCCTCAGTGGTTTGGAGCACTAGTTGCTCTTCAGAGAACCCAGACTCAATTTCCTATTCCCACATGGTGGCTAATAAATAACTCCAGTTCTGGGATCTGATGCACACACCTGGTACGTAGACACACGTGCAGCAAAACATCCATATGTGAAAATAAGTTTTTAAATTTTTGAAAAACCTGTTTCAGAAAAAAACAAAAAGCAAAACAAAACGAAACAGGACTGGAGAGATGGCTCAGCAGTAAGAGTACTTGCTGTGCTGCTGTGTCATCATGAGGACTCTAGTTCAGATCCCAGCACCACATAACCAGCCAGGCGTCCCACAGATGCTTGCAACTCCAGCTCCAGAAGATGCAGTGCCCTCTAGTGGCCTCTGTGCATTCATGGGAACATGCATCACACACATTCACAGGGACTCATGCATGTTCACAAATCTTTCTGAAAAATTCTCAACCTATTCATCCATCCATGAGATGAGACCCCTTCTACATCTGATCAGCTTCCTGTGACCTTCCCTGTGAACACTACTGTATTGTAAACCAAATCTTTCATAGATGAACTCTGTGTGGAGAGAAAAACTCAGAGACCTCCTTTATAGACTCGGAAGAACAGTGACCAGTGCCCTGAGGTGAAGAACACACTCAGTGTTGGAGAAAAACTATCCAAAAGGTTAGAAAGAACTCAGAGTTCTGGGAATCCTGTCTCTCGCCACAAGCCAAACTAGAAAAATACTATAGCTCAGAGGGCATTGTGTGAATTACTCAGAAGGCTCAGAAGGTTTCAGTAGTGGAGGAATAATTAGCCCTAATCACTACTCTGATTCTGTTTGACAGATCTGAACAACCAAAAAGACTTCAACCGTTTCCAAGTTACTGCACCTCAAAGGAAGGCCTAAGAATGTAAGAACTCAGAACTACCCAGCATCTCGCATTAAAATCCACAATGTTGATGATTCAACCAGACTCCCAGACATAGGGAGAAAAATACAAGACAAAACTCACTGGCAGAGAAAAGCATTAAAACAGTTATCACCATTGGGCTGGCAAGAAGGAAGCAGATAAAAGCCCCAGCCTGAGCTCAGTCCCTAGAACCCATGGCAGAAGGAGAGAACAGACTCTCAAAAGTGACCCTCAGACTGTCACATGTACATAACTGCAAGCACACCTGCATGAATTTTCTCTGTCTCCCTCCTTCCCCTCCCCTCCCCCCCTCTCCAGACTCCCTTCCTCTCTCTCTCATACACACACAAGCACACACACCATACACACAATAATTTTAAAAACTATAATCCATATTTTTAGTGTTGAAACACAATGTGAAAAAGATGTGTACAAATGAAAACTACCATGAGTGAGGTGGAAAATGCACCGGATGGCTTTAAGATGAGGTAAGATATTGCAGAAGAAAATGTTAGTAGAAAAGGCAGTGTAAATTATCAAATACAAAGGACAGTTTTTTGTTTGTGGGGTTTTTGTTTGTTTGGTTTGTTTTTAATGAAAAGAGCTGAGTTACAACAGGGCAACTTTAAATACCCTGGTGTGCATACAGAGTCTCCAGTGGAATAAGGAGGGGAGAAAAATAGAAAAAGTAATGTGCACTAGTGAATAATTCCAAACTTGAAACTCTAAACCACAGATCCAAGAAGCTCAGTAAGCTACATATACAGACGCAGGATAAAAACGTGTTAAAGTAGGCTACAGAGATAGACACACGGTTATGAGCACTGACTGCTCTTACAGAGGACCCTGGCTGGGTTTCCATAACCCACATGGCAGCTCACACCATCCATTGCTCCAGTTCCAGAGGTAATGAACCAGATTCCTAGAGACATTAAGTTCCTTTCCCACGGGGAGATACCTGGGAAGCTGAGTGATACTTGCAAGTGGGACTCTGCCACAGCAAATGGTCTAGCAAGGGAAGCATCTTTTTCTCCACTGAATGGAGAAAACTCTATCCTTCCCAGAGAGAGCAGGGACCTGCCATACAAGAATCTGAGTCTGGAAGTACTTTTTGTCCCCCAAAGCAAGGAGGATCCTGATGCAACAAGCACCTATCCAGAAGCTTCTTACTGCTAACAGGCCTGACCTCAACCGCATCTCTCAGACACTTGATAGTCAAGCCAGGAAAACCCACTCTGCTCTCTCAGGCAGCACCAGCAGGGACAGGTGGGAGAGCCTCAACAGGACCACTTAAATACTGAAATGGCTCTCAATAATTACTTTTGGGACTACATCCCAGAAAATCAAACAGGGACTTGCTGGCTAAACCTAAGTAAGGTGACTGCCTATTAAAGCAAAAGTTTTAAATAATAAACCTAAGAGGAGAAAATGATCCAAAATCTTTTTTTTAAATCAGCTCTGCGTGGTGTTACATGCCCATTGTTCCAGCACCTGGAAGGTAGAAGCAGGAGGATGAGGAATTCAAAGCCATCTTGACTGTGGCAAGTTCAAAGTCGGCCTGGGCTACATAAGAACTGTTTTAAAAAATCTGTTGCTTTTTTTTAAATTCGTATCCCAACCTCCAAAATTTACAACTTAAGTGAGAAAAGACAGTCAAGTGATGCCAACACCAACATAAGTTAGCTACTGTCGTCAACTACACAAGATTTTAAGTTACTCATTGTTTTGAAAATGCTATAAAATCAGTGATAGCCTCTTATGTTGTCACCACAGGGGACTGATTAACTCCAGGCCCTTGTACATGCTAGACAGATACTATGAGCTATACTTACCACCTATTTTATTTTATATTGACTTTAGAGACAGGGTCTCACTACATGGCCCAGGCTCTACTCAAATTTGTGGTCCTCTTGCCTCTGTCTCCTAGTGCTGAGATTACAGGAGTGAATCACAATGCCCAATTTATAAATTCTCTTGAAACAGAATTTAGGAAATGTCAGCAATTAAGTAAGGTTTACATTATTTAGTACTAAAAGTGTAGGATTTGATAATCACAGAATACTGGTATATAACCCAGTGGTAAAGCACATAGACAAAGCCCCAAATCTAAACCCAATCACCACAAGAAAAATAAATAAATAAATGCAATCACAGAAAGAAAATGATTGGTGTAGACTCAATAGTAAGGAAAGATGATGGAACACAGAAACAGGGAACATGAAGACAGGTGAAGAGATTGAGTTCTAGGCATGATGGGGACAAGCCTGTGATCCCATCACTTGGGAAGCTGAGGCAGGAGGATCACAAGTGAATAGCCAGCCTGGGTTGCATAAAGAGACCCCATCTCAACAGCAACATAGCTTACATTACAAAGATAATATTCACAAAGAAAAAACTTAAAGTCTCAAGGGACCTTAATATTGTTTAAAAAAAAAAACAATATTCCTTTTTTGTTAGAGTTTGTGTATGTATGTGTGTCTCTGTGTGCATGTGGGTACACAGAGGCCAGAAGTGAGCGTCAGTTCTGCTGAAGTTACAGGCAATTGTAAGCAGCCTCAGGTAGGTCCTGGAACCCAAACTTGAGTCATCTGGAAGACAGCAAGTGCCCTTAACCACCGATCCAACCATCGCCTCAGCCCCAACCTTGTTTTATGTCAGTCCATCGTTAACACAACACACCCAAATCTGTGGAAGTGAAGAAATCTGAGTAAGACTGCGGGTTACATCCACGTTAACATTGGACGTGGAATCTTGCAAATTGTTACCATCGGGGGAAATGGGACAGAGGCTTATAGGATCTGCATTTCTTTATGACAACTGTCACAGCTACCTGCTTACAATGATCTCAATAAGAGTCTCCATTGTAAAAAGCCCCAGGGCTATGTGGAGGGTGCTGGAGTATCTGATCCAGAGGAGTTTTTCCGCATGTTAGGTAGGGAGCTCTTGTCAGACATCAAATGGAGAACAGGCTGTCTTAGATGTCTAGTCAGTGTTTGGTTTTTTGCACTCTACAGCAGGCAAATATTTAGTTTTAATTTTAAATAACATTTATAGAGGTATAATTTACACATGATCAAAGGAACCCATACCCAAAAGCTTTGGAGAAATGTTTAGAATTATGTAACTGTAGCCACAGTAAAGATACCGAATTCTCCCATCACCCCTAAAGGATCCTCTGTGCCTTTCCCCATGTCCCCACCCACTCCTCATTCCCGCTCACTCCTGACACTAAGTTAGGATTGCTCTAGAATTAGTTATAATAGAAACAGTGCAATAAATACACTCTGTGCCTGGCTTTTCCCCCTCATCACAGTTTTAGTGTTCTGGGAACTTGTCGTCTGTCTCAGTGCTGCAGTTATCAATGAGATGAGTAACCGTCCGCCGTCCACCTGTGTTAGACGTGTATTCACTCCCTGTTGGGTGACTGACAAGTAAAGCTCATTCATGAGCAAGTCTTCTTGTAGGCCTATATTTTCCCTCCCGTTGAGTAAATACTTAGGAGTGCAGCTGGTGGATTATACACAGCAAGTATGCGTTTGACAAGAAGCACCTGGACTGGTTTCCATGTGGCTGCATTCTTTTTTGCATTTCCAACAGTACATCAAATCATTCCACTGTTTTGGCCTCCCTCTCCCTAGTTTGACGGGCATGTAGCCACATCTCACAGGGCTTGTCTGTGTCCCTGAGGGCCGATGATGCTGAGAATGGCCTTGCATACTTTTTGGGCACTATATTAACTTTTGTGGAGTGTTCAAATACTTCCTCGTCTTTGAAGTGTTGTCCTCATCAGTTTCTATAAACAGTAAAAAGACAGGCGTGGATGGAGTGCATGGTAGAATCCTTGCCTAGCAGGCACAGGCCTTAGGGCCAATCCCCAGCACCACAGAACAGCAACAAAATCCTGGGGTCAGTGAGATGGTTCAGTGGGTAAAGGCACTTGCTGCCAAGCTGGACGACCTCAGTTTGAACCTTGGCACCCACATATTACAAAGAGAGAAGCCACTTTGTCAACTTTGAGCTCCACATATGTATGCCCACTTACATACACACACAAATAAGTTTTAAAAAGAATCCTTTTGAATTAAATCATGACCCTTTATAAATATACAGTGCATAAATAACAGGCGCATGATTGTATGGGGATACTGTAGCTTAAGTTTACTCCTCTTGCTATTGTTCCAGGTTCTGTCCAAGAACTATACCCAACTCAGAGCTCTGGGAAGAATTTTGCTCTGCCTAAATGTAAGTATTGTAATAGTAACACCAAATATACCTAAATATATTATTACTGTAATAAAAAATTACACATATATAGACACATGTATGTATGCATTATTAATATAACTCTTCGGATGGATTTTTTTGAGATGGGAGTCTCAGTATTTAGCCCTGGCTAGCCTGCGACTTATTATGTAAATCAGACTGTCCTCAAAGTCAAAGAGAACTGCCTGCGCTTCTGCCTTCTGAATGCTGGAATGCCTGGGATGCATGAGACTGTGCTTCAAAAATATCATATACATACATGTATCGTTTTAACTGTGCATGTATGTATATATACCCCTATGTTGATTATGTATATGCACACTTGAGAGGCTAATTTTTGAAACTCCTTAGTGTCATGTCTCTGCCCTCTGCTGGAATATTTGTGCATGTGCCTCTACATCTGTGGGCTTCCATTAAAACATTCCAGAGGCTGGAGCAATGATGGCTTGGCAGTGAAGAGCACTTGCTGCTCCTCCAGAGAACCCAAGTTCAGTTCCCAGCACATATACCAGGTGGCTCTCAAGCACCTGTAACTCCAGCTCCAGGGTACCCTGGCCTCTTCCAGCCTCCACAGACAACAACCACACTCACACAATCGTGTGTGCGTGTGTGTGTGTATATGTGTGTATAAATTTACCAATCTAATGTTTTATATGTAATGTAATTTTTTTAAACCTTGAAAAGTGTAAACTATGGGATGGGGATGTAGCTCACTGGTAGAATATTTGGATAACATATGCACCAAAGTTTCCAGTTCTATCTGAAGTGCACGCACATGCACATGCACAGGATAGAAGGCAAGTAAGTAGTGCACATCTATAATTCAAGAACTCAGAAGGTAGAGGCATGAAGATTACCTTGGCTATCTAGCAAGGTCCAGGCCAGCAAGTACTACATACCGAAACCCTGTCTCAAAAGAAAACTACAACTACTGTAGTGCCTTTATAGCCTGAATTGTGAATTGAGGGGTGGTGGTGGAAGGGGGAAGTTAGGAAGGGGGGCCGGTTGTGGAGGGGTGCTCTTGTTTTTGCTGTGCTAGAAAATAAATCCAGGCCTTGCTCATACAAGGTAAGTGAATCACTTCTGAACAGTATTATCTCTCAGCTCTGGAAGTATTTTGACTTATTTTAAAAAGTATCTAAAAACCTCATTTTATGGTTTACTATGTAACGTTTTCAGAAAATTCCTAAGTTATGGAAAGGAATATAGTGAGTGGGGGAGATCAACGGTAGCTTAGCTTCCTTTAGTACCTTTCCCGCTGTGCTGGGGATTGACCCCAGGATCTTGTAAATCCCAGGTGAGAATTTTACCGTTAATCTGTTCCCAGGCCACCTTTCATTTCTTCTGTCCCCTTATCTTTTCCCTATTAAGTTTCCACACTCAGTACAATCTTGATTTACATCTGGGTTGACAATAATAAAATGTCTGTGGTTGTTGTTGTTGTTCTCCCCCCCCCCCTTCCTCCTCCTCTTTCTCCTCTTCTAGGCAGGGTTTCTCTGTTGTAACTGGCTGTCCTGGTACTCACTCTGTAGACCAGGCTGGCCTTGAACTCACAGAGATCCGCCTGCCTCTGCCTGCAGAGTGCTGGATTAAAGGCGTGCGCCACCACCGCCCGGCTGACCTAAGTTATCTCTATCTCGTCTTTTGCAATAGTGTCTTACCTGGTTTTGTTGCCTCCATTTCACCTAAAATCTACCTTCTGGGGGCATCTGGGATCAGGTGGGGATGTACCTCAGTGATGGAATTCTTGCCTGAAACATGTAAGGCTATGGGTTCAATACCCAGCATCTCCAGAAGAATTTATGATACCTTTTGTTTATTTTTTCAGTGCAAGTGCTCGTTTCTGTCCCTTCACACGGCTTCTAGGAACCACAGCCACGGGTGCTCGTAGGCTAGAACCCTTTCAGCTTTTTATGCTGGTGTCCCCCTTTTCCTTTGTCACTCCTTCGTCACTGACCTCTCAACATGTCACTTCCTCCTCATTGCAGGCCTTTGACTCATCTAGTTCCCTCTGTAGATGGCCCCAGCTCTCCCCTTTGCCTCAGTGTATTCGTGATCAGAAGCGGTATCCTGTGTTTCGTCTCCTGTGTCTTGGCAGACACAAGTTGTTCAATAAACTGATTGCTAAATCCTTGGGTGAATGTAGTTAAGTGTATACCAGCTCCAAAGGACTCACATTGCTGAATTAGTCACAGGTGTCCTCGTGTATTGTGTATGTCACAGGTCACCATGATCCTTCCCTTCGGAGTGTCTATTTCCTAGAGTAGAAAATCTGGGGTGACTGTACTCGTGGCACTGAAACACCGCTGCTAACCACTTGTAATTGATCCCACTTTATACTTGACAGGAAGGAAACACGTCTTGGTCTGTTCAGGCTATTGTAACAGAATACTGCTAAGAACACTACTACTGCTAAGTGGCCTATAAATAATGGAAATTTTTGTTTTCTTTGACAATTTCATACATGTATGTAATGCATTCTGATTACTCCCATCCCTCCCATCCTCTCCCTTCCCATCCCTATTAACCCCTCTTCTAGCCCCTTTCCCAGATTTATAACTTTTGTTTTTGTTTGTGCCCCACTTAGTTTAACTGAGTTCTTTGTGTGACCATTGGTTGGTACTATCCACTGAGGCCTGGTGGAGTCAACTGAAAGCAATGATTTCATCTTTCCAAAAATTATCAGTAGCAAAAAGTTCGGCAGGGATGGGTAGGTCCCCTTGAGTCTCTCCTCTCTCACGCCTAATTATAGATAGGCCCGTTCTTGTGTAGACCCAGTGCATACACATGGAGCTGCTGTGACTTTGTGACTGTGGTGGCAATGTCTTACCTAGAAGATAGCATTTCACAGCTCTCCTCCCTATCCTGTCTCCATGCCCACAATTTTCCTTGAGCTTCAGAGGTGGTGCTATGTCTTGTTTAGTGCTAACTCCTCACCTGCCACTTTTTCTCAGTGCCTCGGCAGCAGTGTATCTCTGTGTTTATTACCGGAAAGAGAGGCTACTCTGATTAAGGTTGAGAATAGCGTGCACCTATAGGTATGATTATACTTAAAGGGGAGTTTAATACCTTGTCATTTTAGCTAAACAACAGTATTCAGTTCCTCCCTAGAGCCTATGACCTCCTACACCATGAGTTTTTGAGCAGGTTTACATTACCAGGCACAATTCCCCGTGCTGGAGTGGGCCTCAAATCTAGTAGGAGAACCGTTGATTACACACACACCCGTAACAGCAGTACCACTGTTGCACAGATGACCATCTTGGCTTACAAGTTGATCTCAGAGTTAATATGGGTCATGGCTCAGTAAAACCGCCTTTTCTGCCCCAGCAGCTTTCAACAGCACCTTCTTGGACTATAAAAGTTAGCTGACAGGAAGGAAGCATCTAAGCTAGTTCCAGCTTGAAATTTATCTTTCACTATTCTTGAAGCTAGGGAGTCCAAGATCAAGGTGCTGGGTGATTGGTGAGGAATCCTTTCCTGGTTTGTAGATGGCACCTTTTCACTGTGTCTTCTCATGGTAGAAAGAAGACAGCTCTTGCTGGAGTCCTTTCTTTGGTTTGAAGATATATTTTTATTTTATGTGTATGAATGTTTTGCCTGCATATATATTTGTGCCCTGTGTGTATGCAATGCCAGCAAAGGCCAGAAGAGGGCAATGGATTCTCTGGAACTGGAGTTACACATGGTTGTAAACTGCCTTGTGGGTGCTGGAATCTGAGCTCAAGTCCTCTGGAAGAGCTGCCAATGATCTTCACTGCTGAAATATCTTTTCAGTTCCTCTGAGGTCCTTTTGATAACAGTCCCATTCTCCTTCATGAGGACTCTCATGGCCTAATCACCTCCTGTCTTAGTTATTGCTCTATTGCTGCGATGAACACCACAACCAAGGTAACCATTTAATTAGGAACTGTTTTACAGCTGCAGAAGGTCTATGACCATCACGGCAGGGAGCATGGTGGCAGTCAGGCAGGCAAGCACGATGCTGAGGCATCTGATCTGCAAGATGGAGGCAGAGAGAGAGACTGGGCCTATCCCGGACTTTTTAAACCTCAGAGCCCTTCACCAGTGACATGCCTCTTCCAACAAGGCCACACCTCCTAATCCTTCTCAAACAGTTCCACTAACTGGGGCCAAGAATTCAAATATATGAGCCTATGGGCCATTCTCACGCAAACTATCACACCTCCCAAAGCTCTCATCTCCAAATACCATAACATCAGAGATTAAGTTGCAGCATATGAATTTTGAGGAGACATAAACATTCAGTGTCTGCCAATAGAAGAGTGAAATTTTTCTTGAGTCATTTCTGAAGCTTAAATATTTAAATTCTTGTATGCTGGTAGTTTTGTGTCGATTTGATTCTAGTTATTGTTGGGGAAGTTTATTTTTAGTTATGTTTAAAATGTTTTTATGCACTGTTGCGTGAGAGGCTGCCTAGGTTTTTGGCATTTTGTATTGTTTGCAGGTGTTAGGTTTCTGTGGGGGATGTTGATTGGTAATGATCTGCATGTGCTATCAGTAGAATACCTGAGGAGTTCTGAATCAATAAAAACACCTGAGCTGAGAGCTCGGGGTTCCACTATGGAGTCTGGCGTTGGCCATGACGGTGGTTCCCTCTGCTGAGGTCTGGCAGAACTTGCAGATATGAATATGCCCTCTTATCCTATTTGCTGAGCTGCCACAGTGGCATACAACAAGTTATAGTCATTTGAAAGGAGGAAGCCTCAACTGAGAAAATAGGAAGCCTCTAGAAGATGAGAGATATAAGCAGACAAGCCTGTGAGGCATATTTTACACTGATGATTGATGGGAGAGGGCCCAGCCCCATTGTGGGTGGGAGCACATCTGAGCTGATGGTCCTGGGGTGCCAGGGTCTGGCCCCAGTAGGTCAGGGCTTTGAGGAGGGGGGTGTGGAGTTGGTGGGGGAGGGAGTTACTCATACATATACACTTCTTATGGATGGGAACAGGCTTCTCTCTTTATTCATACTTATTATAGATGGCACCAGACTTTTCTCTATTTACGCTTTTTCCTTCTCCTTTCTCTCTATATACAATTTAAGCTTTTTCCTCTCTATACAATTTATTTTTATTTCTTATTTAAACTTATTCTCTACTGTATTTTTTCTATAAGATCACACATACACACACACCTCTTGCACACATATGAACACCTTTGGTGGGTAAAGGCCAACTTTAACAACCTTATTCTTTTCATTTCCCATAATCACACACTCATCCACACATTCATACATCTTGTGAACGAAGCAAGGCCTCAGCACACACACCTCACTCACACCCACATCTTGTAAGCTTCAACACACATACTCCTTACCCATACATACATCTTGCAAACTTGTGAATGAAGCCTTGTGAATTGTGCCTTGTAGATTCAACCTTGTAAATTTAACCTGTGGATTCATATATCTTATCAAACAATCTTGTGGATGAAGCCTTGTAGATGATGTGGATTCAACCTTGTGGATGTGGATGATGCAAAGCTTCAACACACATACATCTTATATTTCCCGTGAACAAAGCCCTTAAACAGGTTACCATGAATATACCCAAACATAACAAAACATCTCTCATATGTTCTGTTCCCATAGTTACATTGTACAACAAAACAATGAATTTTCTATTACAGATCAACAGAGTTTATGGAAACCAAATATTTTCTCGTAGGCAACTTCCTTGTTAGGCTGTAGTTTATGGTAACCAAACAATAATCAATCATCCTATTATTTTTCTATTAATGTTAATCAAAGAATCACAAGTCAGGAAAT
This sequence comes from Cricetomys ansorgei, assembly GCA_026225945.1. Taxonomy (NCBI): domain Eukaryota; kingdom Metazoa; phylum Chordata; class Mammalia; order Rodentia; family Nesomyidae; genus Cricetomys; species Cricetomys ansorgei. The sequence continues at coordinate 16,090,076 of JAMJFZ010001133.1, forward strand.
TTTTACTTTTTCTTTATCATATAAAGATATCTGTTCCATTGTCTTTATGTTCTCAAGGTGCACCAGCAAATTCATAATAATTGTAAAACAAGGAAAATCAAATTTGATCAAACTTAACAGTGGGCACTGAAACTCACCTGTCATCTATTAATTATAGACCTGTCTTCTCATAACTGCACTTCCTTTGTATTTGCTTCCTGATCTAACAAGTCCTCAGCAGCCAAGAATGTGTTTCCTTTTTCCTAGGTAATTTACTCCATAGCAGCTGGCAAAACACTGACCTAGTCCCTCTAAGTATGCATGTTTCTTAGTTATTCTTTCTGGAGTTTCAGTTGAATCAATTTAACTGAGAGGCACTGCTTTTTTAGAAAAACACCATAGTTGTTCAGCAGAAGGGCGGTATTATTCAAAAGACAATCTTCCAGAGGCAAACAGTGGGCTGTACTACTCAAGCCCTAACCCTGGCTGCAATTCCTCTAACATGGCTCCCAACTCTATGTTCTATAAGAAAGCAGGCTGAGCAGATCATGAGGAGCAATCAAGTAAGCAGCAGCCTTCTGCATGGCCTCTGCATCAACGCCTGCCTCCGGGTTCCTGCCTTGTCTGAGTTCCTGCCCTGACTTACTTCAGTGATGAACTATGATGTAGAAGTATAAGCCAAAAAAACCCTTTGATCGCAGCAATAGTAACCTTGACTAAGACACTTTATAAGCAATTCTACAGGAATCTAGCAGGTATAGCCAACCAAACAGTTCATGGGCTGCATTATGACTGAGGAAAACTATGAATGTTGTCCACCAAAAAATCAGAAACTTACTCAAACACTGTGAGATTTCTTTTAAAAAAAAAAAAATTCCATTGTGGGGTTCTCAAGCATGAACCTTGTAGGTAAAAACATCTGTTGTAGTGTTGGCAATAGGTTTGGTATATCTGATTCTAAGGGTTCGCTAATGTATTTCTAGAAATAGTATTATATTTGGCACAATAAATTTTGGAACAAAATTTGATAATCTTCAGTGTCTTACATTGTCCATCGTATGTGTAAGAAACATATTACTATGGGCCATATGATCTATGACATCAAACCAGTTAAGACAGTGAAGAACTAACTCATGTGCACCGATGTGCGATGTTTCCTGAGATGTGAACAAACCTCTTTTGTTGTAGATAGGGCACTGACAGACCAAAGAATCATTCCACTGACATCAAGCCTGGTGAATCAGTGAATTCACGGGGTTACTTAGAGGAATACAGGTGGCTCAAACACAGCTGCACCATGGAACAGCCTACCTCTGCATGGCAGAGACTCAGAAAAGCTACATCCCTGGGACTCCCTGCCTGACCTGCAGAGACAGATCCTCTGACATTTCCTCTCTGAGCAATTGCACAGCTAATATAGACTCAGGCTATACAGGCTAGTGAGTTTCCTGAGTCTTTGGAGCTTTCTTCTTCCCAACAGGTGGTGATGTCTCAATTCAGAGGCAATAGCTGTACCACAGGCAGGAAGAAGGGTGGAGCACTCCATTGAGTCTAACCAGCGCCTTTAGCAGGAACACAAGCCAGATGTCTTAAGGAAGGATAGGTTTGTGTAATCTTAGTGATAGTTTTAATGTATGTGAATAGTGTTTTGTATTTATTTTTTCAGTTTTTGCTAAGTAAAGGAAAACTGATTCTTCGAGCATTATTATCATGTATTTCATCCCCAGAGAAACTCAGATTCTCCAGAGAATGAACTAATCACCAAATGGTACTAACCACAAATAGAATTCCTCTAAATAAGTAACTGAAAACCACATTTTCCTCAATTAGAGAAATGTCTGGTGTTATGTTTCTATAATTTATGTAAATTGAAACCACAGACCTAGTAATCACCTGATTTAAACTTGGCTAGCTCCCTAAAGACTTCTTAGAAGGAAATTTATCACAATTAATTGTCTACATTTCAGAGCTTTGGGGAATTCGAAAACTTGAGGTGATCTGTCTAGCTACATGATTTTCTTTTTTTTCAAATCTCTCTCTCTTTTTAAACCAGGACTTTTATATTACGCTGAGTGGAAAATAAACTGATAAATTTTTTCACTATGGGAATAGTTTGGAAAGAGACATTTGAAAACCAGATAACTTGGGCTGGGGATGTAGAGACCCTGGATTTGGTTCCTCAGCACTGCATAATGCACGTCTGGTGACACATGCTGTAACGCCAGCACTCAAGAGTAGAGGCAGGGGCACCGTAAGTTTAAGGCCATTCTTGGCTACAATAGCAAGTTTGAGGTATATCTGGCCTACATGATACTCTATCTCAAAAAAAAAAAAAAAAAAAAAAAAAAAAAGGCCAGCTACAATTTTGTTTTAAAAAGTTGAAATGGAATTATTTTGAAAAAGAGTCTAGAATGTTTTATATTGTAAATTCATTGGACTTTATGTTCCATAGTATGTACTTATTTGAGGGTTTTTTTGAAACAGGTTTTCACTCTGTAGCTCAAACTGGCCTGGAACTCACAGTCATCCTTCTGTCTTATTATAGGTGTAAACTACCATGCTTGGCTCATAGGCTTTCTAAAAGAAAGTTAATATTAGCTAACTTTAGCACAAATCATTAGTAGTGATAATCAAGAAAAGCTGAGCATGACAGTGGTAGTAGACACCTGTAATCCTAGCATTTCAAAAGCTGAGGCAGGAGAATTGCCAACCAGAGCTACGTAGGACTACCTTATATTGAAAAAACACACACACACACACACACACACACACACACCACCACCACCACCACCAACTACAACAACACAACCAATTAAACAACAATAATAAATGAAGGAGACATAACTGACATTCTTACAGAGGGTGGAGCTGGTTTAATGACCCAAGCTATACCTTATCTACTGTGCTTGCTTTATGTTACTGCCATATTGGTAGAACAGGGTGGATTTTTTTTTTGTTGTGTTTTTTGGGTGAAAATTTTGTTATCTTTTTTAATCAATGCAAATTTAAGCAGTAGTTGCAAGTCCAATATCTTTCTTGCATCATATGCCTGAAAAGGTGTTTTCTCTACTTATTAGTGGAACCTGTATCAATTTCATTTTTTTAAAAAAGCTTTATTGGTATAGTTTGTATACCACACAGTTCAGTAATTTAGACATCCGTCCACTCACATGCATTTACACAGTTGTCAGCAGTGTTTTCAGAGTTAGGGAGTCATCGCTGCGGTTTTCATTCATTCATTCAGTGGCAAGGACTGACTTATGAAGTGCAGGCTGGCCTTGAACTCACCCACCCTCTTGCCGCAGCCTCCCAAATGCTGAGAGTACAGGCAAATACCACTGGGTTCATCTCTTACAATTAACTTTAGAATATTTTCACCACCTTCCTCATCCCTGTTCCTCTAGGCACCAATCTACTAATTTTTTTTTCTCTATGGCTTTCCCTCCTCTGGACATTTCATGTTCTAGGCCAACCTGGGCTATAATAGAGTGAGGTCCTGTATCAAAATAAGCAACAAAACACAAAACAGGGAGTGGGGGAGGGAGATAGCTCAGTGGGTAAAGACACCCACCGAGCCTGATGACATATAGTATAAGGAGAGAAAGTACTCCTGTACGGTAGCCTGGGACTCTACACTTGCAAACACACACACTTCCTGTCTCTCTCTTTCTCTCTCACTCTGTCTCTCTAAATAAATAAATAAATAAATAAATAAACTTGCAAACACACACACTTTCTGTCTCTCTCTTTCTCTCTCTCTCACTCTGTCTCTCTAAATAAATAAATAAATAAATGTGAAAAAAAGGAAACAAGAGACAAAGATAGTGGAAAGAAAAAGAAGAGGAAAATGGAGTGAGTAGCTACCCAACCCCATATGGTTACTGTAAAAATTAAATGAGTGATAATATGAAAGGCACTTAGAAAATGCCAGGCAAATTATAACCTTTATATTAGTTTTATATTATTGCTTAACAATTACCATAAAACTAGTGGGTAGAGAGAGATAACGCCTGTATATTATTAACTCCTGGTTTCTCTAGGTTAAAAGCCTGGGCCTGGCTTATCTGGGCAGTGTGCTAAAGGGTCTCACAAGAGCAAGAGCACGGTGTCAGCTGGGCCATACATCTGTAGACTCAGCTAGGTAAGTTGTTTCTCTTTCAAGTTTGCATTGGGAAAACTCATGGTGTCCTGTTTATCGACAGCCAGTAACTCTCCAGGTGTGATGGTCCATACCTGTAGTCTCAGCATTCAGAGGACAAGGCAGAAGAATCCAGTGTTCAGGGTAAGCCTGAGCTACACCGAAAGATCCTATCTCAAAAAAACAAACAAAATACAACCAACCAACAAATAAAACTATAAACAGCAAACGCCATAATAATAGTAGCAGGAAAGAGGATCCTTCTGTTCTTTTCTTTGCTCTCAGAGAATGGCTGCTCTGCTGACAGATAATAAAATTCAGTGTTTATTTTCTGCATGTGTTTGTGTGTATCTCTGTGTGTGTATACAGGAGCATGTACGTGCATGTGAGGGCTCGAGGACAACCTCTGCTGTCCACCTTGTTTTTTGAGACAGGGCCTCTGATTGGCCTCACCAAGCAGACTAGGCTGTCTGGTCTTCAAGTCCAACCTACCTCTGTTTCACCAGCACTGGGATTATAAACTCAGGCCGACATGTCTGCCTTTAAAACAACAACAGTAAAACCATGGCTTCTGAGAGAGTGAGCTCAGGTCCTTATGCTTGTGAGGCAAACACTTTACTGAAAGAGCTATTTACGCTGGCCTTGAAATCCTCCTTTTCAAGACGTGTACTTCAGTGAGTTTTAGTATATTGTGCAATTATGCTAACATCAGTGATTCCAGAACATTTTCATCACCAAAAAGAAACCCTGTTCTTAGTAGATAATGTACTAAATTTTATATGAGAGAAAATATAGAATACTTATCTGATATATATATTTATATGTGTATGTATACATATGATAAATGAAAGGGGGAGGGAGGGAAGAGAGAGACATGAAAGCAGCAAAGACTATTTTACAGAAGAAAGAAAGAGAACTGGGAAGGGGGTGGAGAAAAGCAGAGAAGTAAGGAGGAAATATAAGCAAAGTATAATGATATGTATGTATGAAAAATAGTAGAACCCATTATTTTATACACTAACTAGAAAAATTAACGGTTTGTAGATTTGAACTATATACATATTTGTTTCTAAGTTTACAAAGGCAATTGTGTTTCCAATAATTAATTTCCACCGTTTCATGTTATTCTCTAGTGTTCATGCATTGCTGCTTTTCCCGTTACTGATGGATGGAGGCAACAGAGGACTTAACACTCCTAACCTGTGCCAGCTCTGGCTCCATAACTATATGCATCTGTGGTAGTCTCCCTCCACCTCCACACACACACACACACAAACCTGTAGATCAGTGATTCTCAACCTGTGGATCGTACTCGATTTGGGGTTAAAGACTCACAGGTGTCACCCCAGACCATCTGCATATCAGATATTCATATTTTGATTCATAGCAGTAGCAAAAATACAGGAATGAAGCAGCAATGAAAATAATTTCATGGCTGGGGGTCACCACAACATGAGGAACTGTAATAAAGGGTAGCAGCATGTTAGGAAGGTTGAGAACCGCTGCCGTAGATCTTTGTATCTTGCTGTAACTTTTCTCATGTATGTGGGATCTGTCCCCCTTCTGCTCCTCCAGGAACTGCATATCCAATATTTATGCCTCAGCCTAGCTATCCGTATAGATACTAGAATTACTGAATACTAGAATCACTCCCCACTGAACTACAAATTTGAGAAAAGTAATTATGTTTGTTTGTTCCAGAGTCATATCCTTGATACCGAACAGCGCTTGGCCCCACTAAGCAACTGCTAAATATTTCCAACACTGATAGTTAACAGCTTTATGCAGCTGAATTTAAAATTAATATTCATTTTCTTTAAGATGGGTATTGTGGGCAGAGACAGGAGGATCGGGAGTTCTGGGACAGCTTGGTGTACATGACACTCTGTCACAAAACAAAAACAAAAGCCTCATCATAGTTTAGAGATTCCCAATTTAAAAAATAAAAATTATAACCCTGAATTCACTAATTTTAAAATAAGAGCTGATTCGGGCTAGACCAATACTCCACAAGATCAAACTTGGCTTTCAGAATTCTCTTCCATCAAACTCTGGTTGCCTATACAAAGATAGTCTCCTTCCGAGGAAAGCTGGCTTCTGCTGAGTGGACAAGGAAGCCGTTGTTGAATGAGAGCAGCAGCATGTAACTAGTTCCCATTTAACTTTTGATCTTCTTCCACATCTGGTAAAGCACGCTCCTTTTCCTAATTTTATTTTTTTGTCTATTTTTGTGGTGCTTTTTTTTTTTTTTAATTACAAGTGGCAAAATCAGAGTCTGTACCATTGGGCTACATCCTCAGCCCTCTGGTATCTTATTCTATTTGATACAGGGTTCTTACTGAGCCCAGGCTCACCTTGTCTCTGCCTCCTGAGTGTTGGGAAAGCTCATCCTCCCAAATCTAAAAAAAGTTACTTTAAAATTATGTACGAGTTTTCCTAAACCTAGCCCTTATTCATTCTCTGTCTCTGTCTCTCACATACACACACAAACAAAAAGAGAAAAAGGTTTCTTCTTTAGCCTCCAACTCCGTAGGTAGCCCAGGCTAACCCTGAACTTCTCTCTTGGGCCTACCTACCCTAGGCTGCCCTGGGGTGTAGCGCTGGGGGTCAGTTCCGGGGCTTTGTGTATGCTAAGGGAGAACAACCAATACCGATTTGGTTAACACATCTTCTCTTGACTTACTGATCCGCAGAGGTGCAGGCTTGACGCGGCGCCCCACCCCCATCTCCCGATCCCAAACAATGGATGCTTATCCCACATTGTCCGCTGCTCTCGGAAAGCTCTTGAAGTAGCAGTCACCTGACAGGGGTCTTGGCCTAACGATTCCTTTAGCAGTATCGAGGTGTTGGGGAACAAAGACGTGGGGACTCCGGATCCTTCCGCAGCTGCTGCTTGCAGACCCTGAGTAGAACGCGTCCCGGTCACTTTCGTTAAAGTGCGTGCACGTAGAGCTGCTCGAACATCAGGCCTTAGCCAGTGCAGTCGGAGGTCTGGGTGGAATCGGACCCGGCCTTACATTTAGACTTCGGTCTCCTCCGTTCGTCCGGGTTGCCACATTTAAATAGTGCAAAGTGTCTCCTCGGTGTCTCTCGCTCCCGCTCTCCCCTCCCCCACCCTTTCTCTATAGGGGGAAAAAAGCCAAGGGAGACTAAGAGCCTGCATCCTTCCTCCCCTCCTCATTAGGTTGTAAATTACGTGGGAGGATCCCAGGGTGTCTGCTAGGGACCGGAGGACCGGTGCGAGTGGCCCCCCGGGAAGGCAGGTCTGGAGGGAACAGGCGGTTCTGGAAACCACCCTGCAGCAGGCTTATCCCCGGAGGCCATTTTCCTATCTCCTCTCCTCGCCTACTGTACTATTTAACAGTCCTCATTTTGTGCGTAGAAGTGTTTCGCCTGCATGTACGCCCGGTGCCCCGCGGAGGCCAGGGAAGGGCGCGATCCCCCTGGAGTTGACAGCCGGTGAGAGTCGCCATGTGGGCGCTGGCAGCACAGAACAGGAATAAGCCGGTTCTGGCCGACACGAGTCGCGAGGCAAGGAGGCGACACTAAGCGTCCGGAAGACCCCGCTGCGCTGGCCTCGGGTCAAATCCGAGCCGACTGGGCAGGGCCCAGGCGTCCCGCGGGCGCCGCCGAGCCCGGGGCCTCAGCCCGAGGCGACGGCGTCGACGCTCTCGCCGGGCGTGGCGGTCGCCCCTTTTGGCGGGCTCGGCACCGCGAGGCTCCGCCCCCCCGGGCAGGTCTATCCGCATCCGTGGAGGCGGGCGCTGCTTTCCTATTGGCAGAGCGGGTCCGCCGAGGCCCCGCCCCCTCCCCGGGCCCGACGCGAGCACGTTGGCTGGTTGGCGCCGGTTGGGAAGCCTCCTGGGTCGGGAGCTGCTCTCCGGGCGAGTGGCGCGCTCCGAGCCGCTTGGACGTTCGAGAGGCGTCTCTGAGGCGGGAGCGCGGCCCCCGGGGGCGCAGGGGGCGGGTGGGTCACGAAGGCTTCACGGCGGGGCGGCCCCGCTGCCCCTTCCCCACCCCCCCAACGCCCGTCGACCTTGTGGGCGGAAGCTTCCCCGGAGCGCCTCACGCCCGCGCCATGGCGACCGCTGCGGAGACCGAGGCCTCTTCGACGGACGCGAGCTGGGAAAGCGGCGGCGGAGACGACGGGATGAAGCCTGCGTTTCCGGAGCTGGAGTCCTCCCCACAAGATGGCGGCGGCGGCGGCGGCCTCGGCGGCCTCCCTACCGCGGAACTCGGCGGCCGCGCGGAGCCTGAGGAGACGGCGGCGGCGGAAGCCGCCGGGAGCCACGGCCACGAGCAGCCTCCGCACGCCTCGGACACGGCCCCGGCCGCTCCGCCCAAAGGCGCCGAAGAGCCGGAAAGGCCCGTTAGGCGGAGTTTTCAGATCCCCAGGAAGAGCAGAGAAAAGAAAGGTGGTGCCTCCCCTCCTCCCCGACCCCCTCCTCTCTCTCCCCCTTCATCTTCTCGTTAGGACCTCTCTGTCTCCTCTCCCCACACCCGTCCGAGACACGTAAACACGCACGCGAGCGCCAGCCGCCTCTCCCCTCCCTGCCACGGCCGCCCAGCTGCGCTTGGTGCGAGAGGAAAGGGTGGAACCTTGACGCTCCTCCGCCGCTCCCCCTCTCCCCGTGGAAGCTGGAAGTAGCTCAGGTTTGAAGCGTACCCGTAAGGCTGCCGCCTCCCAGAGAGGAAAGATTGGTGCCCGGTGCCCCTCCTTCCCAGCCCCCTGAAGGCAGAGAAGCTGACGTGGCCTCCTAAAGATGCTTCTGAGAAGTCGGCTTGTGGAAATAGCCCGTGGCCGTGGATTCTGAGGCTTTCTCCAAGGCCGTTGCGTTCCAAGGACAAGCGGTTCTCCCTGTGGAATTCTTCAGCGCTGTGTGTCTACTTGGAATGTGTCAGCGTCTTCTCTTACTTAGGAAAATCTCCATTAGCATATGGCTCCATGCACACTATTTTCCATCACACTTCATTTCCATATATATAGTTTTTTTTTTAAGCATTAGATTAAATAGTTTGTTTTTCTGTCGAACCCCAAACTTAGTATGGCTTTTGTATTTTAGAAGGGAAGGAAGGTAGGTGCGTTAATTTCCCTTTGGGAAACAACCCCCCCCCCCCAGAAGTTCGGTTCTGATCAAGATTCTCCAACTCATCTTGAACTTAAGATTTTTTTAAAAATCTACTCTTAGTTTTTGAAGTCAGTGTAGGAACAGTTACGTTAGTTGCTTACTTTTTGAAATCGTAGGTAGGTTTTGTCCAGTAATTTGGAATTTTCTGGATTTGGTTTAAATTCTCCCTTCATGTCTTACTGCGTGTTTTAGTTTAAAGGTTTACTTCCCAAAGCTTTTTTTTTTTTTTTTTTTTCATTCATTTGAATCTCTGAAGATTTAGAGCCCTGATTGAAACAGTGTGCATCTGGGTAACCAACGCAATTTGGACAACTTATACTATGAAAGTGCAAAAAAATTCCTATTTTGATGATAAAGCCAGGGAAATAGCACTAGAAACCTTGCAGGGAAGGATGAAGTTGACCTTTGCTCACTGAATTGAGGAATGTTTCTAGAAAACCAAATGAATTAATAGTTTAGAATGTAGGGCAAGATAGTGAATTCTCTTTGGCTGTGTTGGTACTAGAAAAGTTAGATGCTCGTCTCCGATAACCAGTTGGTAGAATAGACTGGAAGTACTTTGAAATAGGATCTGATTATGAGAGTAGAGGGGCCTTAACGTTTTCAACCTGTATCGAGCCTTTTTGACATCGGTTTTAGGTTTTAAATGACTAAGTATGTGAACAAACCATCTTTCAAACAGACAAAAACTTTTTTCTTTTTTAGGACCAGAAAACTGGCTTAGAATCACTTAGGATTTGGTTTGAAATATGGTAAGGCGGCATGTGTCTCTTAAATTGCATCAGCCAAATCCAGAAGTTGCTCTAAAATAACTGCACTAGGACATACTAAAAGTGGCATGGAGAACTAGGGATTATAAACCTTAGCTGCTTTCTCCATGGAGTCTTGATATATTCCCTGGAGGAAATGCTTATATTTTCCATTTTACCTAGGGATATGATTTTTACTCTTGAGTTTTACCTTCCTTACCAGAGAGGCTGTAGTTAAGAATGTATGGTAGACTTTTCATGTTTACTGAAAAGAATTCTTAACCTCTAACTCTATACCAGCCAGCAGTTGTTCAAATGGTATTATAGAGCTACATGAAAACTTTAAAAAACAAGCAAAAAAATCGAATAGAGATAGGATCTCCTTAAGTTCTCAGGTCTTGTACTTAATTGAAATGCTCCTGTCTCAGCCTCCCTACTAGCTGGAATTACATACAGGTGATAACATGATCTTTCTCTTAATACAGAGCTTTCAAGCAACTATTTTACCATCTTAGATTTTATCCGTAGGTTGAGAGAAGTTTTTGAATTTCAACTTTTTCCTTTGAAAACATCACTTTAGAATGATTGCAAGAATGCTTCTCTTTCTTTGCTGTTGTTTTGAGACAGTCGCTTATTATGTAGTCCTTGCTGTCTTGGAACTTGGTATTTAGCCCAGGCTGGCCTAGAACTCAAAAGAGATGCACGTACCTCTGCCTCCCTAGTGCTGGGATTAAAGGGGAATGCCACCATGCCCAGCCTGTTGATTTTCTTAGCATCACATACTAGGCTTTTATAGTGAGCACTAGAGAACAAGTGGTTAGGAGAAAACAAACAGAATAGGCATGGAAAGTATGTTTAGAATTTGGCTTGATAATAGTGGCTATCTTGACTTAGTATAAGAAATTTTTATAGATAGGTTTCGAATTTTCAGCATCAAAAGTTTCATTGCATTCATATTCTAATACACTTGACTGCTTTTTTAGGAAATTTAAAGTTAGGCTGTTAATTTTCTAAAACTTTCTTAAAAGTAAATACCATTCAGTATAATTTATTGACTTTCAAAGGTATGTCTAAGACAAGTCTTAGTATGAGCCCACGTTGGCTTCATGCATGCAGCAGTTCTCTTACCTCAAGTCTTCGAAGTGCTATAGTTTTGTGCCTATAGTGATTTGTCCAGCTTGAGAAAGTTCTTGATGATAATAGCATGACATTTAAATACTACCATTTTCATACTGACAAGCAGTATTGTATTTAATAGGTTGTAGACATTGCTCTGAACTTTATAATTAAATCTCAAGAATCCTTTGTGATAGGTATGTCCATTTTACAGAAAAGCTAAAGTACTGAAAAGTAACTTGTCACTTAACTAGTAAATGGTGGAGATAGAATTTGAACGTATGTATATACTATTTGGGACTACTCAACTGTGTAGCAATGCCATTCTTAATAGTTTAAATTTTATTTTTTCTTATTTAGGGAGGTAGGGTTTATTTTGGCTCACAGTTTCAGGGTATAGTCTGTCATGATGGGAATTCATAACAGTAGAAGCCGGACACATTACATACATCTGCATTCTGGAAGCAGAGAAAGCCTCCCCCCCCTTTTTTGATACAGGAGCTCCCTATGTAGCCAAGGCAGGTCTCAAACACAAACTTGGATACTACTACCTTAGCCTTTTTAGTACTGGGTTTATGGGTTTATGCCACCACCCATGGCTTTATAACCTAGAGTTTAAGGTAGCTTTTGATGTGACCAATTATATGAGAAACTGTTTTGTTTCCAGTGAAATTAGAAGAGTTGAACATATATTCCACCTTGGGGAGAATTTTGAGATGGAAAGATTATGCTCACCATAAGTACTGGAGATTATATGTTCTAAAAGGTTTTGTATTTTAATATTTTTTTTAGAGAAAATACAGATTTATTAAATTGCGAGAACTCCCAAGAGTGGAAGGGGTTTCAAGAGATGAATACCCATATTTTACTGGATCTGGTGTGTGTTGTATTTATTGGTTGGCTTATTTTCTATAGTATAGAGAGCTACAAGAATTGCATTGGCCTGAAGATACATTGCCTTGTTTCCAATATCTAGTATGTCACAAAAGTAAATTAAAATTGATAATTCAACAGTATTTTTCACCAAAGTTCTTGTACTAGAGTAGTACGAGATACAGTTTCTAAAAGATGTTCATCTTTTCTTAAAAAATTTGCAGTCATCTTTTATTTTACTTTTAAAAGTAGGTATATAGCCCAGGAAGGATTTACTTCCTGCCTTCAACTCCCTAGTTGCTGGCATTGGACTTGGCTCTGTAGTTATCTTTTTGAGCCATGGTGTTTTAGTAGTTGGATATGGATGGCTGAGTTTTGAAAACAATGATTTTCTCTACATAGATGTAAACCTGGGCAGGAAAGTTCATATTTGTACTGGCTTATGTCGATTTATGCCAGTGTATTTGTTACCAACAGCATTGTGTTCATTCAGCATTGATGTAGAGATGAAACAACACATTCTTAAAACATTGTCAGGTAGTAATTTTTTAGATAGAAAAGCCATTTACAGACTGGTTGTGAACAAGTGGAGACACATTGTATGATAGTAATTAAGACCAGTAGATCTCAGCTGTGGACGCAGAATCACACACTATCTTTGGTCACTAACTGCCTTGCTAATTACTTCCTTTTCTCCCATGTAACTTAGGCCGCCTTTCCACTCTTTAAATTTACAATTTATTAGCACACATATATATTTAATGGGTTATGAGTTGCATTCTGACATTTTCATACATGTATGTGATGTCATATCATAACCCCATTACTCTTTTTTTTCCTTTTGAGACAGTTTCTCTGTTGTAACTGACTGTCCTGGAACTCACTCTATAAACCGGGCTAGCCTCAAATTTGCAGAGATCTGCCTGCCTCTGTCTCCTGAGTGCTGGGATTAAAGGTGTACCCCACCACTGCTTTATACTCTCCCTCCCACTTTTAAATTTTTAAAAATTAAATGTGTTTGGGTGTTTAGTCTGTATGTCTCTACCATGTGTGTGACATGGTATGTGTGTCACACCATGTCTGTGCCATCAAATCTGGAACTGGAGTTATAGATAGTTGTGAGCTGCCATGTGGGTGCTGGGAACTAAGCTAAACCAATGTTCTCTGGAGGAGCAGCCAGTGCTCTCTCTTAATTGCTGAGCCATATCTTAAGCTCTTCCATTTACTAATATCCTTTTCAGCTAGTACCCTTCCCACCTTTTTTTTCTGAGTGGGGATGCTTGGGGTTGTTTACAACATGGGCACCTTATCCAGTCTACACACAGATGAGAATCACCGACCTTTTCCAGTCTACTATTAACTATATACATCCTCAAAGACAGATGGAGCTCTGTCATCCCTGTCTTGTGTAATCGTGCATATGTAATCACAGCTGTCGAGTTCAAGAGTGTAATAGCCGTGCCTTGACTGGAAGTTAGCATTCCACATACACTCTTTCACCAGCTTGTACATTCTAGGAATCCCTTATCCAGCATTGCAACATCTACAGCAAAATGAAACTTCTCTGGCCCTGACGGCAGCACTGTTCTATGGTCTTGCTTCTGTGTCTCATCCTCCTAAGTGCTGGAATTATAGATGTATACCACCATATTCAGCTGTGATTCTTTGTGTTCTTGTGGTTCTGGGGATGGAACTCAGAATTTCGTGCATGCCAGGCAAGCTCTACTATTCAGATACATCTAAGTCCGATCCATTGGCTACTTAAGATATAATTTTAAATAAAAAAAGCTTATTTTCTTATTGTTTATGTGTTTTGTTAGCAGTACTCCATGTTTTCTAAAGTTGAGCATATAATATATATAATACAAGAAGGTCTGTTCTGACACAAAGTAAATTGGTCAAGCTAGTTGAGGAAAATGTTATTTTGATTAAAGAACAGAGTTGCTATTTTTGACCTATTGCCAGTTGCTTAAAATGTAAGTTTTGTGTGTGTGTGTTCTGTGTGTGTGGCAGTAGGGATGGAACCTATGGCTTCTATGCTTGGCAAGCACACAAACCACTGACTTCTATCACTAGCCTAAGTCTCAGAACCACTGTAATGCAGCCTTCTGAGTAGCTGTGATTACAGACCTGTGGCTACCAGACCTAGGAGTAAACTTAATTCTTGACTGTGATTTTGTGTGTGTGTGTGTGTTTTGTTTTCTTTGAGACAAGGTGTCTCCATTGGCCTAGATAGGCTACAAACTCAAGATTCCTGCCTCAGCCTTTGCTGTGCTATAATTACAGATATGTGCTACCTTACTTGGCCTAAAAAATTATTTTGGGTTGTGGTAATGGTGTAACTAGGAATCATAGCACTTAAATTCTAGTTCGCTCTCTTTTTATTTGCATTTAGAGACAGGGTCTTACTATATAGGCCAAGCTGACCTTGAACTCACCATGTAGCCCAGGTTGAACTTAAACTTGGAATCATTCTCCAGCTTCAGCCTTGGTTTACAGACAAACACCTGCACCTGGCTCTTTTGATTTTTTTTTTTTTTAAAGTAATACCTGTTTCTTATCTGAATTATCTCCTCGATGTGTTTTGTCTGGTGTCAAATTACAAATTACATTTGTAATTAGTTTTCAGCAGGGAAACTGATAGGAAGTTCACCATCTTTCTGACATGCTTTTAATGGGATTTAAGTGGAATTTTTCTTAGTGTGGGAAATAACTTACGTTGTTTTTGTTGTTAACTTTTTGTTTTGTTTCTGAGACAGTGTCTCAAATAGCTTGGGTTGTCTTTGAATTCCCAATCCTCCTACCTTCACATCCCTAGTACCAGGTTTACAACCAGGTGTCAGAGATCCCTTACTTCCTTTTAATTTTTGTGATCAAGCATTAGTAATGTCTTTTAGCCCCAGTCTTTCTCTACAAAAATAAAATTAGAAAAAAATATTTAAGAGCTAGAGAGAGACTTGCTGCTCTTCCAGATAAACTGAGTTCAGTTCCCAGCACCCACATGGCAGCTTACAACTTTCTGTAACTCCGTATCATCTTGTCTTTTGGGGCACTAGAAATGCAAGTGGTAAACAGACAATAAATAGAGGCAAAATACCCATACAAGTTTTAAAAACAGAAAAGACTTGAAAGACAAGGTAGAAAAGATGTTAGAAATCAGAAAAATTTTTTAAATAGTTTATTTCTTGTGCCCATGTGTCTTCTGGTGTACAAAATGAGGATGCATTTTTCTGAGTCTTGATCTGATTAGGTATTCCAGCTCTGATACCCATCTATAACTTTAGAGCAGAGAGCTTGAATTTGAGTCCCACCTACTTATCAATTGTGTCTAACTTTGAGGTCAACATAACTGTTAACCTGTCTCAGCTTTTTTTTTTTTTTGGTTACCTGTTTCATTCTTGAGGCATATTGTACTTAAGTGTTGTTTTTGTGGTTTTGTTTTTTTGAGAGACAGGGTTTCTCTGTTGTAACTGGTTGCCCTGGAACTCACTCTGTA
Source organism: Cricetomys ansorgei (assembly GCA_026225945.1). Lineage (NCBI taxonomy): Eukaryota > Metazoa > Chordata > Mammalia > Rodentia > Nesomyidae > Cricetomys > Cricetomys ansorgei. The sequence goes on from JAMJFZ010001133.1 coordinate 16,105,556, forward strand.
GGCCAGGCTGGCCTCGAACTCACAGAGATCCACCAGCCTCTGCCTCCTGAGTGCTGGGATTAAAGGATTAAACACCCAGTTTTTTTACTTAAATGACTGATTAATAGTAAGACTCACTGTCAGAATCCAGGAGATAGTATATTGGATAGTGACTTTACTAAGTGAAATGGATGTTTACATAGTAAGATATTTTAAGATATAAAACAGACCACCAGGGAATGTACAGAGGATGAACTTAATTTCTTAACTGCCATTACCATCACATGAAATCTTTAAAAGTAAATAGTGTTATTTTATTTTGAACAAGTGATTGATTGTTGGGAGAAAAAAAATCAGATAATAATTGTGGCCTAACTAGAGAATCCATTTGAAATTTGAAAAATTTAGGGCACAGATTTGTTAGGCCTAAGGTAATACAGTTATTTCTTTTATTTTTCCATTTTTAAGATTTGTTTTCCCCTCTATTAGCAGATGTGTTAGTTACTCTTGACATGACTGTATAGGACGTTGCTTTGGATAAAATTGGAAATGTTTAGGACTTTACAAGGCGTTAACTTCTATAAATTATGTTTGACTAATTTGTGTGTGTCTGTGTGTGTAATTTATTTTTATATATATGTGTGTATGGAGAGGTGTGGTATGCGCAGGTGAGTACAGGTGCCTGCCCTTAAAGGCGTCAAATCTGGAGCTGGAGTTGCAGACCAGTTTAGGACACCTGACACGGGTGCTGGGAATCAAGCTCCTGTTCTCTTAAAGAGTAATAATGCTCTTAACCATGCTCTTGCCAGCCCAGTGTTTGAGTAATTTTTGTTCATTTTTAGCTTGGTTGTTAGTGTTAGCAGCTTAAGGAAAGTAATTTCTGTGTAAACTTTAAAATTAGTAAGAGTAATGGTAACAAAAATGTTGAATTGTCCTCCATTCCTATAAAACAAATTTAAACAGCTCTATTTCTCTTTTTTGTACTTGCATTTTGTTTTATGATAGGGTTACTGTAATTGTGAATGGATTTTTTTTTTTTTTTTTTAAATTTCTTTTGACACGGTCTCCTCAGTATATGTCCCTGGCTGACCTGATACTCCTTACATAGCCAAGACAACCTTAAATTTGTATTAATCCAGCCTTAGCCTTTTGATTGCTAGGATTGATTATTTGTGTGTACCACCTTGCCAGGCTAGCAAGAGCCTGTTCTGCCTTATTTTTTATTTTGTTTGTAGTTCTTGGGATTGAACTCAGGCTTTGTGCCTGCTAGGAGAAGTGCTTTATCACCAAACCTTAATTTAAAATAAACACTTTGGTAGTTTGAGCTTATATTCAATATAAAATGGTTTGTTGTTACTGTGAGAACAGAAACACAGCCAGTGTTCCTGATTTTTGCAGTTCTGCCCTGGTTGAGTTGTGACAGAGGGTCTACTTTGTAGCTGAAGTTTATAAGTACTCTGATAAGGAAGTAAATCTATGTGGTGTGTACCTAGGTCTAATAGTGAATCACTTCTTTGTTTAAAATCAGACATACACCCTACCATCAACAGTGCAAGTCTTCTCTTCTCAATTTGAGAGTATAATTGCCTATGAGTGTAGCATATTCGTTCACTTTGTGCATCTGGAGAAAGCTCTTTGTGGTCCATGTTTAAGCTTTTATAGTGAAAGCAAAAACAAAAAAACCTCTTTTTATACGAACTGTTTTGTTTCTGTTTTTAAACCAAGTACTGCCTGTGTTTTTCACTGTTAAGTTTACTTGGGTCTAGTACTCATTTCTACCTCCTAATTATGAGAAAGATCAGATGAGCAAGGTAGGTATAGCTGTTCGTGTGCTCAGGATTTGATAGTTTATCACTGTATACATCTACAGATTTGATCACAAGATATTTTTAGTAGTCTATTTGAGTTTTGTTTGTTTTGCTTAAGTCAGTCTTTGTTTCCTTTCCTTAGCTCTTGTTTCTACTGCAGTGTATCTATATTAGCTTCCTGGGAACAATTGTCTCTGCCTCCTATCATCCCTTTGCCAACATCTGGCTTTTTATGTTGCTTCCAGGGACCTGAACTCCAATTATCAGGCTTGCACGGCACACTGAGCCATCTCACTAGCCATCTTTTTTTTTTTCTCAATTGCTTTATTGTTCCTGTGTTGACTTTATTCCTCAGGATGTTTGCATATGTCCAAGCTTAAAGTAGATACCACTTGGTTTTTAGCCAGCACACATTGATTGTTATGATAATCTGTAATCAAAATGGCTCATTTTTGGAGATAATACTGTGACATATGCCAGGTTGGTAAAGAATGTTTATGTCATTTGACATTGTATCCTTTATATTGCCTAATAAAAATATCGAAAGTACAGTAAGAACAGCTTACTTATTATAGTTAACTCTTTTAGGTGCCATTCTTCTTAGACTATGAAGGTGAGAGTGATGGCACATACTTACAATCCCAGTACTTGAGAAGCTAAAGCTGTAAGATTGTTTGAGGCCAGCCTAGGCTACATAGTAAATTTCAGACTATTATGTACGTTTTTTAGTGAGACCATGTGGATACGTGTACAACAGTATTTTCAGTGGAACCCAAGAGTTACTTTAACTGATATTTGTTGACCTTTAAATAAAATGTCTTGAAAAAGATACAAATGATAACTATAACTGTTTCTGTGAATATTTCTGTTTACAGTGGAAAAGTATGCCTTTATAGATTTGGTGTTTGAAATTTATTAAATGAAAAATTTTATGTATACATTAGAAATTCAAGGTTATTAGGCTAAATTGTTGTTTGTTGGCTTTTTTGGTTTGTTTTGAGGTGGCTTTCACTATGTAGTCGTGGCTGTTCTGGAACTCAAATCTGTAGACAAAACTGGCCTTAACTCGGAGATCTGCCTACCCTTGCCTCCTGAATGCTGTGATTAAAGGCATGTGTCACTATACTTGCTTATTAAGCCAAATAGGTTAGAGGATTTATTATAATAAAACTTCTAGGTCCAGAGAGCTGCCTCAGCTGGTAAAAGCAGTCACTATGTATATAAGCATGAATTTGATTTTGAAACCACAGAAGAAGAAAAGAACCGATCTGGAAATTGTTCTCTCACCTCTGCCAGCACATCCTGGTGTGAGAATACCCGTGTTCATACATGCACACACAAATTTGAACCAAATGTGGTGGTACATGTTTGTATTTCCAGCACTTGGGAGGCTAAAGAAAGGATCTGAGTTAGCCTTGGCTGCCCAATGAGAACTTGTATCAAAGATGGAAAAAGAAAATTAAATGGAATTCAGAATGCTGAAAACACAAGGAATACCAACTGTTAGGTTTTGCACAAGCTGCTTTGTTCTGCTTAGCACTTTTTTCCCCCCGTGTACTGCCTTACATAATAGTTATTAGGAGAACTGGAGTTTCTCATTTTACAATGAGAGAACTGGGCTGTTGGATTAAGTTATATATTATCTGTTGCAAAGCTGGTAAATGACAAATCTGGTATTTCAGTTTTTACTCTAAAACCCTACAATTTCTTTGTTGTTTTACAGTATTGAGCATTGCACCTAGGTTATGAGATATGTTAGGCAGATGTTCTACTACTTTCTACTTTATGTTTTAAAGACAAGTCTCACTAAGCTGCTTGAACTTGCTCTGTACTTAGCCATCAAGTAGCTAGGATAAAAGGCTTGTACTACCTGTCTTGGCTCAAAGTCCTGTATCTTAACATTTGGTAGTTAAATATCCTATTTTATATTGATAAGCTATCTGTATACTGCATATTGCTTTAACTTTATTACTAAAAGCAAACGGCCATTTTATTATATAGATATGTTGTCAAAAATTGTTTGAATTTTGAGTTTTCTTTTTTTTTTTTTTTTGAGACAGGATCTTGCTATAAAGTCCTGCATGGCCTGGACCACATTCTGTACACCAGGCTGCTGCAAACTTTTTGATTATCCTCTTATCTCTGCCTTTCAAGTATAGAAATTAGAGAGCTACCATGCTGGGTTTATGCTCTCATTTATGGTAAAATCTCTATATTTGCTCAACTACCATAGTCTTAGACATACTTTTTCAGTGTAATGTAAATAGGTGTTGAGACAAGTTGAGAGAGTGCATAGGTTCTTGTAACAGTTTAGATTGCCTGATGTAGTCTCCCTGAGGTTTGTAAAATTGTAACCTTTTTTGTGTGTGAAGCCAGATCCTCATTGCTGAAGGAACTAGTCTAAATCAGTCTTAATTTTTCTTCAATGAGTTAAGAAAAATTATTTGTGTGCATGCACGCGTGCACATGGGTATGCAAATAGAGGGCAGGGATTCTAGGTTCCGACTCTGTGTCGGGCCTGTGCAGCACTTTGACCTGCTGAGCTGTCTAGTTGTCATCTTCAGTGAGTTCTAATCTTGCATGTCATTTAAAGTAACTTGATGCCCTTTGTTCATTTCAAATTAGATGTTTAAAATCCACAAAAATAGAAAAACATACATTTATGATAGAATATTTTAAAATTCATATTTTTCTTTTTAATTTTAGCACTTTTCCAGCCATTAACTCCAGGTTCACGAGAATTTGAAGATGTTTTAAATATTCTCCATTCATCTTACCTTGAACCATCCTCAGTAACAAATTTTAACTATAGACGAGCTTGCTTGATACATAATGAACTTTTGGAAAGAGAGGTATGTAATTAGCATGGGGGGAAAATTTTTTTTCTAGAAATGCTAGTTTTTTAGGAAAGACGTTTTTTAAAAAGTTGCTTGACTGTATTATGTTTATATTAGTGAAAAGATTTTTGAAAGGATGGGGTCTCATTGTAGTTCAGAGTGGTTTGGAACTCACTGTGTAGTCAGGTTGCCCTTGTAATCCTGTCTTAGCTTTCCAGGTGTTGTAAAGGTAGGGGCAAGTCTCCTCCATGACCACCCTGTAGAAATCCTTACTGAAAGAGTATATACAAAGGGCAGCAGTTGAGCATGTTAGACAATGAATCCTAATTTCACATACAAATTATATGTCCTTTGAATTTAATACAGGAAAAGCCAGCATGTATAATTCTGAGGCAACACAAATGGAACTTTAGGATGTTTATTATTTGTTGCTTTCTAACAGATGTGAAATGTTACAGTTTGGTTTTATACCAATTGGTTAATGATGCTACCAAAACTTAGCTTTGAAAATCTTCCTGATGGGCACTGTTACCAGTTCCTAGAGAAAATAAAATTTTGATAGTTTGATGTGGTTTCATGGTATTGTAGGGATTATTTGTTAATTATGTATGGAAATTTTATTTGAAGTTATATTTAATGGTTGAAGATGCAGCCTTAATACAAATACAAAATGCTAGCTATTCTATAGTTTAAATAGATAATATGTTAGATTCTAAAAGTAAATCCAGCAGTTTAGGTTCAGTTGCATGGAACATATTGTTAGACAGGGATCCCCATTCTGTAACAGTTTGGCCTTGAACTAAACGGCTCTTCCTGTGTCAGCCTTCAGGCTGCTGGCTTTTCAGGTAAGTGCTACTGTGCCTGGCTTAAATAAATTAAACCATCTATTATATTCAGTGTCCCATGCTAAGTGGGAGATAAAAAGGTAACAAAAATATCACTTTATAATCCTTAATTAGAGGTATAGTAAATTTTTAATAGAAAATCAGCTAAAATTGGTAAGTACTAGATGCTCGTGACTATTCTATATGGGGAGTTAAAATGGGAAGAAATATAATTGAAGATTGAACAGCAGAAAGCATAGACATAAAAATATTTTTTATAATTTAGGTTTTCTTAGAAAAATTTCTTTAATTCTAAGCTTAATGAAACAATCAGGCTGAGTATTTATAGATTTAATTTCTTCTAGTTTACAGAAAAGAGAAGAGAACTGAAGTTTGATGGTCGTTTGGATAAGGAACTTTCAGAATCTTATGCGTTTCTCATGGTTGATCGGTACCAGGTGAGATAATTTTTTTTTCCCATTATAAGTCACTGGTTTCACAATTACTTAATACATTTGATAAACACAAGTTCAGGTGCATACTGAATCTCCTAGAGCTAGACTCATAGGCAGTAGTGAGCCATCTGACATGATTGCTGGGAATTCAATTTGAGGTCTCTGAAAGAGCAGCATGAGCTCTTAACCACAGAGCCATCTCTAAAGCTCTTGTTTGTTTTCTTGAGACAAGGTCTTGCTAAGTAGATCAGGTTAACCTTGAACTTGGGGGCATCTTACTGCCAGTCTTCTGTGTTACAGCCATTCACTGTAACCTAATGTTTTAGAAGGAATGATTCAGAGGGGCAAAGTATATGTTTTGTAATTTCTTTTTCAAGTGTAATTGCTATTTCTCTGATCAGTTCTGTTTTCTTCCCTAGAGCATGCTTGATTAAACCTTTTATTTCATGAAAACAAGACTGTCTTTTATAATGCTGATTCTATGTTCTTACAGTCATTCCCCCCCCCCCCCCCCTTAAATTAAAAGTGTGGTTAACTTTATCTTTAAGTACTTTTCTTGGGGCTGGAGAGGTGGTTCAGAGGTTAAGAGCACTTGCTGCTCTTCAAGAGATGAATTCCCAGCACCCACATTGGCCTGTAACTCCAGCTCCAGAGAAAACATTGTCCTCTTCTGCTGTTTGGGGGCACTGCCACACACACAGATAATTGCACATGAATAAAAATGTTAAAAGTAAATTTTAAAATAAATATGTAAATAAATATTTTGCTGGTCTTATTTTCTTCTGTTTGTGAGAGTATCTGCCACAAGTAGCATAAACAAAGATGAATTTCTGATAGGATTACTTTGGGAATTTAAGCAAGTTTTACATTAATAGCTGAAATCTGTGAAATTTTTGTAATGTATAGTTTAGAAGATTATATTTTGAAATTATACAAATTTTTATTGTTCTATGAAATTGTTCTAGAAACAGTTCTATCAAACAGAAGTGTTTTGTTTTCTTAGGTTCAAAGCATATGTGAAAAGGGATTGCAGGTGGGCCAATCCAAAATAAATGTTCTTGGCAGTCCTTCCATGGGTAATTATTATTTTTTTTTCTTTTATATTTAACTACTATTACATTGCCATTTAAAATTTAATGTAATTTACCTATAGTCACTAATTAAATCTGTATATACTTTGCCTATAGTCACGAATTAAATCTTTTTTTTATGTTTTCAAATGAGAAGACTAGTATTAAGTTCTGAAACAACACTGGTTTCATTTCTTTGTTCCTGATTTTGCATATTTCTAATTGATGTAATTGATCAAATGTTACTATTTAAAATGTTTTATTCTGGTCAAAATGATTTTGTAAAATGTGATCAATTTCTTGTTTTGCTCTAGTTAAACATTAGCTATCTAGTGTCTTTAGTATTGCTTTAAAAAAGTTGTCATACCTCCTATCCCTTTTATTATTGGTTATATATTTTGTGTTTTAAAAATTTCAGCCTTATTTTTCATATTCAAATAATTTTCTCTTTCTATTAGGTATCTATCTTTGTAGGTATGCAGATCTCTTACAGGCTAATCCTTTGGAAGCTGGGGCAGTGGGCGATGTTGTTATTTTTAAAATAATGAAGGTAATTTTAACTTATTTGTACATATCAAAGACAGCATTTAATTTGGATTTTAATTTTAAGTGATTTCATGACTTTAGGAGTTTCAGTTAAAAGTCTGTATTTGGTAGTATATAAGATACTGTTTGCTATCTTTTAAAAATTATGTTCATTTATTAATGTATGTGTGTTTGGGTGCACATGCTACAGGATACATGTGAAGATCAGAGGAAGACTCGGGGAGTTAGTTCTTCCCTTCCTCCTTGTGAATCTGAGAATGAGACTCAGGTCATCAGACTTTGTGTTTTTACTTGCTGAGCTAATTCACTAGTTTTTTGGTATGTGTACTCTAGCTCTCATTTAAAATGTTTTCCAGAGGAAAGAATGAAGAAGAAAAAAAAAAAGAGTAACATGTTGGTAATATAAGTAGGCGAACAGTTTAATAGCACTGTATTTCCTTATTATGATAGCATATAGTAAAAATCAGGTTAAGTGGAAACTTAAAATGTTTTCTTTATTTTAGGGTAAAATAAAGAGTATTTATGATCATCTGAGTGTAAAAAGCTTGGAACCACCTATGTTAAGTAAAAATGCTCTGGACCCTACACCAAAGCATGAATGTCATGTGTCTAAAAATGCCAGTAGAATTACATCCCTTTTGGCTTACAGAGCCTATGAGCTTACTCAGGTATGTATTTGGATCTGTTTTAATGTGAAAGATTTATTGTATTTATGCGTGTCTGTCTTCCTGTGTGTGCATACAGGTGCTTGCACTTGTAGGTATGGAGGTCGGAAGAATGTCAGATCATTCAGAGCCGTACTTACAGGATACTCTTGTCCTCACAAGCATGCAAGCACTTTTAACTGCTAAGCCATCATAACAGCCTCATCTTACTATATCTTGAAATGCCTGCCTTTTGGGGCCCTAGAAAAATCTTGTTGGTGAATAAAATTTGTTTTCAAAGTAAAGGTCAAGCTCCTTGACTATCTTAATTCCTAACACTTTGTTTTATTGTTAGAATGAAGAATTAGATTATATTTTTAAGCCTTACCAGATATGTGTAGTTTTGTTCTCTTTTTCAAAAAAAAAAGGGGGGGGACAAGGCAGTGGTGCACACCTTTAATTCCCAGCAGGAGGCAGGTTGCAGAGGCTGGGTGGATCTCTGAGTTCGATGTCAGCCTGGTCTACAGAGTGAGTTCCAGGACAGCCAGAGTTACAAGACAGAAAACTTGCCTAAAAAGAGAGGGGGGGGGGGGAAATTGAGCTAAAGTCTCAGTAGACTTTAGTAGATCCAGGCTAGCCTTGAACTCACAGAGATCTGCTTCCTCTGCTTACCTAGTGCTAGTATTAAAGTTGTGTACCAACATGCTCAGCTTTTTGTTGATGTTTGTTCTGGTTTTTTGAGACAAAGTCTCTCTGTGTAGTCTTGGGTGGCTTGAAACTCACTATGTAGGCCAGACTGGCCTCAAATTCAAAGAGAGTTCTCTCTTGCTTCAGCCTCTTACATGTTGGTATTAAAAGAGTGTGCCACCACACCAGCTATTGCATTTTTTGATACAGGGTCTCATGTAGGTCCAGCCTGGCCTCAAACTTGCTATGTACTGGAAGCTGGCCTTGAGCGCCTTCCTGACATTCCTGTTTCCACTGTCTGGCTTTTTTTTCCCTTTGGTTTTTCGAGACAGATTTGTGTAGACCTGGCTGTCTTGGAACTCACTTTGTAGACCATGCTGGCCTCAAACTCAGAGATCCACCTGCCTCTGCCTCCTGAGTGTTGGGATTAAAGGTGTGCCACCACAGCCCAGATAACCTATTCTAATATATATGTGTGTATTAAAATAGTATATAATTTTTACACAGTATGTTTTAATCATATTCTTTCCCCTCCCCCAACTCCTCCCAGATCTTTCTTACCTCTCTACCCATCCCCAACTCTTATTTATTTATTTTCAAAACAAAACCAAACAAAAAGACCTGTGGTTGGGGATTTTAACTAAAACACCATAGTGATTTTGGTAGACTCAAAATGTAATTAGTTACTAGACTTTCTAAAACTTTTAAACTGAAGTTTTGTATTTCAAAAAAGTTTTGGAAGAATTTTGAGAGAAACATTGAAAGAGTAATTTCCTAGGGGCTAGGACTTGATTATAGAGTCAGACGTTCTGTTAAAGCAAAAAGCGGTTTTCTATGAGTCACGTAGCTCCAGCACGATGACTGCGCGAACAGGGTGGAGAAGAGGCTTCTGAGCAGTGAGACTGTACTTGGACGTCCGCATCTGCAGTCGCAGTCTTTGTGAAGCCTCCTCTATTAGTCCTCAGTTGTTCCAGTTTTCCTTCTTTTGCATCAACACAGAAAATGGCATTTAATACTGGTTTAAATTTTGTCCTTAGTATTTTACTTTTTATATCAAGTTGGCCTTTCTGGGCTCACTTAGCTTAGGCTCCATTTTGTAATAGTATTAGGAAGTTAATTGCACATTGCTGTTGTCAATTCTTCAGAAGTAAGCTTCTGGGATAACTTAGTATCTGGTACAAAAAAATGCATGAAAAGTACTTTTTTTTTTTTTTTTAAGTGAACAAGGTCAAGGAAATTTTTCCTGCTAGAGCTGCTTAAATGGTGTTGGGTTTTTAATAAATATATCTACTCTACTCCTTGAATTATTCTAAAATGTTAAGTTTGTGCTTTCATATTTTCAGTATTATTTTTATGAGTATGGCTTTGATGAACTAAGACGAAGACCAAGACATGTTTGCCCATATGCAGTTGTGTCTTTTACTTACAAAGATGATATACAAACTCCAAAGTTTGCGTCTTCATTGAGGTAAGACAGTTTTACAGAGAAATAGTTCAGAAGCTACCTTTGCCCTCAACTTTTTTTTTTTTTTTGACATTAAATAGATGTTTTCAGAAAGTTCTTAAGTATAAAGGATAGATCATTACTGTGGAATTAGGAACTAAAATTTGCTTTAATTCACCTAGCTAAGTTGTGGGGCTTTTCTCTCTCATTGTTTAGAAAGTTTATATGTACTTTAATAAATAGCAGTTTTTAAAAGTGAAAATTTTAACTGATTTTTGTGGTATATGTCCTAGTACTTGAAACATAGAGGTCATCTTTGGTTGGCTATGTGTGAGTTTGAAGCCATTTTCGTTACATGAGTCCCTTGCCTTCCCCAAAAAGAAAATTTATATTTTTAGCTCTCTTAAAAATTGAGTGAAATATGTAATGGAATGCCTAGGCATTCCTAGTTTTTAAAGTCAGGTGATAATTATTTTATTTTTGAGTTCATAAATATACTTAAAGTAACTTTTGAAACTCCTGTTTTAAAAAAAATCACATATCTTGATGCATATTTTTTAGGGTGACCTACTGGTTTGGCTTTAAAGTCAAATGTGCCTGATGAAGAGCACTTTGATTTTTTTTCTTCTGTTTTTGTTTGTGGAGAAAGAGTTGTACTCTATACTTTAGCACAGCTGGCCTGGAGCTTACTATAGATAGCTGAGGCTGAAGACTGAGAAGATCTTGCCTCAGCCCCCCAAGTGTTGGTATGAGCCACCAAGCCTTACTGGTACAGCACTTTTTTTTCGAATTCATTAATAAGCCCTCAATACCTCTACAAGTATCAAGTCATGTAATGTGGAGATGAATGTGTTCTTGCTTTTGTTTTGTTTTTATTTATTATAGCATTTTTTAAAACTGATCTTTAAAAGACAGCACTTACGAGGGACTGTTAATTTTTTGTTTCCTCTGTCTCTCTTTCTCTTTTGGTACAATGTTTCTGTGTAGCCATGGCTGTCATGAAACTCGCTAAGTAGACCAGGCTGGTCTTAAACTCACAGAGATCATTTGTCACTACCTCCTGATTGTTGGGAATGCCTGGCTCCTTTCCTACATTAAAAAAAAAAAAATCCCTTCTTTTGACCCCCAGATTGTTTCAAACAAACACTGATGAAACTTCCCATCTGATACTATGTTCCATGAGGACTTTTGCCTCAGGATCCCACATTTACTGGTTCTTTCTTTTCCCCAGTTCCTGCATAGCTGTTCCTTATATTTCCTTTAGCCTCTTCTATCACTGGCTGTTCTGATTTTTTTGTTTTTAAACTCTGTACTTTGTCTTTTTCTGCATAGCTCTTGAAACCATCATCTAATAAACTACTTGTTGATAATTACCTTTGTTCATCATTAGATTGTAAATTGTTTGAAATGAGACACTGTGTTCTGTTTATACTTAGAATTTTGTTACCTAGAATTGTGCCTGTTAAATAAGAGCTTAAAGTTAAATATTTATTAAATAGCTAATGGATATATTTACACGGAGAGGCATGCTGCTTTTTCTAATCTTATTTCCAAGATATAGTCATCAGGTATTAATAGTCTTGTGTCCGTTAATGGATACTTTTCAAAATATAAAACAGCTTTCATAAATTTTTGGCATATACAGTAATAGAACAGTAAGTACTTTTCTAAGAATTAGGTCTACTAAATTTTGAAAAGAGTAAGTTTTTTTTACTTGGGAGAATTTTGTTCTGTAGTTCCACTGGAAACAGTGGAACTAGAAATTTACAGGTTGGTACTATAGTTCAGTTTAAATTGCTTGCTGTTCACGTGTGAGTTCATGGGTTCCATCCCCAGCACTGGGAAGTACAGCAGCAACAATAAAAACATAGACAGCATATCAGGGTCCTAAATGTTATCTTTCGTGTTGTTTTTAATCAGTAATAATTTTCCTTTCTTTTTAAAATATTGTAGATCTAACAGCTTTAATGCAGATAGAAACATAGGTAAGAGTCTTTTTTTTTTTTTAATAAGTTGAAAGTATAAACAGTGAAAGAGTAATAAGTGTTTTTATTTTCATGCTGAAAATTTGAAACATAAAGCAGGTGAGATGGTCATGATAAAATGTGGCATCAGTACTTGGTCATTCAAACATAAGGACTCCTTTTAGAAGATGCTGCTGCTTCTGAAGATTGACCAGAATTTCTAGCACCTGAATTGAAAAATAAATGATAAATTGGGTTTTACAATTGAACATTTTAAAAACATTACATTCACCAGAGGTTTTTTATTTCGATAAAATTTAAAATAATATAGTCTCCTTTGGGATAGTGACTGTAATGTTTGTGTTGTGGGTTCTGATGAGGGCCCTCAAACAGATTGGCTGTTCTTTGAAGTTGGAATATTTTCTTTTTTTTGTTTGTTTATTTGTTTAAAGGGAAAAGATACCTGAAACTAAAATCATATTTTTGAACCTTTCTCTGTAGGGCATGTAACTTCTGTGGGGTTATTTTGTACTTACCTCTTATTTCTAGATACTTTTCACTTCTAGCAAATATTCACCTTTTAGGCTACCAAGCAACTGGATTCTTATGTCTTTTGTTTAGATAAATTTAACTACACCTTGTGGAAAGGACAACTTTTAAATAAAGGGAAACTTCTGTGTTACATTTCTTTGAGGTCGGCCACTCGTACTTTTTTGCCTGTCAAGCTGTAAGTACATTACATTAAAAGAAAATGGTGGGAACAGGAGGGGAGGATACTATGGAAGGGAATAAGTAAGAACAGAGTATGATGACTTACAACTTTTTATTTAATATGCTAACCTAAAAAATTAATTTTAAAAAATTAAAAATAATAATTGACTATCAGTTTCTTCTTTAGTTTTTTGTTTGATTGTTTCTTTTTAAAAAAATCTGTTTGAGTTGGGTCGTGGTTGAGCATGCCTTTAATCCCAATACTCAGCACTCTGGAGGCAGAAGCAGGCAGATCTCTTTTGAATTCAAGGTCAGCTTGAGATCCAGTCAGAGTTACAACAGAGAAACCCTGTCTCGAAAAAAAAATTTTTTCTTGGTTTGAGATTCTGTATTGGAACTCACTATATAGCCTAGGCAGTTAATTGCTTCAGCCTCATGTGTGATAGGATTTTAAGTGTACACCACTATTCCTGGCTTGCTTGCTCTTTATCTTTTTTCAGTTTTAAATTTTACTGTGGTCTGTAAAAACTTAAATATAAATGTTAATGTGTTTCTAAAATGGTTGATTTAGTAACTTCAGAAAGTTAATTGGCAAACAAGCTCTGGTTCTGCACTTTGAAGATGGCTAGTCAGATGTATAGTGTATTCTTAGTGGTTTTAAGTCTGAAAGATAAATTTAAAATTGTATTCTTAGATTTAAAAGTTTGTATATAATAGACTTAAAATGTAACCAGTTTTTGCTATGTGTGGTGGCACATACCTGTAATCCAAGTATTTGGGGGGTTTAGGCAGAGGATCTTGAGTTAGAGTCAGTCTTGGGTGCATAGTGAGTTTTAGACCTCTGTGTTACACAGACCACAGTAAAACCCTGCTTCAAAACAAAAAAGGGATGGTGGTGGTGGAAAAGGGGAGGTACTGGCTAAACACTTACTGAAAGAGCTTTGATGTGGTAAGTTAATCTATATGCACTAGTTACAATTCATATAAGATATGGTAAAAATTTAAGTTTATTGTTAGTATGACAGAAAGTGGTATAAATGCTTGAAGGTAAGGTCAGTAGTAGAATGTTTTCCTATCATATAACACTTGGGTTTGATTCTTACCATCTCCAAAAGAGAAGAAAAACTATGCCAGCGCATACTTGAACTGTAAAAGACAACTGTTTATTCTTTTTGTTAGTAAAATTGGCATGTATGATTAGCGTCTGACTTAAGGATGTGAGGTTGGCAATATTGCCAGTTGCTGTTTACCTGTATTAGGTCCTCTTTAGAATAAGGTGAGCTATTATTTAATACATAAATTTTCTCATCAGGTATATTTTATTTTGTTGACCTGTAGGCGAGGTCTCAGGTAGTGTAAGCTGGTCATAAATGGACTGTGTAGCAGAAGATGACCTTGAATCTGATCCTCCTGCCTTCCCAAATGCTGGCATTTCAGAGCTGCTCCACCATACCTAGTTTATATGATGCTGGTGATTGAGCTTAGGGCCATCTGTATGCTAGGCAAGCACTGAAGCAACTGAGCTGCATCTCCAGCCTCCACCCTCATTAGGTGCATTTTAATGTATCTGATAACATTGCTAGAGTTAAAAATACAGGTATGCCAAACATGCTTTTATATTTTCTTTCAGTCCTGAGAAGTTAGATGTTGAAACAGTTATGAGTATGGATTATTTGAAACAGAAAATTCCTCCTGCATTGTTTTATAAAGACACATACGTGGGTCCTAATGAAGGTAAAGTAATTTCATTTTACTAAAATATGTAAGAAGCAGATCTTATTTGAAATTTTACTCTGTATTTTTTCTTTGTGTCAGTTTTAAAGAATGGGATGTACTGTAGCCTTTATGAAGTTGTAGAAAAGACAAGAATTGGAAGTAACATGGAGTGTTTACTGCAAAAACTGGAGAAAGAAAAACTTGTGAGTGGAAAAGCTATAAATATTTCCATTATCTCTTGAAAATACTATTTTAATAAGTTATCGTTAATATTTCAGTTTATTTTTGTCTCTTGAAGTCTTACAAGGTCGATTAGCTGTTCTCATTTACTTAATAGTATTTTACTATTGGTAGTACTTTTTTAGTTTGGAGACAGGCTCTTGCTATGTAGTTTTGGCTGGCCTGGAATTTGCTATATAAAGCAGGTATTCTTACCTAGGACAGTAAAATGGGTCTTTGTGTAGACCCATTTTTATTATACTTTGTGATTTTAAATGTTGTGTGGTTATCAAAAATATTTACGGAATACTGAATGAGAGATTTCTGAATAAAGTTATTTAAATGTAGCTTGAAGAGAGATACTAGCATTTGTTTCTGAAAGATTTGTTTTTATGTACGTATGTTAGGATGCATGTATGCATATATGTGTACTGTGTGATGCCTGTGGATGCCAGAAAAGGATCCTCTGGGACTAGAGTTACAGGTAGTTGTGAACCTCGATGTGGATGCTGGGAATCAAACCCACGTCCGCTGCAAGAGCAGATGCTTCTAACTGCTGAGCCATCTGTCCATGTCTGCTAGTAGCATATTTACAGATTCAAAAGAACAAGACACTTGGTAAATGTTTAAGAGATACAAGAATACTGGACTGTGTGGGAAGAAGTAAAAGGGAACTACGTCATTCAGTGTCTTTGAGCCAGTATTGACATGGAAATTTGGTTTTGAACGATATAAAGAGAGTAGGGACAGGGCCTTGAATATGTATACAACATCAGCTCTTTCTTTTTTAAACATTTATCATGGCATGGTTACTACTAATAAAAATCAAACATAAATTCAAAGGGTGGTAGTAGATTGAATTGAGAAATCTAGAATAGTAAGACTGAAAGGGATATTTACTGAAAGGTGTAGTGTCCAGTGTAATAGATACTGAGAATACCTGATTTTAGTAGTCAGGTTAGATGTCAGATTGTGATATATTGAAGAATGACTGGAGAATGAATATGTGACACCAATATGTATGATTTAGCTAAAAGAGAAGAGGTAGTTTTAGAGCAGGGAATTGGTTGTTTCTTTTCAGGAGAAATGAATATGGTCACCTAAAGAACACTGGCATTCCACAGGATATGCTACTATTGATTGCTGTACTCTATTTGTTTGAGACAGAGTTTCTCTATGTAGCCTTAGCTTTCCTAGAACTCACTCTGTAGACCAGGCAGGCTGTTTTCAAACTCAGAGGTCTGCCTGTTTCTACCTCTCAAGTGCTATAATTAAAGGTGATGTACCACCACACTCAGCACCATGATTTTTTTGAGATTAAAAAATAAATTTGTAGCTTGAACATGATGGCATACGCCTTTAATTCCAGCATTTGGGAGGCAGAGGCAGGTGGATTTCTGAGTCAAGGCCAGCCTGATTTATAAAGCAAGTTCCAGGACAGCCAGAGCTGTTACAGAGAAACCTTGTCTCAAAAATAAATAAATAAATAAATAAATAAAGTAAGTAAGTAACTGTAAGTTTGTTAATTGAATTCTTCTAATGTCCTGTATTCATTAGTGTCTTTTACCTGTATTTTCCTTGAGAGGCTTGTGTTTTCCTGCTAATTTGAATTTTGTATTTTTTCTTTCATTGTATAATATAGGGCTCAAACTTCATTCCCCACACCAAATAGATAACTCCTCAAATCATTTATTGAATAATCCATATCTCTTACTCTGTGTGCATGTCCCTGCAGGCTGTTGCATCTTGGACTTTGAGTTCTCAGTAAATGCTCTGCCTCTGAGCTACATCTGTATACACATTACAGTATACTTTCTCCTTGTATGTTTGGAGATGTCATTCCTATTTATTTATACGTTGACTTTGTCAGTTTGGTATGAGACTTAATTTATTTACTTTCATTCATTCTTGCCTTTTTATCTGGGAGATATATCGTTTTTCTTTTGGGTTTTTTTTTTTTTTTTTTTTTTTTTTTTTTTTTTTTTTTGTCTTGGGTTTTTTTTTTAGTGTTTTTTGTTTGTTTGCATGTTTGTTTTAGTCTTTTGGTTTAAATTCCAGGTTTTAGAAACATTGTCTTTATTCCTTTTTTTTGTTTTTTCAACTAGAGGTTTTTGA
This sequence comes from Cricetomys ansorgei, assembly GCA_026225945.1. Taxonomy (NCBI): domain Eukaryota; kingdom Metazoa; phylum Chordata; class Mammalia; order Rodentia; family Nesomyidae; genus Cricetomys; species Cricetomys ansorgei. The sequence goes on from JAMJFZ010001133.1 coordinate 16,122,575, forward strand.
TTTTTTTTTCCCTCCCTTAGGATAACACCTTTTTTTTTTTTTTCTTTTTCTCCCCATTTATGTATTGGTGGGGGTGGGGGTGGGGGTGGGGGTGGGGGTGGGGGTGGTTCTGTGGTGTGTTTGTGGAGGTCAGAGAACAACCTGCCTGAATTGATTCTCCTTCCACCAAGTGCGTTCTGGAGATCGAACTCAGGTTGTAGACTTGGTGGCAAGTGCCTTTACCTTCCCATTCTCCCTGTTCTGCCTACTCTCCCTCTGCCTTCTCTCCCTCTCTTACTTTGGAGAAACAGTATACTCTGTGTAGCTGAAGCTAATCTTGAATCCCTGATTTCCCTGCCTTGACCTCATAAGTCCCTGCCTATGGTTTTAGTGTTCACTATTGTTTTTACTTTGATACAGAAATGTGTGTTTTAATTTGTAAATATATGATACACTTTTGCTTTCTTATTTCCAATTTAATTGCATTTGTAATCTGAACAGATGGTAGTCTGGTGTTTGTTCTGATTTAAGTTCCATGTGGTCCTCTGTTCATAAGTATGCATTCATAGTTATTGAATTCCGTATAATTCTGTGTTGACAATTTTTATTTATTTTGAAAGAAAATGGGAGTTTACTAAGAAAAAGATATTTTCATTTGTTTTGAGACATAGTCTTGCTGTATAATCCTGGCTGTCATGGAGCTCATTATGTAGAACAGGCCAACCTTGAAATGGTGATTTTTTTTTTTTTCCCCCCCTGCTTCTGGCTACCAAAGGCTGTGATTAGTGGCTTACCATACCTTTCCATGTCCAAAAGAAGGTTTTAATATGAGTACAGGTGTGAGATTCTAGTCTTGCACAGTGTTTTTCTTCATGTTATTGGGATTGAGAGGTTGGTTCTTAGTCAAAGTATTTTTCATTGGTAGATTGCCCAACCCCTGTAGTACTGAACATCTAGGACTTCACATCCATTAGCCCACTACTCCCACAAAACTGTAACTCCCAGCCCCCTCCCTCCTTGTTTTTCTTTTATATTTTGATAAAGAATCTGAGTTTCCCAGGCTGCCCTTGAGCTTGTGGTCCTCTTAGCTCAGCCTCCCAAGTAGCTGAAAGTAAAGGCCTGTGCCACCAGATCTGGCTTTCCGGTTGCTTTTTTTCTCTCCCTTTTTGCCTCTTTCTGTCTGTACCCCCAAACCCCCATGTTTGTGCATGTGTGTGTTACAATTACAGTATCTAGATACTGATTTCTTATGCATCCACTGTTGTACATACATATTTTTTTGTCTGTGGATTTCTGTCATTTCTGGAGAGACTGCTAGTTTTATATCTAGTTATGCCTCTCCTTCATTCTCCTTCATTCTCTCCATATCTGTTAACCTCCTGTGTTTTCCATACTACATTCTAAGTAATTGTCATATCTATCTTTAAAAATTATATCCTTAGAAATTTTAATTATCTGATTTGTTGTTTTACCCATTTGTTTCTGATTTCACGGCAGTATTTTTAAAAGTTATATTTGATTCTTTTTGGATATACCTAGTTTTCAACAAGTTCTTTTTTCAGATATATTTATTGAGTACATATTAAGGAGCAGACACAGCTCTTGAAGGTACACATTATATTTTAGTATTCTTTACTAATGTTTTTGTCAAAATTCAACATGAGTCATTTTTAAGTGGGCAGTAATTTAGTAGTTTTGAATAGATGACTATTTTTGACTTCTATTACTGTTTAATTTCATAATATTTTTGTAATCCCTGTAGGAAATCTTATAACCATTAAGCATTGACTCTGCTTTCTTCCTCCAAGCAAATAATAATTTATTTGTATGTAATAAGTATTTCATGTTCATGAAGTCATGTACTATGTGACTTTCAGTGCCTGTGTTCTTTTACTGAGTATATATCCATGTTATAGTATGTTTGTTTGTTTCATTCCCTTTCATGGCTGAATAGTAAGTAGTTCATTATATGGATAATGTCACATTTTGTGTGTTTCCTGAGTTTTTTCCTCTTCCTGACTATTCAGGAATACATTTTAAACATTTGTTTATAAGGTCTTGTGTAAATATATTTCATGTATTTTCAAATATGTTTTGTCTATAAATACTTACATGATGTTATCATTTACATCTTGTAGTTGCAAGTTGAAGCCTTTGGGAGTATGAATCTTTTTCCTACTGAATCTTATTTAGAATCGCTTATCTTTTTCTAGGATAAGGGATATAAGATTGTGAGCTAATTGTGTACTTTCTAATATTTTTTTAAACTTTATTTTTATGTGTTTGGGTGTTTTGCCTGTGTGTATGTCTGTGAACCAAATGAGTGCTTGCTGCTTGCAGAGGCCAGATGTGTTGGATTCCCTGGTTCTGAATTTACTGACAGTTGTAAAGAGACCATTCAGATGCCAGGAATCAAACCTGGGTCCTCTGGAAAGCAATCAGTGCTTTTAACCACTGAGCCTTTTCTCTAGCTCCTCTAACGTTTGTTCTTGTTCCATATTGTTTATACTTTTTGTTGATATTTTGGTTTTTTTTAGACAGGGCTTCATTTGGTTCTCCTGATTCTACCTTCCAAGTACTGAGATTGTATGTGTGTGCTACCATGCCCAGCACCTGTAATGTTACCTACAAAGTCAAAATGGTAGAATAGAGTAAAATGTACAAATTATATTAAATAAAACTTTAGAGGGAGAGCATGGTAGTCAAGCATAGTGATGAGAGGCAACAATAGCTTCCAGGATTTTTTTTTTCTTGTGGGGCTCAAATATGTCTCTTTGGGTTTATGCTACAGATAGGACTGGTAGGGCTTCTGGTTGCCTTGGTGTTTTTTCTGAGTGTAGATTGCTCATACACAGTGGTTCTTTATAGGAGTCTATAAAACAGTAAGTTTGTAGAATTTGTAAAATATGGTATTATATTTGGAGTGAATGTGAAGTTAAAGGCAAGTAACTAGTTTTCCTCAGTGAGCACAGATTCATTATGCTATTCTAACACCTAGAACTTGAGCAAAATATAAAGAAAAAGCATATTATAATATTTGGAATATTTGGGATCAGAGTATTTAGATTGAAATACTTTGTACTTTATAGGTACATTGTCTACATGTGTACTCAGATAATCTGTCTGTGGCTCTAAGATTAAGATTGTAATTATAATCATCTTTCAGCTGATACTGCATGTCTCCTAGCAGTGATGCAGCCTGGCCTAGAAGTTTCCAGGAGACAAAGATAAGCCACTTCAGCATGTCTATTAACTTTTATAAACCTTAAAACAAAATCTTACTCTTGGCTTAAGCTCCCTTTCTGTCAGAAACACCTGACAACTAATCTATGCTGAATGTAATTATTTTTAAAAAGGGAAGGTCCTAAGATGGACCCTGTCTTAGTTAGGATTTTATTGCTGTGGAGAGACACTATGACCACAGCAGCTCTTATAAAGGAAAGCATTTAATTCGGGCTGGTTTACACTTCAGAGGTTGAATCCATTGTCGTCATGGAGGGAAGCATGGCGGCACACAGGCAGTCATCGTGCTGTAGGAGCCTAGAGTTCTATGTCTGATTGGCAGGCAGCAGCAAGAGAGAGCCACTAGGTCTGGCTTGACCTTCTGAAACCTCAGAGCCCACCCCAGTGACATACTTCTTTCAACAATGTTATAGAAGTTTATTTTTAGTTATGTTTAAAATGGTTTTGTGCACTGTTGGGAAAAGGGCTGCTTAGGTCTTGGCATTTGTATTGTCTGCAGGTGTTGGCTTTATGTAAAAGATGTTTGATTCCTCATTGTCTGCATGTGCTATCAATAGAACACCCGAGGAACTTAGGTATCCTCCTGAGATGAGACACTCAGGGTTCTACTGTCCAGGATGGTGCTTGCCATGATAGTGGTTCCCTCTGCTGTGGTCTGGCAGGGTGAGCCAACACAATAGGTGTATAACTACATAACAAGACCACACCTCCTAATAGCGCCACTCCCTTTTGGCCTATGGGGGCCATTTTCATTCAAACCACCTAAACTCCCTAAATTTGTTGAACAATCTCTAGGTTGAGATCTTTCTGACTCATTGATCTTCTGAACTCCCACCTCCACCCCCAATTTTGGCTCATGCTACCAGTGAGTCTGCTCAAGCTCTTGGTCTTGAGAGAGCCTGGCTAGAGTACCAGTTAATTTTTTAATAGAACTAATTAAAGGGAGGAGTTCTGGGGAAGCTGGCTAGGTGGAAGCACCTTGAAACCCCCAAACATGCCACTGAAGTTGAGTCTTTTTGTTAGCACAGTCACTTTTTATCTTTAAATCATGAGTTCATATGGTGACTACTATTTGCATTTTTTTTTTGTTGTTTTTGTTTTTCGTTTTTCAAGACAAGGTTTCTCTTTTGTAACTCTGGCTGTCCTGAAACCCACTCTGTAGACCAGGCTGGCCTCAAACTCAAAGAGATCCACCTGCCTCCTTCTCCCTAGTGCTAGGATTAAAGGCATGTGCCAGCAGTGCTACCACAGCCCGGTTTATTTGCATTGTTGGTAGCAATTCAGGTAGCATGGTTTTCACAGTACAAATATCCTTTTCTGTTCAGCTTATACTGTAATCCAGAAGGTATTTAGTAGGTCCTAAAGTAAACGCTTTGCATTAGATTGTTTCTTTTCCTTTGACAAGTGCCCTCAGATATTTTTTTTTTGTTGTTGTTGTTGTTACTTAAAAGAATTAGTTAAAAGAATATGCACACTCAGAGATGTTCCTGGCTAAATTGGAATTCTCTGTTTACTTGATCTTACTTTTTTTTTTAATCTTCTCGATGTCTATTAAACATTTACCCTACTCTCCTTACTCTATTCTTACCCTTGAGCTAATCATGAGTACTTCAATGCTTGCAAACTGTCCCTCATTATAATTTGCCCTTCCTTATAAGTTGCCTATTCTGCAATCTAAGCGTCTTGTCAGTATGCCTATTCCTCAAAATACAACTTCAGTACTCTGTAAATCTTCCTTGGCTGCCTTTTACTACCATAAATGAGCTGTGCTTTTCCTTTCTTGTGGCTCTGTAAATTTTTTTTCAAGATTTATTTTATGTGCGTGAATGTCTTGCATATGTGTATATGTGTGTACACTTGCCTGGTCCCTGTGGAGGCCAGAAAAAGGGCTTTGGAACCCCAGGAACTGGAGTTACAAGAGGCTGTAGTGTTCCTTGTGGGAACTAGGAACGAAACCCTGGTTCTCTGCAAAAGAAGCAAGTACTCTTAACTGTTGATCCGTCTCTCCAGTTCTTGCTTTGTAAGTTTTTTGGGGAACTTCTCTGTCAATTGTAATTACGGGTTATTTTGTTTGTTACTTTCTCTACATAGTTAAGAGACTCTTATGATCAAGGGCCGTCCACTCTTTATCTTTTCATCTCTGGCAGGTAAACTAATGCAATGTGAACTGCACTCAATTAAATAACCGTAGGATTGGATTCTGACAATGTATTTCATTTAACATTATCTTGAATTTTTCACAGGCAGTTATTTCAAAGCATGCTTCAACCAAATGTCCAGTATAGTGCCTTGCAATTAATGTCTTTTGAACTGGTGAGAAATATTAGAAGTCTCTATATTTTATCATCAAGTTGTTTTTCACAGTTAATTATTTCAGTAACATCCTCAGTATATTATAAATACAAGTTTTCACTTGATGGGAATTGTCTTAACAGTGTGGTAGTTTTAATGCTATTTAATGTTTTGCCGTAGTGAAGAGTTTTAGCCTTATTTAGTGGCATTTTCTTTAAAGAATGATTATAGTTCTTTATGCTTAGTAGAAAGTGTTGTATCTACTTTAAAGTAGTAGTAATAATAAGGTGGATACAACTTCTGTCTCCCCAAACTGCAGGTTCTTGTTAAACCTTTAGGAGACCGAGGATACCTTTTTCTTCTCTCTCCTTACCAGATGATTTCTCCATACGGTAGGTTGTCTGACTTAAATTTTTACAATTAAAAAAAAAGTAGCTTAAATACCTTGCTAATGAATTTGGTTTCTTCTGTTTTTTTAGAACATCAGACTGTCAAGTCTCGAGGCCTACATGCTTTGTTTCTGTTTCAAGAACCGAGATGCCTAATTATCTGTACGTTTTTTTTAATGGTGAAATAAAATTGCTGGTAGATATATTATAGAAATCTTCTTAGTAAGCTTACATTCTATCTTTTTCCACATCTTATTTTTGGAAATATTGGGATTATTCTGTGGAATTAGCAATATAAAACATGACTGTGATGTGTTTCCTTTTCATATTTTTGTGTGTGCCATTACTCTTAGCTTTGAAATTTTTTTATCCCTTAACCATTAAACTTGTTTTTTCAGTTTCATTACTGACTTTTTATTGTAATTGTTTCAATGCTACAGCTTAGTTAAGAATTTTATGTGACACATTTTTCTTTAACTAATTTTTGCATTCAAGTTTTAGCGAATTTAAAGTGTGGTGTGCCATATTAAACATTAGGCCAGCCAGGCGGTGGTGGTGGTGTGCGTCCTTTAATCCCAGCACTTGGGAAGCAGAGGCAGGTGGCTCTCTGAGTTCTAGGCCAGCGTGGTCTACAGATAAGTTTCAGGACAAGCCAGAGTTACAACAGAGAAACTCTGTCTCAAAAAAAAAAACCAAAAGAAAAAATACAAAAAAACCCCCCAAAACATTAGACCATTCAAAGATAATGAGAATTTGGGATATTTATGTTAGAAAAGATTTTGCTGTTTGCCCTTTCTTACAACAAACTTGAATGCTATATCAAGGAATTGTCACTAATGGGCTTACTTTGGATTTAGCCTGGATTTTTGAGTTGTGGCTACTCAGTGCATGGGGGAATGGGGAAATGAGTAGAGTTAAGGCTGCTACTTTATAAGAAAAAGGAGTGACAGTGTTGTCATTCGCAGGACTGATACTGTTTAGAATCTCAGATCTTGCTTCTCCGCCCACCCCGTACCCTTTGGAATTTTCTTGTCACCATTTGTGTTGACTAGGACAGAAGAAAGATTGATAGGGGATTTTTGTCCATTAGAAATCTTTTCTACCTTTTCATTTGTTTTCATTCCTGGCCCATTTTAATCAGAAGTATGCTGCTAGTCATTTTTCTATACTACATGTGTATCAGAAGCTGACACTTAACTGACTCAACATTAATGTTCAAATACTGTTATACTTCCGTAGTATGCAGATTTGTATTTGATTATCAGTTTTCTTATTGCTAATATGGTTTATTTTTTTTGTTTATTTGCAGCACAAAAAGGTGTAACAAGTGCAGCACCACAGGAGAAGCATGAGAACATATCAGATATATTAAAAATAACTCAGTTTTTGCAGTTTGCTTTGATTCAATGTCGAAAGGAATTCAAAAACATAAACACTATAAATTTTTATTCTGTTGTTGAAAAATACGTAAGTGAATTTTTTAAACGAGGTTTTGGTTCAGGTAAGCGAGAGTTTTTCATGTTTTCATATGATTCGCGATTAGATGATAAAAAATTCCTGTACTCAGCACCAAGAAATAAGTCCCATATTGACGATTGTTTGCATACCTACATTTATCAGCCAGAAATGTATCAGTTACCTATTTTTTAAGTTAAAAGAGTTATTTGAAGAAAATAGAAAACGTCAGCAGTTTAGTCCACTTTCAGATTATGAAGGTCAAGAAGAAGAAATGAATGGTTCAAAAATGAAATTTGGAAAACGGAATAACTCAAGAGGCGATACTACTGAATCTGGACAGCCAAAGTCCTCTCATTCTTTGGACTATGATAAGGATAGAGTCAAAGAATTGATTGATTTAATTCAATGCAAGAAAAAAAATGTAGGTGGGGACCCAGATTCCGAAGAGACGAGAAGCAAAAATGTCTTGAAGAGAAAGCTTGAGGATCTGCCTGAAAATACGAGGAAGTTTGCCAAAACCAGTAGTTCATCTGAAAATTATCATCTATATGAAGGTAAAATAACACACTGGTTTTATGATATCAGCCAAAATACATAACCTTTGTTCTATTCTTTTTCGTGTTACAGAGGTCCTCAAATTAGTAAACCTAAGAGCAAAACACAAAATGTCCTGGGTACTTGGTTGGTTCAGATTTTATCCTTTTTTTTTTTTCTTTTTTCTTTTTTTTTCTTTTCCCCTTATCTTTTTTGAGGTAGGATCTTCCATTGGAGCTTTGGCTGGTGTGGACTTCTCACCAGTCTTCCTGTCTCAGCTTCCCAGAGTGTGCAATTACATGCGTGAGCATGCCTGCCTTCTTGTTAAAGATTGGTTGGTTAGCTTTTAAAGTTTTTACAGTTATTAATCCTGTCCTTAGAAATTTTACACTATCATAGCAGGTAAGTCACTGCAGTGGCTGTACATTTTCTGCTGTTATCCACTCTTGAGCTTAATTTTTGCCATTGCTAACATTAGCCTTTGCAATCTCTGACTTTCTTCATTCCATTAATATGTTTCTTTTGTTGTTTGCCTGTCCTTTTCCTTCCCAAGATGCTAAGTTCCAAGTGTGTTAGGGCTCAGTTTTTCTTCGTAGAATTCAGGAAAACACAAACTACACTAAATTCAGTTGCCTTGTAACTACCAAAATGGGTTCAGAATCCAAATACGAGAATTTGGTTTGGTTTGGTTTATTTCGTGTTTCTACCTTATTGTTGGCCTCCCCAGTCTGTTGACAGACTTCAATAATCATTTGTTCCTTGGAAATATTTGGTTGGTCATGAACTTCCTGGACTACAAATCCTCACGCAGCTAAGGAGTAAAAAAGTTGCCTCCTGTTTTTGTGAAGAAAACTATATTAGTATATTATGGCTATTTATTTGTGCGTATGTAGCGGCTTTCACACTGTTTTGGCACAATTGCAGCAAAGCCTGTGTATGGCCCATGATGTTTAAAAACATTTACTGTCTGATTCAATATAGAAAACATTTACCCTGGTATATGTCATATTTCTGAATTATTTATTTTAGGCTAATATGATTAGATGCATTCAACAGTTTAAATCAGACCTTGAAGTTAGTTCCTATAATTTAATCCCCTCCCCCCCACACACACAATAAGAAATGATTGTTTTAGGCTGTTGATTAATGAATGGACCCTTCTGAGCTTTAAAATGAAATTTCTTAGGTTCATACATACAATTACTGTTTTGTTGTTTTGTTATATCCTTTTCAGTTGATAGAAATGGGAGACTCTTGTCATAGTCTGTTAAAGTATTGCAAGTAAGTTAAATACTTACACAGTGTTTTATTATTTTTATACTGGTAAATTCATAAGCATGAAATGTTAGATTGGGGGTTTGTTTCATGTTCAGGAACCTTAGATGTTGTAATTCACATTTTGTGCTGATTTCCTATGGTAATGATGATTTTCAATATTCTTCCATTTCTTACTGAACGTTTTACTTGTCTTTTGAAATGTGTTTGTCTGTGACTAGTTTGGACAGATTAATGTCCTTGATAATATACTTTTATGCTTTGATTGAACCAAAAGCCTAGCTAAATACATGCTAAATAAGCACTCACCTAATGAACTACATCCCTAACTCTCTTTACTTTTTGAGACAAGGTTTCACTAAGTTGCCCAGATTGGCTTTTAACTCATTCCTTAGATCAGGCTAACTTTTAAACTTGTTCTCTTTCCTTGGCTTCCCAGGTAGCTGGGATACGCATGCGCCACTATATGTCAAGCCTTTACTTTTATTCTTAAATTGTTCATTGTGTTAGTCATTATACGTATACTCTTTAAGTTTAAATTAATTAAAATGAAATAAAAACACATTTCACTAGCCACACTTGTATATAATATTAGATCATACGAAGGGAGCACTTCAGTCATTGCAGAAAGTTCTTGTTTACAGATCTTTGTCTGATGGAACTTTTAAGCTTTTTTTTTTTTTTTAACTTAGGTATCTGTTTTCAGTGTTTATGTCTCATCTCTTTTGTGTCCTTCCTGGTTTTTAAATTTGATAATTTCAGTATCTTCTCTGTATTAATTGTTTTGTTAACTCAGAATCAGTTTCATCTTCAGTATTTGGCTTTTCAAAGCTTTGTTTCAGACTAAATAGGGATTGGCCATGCTTACTGCTCTTTTATGTGCTCTTCAAATTTTCAGAAACAGTTAAAGGACACACATATTTGTAAAATCTAAGTCTAAAATATTTTAGTCCTTACCCATAAATATCTTACAGTTAAGTTATATTGATTTTTAAAATATATTAATTTTCTCATTCTGTCATATAACTGAATATACTGTCTTTTAAAATCCAGGCAATGACTTTTTTTTTATTTCTTTTTTCTCAGAATCTCCCCAGTCCACTGGCTTACTTGGACACGATCCCAACTTGAGACTGCAGCAGGAAGATGTATGTAACACTGGAGACATCCACAAGCTTTATAATTGGCTTTTAGAAGCACTAGCAAATGCACGACACTCAGATGCATTCCTGACAGATACAGTCAACAAGGCCTTAGGATTGAGTAGCAGTGGTACCTGTGAAGAGCTAAGGCAAAAGTGTGAATATCAGTTGAACCCTACTTTAGATAAGAAAGAATGTGAGCAGCCTGCTTGTACAAAAATTGAAAATGTACATTTTAAGGGTGCTCAGAGCCCATTGCTAGAAGTTGATGCAGCGACTTTAAAATATCCTACTCTTCTTTCTACCGGTGAGGTAGGCATTGACCATAAGCTACATTTGAAAGAAGTAAGCATGTCTTTCTGGTTATCTTTGTTTGCTTTTGTGTGTGTCCAAGAGAAAGTGTAGGCATACTTCCGGGAAGGACTTTTCCTTTCAGAAGGAACTAAGACATACCCTTGCGTAAAAGTGTTTGTCCAGGAGGGTGATTCTTAGCTTTTCTTGTTGAAAAAAAGGTTAAAACTGAAATAATCGTTTTTTGTCTGTTTATGTGCTTTATAACCTAAAGTTTGCCTAGCATGATAAAACTAGGGTAGATAGTTTGTCAGGTTGGCATAGCAGGAGTTAATTCCATAATGAAATAAGTCCTTAAACAGTGGCTTTTTTCCTGCTATAACAGAATCAAAGTGAGGCAGATGAAGCAACTGAACTTGGTAACAGTGTTGCAAGTTAAGTGTTACATATTGTAGCCTTGGGGATTATCCCTGTGGTGATTTCAGGTTTGATTATTAAGGAATCCAGTTTTATGTATAGTTTGTACTCAGTAGACAAGTATCTTCCTGCATTAGTCCTTAATTTCCTGAAAGAGTGGCTGAACCATTGAGGATAATACCAAGACAGCACCACATTCTTGAGGGCTTATAGCTAATTTATTCTTCTGCCTTTAAATAAAAGTCATACATGCGTGTCTTAGCCTTTCTTTATGTAGTTTTGGGATATTTATTTTAGGGAGAAGATAGGAGGTCTATATGGTGGGCATTGGGATATTAACCTGTATTGTTAATATTTCTCAATATGTTTAACAAGCATGCCCACTTTTTATGTAACTAAGTTTTATTCCTGATCATTTAAGTATTGCTTATTGGCTATTGTTAAATTATAATAACAGAGCTGAATTCATGTGGCCTGTAAAAATTCAAATATAAAAGTTTACCAGTAACTGCTTTAAATCAACACCAGTTTTGTGTGTGTGGTGTGTATTATTTATTCGTGTGTTTTGCCTGTATGTATGTGTATGCCTTTGCTTCCTGAACAGGATTATAGGCAAACACTACCATTCTTGGCCTTGGCAAAATACATTTTAAAATTGAAGCTAAAGTGTTATAACTTTACCATGTTGGTTTTACTCATTTGTAATGTTTAGACTGAAGTTTGTGCACCTGATGTGAGGAAGCATAGTCTTGACATTTAAATTAAAAGGAAAGCAATTGAGTATATGTACTTTTATTTTTAGGATCCAAATTTAATTAATGTCAATAATTTTGAAGAGTGTAGTCTCTGTCCCACTGTTTCCATTGAGCATGGATTCCTTGGACAACATTCTAAGTCAAATAATGATGAAGAAACAGAAATACATTGGAAATTGATTCCAATTACAGGTAAGGAGTAGTATACTCAGTCATAGGTTTGCTTCCTTTTACTTAGGGATCAGTTTCCTGCAGAGTTTCATCTTTTCTAGATTCCAAGTCTTGGGTCACAAGGTACTTGTCTTACTTGGCTCACCTGTGAATCTTTATTTTGAGCAATACATTATTTATCACTATTACCATTCTTGGGTGGCAAGTATCTGAAAAAGAGCCCATTAATAATAGGGATTTAGGACATAGTTACTCTTGTGGAATTTAGCATGCATATTATTAATTGAAAACTTGACAGAAACTGAATTTGGAGAAGGAGGTATTAGAGTGAAGTGATGCTCTTTGGGTAGCCACTACATTTCAACTTAGTAACCTAAACTTAACTACAACAAGCTATTTGTCATCTAGCAAATAGTCATGTTGAGGGTCATCTGTGTGAAGGAAATTTGGTTTCCTAATGCTTCATTCTAGAGCACAGCCTGAAATGACCCAATGCAAATACCCCATGAAAGTTTACTGAACCCTTGGTGTTTGACAGTTGTTGAAAGGTTATCATTTGTTATATTCTTACTTGCCCATGCACACACTGCATGCTCTTAATTAATATTCCAAGTTCTTACTCATCTTTGTTAGCTAAAAATATTTGGAATTGTTTTCTGGGCACATCTTTTCCATTCCTATACTCTTATTTAACCTTTGGAAAGAAATGGAAGAAAGAATAGCTTTTTTGCTGAAAAGTAGACTGGCCTGTGACTTACAATCTATGAGACCTATAGAGATTCTGAGAAGAATTTTTAAAACTTGATGAGTTTCCATTGGCTTCAGTGCACTGTTCATACCTTACTGGAGAAGACAAGAGACCCTAGACCTGATACTCTTTTATGAAGTGGAGACATAATGAGACTTTGAAATAAAGTAGAAAAGTAGTTTAGTGTTTATCCTAACCTTTCTTCATTAAAACACCATCATAATTGCTTTGAATCATTTAAAGAAGTACATATATATAGGTGTTGATTTTTCCATCACCTGAATGGTCATTTCCAGTGACCTTTCAGGAATGTTCAGGCCAAAGAAGGAATATTCCTTTGTTAGCATTTATGGTTGTCTGAAAGGTGCTTAGTAGGCATCATTAGTATCTGAAGAGAATCTACAAATCTAATGGATGCTTTCCTCAGGAGGGAATGCAAGAAGCCCAGAAGACCAGCATGGGAAACATGGTGAGAAACAAACACCAGGTGAGAAGGCTCACTTTGCTTTTCTTCTCATTGTTCTCTTCCTCAGAATTGCTACTTGCATTCTGGTTCTTCATCAATAGGGCATGGATTTACTTTGTGCTCCATACAGAGAAGTTCAGACAATACATTTTTTTTTTCCTTTAACTATCATTTTAAAGTTAATTTAGTTGCATCATATATTATTGTTACAAATATAATCTGTATTCTGGCCTATCTGATCCAGTGATTTAGGAATATGAAAATGTTTTTCTTGATGCATTTCTTCAGATATTTTGTAAGAACCAATCTTTATTTTAAAATACCAGAAGGTGAAAGCCATTTTTTTTTTCCTTTTCATGCTCTGTTTGTAATCTTGGAAAAAAAAATTTTTGCCCACTTTTTCTTTTAAGTATAAAGCTGACTTCTCCAGATAATTAAGATGCTGAAAACTATTTCCAGAAACAAATCCTACTGGTTAGTTAGTTGCAATGTAGAAGACAATCTCTCTTGTTTGAGCTCAGTCACACGCAACTTCTCTCTGCATGTGATTGTGAGCATTATTTTCTTGCCTGAGGTTGATAGTGATCTTTTTTTAATGTTTCCATTTGTTTTAATACTTTTAAATCTTTTTTGTTATTTTAATTTAAGAAGAAAATTAAATGGCTTTCTTAGTAAAATCTTCCTTAGTAATTTAACCCTTCTCATAATTTTCTTCAAGAAGATCTTTATCTTCTAGGAAAGATTATTTTTAAAAATTCATGAGGTAAGAAAGTACACAAATTTTTAGTGTACAGCCCAGTAATGTTTACATATGTATAATCTGTGTGCCTACCACCCAAGTCAAGATGTAGAATATTACCAGCACCTCTGGGCCATGATCTTTCCATTCACAACAGGTGTCAACTAACCTCACTTACTTTACCATAGTTTTAATTTTGTGTCCATAAATTGAATCCACTCATACCTCTTTGCCTCTTTGATTCAACTTTATGTCAAGGTTTCATCGATGTTGTGTATTGTCAGTAATTCTTTCTAGGAGAACCTGTTAACTTGTTTAAACTTCATAATGTTCCATAGACATACACCTTTTTCTTCCTTGAGGTACTGTGTTCGTATTTTGTAACGTGAAGTTAGATATAAATGATGTTACTGTCTAATAATGCATTCTCTTCACATGTTAAAAGTTGAATGACTGGTTCTTTAATTGATGACAATCAGTAAAATAAACCCATTATAGATACTGACATCTGTCTGTTAAATCATTTATTGATGATGATAATGCCTTTTAAAAAGTGTTGATCTTAAAATCATATGGAGTATTTTGTGCAAACTATAATTAAATTTAAAGAGGTTTATTTGGCTTGTAAGTGGCATATGTAGGTGTGTATGAGTACATTCAAATGTGTGGAGGATGTGCATAAAGTATATATGGCGGCCAGAGGAGAACATTGGTTTCTTCTCTATTGTTGTTTGACTTACTGCTTTGAGACAGGATCTTCAATGAACCAGAAGCTTGTCCTTTGAGCTAAGGCTCTTTTGCTGTCAGGCTCCTAAGGTCCACCTGTCTCAACCCCACAATGTTACAGGCTTTTTATATATGTTCTGGAGATGTGAACTCTGGTCATAATGTTTGCTTAACAAGTGTTTTTACCCACTGACCATCTTTCTAAATTTTCCTTTTCCTTTCTTTCCTTTTTTTTTTTTTTTTTTTTTGAGACAAGGTTTTTCTTTGTAGAACTGGCTTCAAATTCAGTTTACTTGCTTCTGCCTCCCAAGTGTTAGGATTAAAGGCATGCGCCTCACCCTGGCTTGTTCCTAGAAATCTCTAATATGGAAAACTCTACATGGGGACTTAAGTTACATTAATTTTTTTTTTTTTTAAAGCTGCTGAAGTCCATATCCTGATATTTTCCCCAGTGGTGTGATGGCTCAAACCTAGCTCTTATTTCAAACAGTTTGATTGTTTTAATTAATCAAAATAGTTGTTCTGTATTATCTCATAGGCTGAGTCAGGAAGATTTATGAGTTTAAAGCCACCCTGACCCTGTCTGATTAAAAAAAAAAAAAAAAGGGAATGCATATACTTTGCTTCAGTTGATCAGTGTTACCAATTTCATATGTGCCGTTCTATTTTATATGTATTTTAAAGTATTTTTTTAAAGTTGTAAATTTAAGGATAGAACATTCAGTACTCTTGTGACTTATAGAACTTGAACTTTATAATATACATTTCATACAGTTTTAATTCTTTTTGTTTTTGTTTTTTCCAGACATGGTTTCTTTGTGTAACATTCCTGGCTATCTTGGAACTTGCTCTGTAGACCAGGCTGGCCTTGAACTCACAGAGATATCCGGACTGCCTCTGCCTCTCAGTGCTGGGATTAAAGGGGTGTGCCACCACACTTGACTACAGTTTTAATTCTTGACAAATTTTTACTTTCTTTCTTGCTTTGACCTTTGGGCCTGTTGATCTTACTGAATAACTGTCTTTGCAGTAATTTAATGAAGTCATCATGACATTGAAAACAGTGTGAGGAAAATAAAAAGGGAATTTTATGTGCAACTACATCTGAGCATGAACTTGAATTGTGAATTTACTATAGTATTATAGGTTTGAAAATTTATAATACATTTTCTGATTTAGAGTCATTGTTTTCTATACGACAGTAGTGATGTGATAGAGAATGGTGTTGGCTAAGACTTACGGAAAATTTCTCATTTTTCAAAGTTTTAAAATTGTTAGTCTTTTAGATAAAGATCTTGACTTAGTTTTTTTCTAAATATATTACTATTAAAGTTAGATATATTTTCTTCTTATATTTAAAAATAGACTTAGGGTACTTGTTTTGAAAATAGTTTTTAAAAAATCTTAGGCTATGGTGGTACACGCCTTTAATCCCTGCACTTGGGAGGCAGAGGCAGGCAAATGGGTCTCTGTGAGTTGGAAGCCAGCTTGGTCTACAGAATGAGCTCCAAGACAGCCAGAGTTAACAACAGAGAAAAACTCTCTTGAAAAACAAAAACAAAGCAAACAAAAAAAAAGTAATCATGTTTGAATTTATGGGAAAACAGTTTGATCTTACATAGATTGAGCCAGTTATCACAAGTCAAAGGTTGTAGCCCCATTAGCACTGGATTAATTCATCTGTACTTACTTCTTTTGGAATTATTTATAAGGTAGGAGGGTACTATCAAAGGTACTACTCAATGCAGCTATGAAGTCTATTCAATTCTTATTTTGTTGAGCCTTTCTTTCCTGACAGAATGAGTCTGTTATGTTGTAGGTAATATCCATTAACCAACGTATATGTGAGAGCCAGCCTAAAAACAGATACAGTTAGTTTCCTAAGATCTTAAATGCTACAGTTGGGCCTTCTAGTTGCCTTGTACTTCATTCTTAAACTAATGTGGTATTATCATTATTTAGCCATGGAATACAGTCTTATAATAGTCTGTTAACATCAGATGTACAGAATGGTAGGAAAAATAGGGAAGTGACTTAACATGCTTATGCCAAAGAGGCACTTTTGAACACTTGGAAAGAAAGCAAAAAAACTGATTTCAGTGTTACCCCTCTTGAAATCTAAACTGTAGCCTATAAGGACAGATAGGAAATAGGGTTCACATAGTTTTTTGAGGTTTTTAATTTACTTTGCAATGCATATTTTTAAATATATATACTTGAGCTGATATATTTTTTATTGAGTTTTTGTTTTTAATGTTACCCATTTGGATTGCTCTTATAATAAAAAACTCTTCTTATATAGGAATGAAATCACCAGGAGAACAACTGGTGTGTTTACCACCACCGGAGGCCTTTCCTAACGATCCCCGGGTAATAAATAGAGAAAGAAGTTCTGATTACCAGTTTCCATCCTCTCCGTTTACAGACACTGTAAAGGGTACCACTGAGGCAGACCTGTTGACAGGTCGGGTGGTAACAGTGGAAGAGCAGTGTGTGCCAGCAGCAGAACCTCCTACAGTGAGTGAAACTACAGAAAATACAGTGTTAGGAGAGTTCCATCTCTTTTCTAGGAAGATAGAAGAGATTTTGAAGCAAAAGAATGTTTCATATGTTAGTACAATTTCCACACCTATCTTTTCTGCACAAGAGAAGATGAATCGCCTGTCTGAGTTCATATGTTCTAAGACTTCTAAAGCTGGTGTACAGGAATTTGTAGATGGCTTGCATGAAAAACTAAATACTATTATTATTAAAGCATCAGCTAAAGGTGGGAATTTGCCACCAGTAAGCCCTAATCATTCTCATACTACAACAGCATTGAATCCTCTGGGAAGGCATGTTGTATCAATTTCCTCAAGTGACTTCAACAGTAAAGACCTTTTTGAGCCACTTTGTCCTGAACCTTTAAAAGATAGCAGCTCAAATGAACAGTATTCCTCTTCGACTGAAGTAGAAGTGAACCAGCCACACCTCTGCAAAGAGTTAATGTTGACTTCTGATCACACAGTACCTGGCGATACTGCCCTGGAATCAGTAGAAAAAGAAATAACAAAATCACCCAGTGATATAAACATATCTGCACAACCAGCTCTTTCAAATTTTATAAGCCAGTTAGAACCTGAAGTTTTTAATAGTTTGGTTAAAATCATGAAAGATGTCCAGAAAAATACTGTGAAATTTTATATTCATGAAGAAGAGGAGAGTGTACTTTGCAAAGAAATAAAGGTAACTAATGAGAAGGTAATCAATGCTATATAAACTTGATGGTTTGAACTCTAAAATTGAATTTTAATGGTGGCCATAATGTATATTCTGAATTTAGTAATCATAATTGAATACAATAGGAGACATTGTATGATCTCAGTATTGTAGATGTCAGAATTTTTTTTTGTGAATTTTAAGGAATTTTATATATATGTATATATATAAAACTATAAGGGCCTGAGGCTGCAGTACAGCAGTAGGTAGGATACTTGTGTCTCATGTACTAAGCCTTCATAACATTGGGTAGGAAGAAGCTTCTGGTCATACTGCAGACTTACTTAAAACTTGATTTTGAGATTAGATTTGTAAAAAAAAAAAACAAAAAACAACTCTGAGGTTTTTATTATTAGTGGACTTTTATGAGTACTCTGTAAGTACATCTGCTTGGTAGAAGAGGGCATCTGTTCCCATTATAGATGGTTGTGAGGTACCATGTGGTTGCTGGGCATTGAATTCAGAACCTCTGAAAGAGCAGTCAGTGCTTTTAACTGCTGAGCCATCTCTCCAGACCAAATTTTTGTATTATTGGATGGTGCATGTATGTTGCATGTATGGAGGTCCTAGGACAACTTGGGATAGTCAATTTTCATTACTACATGGGTCCTGCAGATCAGACTCAGGTAGTCAGGCTTGGCAGCGAGTACCTTTAGCTACAAAGCCATCTTGTCAGCTTTGACACAGATATTTTAAATAAACTTGGTTACTTGATTTTTAATGAATGAGAAGGAAAAATACAGAATAAAGTTTCTGGTGTTCATCTCATATGGGGTTTTATCAGTCAAATGGAAACAACTGTCCAGAAGTAGCATAGTGATTTATCTTTTTTTTTTTTTTTTTTTTAATGTGTCCATCCTGAAGCTTCATTTGTCATTTCTTGATACCCTGTCTGTCTAAAGCTTTTACTGAGCAAAAACTTCATGGTCATGAAAGACTTGCAAAGCCATAGAATACCATTTTAGGTGTTTGGTCTTGTGGTTTTGAAGTAATTGCTTGTGCTCATTTATTGAATTTATTTACTGTGACTGGAGTTTCTGCCTGTTATGTTAGAGGAAGCAGAAAGACTATAAACAACTGAAAAAGGATGCACAGCATTGTTATGCTTTCCTTATGTCTCAGGAAAATGAAAAAAGACTTGGTTGCATTTTTGTCCTGCATGATTGAACAGTCAGCTTCTTAAGTTTTCCTCCACAATCTAGAAACACATTTCTAATGCAGAACTCTGGACATAGCTACATGTTAGTGTAGTGCTAAGCATGAGAGTTAAGTTGGACACTTAAGAATGTATTCAGTGGAATTCTCCCTTTTAAAACATAGATTTTTAAACACCCAGGTGACATCTATATTGAGGAGATAGGAAAAACAATTCCCTAGGGATGGTGATTTGAATATAGCTTAAGTTATTATCACTATTTACATAGAATAAGAGATTATTTTACAGATCTTGTAGAAAATTAGATTGGAGAAAGATTTGTAAGATAATCTCATATTTGTAGAAAATTAAATTGGAGCATTATTTTTTGTTATCTTAAACATGGTTTCACCATGTAGCCCTGGGCTATCTTGGTTAGACTTTTTTTTTTTTTTTTTTTTTTTTTTGTTGAGCCAGGGTTTCTCTTTTGTAACTCTGGCTGTCCTGGAACTCACTCTGTAGACCAGGCTGGCTACAAGCTCACAGAGATTCACCTGCCTCTGTCTCCTGAGTGCTAGGATTAAAGGCATGCACCACCACCACTCGGCATCCCTGGCTCTGGCTATCTTGGAACTCATATGTAGACCAGGCTGGCCTCAAACTCAGAGATCCACCTGACTCTGCTTTACGAGTGCTCCTGTCAGGGCACTTTAATTCTTTTAATCAGTATTCACTGGACATTTTCTAGCGAGGTTATTAATAACAATTTAAACTTATAAATATTTCTGAAATAAACTGTTAGTATATATGTTAGCAGTAGTATCCAGAGTAATTAGAATTTTCTTAAATGTAAAAATATGTCACCAGCCGTCCTGTCAGATAATTTAATACCTTATCACTAATAAACAAAAGTAATCAGATCTTCCTAAAATCTTCAGGGTTTAAAACAAAGTCACTGTGGAAAATGATGTTCACATTAGAGTTACACAAAAATGTATGAATGTTTCAACAGGAATGTTGAAAGAACGGTAGACCACTTATCAAGCTTTGTTTTAATTATGCTATCTGACCAGCTCTGTTAATGTTGAGAAAATTAATCTCCTACATCTGTGAAATGAAGAATGTCAGGTGGAATGTAACCTCCAGGATGATGCAGTTTGCTTCAGCGCTCAGGGTTCTACCAGCAAAACAAAGTGCAAGGGACCTCTTGGAGGGCTTACTATCTTTGTTAGATGGGTGAGGCTGCTGTGTTTAAAGGTGTAAACTTGGCAGAATTGGCTAAATTCGTTTGTGGATAACATTGCTCCTACTAAAAGTGTCACATGAATTCTTCTTGAGTTGTTATGGATTAAATGATCTTTGGTAGTCATACCTGTGATCAGAAGGGAAGTATTTCTGGTAATGTCACAAATAACTAAGAGCCGGTCTAAGGAAAGGAAAGGAGAACAAGGGTATAGCTAACAGTGGGTCCTGTGTTTACCATAATAATGGAGGTAAGTAGTGGGTGTCCTGGGTTTACTATAATAATGGAGGCAAGTGGGCCAAGAATCTGGACTAACCCATTGTTCTAATAGCAGTTTAGCTTTGACTATGTATGTGAAAATGACTGTTCAAATTGTGTAAGAGTGGATGTGATGAGCTCTCTGGTCCTCTAAAGTTCATAGTGTTCTAGGTAAATCAGCTTATCGTGCCTTTTTCATGTTAAATGATGTTTGCTAAAAAGTTTGTTAATGTTGACTTATTTGTTTTTCCTTAACAGGAATATCTTATCAAATTAGGCAATACAGAATGTCATCCAGATCAGTTTTTGGAAAGAAGATCAAACTTAGATAAATTATTGATTATTATTCAAAATGAAGACATTGCAGATTTCATTCACAAGGTAGACTATTAAGTCCAGTTCACTATTTTGTCTTCTAAAACTACCCTATAATTAAATCTTATTCTGAGAACAGAGCTTTTTTTTTTTTTTTTTAAATAAAGATAAAACTTAAGTACCTGTCTAGGAGCCAGCGTGTGAGAATTGTATATTTGCAAAACCTTAAGTTGCTGTATGTTATGAATCTTTCCTGTCATTCATATTAGTTAGGATTAATAGATGTGCTGGATTCTTAAATGTAGGTGTGAGGGGTGTTCTGCTAACTTTTCATACTGTTATCTGTATTTTGATGACCAGACAAACCTTTTTTGCCGTTGAGTCCCCATTTACCTTGGATTTGGAAGTATTCTGTCCTGATCTTGGGAGCAAGTCAGTTGGGCTTTCATTACTAGTCTAGCACCATAGGCTCTGCTCCACCCCATCTTTTTGATACAGTATCTCTTATAGTGTTGTGTACATAAAGGGTTCTTAGTACAGAAATGTTGGTCAAATATTAATTGTGTGACTTTCCAGGGACAATAATGAGCAATATTGTATTTTAGGCTTTCTCCTTAGGCTGTTGTATACTTAAATACATTTATTAGTTAATTTATCCATCCAAAAAAATACTTGGTTTTGTTTGGTATTTAACAGGTACCTGGCTTGGTGACTTTAAAGAAGCTCCCATGTGTTAGTTTTGCTGGCGTTGATAGCCTGGATGATGTTAAAAATCATACATACAATGAGTTATTTGTGTCTGGTGGCTTTATTGTGTCTGATGAATCAATTCTAAATCCAGAAGTTGTCACAATTGGTAAGAATGAGTGTATTACTTTCAGTATGTAATTTCAGGGATGTGGTTGCCCTAGGTTTTCAGGGAAAATTAAAACAGGGATTAAAAAATGTATTTCCTACTTATTGTGTCATTCACAGTTAGCTGGCTTATTTCTATCTTTTCCTATGGTTTTATGACTTCAAATTTCTTCTCCATTCTTTCGTTATATATAAATGCTTTCGTGTAAATTTGGTGTACACTACCTGCTGTGGCACTTGGATTCCTCTATTAGTGGTTTTATTACTGGGTTGTTTTGTAGGTGCTATATCAGAGTTTTAGGATATAAGGAGTTCTCTTTCCCTTTACAGCAAGAAGGATGGATATATGGTACATAGGAAAGTAAATATATCTATATAAATATAAGCAAGCAGTTCTTCCAAAACTTAGGCATAGCATAGACTGTTCTAATGCTGACTTTAAAAACTGGATTTCGTCATCTCTTACAGAGAGCCTTAAATTTTTTTTGACATTCCTTGAAGAACTTAGTACTCCAGAAGGAAAGTGGCAATGGAAAATCCACTGTAAATTCCAGAAGAAACTAAAGGAAGTGGGCAGGTAAGATCCAGAAAACACTGAGTAACTATTGATTTTTAACATTGTGCTCACAAAACTTTTTTTTTTTTTCCATTTCTTTTTCTTGGTTTGTGGATTATACATTTTTTACAAGATTATTCCATTCTCTTTTAAGAAAAAAGTGGTATTTTTGTTGACATAGACAATTTGGTCAAGTTCTCATTGTATATTTAGTTAGAATTGGTTTAATCTGCTTTAGTATCTGCATAATCATGAGGATCAGAATTCTTTCTACCTATTTTTTGTGGTGCTCAATTTGACACACACTGAGCTACATTTCAAGCCTTTAGAAACTATAGTTCATACACACACAATATATTTTGTTCATATACACTGCTCAACCAACTTTTCCCAGTCCCTCCACCCTTATATCCTACCAAATTAGTTTCTTCTTTTTCCTTTGTAACCCACTGAGTCTAATTACTATTGCCCACATCCTCCTATAAAGCTGCCCATTAGAGCATAGGCACCCTACCATGACCCACACTTAA
Source organism: Cricetomys ansorgei (assembly GCA_026225945.1). Classification (NCBI taxonomy): domain Eukaryota; kingdom Metazoa; phylum Chordata; class Mammalia; order Rodentia; family Nesomyidae; genus Cricetomys; species Cricetomys ansorgei. The sequence goes on from JAMJFZ010001133.1 coordinate 16,145,350, forward strand.
TAGAAGAAAAATGACACTTTCTTACCCGACCCTTATCAGCTGCTAGTGGTTAGTTCCTCAGGGATCGAGGGATCGAGCCTCATAAGCATCTTCCCCACCCAAGCTGGAATTCTGGGGGGCTTGATTTTGTTCAAGTGTTGGGTAGTCAATCCCCATTGTACATTATTGAGTGCAATAGCCCTGTTAAAGTCTACGACAGTTTTACACTGGCACTCTACAACATCTGGCTCTTAGGTTATTTCTGCTCCCTGTTTTACATAGAAGGGTTGTGATAGAGATGACACATTTAAAGCCATTCTTTTTAAAACTGGTCTGTATCTGCCATTTAGATCAGACCCTGTCCCAATTAAGTATATCAAATAGTCAAGAATTGATCTCAGCCTGATAAGGTTTAATTAGACTACTGATTTATGTATGTATGTTTGTGTGATTTCTAATGTGTGGAAATTACTTCCTTATAGTATTAGTTACTTAAAAAGCTCCCATGAACAGTTTAACCGGGCCTTTCCCTGAACCAGAATCCGCTACACTGATAACTCCTGTTACCAGCTACACTGGCAAGCTTGCCAGAGAGCTCTTATGAGCTGGCCATCTCTGTTTCCCATGCTGAGGCTGTAGGCATATCCAGTTATGTGGTGTTAGGGAGGTGAATCATTTCCTCATGTTTTCAGAGCAAGTGCTCTTACTCACTGAGCCATTTTTTTAGCGCTCAACTTCTTTTTGTAAGTTAATTGCCCCCCTCCACCATAGACCTCTTGCTGTAAAACTCCAGCTAGCCTACTACCCTCTAGACCATGCTGGCCTGAGAACTCTGAAATGCTGAGATTATAGGCATACATGACCAAAATGGATTCTAGGTCACAGGTCTTTTGATTGCTGTAATGCCTATTAACATTCTTTAACAGCCTTCAGAAAATCAGGGTTAAATCATTGCAGTTTCAGCTATGTGCAGTAGTTATATTTTTGAGATAGTCTCACTATATAATTCAGAATGCCTTCAAACTGAATCTTCCATCCTTGGCCTCTTGAATTCTGGAATTAAAGTGCAATACATACCTGGATAATACTATACTTTTCTATACTTTTCACAGCCTATGAAATAAGTAAAGGTCGAATCTTCATATATAGCATAGAACATAATTCTGAGACCCAAAGGTCTATCTTCTCCAGGTTCAGTAGTGTGATGCTCATCTTCCTCTACTATAATAGCCTCTGTCAGTTTTACCTTGACATATTAGAAATAGCTTAAAAGCCACATGTTCCTTTTGGATAATATATATTCCTTTTGTCCATGAGACAATGTAGCCTAGGCTGTCCATAGACACACCACTGTGCCCAACAGTTTTGTCCTTTTATGTCCTTAAAGTTTAAAATTAATAAAGCTAAGAATAATTTAGTAAATAGATTTTAGCCTAACAAAATTATAAAGGCAAGATCCCCCCCCCCAAAAAAAATACTTGTCAGATGCACAATTCCCATTTTCTTACCCTCCTAACCAACATTCTTAAAAATCAAACATAAGCTAAGCAGCTGTAGTAGTTAAATTAACTGAAGCAGAAATTTCCACACTCGTTTTAAAATGCCAACATCCAGGTACTAAACTCTGCTTAATCTCACAGATTGAATACTAAAGCTCTGAGTCTACTCACTCTTCTGAATATGTATCAGAAGAAACATCTGGTTGAGATTTTATCCTATCACAGTTGTGATTCACAAACTCGAAATGCTCCAGAAATGGACTGTCTTATCAGGCTTCAGGCTCAGCACATACAGCAGCGACACATAGTTTTTCTAACAGGTAAGAGCATGGTCTTGCTGTTACAGAAATCTGAGAAAAAAGTTCAAGAGGTGGAGTGGGTGTTAAATTCTAAACATAAGGTAGAAAGGATTTTGTTGAGAGCAGGTGTCAAGTTTATGTACATTTTCTATTTTTAATTTAGAGAAGAATATAAAGATGGTTTCCAATTATACAGATAATGGAATTGTAGTTGCATCTGCTGAAGACTTTATGCAAAACTTTAAAAGTCTTGTGGGCTATCACAACTCAGTCACAGAAGAAAATCTTCCGATGCTTGGTGCTAATGAGACCCTTGAGTCACAGTCAGGTAACTTTTCAGTAGTTTTTTTTTTTTGTTTTGTTTTTTTAAGGTGAGGCAGAATGAGGAATGGCTTTATCTAATAGTGAAATGTTTATTTACCTCAGTGTCAACAATAGATATTGTAGGACTTAGTGTAGTCAGTACAAGTTGTTCATTACAATAGGCTATGTATTCATTCTATACTGTGGCCAGCAGATACTTTATTGCCTGCTGTTTGTCCCCCACCCTCCTAAGGAAGCCAGATAGAGGGATTAGTTAGGCTACCAAAGGTCTTCAGGTGTATGTGTTAGTTTAATTACAAGGTAGTGAGGATACAGTGAGGATATCTTACCTTCAGTCTTCTGTGAGATGGCCTCTGCTTGGTTCCAGACTTTAAAAATAAAAGCTGTTCTTAAATGACTTTTGGTGAAAAGCAGAGATGATAGAGCATTCAGAAGAGCTAGCCAGTTTAGTGATTCAGTGAAGCTACATGTCAGAAATTTTATTTTATATTTGTCTTATGAAATACTGAATTACCGTATAACTTTAGATGCTGTTTTGACATTAACCCCTTTGGAGCTGGGAGTTGGGATTTCCCAACATTAAACGTGAACACATATCGCAGAAGCTTTTAGCATCGGATTATCTGGACACTCACACCTAATGTGAGTGTTGTGACTAAGTGAACTTGTGGCAGAAGACCAAGCTTTAAGGGATTTTGGACTTTGCAGATCCTGACGCACTATATTGTGTGAGTAGTGTGTAATTTTAAAAGCTAAACAAATTGTGTATTTCAATAGAGGAGGGCTTTTTGTTTTTTAAATGTAGCTCTTTTAGAAAACGAAAAGGATGAAGAGGATATGTCTCTGGATTCAGGGGATGAAATCTCACATATAGAAGTATTCAGCAGTTTTCATTCAGAAATATTGGCGAGAGAGACCAAAGGATCAAGTGGAACAGATCAAAATAAGAATATTCAAATTGAATTGCAGTCATCTCTTGACATGCAAAACAGTTTATTAGAAGATAAGACTTACCAAATTGATTGTGAAGAGAGAGCTCCTATTGATAGAGTATGCTCTGAAGGAGAGAACAGCAATTCAGCAGAACAAGATTCATATAGCAACTTTCAGGCTTATCAAAATCAATTAAAAATGTCCCATCAGTTTAGTCATTTTAATGTTCTCACTCATCAGACGTTTTTGGAGACACCATATGCCCTTTCATCAACTCAGTCTCAAGAAAATGAAAATTACTTTTCTTCTGCTTACAAAAAGTTGGATGGAGAGAAATCTCCATTAAGTTAAGGATGTGCTCAAAGAGAAGTTATATCAACTCAAAAAATAGGTTATTCTGGACTTTTTTTCAGTTTCTTAAAAGTGGATTGATTATAAGCACATTTCTTAACCTTTCTCAAATTTTTTTTTTCTTTCCTGCTTATTAAATCATGATGGCCTGTAATATTTGAAGCATCTGAGAATTGAAATAAATATATTTTTTGGACATATAATCAGATAATCTAATGTTGGCACCTTTTAGTTTTACATTTGTTACCTGTATTGGCTTCAAATTGAAGTCTGTTTTATATGTAAAAATTGATGTTTATAAAAGATGGAAAATAGTAATGAATTTCTTTAATGTCAGATGATACTAATTTTGCTGAAATGTCAACTATTTATTTTGATTAAAACTTTTGTATAGTGTTTTTACACAGGTATAAGCCAGCAGTGTCAATGTTTATAAGATTTTTGGCTCAGTATCTCAAGCTATACCTAACACTGCAGTTGAATATTAGGTAGTAAACTTATATATATAATAACATATACCATTCTCAATCTTTAGAAACTGCTTCACTTAGATTTTGGGCAACTTTTTGAGATCCTTGAAATATACTATAAATACTATTTTGTGTGATCCTTAATCAAATGATTTGAACTTGAAAATGGGGCTTCTCTTTTCAATAGTATTGGAAAAGATCTTTGAGGTAGTCTTAATTAGACCACCTTAGTGATATATTAAATCAACTATATGGTGGAAATAGATTTTAAACTCTCATATATCCCACATCCTTACCTGCTGTTACTAATGTTAATAACAATTCAACATTGTGAAAACTGTGGCTTTTCCACTTAATTTGCAGAAAAGAAAAACCATAGGATTCTAAATTGGTTATTTCAGCAAGAGTCTATCTCAGTGATAATAGTACTTCTCATGCCCTAAAAGAACTTTTTACAGAACAAATTAGCAACATAGTTAAGTCTAAAACACTGTTAACAGGTCAGGAATCTCCAGATTCTATTATGGTAAGTAGAAAGTACTTTTACACACCCTCGTATGACAGATCATTTTCTTTTTTTACTATAAACTGTGTTTTTATTGTATTTAAAAAATACAGCATTTCACTACATAATGTGAAGTTTTTCATTAGGTGCTTGAAAAATACAGTTGAGTGGTGAACATACTTAAAACGAAGAACTAAAATTCTCTTCTTGGTTTGTAGTTAAGGGTATGAGATTCGTTTCCAGCTCCTTTTGTTTCTGAAGAAGACCCTGCAATCACATTGATATTTTAGTGAAGGTTTAGCCAACTAAAATTTTTCTTCTATTTTATATTCCTTAGTCCATAGTGATAAGGAAAAATTGTTAAGCTCAGGATAGAAATGTTACTGAACATATAGCTCAAGTTTCATCTTTTTTCGTAATTCTTGTTAATGGACCTCCTCATTTGGGTCTTACCCAGCTAGAGTATTTTCTACTATAAAAACAACAGGGATAATTTCTTTTAAAATTACTGCAATGGTGGATTTCTAAAATGAAATCTACTCTCAAGTGCTCTTAAGATCATGAGAAGACACCGAGAGTCTTAACATTCCCAGTGTTTATCTTAGCTCTGCTGAAACAGTGTAAGTGTTGTGGTGAAGTGTGAATATCAACACTCCTTTCTCTTACTCTTTTGTGTGAGTTAACCAATTGAGTGAACAGGAGTGGTTTTTCTAGCTTTAGGAAAGGCAATAAAGGGTAAGCAACACATGAGCCAATTTTTCCCCCCCTCAATAACAGTGTATTAGTCCCCTGGATAGGATTCAGCACATTACCAGATTTTTGCCTGTGTAAGATTAAAAGCTTATGCAAAATCACAGGGATGGGTCTGGGAGGGAAAAAGTCTAGTGAATAGTTTTATGCATAATTTCATTCTTTGAGCAGATCTATTCTGTTCTAAACTTTACAAAGAATGGACCATATTGGTTTAAATTCATTAAAGCATAATTGTGTATTTGTTTTTCTTGGGTTTTAGCACTTTATGTATTATGATGGTTAAATGTACATATTTTTAAATAAAAATTGTCTTGATATCCAAACTGTCTCAGGACATTCATACTAAATATGTAGCCTCGACTGGGCCAGAACTTGGGATCTTCTTGCTTCCCAAATGCTGATTACAGGTGAAAGAGGTAGCATGAAAGCAAATTCAAGGAAAAATGTTCCTTTTATTTCTGTTGAAACCATTAACTTGGTGAAAAGCTCATACCTGTCGTAGTTCTGAAAGTCCTTTAAGGATAGCTTGCTGTCGATCCCTGTTTTTCACCAATTTAGGATTAAGAAGTGGATCCCTGATATGGTCAGACTCACATAGTTCTTGTTCTTGGTCACAATCTGAAAGTTTTACAATAGTCAAGTAAATTACTAAAGTGAGTTATGTGGTGTGTTGAAGCAAATTTAAGGTTGGGAATTCACCCAATTTTTTTTTTTTTTCAGTTATGTGTATATGTGTGAATACTATTGCCTGTGGAGACTGAAAGCCTTGAATCCCCCTGGTGCTGGAGTTAACAAGTGGCATTATGCCACCTAATGTGGGTGCTGGGAACTTCTATAAGAGCAATAGGCACTCTTAATCTCTGAGCCATCTCTCTAGCTCTCCATCTTCAATTTTTATAGTAATGTTACTTAACTTACCATGAGGTTTTTGGTATTGGTTGTCCTGGGTTGAAGGCCTAGACAAGGGTGCATCCGGATCAAGGCAATAGATCTCATTTGTTCGAACATAGGGAATAAAATGAGATGACTCCGACATCTCATCTGATAATTTTGTTTGACCATGTCCTAAAATCAGATTTCGCTTTTCATTGTCACTGTTTTTCAGTGGTAAGTGTAATGAATTAGTCTGCGTTTGTTGAGTTTTTACTGCTGGTGATGACTGAAACCTATTAAAAGCAACAACAAAATTTAATAAGAAATCACATGTTTTAGAGCTGGAGTGTGGGTGTTGGGAACTGAACCCAGGTCCTTTGGAAGAACAGTCAACTGCTTGAGCCATATTTTAAACACATCTAATCACATTGAGTTCATTCAGGATGTACCTTAATAAATACTATATAAGGCAGTCTAAGGTCTATAACTTTTTCATAAAGTAGGACAACAGAATAGGTTCATCTAGGATAATATATACACTCCAGCGGGAGGAGGATAAATTCCTAGATTCTAAGAGTCATTGTTGGGTGGGTTTAAATCATTTCTCTTTACATGACTGTGCTATATGAACTAAAGTTACTCTTAGCACTCTATTGTAATAGAGACAAGACTAAAACCAGTTGACTAGTGCACAAAGATATTAACTGGATTTTTTTCCCCCCTACTATCTTTTCCATTCTATTTTCCAATCCAATTTATCTGAGCTCAAAGCCTATTTCAGTGTTGATAGACATGGAAAGTCAAACCTGTTTAGGCCCAGTCCAGCTAAAAACCACTCACTAAAACCATACCTTTTTCCTACCAGATTTTGAATGGGTATTTTGTATTCAACACAAACAAGCACTAGGTACTGAAGGAAGTATTACACATACCTTTCTTTACTAACTGAAGGAGTTTTCAGCGGTTCTTCTACCTAAAAGATGGATAGTACAAGCAAAATTGGAGTAAATAACATTTTCATATGTTCCCAGAAACTTTTAAAACATTTGTGTGTGTGCATCCATGTGCACAGTCTGTGAATGGAGGTTATAAGACAACCTGGAGGAGTTGCTTATGTCCTAGTAACACAGGTCCCAGACTCAGGTCATCAGGATCTGACAGGCATCTTCACCTGCTCATCTCATCTCACCAACTTCTTAGACACCTGAGTGGCCACATGCTCAAGTAATCTGAGCATGTCTAACTAAGTAAGATACCGTATGAGATACAGCATAGTTCCAGAGCTAGCCCAGTAACTCCTTTTACATAGATAATACAAGTTTTATTGCTATAGTAAATCAGTATTCTAATTAACTCACATAAAAAACTTCATGCAACTACTTTAAGGAAGACACTCAAAAACACTTGACCAGTCCAAAACCCTTAAGTTTTGCAGTGAACTTCTAAGTTAGGATGACTATTCTGGAGCTTTGATTGGGTTTTTGTTTTGGGTTGTATTGTCTGAGAGGGTCTGCTGAACTTCCTATATAGACCAGGCTGGCTTCAAACTCCCTAGCTACATCCAGAGTGGTGGAATTACAGGCATGTCCTATCATACCCAGCTCTCTTTAGGGTTTTACACTTTCACTACCACGTTTTTATCACTTGCTTTATATCTTATTTCAGGATTCATGTATTCTGCCTACATTCCATCCTTAATTATTTTTTGGTCTCCTTTCTAAATTTTATACTGAGAACATGTTTTTTGGGTTTGTTTTTTGTTTTTTTCCTTTCTGAGTTTGGGTTACCTCAATAGACTTTCCAAGTCCACCCATGTCCATACAGATTTCATTTTTCTTTACATCTGAGTAGTATTTGATTTTGTATGACACTAAAAGCATTCGTCTCTGATGCAGCTCAGGTGCCATATATAGCACAGTCAGACAGTTCGTATAACAAACATGGCTGTTTTCCTCTAGCCTTTAACATAATTTTCTATAACTGACTTAGATGAACTATGGCTTTCTGACAACACTGATTTGGGTTAACTACTTTGAATTCAGAAACATCAATACATACTTAATGAAATAAAAGAGCCTTACCTTTTTGATTAGATGCAACCTGATCTCTGACTCAGTTTCTTGATGAGATGAAGCAAGAACTTCTGGTGAAGTACTTCTATATTGGGAGAGGTTCTCAGGATTGTTTCTTTCTACTAAGTGAAGCAGCTCCATTTGCCTTCTTACCTTTTTTTCTTCTTTCTCCTTCTGGAGATGTATAGGGTACTTTGCTGATGCAGGAACATACCTTTTAAGAGGCTTATTTATATTCCAAGCAGGCTTTTTAGGACATTTCTTCAGTTTTGTTTGTCTTTCTGTTCTTCTGTCTTGATTACATCGGCCATTATAACAGTTTTCTTTGTCTAAGTTAGTGCCTTTATCCATACTCAGTTCTTGCTTATCTTTTTTAATGCTAATCTGTCCATTAAATTCTGCAGAAATCTCTGGAGAAAAGTTTCTAACGTCCCACTCTGTTACCAATCCACTGTGTGGTAGTGCATCGTTGAGAATTCCTAAATCTAAGTCATCTAAATAAAAGTTCCAAATGATTAATTTTAAACACATATGGCAAAAATACGGAAATTTCTAATCACCTTTCTCAAAGATATTTAATGACTTTATTAGTTGCATGTGTTTACTTGGTGGGGGGGGGGCATGCCATATCGTGCACATGGGAGTCAAAGGACAGTTTGTGGAAGTTGGTTCCTTCCACCACGTGGGTTCCAAGAATAGGACTCAGGTCCTCAGCCTTGGTGGCAATCACCTTTACCTGCTGTGCCATTCTCCCTAAGAATTCAATCCTCAAGATGAAACTATACCCAGTAAAGAACTGTTAACCATTCCACCTAAAAGAAGGTGGTAAGCACTATTCTTTTTTGATGTCCTATGAATGACTATTCCAGATAGACCATATAAACAGTCCTGTGCTATTCACCTGTCATCCTAATAATTTAGTAATCAGAGGCAAGAGAACTTGAACAAGTTCAATGCCATCTGGTTTACAAAGTTTCAGGAAGCAAGTTCCAAGCCAGCCCAGGTACCACATTAAAAAAAAAAAAAAAAAAAAAAGATTGGCTTATTCAAATAGCATAAAGTAGATTGGCTTATTCAAATAGCATAAAGTCCCCAAGGTTTATAACCATGTTAGTTAGGAACGTATCAGAATTTTCTTATGCTACTTCCACTGCATGAGATATGCCTAATTTTGTTCATCTGCCTAGACACTTAGGTTGGAAGCATTTAAGTAATGCTGCTGTGAACCCAAGTTTCTATTATTTCAAGAAGACTTTATTTTTTTAAATTATTTTAGGTGTAAACCCCAAAGTGGAATTCCAATTTTTTTTTTAGCAACTGCTATACTGTTTTCCATAGCAGGAGCAACAGTTTACAGTTATTAACAAAGCATGTTTAAGAATGCACTTCAGTGGCACCACAAATACCACTATACCCTATCATCAGTTATCACCATCCCTTCACATGAACTGCGGCTAATCTGATAACTGGCAGAAAAGAGTGATGTGTTTATAGCTGTTTCCTCCCGGTGGTGGTGGTGCTTGAGCCTCAGGAGGTAAACGAAAGGACTCATGTCTGAAAGAAAAATCTTGGAAGATTGAGAGACTCTTCCCAGTGGTATTAAAAACAAAAGAAAGGAAGGACGAAAGAAACAACTGCTGGACGGGGAGGCAGACCAGCAGAACTGCAGAGGAGAGAGTTCAACTGTGGAGCTGTCTGAGGCTGCTAGGTGGATATTCTGAGTTGAGCCTATCCAACTCCAGAGTAGCTTGGGCAATGTGATCTCTTAGTATTATAAGTTATTATAGTATGGCTCCATCAGGAGCCATAAGTAAGTGCTTAACAGAAAGGCCCACTGACAACTAGTTTTAAATGGAAAAAGATAAAATTAACTTTACAGAACTGAGAAAATGAAAAGGTTTTTCTCTGGGGTGAAAAGTTAAAGATATCCCTGGGGGACTTGACTCAAAAAGCTAGGGTTAATAGCTTAGCAATTAGCTAAGCAATTAGCAATAGCAACTGCCCAAAGTTGGGTTCCCAGACCTATCCACATACAACGCCAGCTTCAGGAAATCTGCCTCTTTCTTCTGGTCTCCATGGGCACCACACTCACTCACACAAGCCTGCCCACCCCTACACATATACATTGAATTAAAAATAAAAACTTAAAATCAGTCACTGGGGTAATACAGATCAGAATCCAAGCGTTGGCAAGGACATGGAGAGATCAAAACACCACCTCACTGCTGGTCAGACAGGTGCTTTGTCCAGCAGCTCCCCAAAATGTTTATTATGCCTATCACATAACTCAGAAATTCTAACTCCTCAAAAACACAGAAATCTGTAACTATGCATAGAGGCATTGTTTACAATAGTCCTACGTATAAATAACTAAAAAAATGTTCATAGAATCATAAGCAAAACGCAGCATCATTCACACAGTAGTCTCTAAAAAATGAATGGAATTGTATCCTGATAAAATCTACACGATGAACCCATGTATCATGAAGAAAGTCAGAATAAGCCATACAAAAGACTACTTACAGCAAAATTCCAGTTACACGAAAAGTACAAAACAGGCAAATATTCTATGACAAAATGAACTATGACAAAATGGAGAGAGTGAGGAGAGCAATTATTTGCTGAGTTAGCCATTGAGTACTGTGCTCCGCTCCAGCTCACCACACATAGACTAAAACTGGCCCCTGTGGCATGCAAATTGGTAGTATTCCTAGTTTTCAAAAAGCACCTTCCATAAAAAATAAATTTGAATACTGAAAGACTAAAGTTGTGATGGTAACTGCACAAGTATGAGCATGTTAAAGAGCACCAAACAGATGGGCATGGTGGTGCGTGCCTTTATAGTAATTCTTGGGAGGCAGAGGCAGGCAGACTCCTTAGAGTTCCAGGCCAGCCTGGTCTACATAGTGAGTTCCTATGCACCAAGTAGCAACCCTTAAATGGATAGGATTTGGGCTAGATCTTAGCTCACTGGTAGAGTGCTTGCCTAGAATGTGAAAGTCCCAAATTCCCTGAACTACAAAAGAAAAGGAGAGGACTTAAATTTTATATGAGTTAGATCTCACAGTCAAGTCCAAAATTGAAAATCAAGAGATCTTTATTTTAAAAACAAAACAAAAAAACCCTCAAATTTCTTAAGTTAGAGATGTAGCTCAGTTTGGTAAAGCACTTCCCTCGGGTACAGGACACATCCCGGCTCAATCCCCAGATCCCCAGTGCCACATAAAGAGGCATGGCACTACATCCCAATGTTCAGAAGGCAGAGGCAGGAAGATTAGTTCTAGGTCGCCCTTGGCTTCACTTTAAACGTGAAGTTGATAAAACACTGAAGTGGATACCTGTCTGCACGCCAGCGTCCTTCGCGGGAGAGGCTGCGGAAGGGGCAGCCGCACTTGTCTCGTCAGCAGCAGCCTCGGTGTCACTTCGTGAACTGGAAACATCACTGGACGCTTTGTAATCCACGCGTGCTGTGTCAGAGCGCAACGGGAAACAGACCTTAGAACGGCACTGCGCGCACTAACAAGCTCCGTGTGGGGGCTGGCGGCGCAGCTGCGTGCAAGCGTCTGCCTGCCGCACGGCCCTGTCTGAGCCCCTGCGTGGAAGGCTGAGGATACAGCAGCAGCTAAGACTCTTCAGCTTTATCACCAAAGGCTGGACTTACAGTGTAGCCTAAATTCATTATTAAGTTAGCTGCACTTTTAGCACTTGCTAAATTTAAAAATCTAAGAATGAATATTAAAGTAGACATTTTACCTATGTTAGGATTACTATGAAAATTTCTGTGAAAGACACTGCAAAGTGTAATGTTTCAAGGCACCTCTCTAAATATTAAAGGTGGCTTAGGTGAAGGCTTCAGTTCCTTTAAAATATTTAGTTAATGTGTGTTTTTAAGGAATTAAAATAGGCAAATATTTAAAATCATCTTCAAAATCAAAACTATAAGTAAAATTCTGATTAGTCACCTACCACCAAGATTTTTAATCAGCCTGGATGCATCATGTCCTTTCTGAGTCAGTTCTCGGATTCTCTGCTCCTGTTTCAGTCTCTGCGCCAATTCCTGAGCTCGCTGCATTGTGTGGAATAACTCATTTGTCTTCAGAGTCATGATTTCCTGTCAAGATTGACATACACAGCAAAACAATTACCAAGTGACTGAATGAAGTAACTGTTTCCATTCGGTACAAATGCTCACGCTTTCCTTCCATATCAGGTACTGGTCTAAATATCAGCTGGAGAACAACGGGGCAAAGTTGTTGGGTTTTAGAGATTACAGTTCTAACAGCTTTTGTTTCTACTGTGTGTGAGACAGTACACCAGGCTGCTCTTGAACTCCCAAATGCTGGGATTGCAGGTGTGCACCACCACCGTGCCCAGTCTACTCAATAAAGCTGGAGTGCAGACCATATTTCCCTTTCCTGCATCCCATTTGTGAAAGGCACCGAGTGAAACCAGCAAGGAAGTACAGAATCTGCTTGCTTTCTTTGAGACAGAGCTTCTCTGTAACTCTGGCTGTCCTGGAACTCACTCTGTAGACCAGGCAGGCCTCAAACTCAGAGATTAACCTGCCTCTGCCTCCTTAGTGCTGGGATTAAAGGCCTGTGCCACCACCACCTGGCCCAGACTTTGCTTTTAAAGCTGACAACTGAATTATCACTGGATGATCTGCTTTGTCAGGTCGGCTCAAACACAGACCCTGACCTACCCTACCTGCCTTGTCTGAATCAGTAGGTCATCAACTCTTTGAAAAGGCTATTACTGAGCCCAAAGACAATCTCTAACACAAATTTCACCAGCAATCCCAGCTAAGCCTTACTCTAATATCTAGAATCATTATTACTTTAGATTTATTTAGGAGGTTGGGGAGTTGGTAATAGCTGTACTAGTGTGTACGTTAAAGGTCAGAAGTCAACTTTTAGAGTTATTTCCTAATGGAAATAGATTCCACATAGATTCCAGGTACCGATGGCCCTCCTACAGGCCCAATACCTAGAGTTATTAGTAGGTTACATGTACCTACTGTCTAGACCACAGTGAAGCACAGTGAAGAAGGTGCATTCACCCCAACCACCTCCCATTAGCAGGCCAAACGTGCAGTGCCTGAGACCTGGACCATGTGAGGCGTGCAGCTTGGCCAAGCCTCCCTCCCCCTCACTCAGCTTCAGGACCCCACATGTAGCTACACCATCAAGTCGCCTGCAGATGCACAGCTTTTTACCTTTTCGCTATGAAACCTACTTCTTTTTGTTTCTGCTTAAGAATGTCCTCTTCATACTGCCTCTGCATTTCTTCCCGTTCCCGGGCTAAGCGAAGCTCCTCTTCCTGCTCTTCCTTCTTTCTTTGTTCTTTTTCCAATCGCTTCTTCCTGCGGTTCTCTTCTACCTGAGCTGTGATTGCTTTCTAGTCACAAACAATCACAAGTTACTGTCATAAATAAAAATTCACGCATAACTGATCTGATGATGAGAATACATTTTATTAGCTACACACTAATAGGGTGTAGGGAGAGGGTGGGGGAGAATTGTGTTTCCTAACCTATGTATCAGAAAAAGAATCAACTAAAGAAATAATCTCAAGTATTCAGCACGCTGCTTGATAAATGGGAGATGCTCCAACTTTGAGTAGGCCCGCTGAGTGCCTACTACGCTGGGCACAGTGCTGCCTGCTGAGTGCCTACTGTGTCCCCTGCTACTCAGAAGATTGAGGTAAGAAAATGGTTTGCGCCACATTTGAGCAATATAGCAAGAGCTCATTTCATCACAGAAACACAAACATACTCTTCAGAGAAAAGAGAACACCGAAAGTCACTCAGACTAAGTGCCTCCAGTGTTAGACTGAAATGTGCTTTAGTATCAGTCTTATATTACCTGTATATTATACACCTTACAGTACTATATTGCTCAGTTGGAAGTTTATTTTGATTTTTATATGTTTCTCTAAGGAGAAACTAGCCAAAGTTCATGACAATACTAACTCATGTATACAACATACTCATTTAAAGGTTCCACCAGAAAGTAGGCAGCATGGCAATAATACTGCCGGGTTCTCAGTCCAAGCTTAATTCTTATATGATGCCAGTTGTGTTAGAGACTGGATTTATAGCAAAACAGAATTGGACCCAAGCCGAACATTTCTATCAGAATTTTTGCCTGGGTGTGGTGGTATATTGCCAGTAATCCTGGGATATGGGAGGGAAAGACAGGAAGATGTGGAATTAGACCAGCCTTGGCCACATAGCAAGTTCAAGACCAACATAAACTACATTAAATCTTGTCTCAGGAAAAAAAAAAAAAATTCTGTTTTCTTAGGCATACGTTGGCCATGATCATGACTTTAAGGCACAGAACACTGTCTTACAGTGAGGCACGCTACGGACACAACATCAAGTGTTCTCAACGTAATACCTGATGTTCTAATTGTTTTTGTCGGCGTCTTTCTCGCTCTTCAATCTGTGCTGGGTCCAAGAGTGCAGTCATAGAACGGAGAAAGCTGGGATGATACAAACATTAATTACTCAGAATTCCAGAAAGGTTAATCACTTTTTGCTTACGCTACATCAGCTAACCATTTCTATTTCAAAGAAAAATGCCAAACTGAAACTAACTGGACATCGTGACCGTTCCGTTTAAATGCACTTTCTTAAAGGAATGAACACTAAAAAGAAAACTTACTTTGTTCTCTGACTGTGTGACACAGCCATATCCATGACAGGTTTGGCTCTTCTTTCTTCCTCTGAAGGCTCCAGCCAGATTCCAGGTGGAGGTGTGTGAGCACCGTGGTCACCTGCCACTTCCTGCGTGTCAGGAGAGACACAGAAGGGCTCTGGATGTTGGTGTGTTAACTGGGAGGATAGTCGAGACTGAGAACCAGGATGACTCTTCAGTGAATCAAAGTGCAGTGCCCACTGGTCATGTTGCTCACCCTAACAGTAACAGATAAGAAACACTCAGGGCTTTTTCAACTATTCTCATACAAAAGCATACATGAAAACATGACTTCTAAAGTCACCAGTGATGGCTGGAGAGATGGCTTGGTGGGCAAGCAGTGGACTGGCTGTTCTTCCAGAAGAGACCTGGGTTCAGTTCCTAGCACCCACCCAACAGCTAGCAATTGCCTGTTACTCTAGTTTCAGGAGGTCCTATACCCTCTTCTGGCCTCCTTGGGCACTGTACACTTGGGTGCAGACACATGCAGGCAAACATCCATACAAATAAAAGTGAGTAAGATCTCGAAAAAACAAATTTAAGAAATCAAGTAGTATATGCCTCATAGAAACTAACAAAAGTGTATTTTTTTGATTCCTTGTGTAATTAGATAACCAGCCTGGGAAATTTCTTAATGCATTTCTAAGGTTTCTAAAAGCTATGTAAAACCACAAGAAATGCATTCAGTGAAAACAGCTTCCTAAGGATAAGTGTATAATTTTAGTATTCTGATTTGCCAAATAATTTCAGAATATTTGTAAGTTTATGTGAGTAAAGACTTGGAATTTTATTTTCCCTAAAACCATAAACTTCCCAAGTTACCTTTGAATATACCATTTTCCCCTCTGTTTTCCGCTGCTGGCCATCTTCTGCTTGTTTACTCAATTCTTCAACCCATTTCCTCTGCTGTTCATGTTTGGCAGTACTGCAAGGGCGCTCCAGCAGTCCCGCTTCCTGAACAAGCCAGTAACCAACTGAGGTCAGGCCTCTACAATGGAAATCCTACCAAGTTGTTCATATAACTCTAACACAGGAAGGCATTTATCCCTAGGAGAATCAATGCTGTCAAAGAATCTATCATACTACGAAGGAGACTTACTGCTCTGAACTCAGAGTTGTATTTTAAACGTATACCAGTAGAAGGTATGAGACATCTAAGTATACAGAAAGTGTTTTATTTAATTGATTCTTCATTTAAAGCAGTCTATATAAATGTAATTTTGGGAAAGAATATTCTTGTGACTACATACATCATTCATGAATTAAAAACATCGAAACAATTAAAATCACATAGTACTTCACAGGTACTTGCTCAACAGTGTTCACAGTAGCTAGGACATGGGAACAACCCACATGGCTCTTGCCTGATGGATAATAAAATGTGACAGACATACACAATGAAATACTGCTCAGCAGTAAAAGGAAGAAGGAAGGAAGGAGAGAGAGAAAGGAAAGAAGGAAGAAAAAGGAAAGAAAGACAGCACTTGAATCATGAAATGTGCAGGGAAATGAACTAGAAAATATACTGAGTGAGGTGCCTGGACACAGAAAAACCAATGCTGAATGTTCGCTCTCGTTTGTGTTTCCTAGCTCCAAATCTTTAGATGTGACTATACAACCTAAAGAAACTGCAGAAACCAGTTAAGTAAATGGGACTGTGGGGGTGGGGTGAGGGTACTCTAGTGAGAGGAATGGCAGGTAATGTGAAGGGAAGAGGGGAGGGGGCTTCAGCTGGGGAGGAGGGAGGGAAAACAATACCGAAGGTGATGGAGAGGATAGATAAGGATGTTTAAAAATGACATGGGAATTATTATTTACTAATATTAGGAGGGGGATTTTATATTTACCTCAAATTATATCTAAATGTATGTATATAAATGTATATAGCTTTAATGAAGTCATACCACTTGGGGTCATAGTTGCCTGCCCCCAAGAACCACAGACTACCAAACGAACCCCTAATACCAAGCATGAGAAACCTCCTTTCAAGTTTCTGGTCAGCAGAGTCCAAGAGATTCTCAAAACAATACAGGGCGTTTCTACTTGGTTGCCTCCCAGAACTTGAAGGTGAGTCTCTGCTGCTGAAGACACCACATCCTTGGAGGATCTGAACTGGGACTGACCTGAAAACATCCTCCTTAAAGACTAGCTTTCATAACACAGGAAGGTAATATATAAGCTTCTAAGGGAGGAAGCAACCAATAGTCCGTAGCAAGTTGTAAAGCCACAGCGACGACCAGCACAGCAAGACATTCCCAAAGGTACAGCAGTGGTGCTTATATCTTGGCGGAAAACCAATAGCTGTCTAACTGAACTCAAGACCCACTTAACAGAAGGGAACTCATGCTTGCTACTGTAAACCTAGTCAAATACACATGGCTAATGAGATCATGGATCTTAGAGAAGCTGCAACGTTTCCTAAACCAATACAGTTCCTAACTGTATTCTAAATATCCTTATGTCCACAGGTGAGAGCAGACTGCACCTCTCATCAAAGCTTTCTGCAGCAGCAGCAAATCATTACAGAAAGATACAACTTGTCAAAGCCCAAGGGATACATCTACAATGCTGCACCTACATCTAAGGCTCAGGGAACATCACAGAAGAGGGAACGGGAAGACTGTGAGAGCCAGAGGAAGTTTGGTAGAGTGTGTCCTCTAGCTATGGCAGGGAAGCTACACCCATGAATGTCAATAGCGTGGCTGCCTAAAAAAGAGAAGAACGAGCTCAACAAGAGTTGACATCTCAAGGCAGACGGGGAAATCTCTAGGCCCCACCAACAGATGAAGACTTATAAGCTGAAAGAGGGAGAATTCATTTCCTCCAGGAATGAGCCCGCTGCTTATTCAATACCAAGTGGTCAGTCCTGGAAACATGTACATGCAGGCAACACTGAACTGACTCAGCAGGCTGTATTTGTGTATGTGTTTATTGTATGTATAGTAACAATGGCTGGAGAAGACAAAGCTGTGAACTTGGCAGGGGAGCAGCACAGGAGAGGGGAATGATACAATCATATTTTAACTGAATTTTAAAAAATTGACTTTCAATTTAAAATTACATCAAACCCCTTTGAAACCATCTGACTCATACAAGAAGTTTAGCATACAGCTCAAAGTCCCAGTTTTTCACATGCTAACTTACCATGCTTTAAGTTTTATATACTCAGAATATTTTGCCAAATTAAAAAAAAAATCCTAGCTGTAAGCCCTTCATCCAGATAATTTAAGAGACAAAAGTTTTTATCAAGTCATCTTATTGCTTCTATGAATGAGTAGAGGAAATAAAGGGCAAAGTTATCCAGAGAGTTATTTATCCCTTAGGAACCATCCACCTTGCTGTTGTGCACGGGGTTTCTCACTGGGTCCTAGGGCTAGGCTGCATGACCAGCATGCCCAGGGGTCTGACTCCCGCTCCCCAGTGCTGGATTATGTACTGGATTATAAACTTGCACCATCACTCGGACCCCTCTGACTATGCTATCATTTTGCTTTTGTAGATCATTTTTTTAATTCTGTGCTAGGGACTTTTGAAATACTAATTCCAATCTAGCCTTTTTGATTAAGCTCATTTCTGAGTGTCACTTGCATTCCTTCAATAAACCTAATCTCCAGATTATTCTTCATGATTATTTTAATGTTTCTAGTCAAATTTTAATATCAAAAATGATTTTTTTAGTCTTGGTTATCAGGCTCACTAGTCTGAACACCACATTGAAAGCCTTTCTACCCTAAATACACCTGGGCCTGCCTGGAGTTTACTTTGCTGGGGTTCCCTTCTTTCCCTTCTTAATTTTTGGTTTGTGATAAGGTTTCACTATATGGTACCCCAGGCTAGCCTCCAGCCTCAGCTTCCCAAGTATGGACACTTTATGATTAATTCAGTTTCTTCAGAAATACAGTACCACTTGATCACTGCTCAACTTTGCCCATTCTTCATGGATATTCACTAATATGCTGGCAGAAGGTTTTAAGATTTTATTATTTTTAATTATGTGAATGTGTAGGTATGTGCACACGAGTGCAGGTTCCCAGGGTCCAAAACAGTGTCAGATGCTCTGGACCTGGAGGTACAGGCATGGTGAGTCATCCAAAATAAATGCTGGCAACTGGACTCAGTCCTCTAAGGAGCAGCAGGCCCTCTTCACCACCAGCCGTCGCTCCAGCACCCGCTGTTTCAATGTCCTCTTTACTTTTTTTTAACGTTCATAGACTCTACCTCCTTTTAATTCATGTTCGTCTTTTGAGGAGCTTACATATTGTGCTGGACAGTTTTATGTCAACTTGACACAAGCTAGGGTTATCTAAAAGGAGGAACCTCAGTTGAGAAAAGGCCTATGTAAGATCTAGCTGTAGGGCATTTACTTAATTAGTGACTGGTGGAGGGCCCAGCCCATTGTGGGTGGTGCCATCCCTGGGCTAGGGGTACTGGGCTCTATAAGAAAGCAGGCTGAGCAAGTCATGGGAAGCAAGCCAGTAAGTAGCTTCCCTCCATGGCCTCTGCATCAGCTCCGGCCTCCAGGTTCCTGCCCTGTTTGAGCTCCTGTCCTGGCTTCCTTCGGCAATGAACTACACTGTAGAAGTGTCCCAAATAAACCCTTACCTCCTCAACTTGCTTTTTGTCATGGTGTTTTGTTTTGTCGCAGCAATAGAAACACTAAGCCACATATTAAGGACTTTTAATAACTTGTGGCTTTAATAATTCCCAGTGTACAAGTTGGCCTTGGGCCCCAGTGAGATGGTTTGGCAAGTGAGGACATCTGCCTAACCTCATGACCCGAGTTTAATCCTGGACCCACTGAGACTTGAATCTGACCCCCAATGTGGGCTGTGGTGTACAAGCACCACCACATATACACACATAAAATAAACATGTAAAAAATACATGGCAAATGTCAGGTTACATGTATTTTACCTTAGAACATATGGGGTTTTTGTTTTTAATTAGGCAAAGTACAAAATAACTTTCTGTTGGCCAACTGCAGAACTGTGTAGTCTGATGACGGCAAGCAGCAGGAGTGTGGTTTCCGGTGGTAACGACTATTACAAGCATATTAGAACATACCCCCTTTGTGTTAGTCATGAGGGAAAGCCAAGCTGTCAATGCGGGAGGTAATCTCAAAGCCACTGATGAGTATTAACTTGGACGCACAAAAGGTATTTAAAGTGCACAGTAAAGGAACGGGCTTTTGTATTACACAGTTCATTCTTTTTTTTCTTCAATAAAATAATATTTCTCCGGGGGCTGAAGATGTACTTCTTGCCTATTACGTACAAAAAGAAAAAGGTGCTGGGCAGTGTTGGCGCACGCCTTTAATCCCAGCACTCAGGAGGCAGAGGCAGGCGGATCTCTGTGAGTTCGAGGCCAGCCTGCTCTACAGAGTGAGTTCCAGGACAGCCAGAGTTACAGAGAAACCCTGTCTCAAAAAAAAAAAACAAAAACCACATACACAAACACACACACATCCCAAAAAAAGCCCAAGAAAAAGGCAGCACAAAACTTCTCCAAGCTTGTGTCATGCTCACAGTGCACACAGCCACTCTTCAACACTGAAGGGACAAGCAGTCCATCACGCTGTTCCCTCTTCTTTATGCAGTCTCGGAGACCATGTGTTTTAGGTTTAGACTTCCACTACAGAGCCACAGATAAGAGCCCTCACATAAGTGTGAGGGAGTCTGGGCCCCAGCGCACACGTGAGTGCTGGGCAGCTGAGATGGCCTGTCCATAGCCTAGCACGTGAGCTGAACCCCACAACTAGATTCTCTGAGGTGGGGCTCCACACTCAAGTGAGAAACTCTGCCTCAACATATAAAGCGGAGAGTGATCTAGGAAGACACCAGAAGTTACTCTCTGGCCTCCACATGAATGTTCACAGCATACATGCACAACTACATACTCGAGAATATACATACAGATATGCAAGCAAAACACACATACACGTGCAAAAAAAAGTTGAAAAGTAAAAAAATATCTAGTAATTGGCAATTAAAGAAAGAGACTCAGAATCCTTCCTTTAAGGCAAATAGGTTATACAGAAATCAAGAACTAAGGAGTTTAAACATCCAAAGTACTAACCCTTAGGACCCAACACCTGATGACTGACTAGCTCTAATAGTGCCCATCCATCAGCCCAGACAACCATTAATTTGGCAAGGAACCCGTGACAGAATGTTTGAAGAAGCAGCAGGAGAGGGAGATAGGGAAGACAAAGTATCTCTTTCTCTAAATTGAATACCAGTAAAGACCTGAAGTCCTAGAAGCACTACCTAAAGGGTACTGGCATGGAAGCATTTATGGATGCTTTGATAAGCTTGTGCTAGGTACCAAAGGTTAGTGGCAGATTTCTGTGCTATCTGAAACCCTAACAGTGTAACAGGAAACACTCTAAAAGGACAATTGTGCCCTTCTTTTTGACTATCAGACTAT
The DNA here is from genome assembly GCA_026225945.1 of Cricetomys ansorgei. NCBI lineage: Eukaryota > Metazoa > Chordata > Mammalia > Rodentia > Nesomyidae > Cricetomys > Cricetomys ansorgei. The sequence continues at coordinate 16,166,535 of JAMJFZ010001133.1, forward strand.
TCAAACAGTGGGCCCCCAAAATAACCCTTCTGCTGGAGGAAGAGGCAGAAGCCGGAAGAGGAGCTTGTCTTCTAATGAAACATCTGGCACTTGTCAGGAGGCTGCAGACTGACGACGGTGAGGGACCACAGTGTGGCCAGCCAGATGTTTACTTACGCACACCTCACCTTCCACTTTCACTTGTCTAGTTAAGACCCTGAAGAGCGCGCCTTTAATCCCAGCACTCGGGAGGCAGAGGCAGGCAGATTTCTGTGAGTTTGTGGCCATCCCAGTCTACTTAGTGAGTTCCAGGACAGCCTGAGCTACCTAGTGCGACTCTGTCTCGAAAACAAAACAATACAAAACAAAATAAAGCAGAAAACAACTTGTACTGCAGATGTTTTGTGCTAAGATACACTAAGCCATAAGCAGAATGTTGGCTGGATTTGATAGTCTTACCTCAGACTGGTCAGAGATGTGAAGTTTCTCGCATACTGTTTCCGATTTTTTCCAAGGATTATTCCATTTTTGAGAAGCTTTTTCTTTCTTCTTTAAAGCAACCTGTTCATCTGTAAATAATGTCCTTTTTTAAAAAAAAATGTACAAAACTGTGAAAAAAAAAAAGAATCATGCAAACAAATCAAGACCTCCTTAAAAGAGTACAAACAGTTGTTTGTTTTGAAGATGACTCATAAGGCAGATTAGAACTTTGAAAGATGTGGTATAAACAACAAAACATCGGATCAGAACCAAGCTTGAGTACAGCACAAACAGATATAAGAGGAGCAACTTCCCAGGATACTTTGTTATGCTAATCACTCTGCAGTCCACCTTCCTGTGTTGTTATTACTAATACTGACCATAACTGTACACTCATCCTGAGTACCTTAGCAGGCACACAGCCAAACTCGAGGGTCAGCATGCAGACTCAACCACTTCCTACCTACATCACAGACAAACTGCTGTTTCATCTGCTAACTCTTGGTTTCTTCTGTAAAATGAGAATTGTTATTGCCTGTTTCACTGTGGGGTCTTGCACAAAGTAAGGTGTTAGTCATTTGTCACTGATTGCTGAAAGTGAAACAGGAACTGAAGCTATGGGCTGGTGAGGTGGCTCATGGGTAACGGTGCTCGCCACCAAGTCTGGCAACCTAAATTCAATCCCAAACCCACGTGGTAGAAGAGAACCAACCCTTGCTTCCTGTTCTTTGACCTATCCACACACACCCCACATCATGTTATTTTTTTAAAAATAAAGCTCCTAGTACCACCCCCGCAGCACCCCCCCCACAAACTGAAGCGAACTATTTTTTAATAAAGCCATACCTCAATCCACAGAATTTCTATAACAGAAAAACATGAATAGACGTTTAGGAATATTTGCAGGGCTCCAGAAGCATACTAGTGGCACACTGCTTTTGGTGCACACTGCAGTACCAAAGACACAGGGCAATGTGAAACCCCAAAGCTTCTTAGGAGTTTGCAGAGAGCTACAGAAGTCAGATGTTATCAAACAAGACTTTATAATACACTAACAGGTAACTAAATATTTCACAAGCCAACAAAGCTACAATAAAAGGTACATACATTACCTAGCTCTTTTTTCCACTGGGCTCTTTTTGCTTCCAACAAACTTCTATCACGTTCCCTTTCCCCCAGAGTACTGAATATGTCAGCTGGTTTCCATTCATTCTCTCTAAGGCAAAACGCACATATAAAAACTCAGGAACTTTATCATTATGTTTCTATGTGACTGCATGAATAATTAGTAATAAGCTTTTAAATAGCCAAGCCTTCAGAGTATTTCACATGCAATGGACAAGCAAATACATAGTTTTCAGATACCCCAGAAACACATGTGAGTCACATACATGGCAATTTTCTGCTCACACTGTTGAAATGTCTCTTCAGTTCTACTGAAGACATGCTTATTCTCCTCTGAGACAGGTGACACAGACTCCTCTTTCTGCAGTAATCCTGCAACATGCACATCCTTTAGCTGACTTGGAATATTGATTAAATGCAAACTATCTTGACCTAGGAAATAAAATGCATGTTTAAATCACACCTACTGTAATACCTTAATCCTCGCATACTTCTATACAGTTGAAATAAAAGCCTTGGTAGGCATGATGGCTCATATCATAATCCTCAGGTAAAACATAGGAAAGTGGGACAAGAGGATCACTCTGAGTTTGAGGCCAGTCTAGACAACACACCAAGTCCTAGGCTGGCAGAGTGAGACCTTGTCTCAAAAAATAAAATAAAAATAGGCAGGTGTGGAGGTGCAGACCTTTAGTCCAAGCACTCAGGAGGCAGAGGCATGCCAATTTCTGTCATTTTCAAGCCAGCCAGGGCTACACAGTGAGACCCTGTCTCAAAAAACAAACTCTTAAAGAATCCTTGAAGTGAGTATCTGCCAAAAGAAGAGAAACTGTGGGCATGATGCACACACCTGTAATCCTAACACTTAGCTGGTAGAGCTAAGAGAATCAGGAGTTAAAGGTCAGCTAAACTACATGAGGCCATCTCAGAAACAAAACACAACAGGCTAGAGATGTAGCTCAGTTGGTAGAGTGCCTGCCTCAGATGAACAGAGCCCAAGGTTTGACCCCAGCATGACATAAACCAGCATGGTAGTGCAAACCTAGAATCTCGGCATTTGGGTGGTAAGGGCAGGGAGATCAGAAGGAAGAGTTCAAGACCACCCTGAAAACAGTAACAAAAACAAGCTAACATGATCTTTTTTGTTTTGAGACAGAGTACTGATAGACTGATACTGATAGGCCAGGCTGGCCTACATGAGACCTTACCCTGAAATAGACAGATAGATACATAGATGGACAGACAGACAAGGAGAAAAATTGCAGCCCAGAGATTTAATAGTTGACTCATGGCCATAGCCATACAACCTTTTTATATAAAATAAAAAAAGAAAAGCAAAAACAGAAAGGGGCTGGGAATACCATCAAGCTGGCCTAGAACAGAGCAGAGTGCTTGCCTAGGATGCCCAAACCAGGAGAGGCCATCTCTAGCACTGCATACATAGCACCTCAGCATTCAGGAGGAGGGGCCAGGAAGACCGGCTCAGTCTCCAGCTCTGTACGGAGTCTGAGGCCAGCCTGGTTATATGAGACGTTTGACAAAACGAAACAGAAACCTCCGTTCACTCTTGCCAAAATAACTTATAACTTAATTTATATCATTTAAAATTATATAAATGTAATTTGTAACTATATATAATTTATAATATAACTATATAATAAGTCATAACATAAAGAGAGGCAAATGCAAATAGTTAATAACAATCCATGACCTTGTTTTCTTATTTATCTGTGGAAGTTCTCTGTGAACTGTGGTCTATGCCCCCAGCTACCATAACTAAACCAAGTGTTTTACTGAAGGTTCAGACTGTAGCTTAAACGTTGTAATTCCTCCTCTGAGTGTGCTATTCCTCTTAAAGAAGGAGCATCTAAAATGCAAGTTTCCTCAGGATTAAGTAAAATGTCTTAACTCTGGTTCTCTCACTAGACTTACAAGGAGATATAATTCTGAGCTACAATTCTAGCCTAAACAAAATCAACTTCCTTTATTTTTCAAATAACACAGACTGGGAGAAGGGGACTCCACTGTGAACATGTGGGAGCATATACAAGTTACCTGCCCCTCAAGCTGGTTGTGCGGCCTTCCATGATCATTACCAATTTGACTTTCATTTCACTATATTTAATAACACTTTTTTATTTCAAATACTTTCATAGTCACAATTCCTTAGCTCAAAGCTGAAATCAGGTTTTTAAAATATAACCCTGATTAGTGAAGCAGAAAGTCTACAGCACTCTACTACCTCTATGGATAAATCTGATTTACACTGGTGGAAGAGCAGGACAGCCAACCTCAGCATGAATGGAGGGACAGGAAGTACAAGCAGCAGCCAGAACAGTACTTGAGTAACCTACAGTAAAGTTGTCTCAAGATTCACTTCGAATATCAGAAGCTTATATTTTTAAACACTTTCATGTAATTCTTTTTTTGAAATGGGATTCCACTACATGACCCAAGCTTGCCCAGCCTTGTGGTACTGCTCCTGCCTCAGTCTGCTTAACACAGGGGTTACAGGTTTGAACCCCCATCTCTGGCTTATATAAATATTTTAATTGCTGAACTATCTCTCCAGCCCCCAAACCAGCTACTTTATGATTATTTTGAGGTCAGGCATGCTTCTAATCCTAGCACTCTGGAGGCAGAGGAAGGAGGATCTTTGTGAGACCAGATTGGTCTGTGCACAGAGTTCAGTTCCAGGACAGCTAGGGCTACATACAGTCATAGATAGATAGATAGATAGATAGATAGATAGATAGATAGATAGATAGATAAGACTTTGAGCATTAATCTTAAAATATGACAAAACTGTAAAGCAGTTTTATATACTTTATGTATAAGAAAAAGCCTAATGTGAAAGATAAGATTACTACAGGTTAAGTCAGATTTTAAAAGGCAGAGTTAAAAAAATAAAGCCAATGAATCTAAAATTCTAAAGCACATACTAGAAAAAATAATAGTTAACAAAATTTAAGCAAAATCTTACTTGCTTCCTCCTCCTTTCCATTTTCAGTTAGGGACGCAGATTGGTTTCCGTGGTTTACGCTCATCAAAATCTGCCGTAGTTGGTCTTGTGTTATGCACACCAAACTGTTGCTCATGTTTTCAGCTGTGGGGTGTTTCCTGTAAGGCTTAGGTCTGGCTGCTGGACATGTATTTGTGGTGTTCTTAATCTCCCGTATATTCGAGGTTGCAGATAAACTCTCTTTTAGGAAATCAAGACAGTCTTTTTCTGCATACTGTTTACATAAATCCTTCGTGGGTGAAAATGTCAATCTACTTTTTTCAGGTTTTGCCTGTGAAGTTTCTGAACTAATCTTCTTTCGAAAAAGGTTTTCACTTCCAATGTCAGTACTTTGTGTTGATTTTAGAATGTGTCCAGTCTGCTTTGTTCTTAAAGGACATTTTGCAATCTTGATCTTATTTCCCATCTGTTAAAACACAAGTTTATTTATTTTTTGACAGTCCATGAAAAAAAAAACTGTCATGATCATTTGTGTCTGGAGACACAGTACTGTGATGCAGCTTAAGCTGGCCTTGCTCTGCTCACCTGCCTCTAGAGTTCTGGGGTTCTAGCCTGAGCCACTACACTCAGCCACCAGTCAGCTTTACTCTTAAAATCTGTGACGAGCCAGTCCTCTAAACTTTCCATTTTGCTATTAATTTATACTATAGCCATACGATATTGTTTACCTTTGCAGACTTTCACTTGAAAGATTCAACAATGAGAAATTATTTTAATTCTAGATAATAAATACAAATAAAATCGTATGGTATAGGTCATCTCCATTCTGCATCAGCTTTGAATTTTGTATCAGTAGGTTATGTAACTCACACTATCTCCTCTACGTTAGCAGTCCTTATTCCTCAACTATCTTGCTGCTTGGTCACCCTCTCTCCACCTCCAGTCCTGTGTTGACTACTGTTGCGTTCACATCCACATGCTATTCCTCTACCCTCCTGGCCAGTCACCTCCTCACTCTCTCCTCCTGTACTGTTCTCCATGTGGCCTCACTCATCCCTCCAGTGTCCCTGACATCACACTGCGACCCCAGTAATCTTATACTGACCCTGTAAGGACCCACAACTGTAAGCTTTCTATGATTTCAATTTCAGTTTCTAGACAATGACTACCACCTCCCGTTTTCCAACTCATTCTCTCCACATTTCGTTCTAAGTACTGTCTACCTGTGCTGGGATCTATCATCTGCCCACCCTAACCCTCCCCACTTGCTCTCATTTCCCTTCTTAACAATCTTAAATGCCACTGCCAACTAGTATCACCCAGGCAGACACACATACTGAGCAAATCCCAACTCTAGAAAAGTCCAATTCTTCCATAGCCTGTAAACATACCAATGGAGAAACTATGGTAACTGGTTTAATTTATACCTGACCAAGAATATCAAATAGTCCACATGGCAGTGATACAATCACCAAGTCCATTTACTTTCTCGCTCTTTTAGTAATGACTCATTCTTCTTGTTCACAAAAGACCAAACACTTTCTCTCCCATTCTGTTCTTAGTTGAAGATTTAATGATTTCACTGAAAATCTTATATGTAAGTGTTTAGAAGCCAACTTTAGATTCTATCGCTGGGGTTGGGAAGATGTCTCAGCGGTCAAGGGTGTGTAGTGCTCGCCAGAGAACCAAAGAGGACTTGAGTTTGGTTCCCAGCACACAGGTGAGGCAGCTCACAACTGTCTGCAACTCCAACTCCATGTGATTCAGTGCTCCTGGCCTGCAGCACCCGAGGGTCCTACACTCACATGCTCAAGACCCATTGACAGAAACACATGTACACACCCAACTAAACAACCGTACAAAGAAGTCTACCATCAAGTCTATACTGACCTCTATGCTCAAGCTCAAGCTAGTTGTCCTCTCACATACAATCCACAAGCCTCTTAATTTTTCACTTTTGTTTTTATTTTACACATATAGGTGTTGTGCTTGCATGTGTGTAGTGTTCAAAGAGGTCTGAAGAGGGCATGGGATCCCCTGAGACTGGGGTTACAGATGGCTATAAGTCACCATGTGGGTGCTGGGAATTGAACCCAGGTCTTATGGAAGAACATTCAGTACTCCTAACCACTAAGCCATCTCTCCAGCGCACGAAGGGTGTGGCAACCTTATCTTTCTCCTAAAATTTTCTCTTCAGCTCAATCAACAGTAACTGAATACAAGCATGCTATTATTTTACTATCTAGAAAATGTTTAACCTCAAGTCAGGCCTGGTGATATAGGCCTGTTGTCCCAGCTATTCTGAAAGATGAGGCAGGACATCGCAAACTCAAGGCCAGTGTGGGCACCTTAGTGATATAAAGAGTAGAACGTGGGTCTGGGTACAGCCCAGTATTAGAGAACTTGCCTAGCATGAGCTGGGCCTGGAGATCGATCCCCAATATCCGAACATCACCATCATCTGGACTTCATTTTGTCTTTTTATCTCCTAAAACCTCTTCCTGCCAGGCCTTTACCCATACTACCTACTACAGGGTCAGGGTCACTAGTACCTATATTGCTAAATCCGTAACTAGTTCACAAATTCTCTTCTTAATTGGCCTTGAGCTGTGCCTGAAACGGCTGACTAGTATCTCTTCATCTTCAAATACCTTCTCTATTTCACCTCCTTAACTCTGCAATCTTGGTTCTTCTGTCCTACTACGTGTTTGTATGTGCGCGCATACACTCATGCTCCCTTTTTCTCAGAGTATATATCATTATACTTTCTTCTTACTCGCTCTTTTTATGACCCTGTCTTCTGACTAACTCTTGACGATGAAGTCCCTCCAGCACATGCTCATGTGTATGGGTGCCCATGTGCTTGCATGTGGAGGACAGAGGTAGTTTTTTCAGGTAGTGTTTTATAAAAAACTGTCTGTCTACCTCTTTTCCCAAAGACAGGGTCTCACTTCAGTATATAGCCCTGGTTGGCCTAGAAATGACTCTGTAGACCAAGATAGCCTCAAACTCAGAGATCCATCTGCCTCTGTCTCCTGAATTCTGGGATTAAAATGTGTACTAGCATACCTGATTCCCATCCTGTTTTTGAGACAGGATCTGTCACTAGCCTGGCGTTGTTGGATCACCAATAAACCCCAGAAGTCTACCCGTTTCTGCCTTTCAGGACTGGAATTACAAGCATGTGCCACTATACCCAGCTTTTCCACTTGGGTTCTGGGGTGAACTCACATTCCCATGTTCACTCAGCAAGCACTGGATTAAGCTGTCACCTAGCCCCTGGATGGATTTCCAATAAGGTATTTCAAAGTAAGCCCAAAGCCGACTCATTGCCCTCCTGCCCTTAGTAACACCCTCCCATCTCAGTTACCCAGGCCAAAAATTTTGCAGTTATATTTTACTCCTCTTGCATTTACCATATTCATATTTTTTAATGTTTTAGATTTTATGTGTGTGGGTGTTCTGCCTACATGTATGTATGCACCATGTGTGCCTGGTGCTGGCGGTTTTGAGAACCATCTGAGTACTGGAAAGTGAACCCAGGTCCTCTGCAGGAGTATCAAATGCTCTTAACCGCTGAGCCGTCTCACCAGCCCTGTAGACGCCACTGTCACATGCTGTTTTGCTGTATTCTGAATCTGAAGCCCCAGCATCACTTACTCCTCTGCCCCAGAGTACAAGCTCTCACTTGAACCCCTACAGTCTTCTAGCTGCCGTCCCGTCTCTGTCCTCGCTTCCCAGTCTATTCTCAACAGTCATTTGTAATATGTAAGTCAGATCGCGTTATCCTTAAAAGTCTCCCGTGGCCTCTTCTCGTATTTAGAGGCAAGAGCTGACTGAATTCCTCTCCTGTCTCCATTATCTATTTATATCTAATCTTATTTCCCTTTTCTCTTTAGTACTCTTCTTTAGGAGGAGCTAGGGGGTTTGGGGAGTTGTTTCTCCTTCCACCATGCAGGCTCTGGGGATCAACTCAGAGGCGATCACCACTACCAGCTGAACCATCTCGTCAGCCCCACCACATTTCTATCTTAGTCCCCAACCATGTAAGCTCAACAAGACTGCAGTACGAGTCAGTCTCTCTTGCTAAAACACTCTTTGGATTCCATATAGCTGCTTCCCTCACTGGAGCCCACCGCTGCTCAGAGCGGCTTCCCTAAGCTGCTCTCTAGCACTCTCTGCTGTTCCCAGCGCTGCCAGGCTCCGGGGAGATCTCGCCTTCCCTCACTCTTCTCCACGGCACCTTCTGTCTCATGTCTGTTTGGCTTGGTTCTGTCCGTTCCATATCATCCTGATGTAAACTGCACAGAACAGGCTTTCCTTTTGCTTTATTCACCTCTCTACCCCCTGTACCCACAGCATGAGTGCAACAGGGAGATGTTAAATACATTTTGATTGAACATTCTTAACTACACCTCTCACACCACTGAATTCTTCATCCTTGCCTCTGAATTAGCCTCCTTTTCAAAAAACACACGGATTTCTATGACACCATGGTTTTATATCAGACCAGTAACTACTGTAGCATCACGTTTACCCTCTTCCTTCAGGGTCTCCTTTGGCTAATTAGGATATACTGACTGCTTCTTGTTTTGAAATATCTTTGCTATTTATGTGATGGCAAGCCTAAGTTCAGGCTTTCATCAGTAAATCCTATCTTTTCTACCTCAACTATCCTTCATTTAATCCATTAAATGCTACTTGCTTTTTATGTGCTTAGCACTATGAGAAGTGCTGGGAATACAAGAAAATGATTGAGAAAGAATCTTGTCAACAGTAGATTAGATGTCCTGAGAGCTTTCTTTGCACTCAAACTTTCTATTTTAATAAACTGCAAAACAGTCAACCATGCTGGCCATCTGCTCAACCTCCTTCCACGCTACTTTCCAAAACTCACTTCTAACCACCAATCACAAGATTTCTTTACTACCTTTATCCCCTCATCCTGCTTATTCTTGGCTTTAGGTTTTTTGTTATTTCTAAAATATATGGTTAAAACATCATTTTAAACATAAACATACACATAAATACATATGCATACATACGCACATGTGTATGTGTGTGCACCAGAGAGTATGTATATGCACCATATGCATGCTGAGCCCACCAAAGACATAAGAAGCATTAGAATCCCTAGAACTGGGCTATAGAGGCTACGTGCTACCATGTTAAAGGAGCAGCCAGTGCTCTTAGCCGTTGAGCTGTCTCTCCAGCTGCTGGCTTCAGGTTTTGGATCATGCAGCATCTGGGGTACCTTTTTGTCTTTGCACCCTGGAGCTTTTTCAGTGTAACTGTCTAAATGGAGGACGACAAGACAAAATATTTCCATACGTTAGACCAGATGGCAACTGGCATGACCTCAAGGACATTTTTCTCATCTAAAGGATACTACCGTAGTTCCCAGCTACCCTGCACTGTTGTACACAAACACAGCCTAGTTGTAAGATCCTCCAATATTTTAAGAAAATGAAGAATGTCAGTCAGATTTACATTCTCAGTTTTAGACATTAGAAAGTCATTTTAGAGCCAGGCGTGGTGGCGCATGCCTTTAATCCTGGCATTCAAGAGATAGAGACAGGCAGATCTCTGTGAGTCTGAGGCCAGCCTGGTCTACATAGTAAGTAGTTCCAGGACAGTCAGGACTATGTAGAGACACTGTCTCAACAAAACAAAACAAAAAAAAAAACAACTGCAAGTCATTTTAGTTTTTCAAAAGTCATTACGCATAAGTATTACACATGGCTCAAAAAGGTGAGCTTCACCTACCACCCCAATGCACTGTAATTCTCATCTTCTTGCTGTCCTGACTCATAAGCCTCTGCTGCGTCATAGTTGGGCACGCTAGTTCTCTAAACATACTGTCTTATTCAAACTGCCAAGCGTGGAGCACTCCTGTAACAGGTGTTAAAAATCATCTCTGGCTCTTTTTCCTCCCTGTAGCCACCATATACGTTCACTGCCTTATAAGGTGCTCCCTAGACTGTTGTAACAGTAAGTAACTGGTTTTCCTGTTATATGTGTCTTTCCCAGAGCTACCTTATCCCTACTTCCCTTATAAGAAGTCCTGTACTGAGCTGAGCTTGGTAGTGCATGCCTATAATCCCAGCACTGGGAGGCTGAGGCGGGAAGACAGTGGAGTTCTACGCCAGACTGAGTTAAACAGTGAAATCCAGTCTTTAAAAAAAAGTCTTTAATGGATCCCCCAGAGTAAGTCACAACATTTTCAAGGTTCTTGAGCATAAATTCAAGCTCTTCTGCCCAAGCTTTATGTCCTACATGTCCCCAAGGCATACCATTTTCCACAATCAGCGTATCTTTCATAACTTGGCATTCTGAACTATTTCTGTAAGCCTGGAAGATACTTCCCACCTTCTTTAACTGGTAACCACCTCCCTCATCTCTGAACTTCTCATTGCAAAGTTGCCTTGCACGCAACTTCTCTTGTGTGAGCATCCTCTTGGCCTCCCAGGCCGGCAGGAGCTGCCCTCCAGTGTGCTCTCCTTTCTAGGTGTCTCTAGCACTCACGTAACTCCTTCATTAGTCACTTACCTGGCCTATGCTCTTACAGAAAACGAGGGCAGAGCTTTCTGATCATTTTCCCCTCTGGGAAGGGCAAATAAAGCACAAGCAGAGCTCTATGCCGCCCTGCAACTTCATGGCTGCTGACAACCTCTGCCGGACACAAATCTACCAACCTGAGTCCAAAACGAGGGTTCTTTTGCCATATTTTAGCTGTGCTGGAAGTGATATGCAGAAAAAGATCTTCTAAAAACATTTATTAAAGAACAGAAACCCAATGACTTGGCATGCCATGTCAAGATACAGGTGGTCTGATTCTAAACACTACTTATAGCTCAATGCCAAAGAGGAATCGTGAAAGGAAGCCGAAAACTAAAAACAAAACAAAAAGTCAGACCTCCCCATAAAGATTCAGTTATGTTCAAGTTACGGAGAAAGAAAAGCAACCTAGCCCAAGTCATTCCCAAGAGCTTAATAGATGAGATTATGTCATAAAACACTTCTTTATAGTATGCTGCTCTTTTACTAAGTTCTATCAATACTTCTTATAAGGACAAAGTTCAGACTGGGGAGATGGCTTAGTGGTTAAGTCACCTGTCACAAAATTGTGAGGACCAGTACACGGATGCTCAAAGCACATATAAATGCTGGGTGCATACAGAAGCCCATCTCTAATTCCAGCACTTAGAAACGGGGACAAGAAATCCTCCAGAGAAAGCTGCCCAGCTAGACTAGCTGCACTGGCAAGCTCTGCGTCCAACTGAGAGATCCTGCCTCAACATACAGAACCAGTGAAAAAGTACATTTTACACATGGAAACAGGTAGGGTCAAAATCACTTGGCTTACCTTTACAGAAACTTTTGATTTATGCTCTACAAAAGAAAATAAAATTACTAAACTATAAACCCAAAACACATTAAGGCAGTGACAAGAGAAAATGTTATGTACTGTTTAAGATGTTAGAATAAAACACTATCCCAAGAGAATTAACCTTAAGTCCCACCCTAGAATTCCAACTTTGACAATGTGGTGATCCAAGTACTAACTTGTGCTTCACTTTTATTTCTGCTCCCTTTCTAAGATAAGACTGAACAGATGGTGGGGAGCAGGCAAATAGCATGATGGAGAAGACTGGGAAACTATACTGCGTTTTAAAACTAATAAACAATAATTCAAGACTTTAGCAACTGTGGTTATACTGTATAAATGTAACTTTCCCACACAATAGTTTGATAACATGTGAAGTACATGATTACCTACACTCTACCTGCATTACTTATTAAGCAACAAGTTATGACATCATCAAAAACATATTCCACATGAAACAGATTTTATGGACCAATGTGGACAGTAGTAATCACTGTCACAATCTGACTTTACTTGGATAAATGTCAATTCAAAGACATTAAGGGAAAAAGCTTTTACCAAGTGTCATTTAATGTCTCTATTACAAGCAAAACGTGCGTTAAACTACTACATAGTCTACGTACAAACTTAAACATTTTAGACTTCCAATAACACAGCATACCATATGGAGACAGTATTAACTTGGTTTTTCCATCCAATAATTCAGTTTCAAGCTTTAAACCATCCCTGCAATAGAAAATTGTTTTGACATTTTAATTAAAATAGCAACCAGAAATATTTATATGAACCTTGAAAGTAAACCTTTTCCTGTGAATATATATAGGAATCACATCACCATCAAAGTAGGGATTTTTTTTTGTTTCTCTAAGACATATAGCCCAGGCTATCTTCAAACTCACTATGTAGGCAAGGCTAGCTTCGAATTCCTGAACCTCCTTTAAAGCAGTCTTTAAATTTAGTATTTTCAATGCTGGAGAGATGGCTCAGCACTGTCTACTCTTTCAGAACAGAACCAACATTGAGACTAACAACCATCTGTAATGCCCTCTCTGACTCCAAGGGCACCAGGCACACACACAAGTGGCCCACAGACTTATGTGCAGGCACGACACCCATACACATAAAATCAATACTTAAATAGTATATTTTTTCAACCCAAGAGAGAAAAATTTAGGAATAGATTTTCTTACAACTTTTCAGTGAGGCAAGCATTTTTTTGTTTTTTAACCCGAAACCTTATTTTTGTTACTGGCAAGGAACAAAGTAATCCAATTATTACAGCATTCTTTAACTTGTAGCTCTATATCAAAAATTCCATGCCACTACCAGAACTACTTAGCAAGGTACAAGGCATAGATATGCCATTTATTAGTTCTGTAATGATCTCATGACTGACACATTCTAAGTAGGGCTGGAAGCACCTGGAAATGGTTAAAATGGTCAGCAAGGTGACAGATGCTTAAGCACAGAATTCCATCCCATTTGGAACTGTAGACATAATCATAAACATAACACACGGCTGCTTTAGTGACTCTTTATTACTATCCTAATAAATGCTCAATCAACTTTGGCTAATACGATACTTTACGAAAGCACCGGCATAAAGAAATGGTAAACACTACCGGCAAAATGTATGCTATCAAGGTCACCATCAAACTCCACTGACCGGATCCCGCACAGTGTTTGGTTGTTCTACGGGGGCGGGGGCGTTATGTGTCGATGAGCAGTCATGAAAACAAAGGTGGCGTTAAAGGGAAAAACAACAAACCAAGCACGCCACGGGCGAGCAGGTTGAGAAAGGTCTGACTAGCAACGCTAAACTCCCAGTGTTGCTTTGTTAGAGGAAATCAAAGCGCCTCCGTTCCAGGGAAACCCTAGGAGGAAAAGCTGCGGGAGGCCCGCCTGTTGCAGGACGACGACCCGCTCGTGTTTACGTTAGGAGCCACATCTGGACGACCCTGTAGTCGCCGCGTCCCTATTCCCGCTCCGGGAGCTCCGGGGGCAGGCTGGCTCATTCATGCCCCAACTCCCAGATGAGAACGGGAGCGGCTGGACGCGCGGTCCGGGTTTGGTGCCCCGCCCCCCGGGGGGCTCGGGGGGCCCCGGCTCCGGCTCCGGCTCCGCGCGGAGCAGCGCGGCGACCCGAGCGGCCCTCCCTCCGGGGCCCAGCCCGCTCCTCCCGCCCCGGCCGCCGCCACCCGCGAGCTGAAGGCCAGCCCCGCAGCCCACGAAGTCCCCGCCGGCTTACCCCAGGTTCATGGCCCCGCTGGACACCCGCAGCTATCGCAGGCCCCTTGTGTACGCGGGGTTGCCGCCGCCGGTCAACAAACGCCGCGCCGATTGGATGCCGGGGGCCCGCCGAGCCAATCAGAGTGGCGCGTGCTGCCGGGTGCCTCCCGGGGCTCTGCGCGCCTTCCGGGGCGTCTGCGGTTCCCCAGGGTCACCGCCCGCCTCCCGGAGCTACCTCGGCTTGGGTCGAGCGTGCAGAAGTAACCGATGCAACGGAAGTGTTTCGTATTTGGAGGAGAGATTTATCTTAGCATAGAAAGAGTGGAGGGACCGGGAACGCCGAGGGCACGGAGAACGTGTCTCTCTCTGCCCGCGACCCACGTCGCCGAGCCTTATTTACTGAAGTTCTTTTCTACAGCAACGATCACCACGTACCCCAAACCGGGACGCCTGGCATTAACAGTGCTGTCTCTGGGGCACGAGGAGGCGTCACCCACCGCTGAACGATGAAGCTGCACAGCCTATGTTTCTATCTAATGTGTGACTGACCCCTGTTGGTGCTTTAAGACTCAGTTTAAACTGTCATTTGTTGCTCTTCCAGAGGTGCCTAGTTCGAATCCCAGCAGCTCATAGCTACCTGTAGCACAGCCTGCCAACCCTGGTATGGAATGGGGGGGGGGAATGGGGGGTGTGCACACCTTTTTTTTTTTTAAATTAAAAATAAATGTCACTTCTGGGGGTAAGGGTAACTAGACAATGTCTACCTCCCTCCTCCTAGGATTCCAACAACATTAGTTAGGGTTACTTAGCATGGGTGAGAGGTTTCAGGCCGGAGCTTTGGGTGACCCAAAAGCAACTATGTAGGAAGGTCTGCACCCAGCAAAGACGATGACTTCCCCGTGGCTGTGCGTACTTGGGTACTTGTTTCCTTTGTCTCCCCAGAGCCTACGTGTAATTACGGCAACATTGCTTCTAATTGCTAAGAGGGGTGGCTGGATATTAAGGCGAGGGTCCCCTGACCCTCCCTACCCCTCCTTTCTATGAGGATGTGACAGCTTATGCAAGCAGACCCCTCTGAACATCCTGAAGATGGCGGTAGTTTGGTGGCAGATGGTGGAAGGTAGTTCTGTGCAACAAAAGCCCTTCTGAAAGATTAGGGGCCTCCCTATCATGTCGCACAAGCATTTGGGGTCCTGTACCAAAGTGAGCTTCAGAGAACAGTTGATGCTCACTTCAGTAGCCACAGCTGCTGCCGCTTAGGAGGCAGAGACAAATAGTCTGCCACGAATTTGAGGCCAACCTAGGCTACACAGGGCATTCTTTCTCAAGAAAACCAAACAACAGCCAGGCATGGAAATATATACCTGTAATCCTAGCGCCCAGGAGTCTGGGGCAGAGGAATAAAGAGTTCAAGGCCAGCCTCTCCTACATGAGACCCTGTCTCAAAAAACGGTCTAGGGGTTCTCAGCTTTCTCAATGCTGTGACCCTTTAATACAGTTTCTCCCGTTGTGGTGACCCACAATCATAAAACTATTTTTGTTGCTACTTCATAGCTGTAATTTTGCTACTGTTATGAATCATAATGCAAATATCTGATATGTAGATGGTCTTATATGACCCCTGTGAAAGGGTCCTTCAGCCACCAAAATGGTCATGACCCACCCACAGGGTAAGAATAGCTGGTAAAAGCCAGGCGGTGCCTGCTCATGGCTTTAATCTCAGCACTTTGGAGGCAGAGACAGGCAATCTCTGTGAGTTCCAGGACAGCCAGAGTTACAACAGAGAAACTCTGTCTCATCCGCCCCCCACCCCAAAAAAAAGAATAGCTGGTAGAGAAACAAACAAACAAAAAAACAAATGAGGGAAGAATGAAAGGAAAACACATGTATACATTTGATCTTGTTTACTTTTAGCGGGGTGTGGCGGTGCATGTCTTTAACCCCAGCACTCAGGAGGCGGAGGCAGGGAGGATTCTGTGAGTTCAAGGCCATCTTTATCTGAATAGTGAATTCCAGATTAGCCAGCACTACAAAGTAAGACCCTGTCTGAAAAATAAATAAATTACTTAAGGGGATACTTTTTTTTCTTATACATAGAACTAAAATCAGCTTACTTAAATTAATTAAATCAGCAAGTTAATAGTGTTACTATCTGGGAGGTGGAGTGGTATGAATTTGAAAGTGTAATTTTTTTCTTTGAGTTTCTGTGATATGTCTACATGCAAGGCATGTGTTTCCATGCATGCTTAAGTGGCTGCACATGCACATGTGTGAGAACAGAGGTTAATGTAGAGTTTTTGTTTTTCAGTGTCTCTTCACTTTGTATATGGAGGCAGGGTCTCTCACTTGGACCTAGGATGTGCTGATTCCGCTAGCCTGTCTAGCCACCAGCTTGTCTACTCAATCTCTGCTGTGTGTGTGTGGGGCAGTCTCTGCAAACACCAGGGCCAGAAGAGTGTCGATTTGTGTGAAACAAGAAGGAAGTTTGGTTCAGCATGACTCAGTAGCTGGTGTTGGTTCAAACTTTGAGAGTCTGACACAGAGTAGTTAATTTCATGTTTAAGAACAGCACAGTTTAGAAAAAAAAAGTTTTCTGATGATAAATAACTCAATCCAGTGTGTATAATAAAGCTTAAGACCTGATTACATCAAAACTCTTGTACAAATAACATCTTCCACAAAGATAGGTTCTACAGATTAACTAAGGAATTGGGTTCAAGATAGACAGGGCTCATAAGGGTCTGGAGGAGGGTAGCACTATTGATTAATTAAGATAAACGTAAGAGTTGGGGGGAGCTGATGTGGTCTTGCCGTACAGGTAGCTCAGAGGTCACAGCCTTCTGGGTGGAAAACAGGTTATACATCTCTTCCTTTAAAGAGACAACCCTATGTTTAACATTCCTGGTTTCCCTCGTGCTTATCTGTGAACACAAGGACCTCGTGTCTCCTACACTCTGCCTACCTCGCATAGGAATTACTGGTGGGATGGCACACCCACACATGTAAACTCCAGTCCTAACACTTAGATGGCCAGTACTCTCCCTATGGAGCCAACTTTCCAGCCCCCTGAGAATATTGTTTTGGAGAAAAATAAAATCCAATCAAGAATTTTACACATTATAATCTCTTGTCTTCTCCACCTCCTTTTTTATTTTTCTTTTTGTATTTTTTTAGATTTATTTTATGTGTGTAAATATTTTACTCACACGTGTGACTGTGCACCATGTGTGTGTCTGGTGCCCATGGAGATCAGAAGAGGGTGTCAGATCCCCTGGGATTGGAGTTCCAGGTGGTTGTGTGTTAAAATAACGTTATGGCGCTTAATGGAGAGTCCAGCGTTGTAATTTCCAATGCTCTTTATTAATCACAAGCCATGTCAAATCTCAGGGAATTCTATACATGGGCGGCTAGGCAGAGTCTTCATCTTTCTTCCCCCAAAAGACCTCTCCTTCCTTCTGCCTTAGCCCTTTTAACTTTTCCCCCACCCCTCTATCTTTTAGGCCTTCATTACAACACAATGATCCTAGGCTGGGGGTGATCAGAGTCTTTGCTCGTGATCTCCTCCTGACCTGCTCGTGACAGGTCACCTTCAATTGTCTATCTGTTCAGATCTCAAGGCTAGCACAAGGGTGTGACTAGGTAGGAATCGAGGCCTGTACTGCTGCAAGGCATCTGGCTTCCCAGCTACAAGGTATCAAAACCAAAACAGCACACAATAGTAAAGTATCCCACAACAGTTGTGAGCCTGCATTGGAAACACTGGTTCCTCTGCAAGAACAAGTGCTCTTAACCTGGGAGCCATCTCTCCAGCCCCTAATTTATTTTTAATTTTTTTATTTTGTATGGATGTTTTTGTCTGCACGTGTGTCCGTGTACCACATGCACACCTGGTGCCTGCAGAGGCCAGAAGAGGGTGTCCGGTCCCAGTCCGGTCCCAGTCCGGTCCCAGTCCGGTCCCAGTCCGGTGCAGGGAATAGAACCTGGGTCCTCTGGAAGAGTAGCCAGTGCCATTAACCACTAAGCCATCTCTCCAGCCCCGCTTCTTTACCTCCTTTCTCTCTCCCTCTCCAGAAAAGCAAAATGAAGAATTTGTTATTAAATGCTTGACAAATCCTAGGTTTTAAAATGCTTTATTTCTTATGATCTATAGGAAAGAGCTGCACAATAACTATTGTCAAGCTATAACTCAGTGGGTGGAAGTGTTGTGAAGCTATCACCCAAAACTCCTTCACCACCCCCAGACAATTCTGAAATGTTTCACGCCTCTCCAAATCCCTAGAGACTTCTAATTTCGTATCTGTCAGTATGAATGTGTCTATCCTTTCAATTTTGTGTAAGTACAAGCATTCAGTGTTTGCTCCTTTGTGTCTGGATTCTCTCACTAACCTTGCTGGTAGGCTAGGGGTCACCCAAGTTGTAGTATGCGTGGAAGCTTAATACCTTTTGTGGGGTGAGGGAAGGTGCTGGAATTTAACCCAGAGCACTGTGCAAGCTAGAAGAGACTCCTCATGAGAATCTTCATTATTATTTTGTGGTGTTCTGTAGTCTCTTATCTTGTATTTCTCTATCTTACAGACAATGTGCTTTACTGAGTTACACCTCCAGCCACTAGAACTGTATTTCTTTTTATGATTGATATTCTTATCAATATATATTCTTATATATGATACTATATACTATCCTGTCAATATATATTGTTTATTATCATATGTGTGTGTGTGTGTGTGTGTGTTGATGCCTACTTGGTGGTTACTGTGAATATTGTAGTGAACCCTAATACACAAGTACACTGCACTCTGTTTGTAATTCCTTTAGCTTACACCTACGACAGAGCAGGGTCAGGTTATAATTTTATGGGTACCTTTAGATACACTGTCAACCATTTCCGCAACTATCACACCATTTTACATCCCTATCAGCTACGTGTGAGGGTTCTAACGTCTCCACATCTTCACCCTCATCATCTTTTCTTGCGTTTTATTTACTTATTGTCATTTTAATAGGTTCCTTGTGGGTCCTCACGCTTCTTTGTTTGGGGTTTCTTTCTCTTCCTTCCTTTTTTCTTTATTTTCTCTTTCTCCCTTCCTTCCTTCCTTCCTTTCTTCCTCCCTCCCTTCCTTCTCCCCTTCCTTCCTTCCTTCCTTCCTCCCTCCCTTCCTTCCTTCCTTCCTCCCTCCCTCCCTCCCTCCCTTCCTCCCTCCCTCCCTCCCTTCCTCCCTCCCTCCCTCCCTTCCTCCCTCCCTCCCTTCCTCCCTTCCTTCTTTCTTTCCTTTTTTTCCCTCCCTCCCTCTCTCTCTCTCTCTCTCTTTTTCTTTCTATGACAGAGCTTCAATCTGTAGCCTCAGGTTCACAGTGATCCTCCTGCCTCAACCTCCTGCTGAGTGCTGGTATTACAGGTGTAATCCGCCACACCTGACTTCCTTTTTGTTCCTTGGTTTTGTTTTGCTTTGTTTGTATGTCTTATTTTTTAAATGAAATTAGAGTTTTAAACTGTCTTCTCCATCATTTTTTTCGACTCTCTTTTAATATACAACAATGGTTTACATGCTTTCCTGACCCCTCATCTGAAAACAGTTAAAGCTGTCTTCTGTGTACAAAGGTCAGCAATCTGCATTTATCTCATTCATTACGGGAAAAAGATAACCCAAGATAAATTGTAATTAGTCTCTGGACCAGCAACATTCCAACTTCTTCACAACTGTTAGAAGTCTAACCAATCAAGCAACCTATGTGGAATGTTCAAAGTAAGGTTCCTGAGAACTTCAGTTCACACTGGACTAAGTAGAGATGAGACCCTGTCTCCAAAATAAACAGCCCAACAGCCAAACAACCAAAGATCTCCCAGAACTCTGCAAATGGGCAAGCCTGCCCAGCTGCTGTGTCTGTGTGTGTGTGTGTGGGGGGGGGGGTTTCTCTCTCCTCTGCACGTGCAAGCAATGTTGGTGATTCACTTGTGAACACAGCTTCACAAAGCAAGTTAATTAGACTCTTCTTGTCTCCAGGACTAGGCAATATAAACGGAAGGAGAGATACATTATAAAGAAAAAAAGTTAAATTACATAAATTGTTCTAGTGTGAAAGGACGCAGGTCTTAATTGGAAATTCTGAGAAATGTCTTAAGAAATATGCAAATAGTAGGGGAGGAGGGGAAGGAGTCGGCAGTTACCCCTTCTGACCTCAGGACCTCTTGAGGCTGCTTGAAACTGTCCCCAGCCTGTCTTCACACATGTCGCCTCCACCGCAGTAGCTCTCCAGGAGTATTCTGTGGTCATCAAGACAGTGTGTGGTTTTGGTGCTACAAGAACGAGTGATAGGTAAGACATCAAAGAGGGCAAGGTGTCACTGGACAGTACTTATTTTCTTCCCCCATAAGGATGGTGATGACTAAGCCTTGTTACATTATTTGTGTGTGCGCTCTTCAAATGTTATACTTTGAAACCTACACACATGCCTTCGCCATACTTCTCCTACATGTTGAAATACGTGACTGCAAATGCATCTCTTTCCATGGCTCAGCTCTCATAAAACAAAGCCACATAGGGTTTTCCCACGGTCTTTTCATTCCCCTGGAGCCATCCATGGGATTTGGAACCTGGTCTCGACACCACAGCACAGCAGATGGCAGTGTAGGCCCGACTTCCTACAAGAAAATACCCTGTGGAAACCTTCGCAGAGGAAACTTATTTTAGCTAAAAAGTGGTATTGCACGGTTAACATAGAAAATTAAAAATTAAAGGAAATCACGACTCCCTTCCTGGGGCTTTGGAGATTATTTCCTAACTATATTAAGCTCATTTTTACAATCACTTCATTAATAAAGCACGTATTAATTCTTTTTTGCTTTTTAGAATTTTTTACTTTTTAAGTTAACATACAAAGTAAGGGGTTTCATTAGGGCATTTTCATACAAGTATGCTATTTTTTAAGGTGCATTTATTTTTATTTTATGTGTATGAGTGTTCGCCTCATACACATGCACCTCATGCACATATGTGTACCATAGGCCTGCCTAGTACCAGAGAACACCAGATCCCCCAGAACCGGAGTTCCAGATGGCTGTGAGCTGCCATGTGAGTGCTGGGAACTGAACCAGAGTCCTCTGGAAGAACAGTAAATGCCCTTAACCACTGAGCAATCTCTTTAGCCCCACAGAGATGTTCTTATACTTTGTTCTCATTCATGCCCCTGCCCACTGCCCTGAACAAACCAATTCTTTTTTTAAAATTATATTTACTTATTTTGGAAGTAGTGCTGCGTACGAGCCCCAGAGCATGTCTGGAAGTCAGAAGGATAACAGACGGGAGCCAGAGCCCCCTTCTGCCATGTGCATCTTAGGGCTTAAGCTCAGGGACATGACCTGATGGTTAAGTGGCCCCTTCCCATGATACTTGAGGATGTGAGCTAGTTGTTGAAATTTGGATTTCATAATTGAATCTCCTCAGATAAAATTTCCTTAGCATCCTGATATTTTGTTATGACAGGGAACATTTTTTTTTTTTTTGACAAGACTTTCTTTTCTCACTATATAGCTCTGGTTTTCCTGGAACACTCACTGTGTAGACAAAGCTAGCCTCAAATTCATAGAGATTTGCCTGCCTCTACCTCCCCAGTGCTGCAATTAAAAGGAGTACACCACCACACCTGGCCCCTGACAAAAAAATTGTAAAACCCTCTGCTTCCAAAAGAAAAAAAAAATCAGAGAATTCCATGGGAATTTGGCTGCCTTTTATTACTGCATAATCCTTGGCGGTGGCTGCACTAGAAACAGGTCCCACTGGCCCGCAGCAGCGGTGTTTATACATACCCCACGGCAAGGGGAGACAGTGCTTAGTGCTCAGGGAGGAACTGGCTAACTTCTCAAGGGGGAACCTCCAGTCTCTACCTGATATTAGCATCTTTCCCTGGTTCCCATCTCCAAAGGACAGGAATGGCAGTAACTCTCCTCCATAGCTGCCCCTTGTGGCTCGTTGTTTTTAAAGGACTCTAAACCACCTATTACAGCCACCTACCTATTTATTTATATGTGTGCGTTAGTGTATCTGTATGTGTGTGAGCACGTGTGTATCACAGCACATGTGCGGAGGTCAGAGGAGTACTTGTGGGAATCGTTTCTTTCCATCTACCATTTGGGTCCCAGTAATAGAACTCAGTTAGCCTTGGCCACAAGCACCTTCACCTGCTGAACCATCTTGACAGCTCCTGGTGTCCCTACATTTCCCTTCCTTTCCCCGACTTCTTTTCCTTCAAAACAGAGCTCCATGTAGCCCAGGCTGGCTTCCAACTCCCTATGTAGAACTTCTGATCCTCCTTTGCCTGAGAAGTGCTGAGATTACAAGCTTGTTTCACAAGGTGGAAAAGCACCGTACCTCATAGAATCTGCCAAGCACCTGCCAAGGAGGACAAGTCACCGTGGCTGCTGCAGACACTGACACTGGGCTATTTCCCACAGTCTACATGGAGGTGAATTTATGAAGATTCTACTCAGAAAATACAAGAATGAGATTTTCCCAGAGTATTTTCTCTGTGTCTCCTTATTCCTGCTACCCTCCACCCTCATTTCCCATATTAGGTACTGGCCCCACCCAGCCACCCCAGTTTTTCAAGACAGGGTCTCACTACGTAGCCCTGGTTATCCTGGAACTCACTCTGTAGACTAGGCTAGCCTCCAACTCACAGAGATTGGCCTGCCCCGGCCTCCCGAGTACTGGGATTAAAGGCATGCCCCGCCACCACCACCCGGCCCCTGTATTTCAATCGGCGGCTCCTTGCATAACCAAGTCCCAGAAGATGGAATGAAGCTCTGGTTAATGCCTGCTCTTCTGCTAACTTTGTGGTCCAGGAAGAAGTTAACTGGCCCCTGTGAGTTTTCATTTCTTTCTCTACAAATGGGGACAATAGTGGAACTCAGCGTTAGATTTCTGAAGGGGTGGATTGGTGAGGGTTGCCAGGCTCCTATTTCATCGCTTTCCCATTTCCGCAAGAGGACGCGTGAACATACAGTCCCCAATCGGTCTTTCTCAGTGCCTCCGCCTCTCACTGCCCAGGCTAGGCCTTGTGTCCCTTTGCTATTTCTCCTTCTCCTCTCCCTAATTGCCGCCTTCTCTTCTCTTTTGCTGGCTGCTATTTGTCTACATTGACTCCCAGAGAGACAGCTCTTGCTTGCTCCTTTGCACTCGGGACGCTTCTTGGCTGCCTACCTTTCCTAATGTTCTCGGGGAAGGGCTCAGGGCATTCAGAACCCCCGAGCTTCAAAAGATGGTGCACCAGATGCTGCACCCCGCACCCCGCCCACACACCCATGTTAGAAATGTTTGAAAATGGGCTGCTTTACAAAGATACTTGGAAGCACTGAACAGTTTTCAGTGTATCGGGCAGACTCAAGACAGTTTAACTTTCTATTTTATTTTATACTCTTCAAAGGCAACATGATAGCGTCACCAAGCTTCCCAAGGCACCACACAGACCACAGCAAGAATTATCTAAGTTTATTTCTGAAGATGTCACTGGATTGGAACAAAAAATTTGATCACCATGTTTTTGAACACAGTTGAAAACAGAACTGTATGATGAGAAGCTGAGAAGGCTCAGAGGGTCCAGCAGCACTGTGGCCAAGCCTAATGGTCCTGAGTTTGGTCTGTGATCACAAGGTAGAAGGAGAAGATGGGCTCCCACAAGCTACATCTGACCACCACACATGCACTGTGGTCCCAGCTCCCCCACAATTAAATAAATTAAGTAATTAAAATACAATAATAAATACTGTTTTTTTTAAGCAAACTATTTTGTTGCTGAGCTATTGAAATATGCTCACGGTTATGGAAGGTAAACTCTTTATTAGCCAATATCCTAAGTACTTTAAAGGGGTTAACTCAGTTTATTCTTTAAAAAATTAACCCTTTGCAGTTCTGCAATTCCATCCAGTATTTTAAAAGATAACTCGGTGTTAGGAGCAGAATTAGAAAAGAAAGTAACTAATAAAACTTTTCTTTAAAAGTTAATTCTATAAATAAAATGATACTCCATAATTTTTGAGAATAAATTAAAACCCAACTGTAGATCCTTAGTATTGTGTCCAACTAACAGATGATAAAACTGAGGCGTACGGAGGTCAAATAGCTTCATTCAGGTTAGATGATGAGTAAGGGTAGAACCAAAGCAGTCTACCTTTGAAATCGAAGCCCACGGAAATGTCCTATAGAATCTAGTCAGTATAGAGGAATGTTCCTGTAAAACTTGATACGTTAGATGCTCTCTCAGATCCATCAGCTCACCAAGTGTAGTGATGCATGCCTGTAACTTGGGAAGATGAGGCAGAAGGATTGCTTCAAATTTCACCCAAGTTTGGGCTGCATCACAAGACCTCTATCACATAAATTAAAATAAAGATCTATCTATCTATCTATGTCTGTATTTCACAAGTTTCAGTCCTCCTCTTCCCCCTGTTTCCTGGACAATAGGATTAAAGGCCCTAGGTTGGTCTTTTTATTCTGTTTTGGGGTAGGGTCTCATGTAGCCTAGGCCTCAAACTCACTATGTAGCCAAGGATGACCTTGAACTCCTGATCTTCCTGTTTTTCTCTCCCAAAGTGCTAGGTTATAGGTCTTTGTTGCTCATCTGGATTATATCTTAAAAAATAAATTTCCTAGTGTCACAGAACTTAGCCACACAAGATTTATCAGGCACCTACCATACTAAAGCCCATGCTTGGGGCTGGAGGAATGGTTCAACGTTTAAGAGCGCTGACTGCCCTTCATAGGGTCTGGCACCTACATAGAGGCTCACAAACATCTGTAACTCCAGTCCCAGGATCTCTGGTGCACTTCTGGCCTCTGAGGGCACTGAGCACTTGTGGTACACAGACATACATGCAGGCAAAACACCCATATACATAAAATGAAAAACAATACACCGTTAATTTTTTTTGTTTCCCTTCCCACTTCCTAAGAAATCCATCAAATCCAACTGGCTTTACCTTCTGACTTTACCATTCATCTAATGGCTCCAGTTTGGTCCTCCACAGCCCTGTCCCAAGCTGTCACCTCTGTTCTGTGTGTGACATCTGTTCAGTAAACAGGCTGTACTTTCTAGGCATATAGACTGTTTTTTTAATTGTCTTCTGAACCCCAGAGGGCAAAGACATCCATATCCAGGGCTTAGAACAGTGCACGAGATACAACCTTGGCCAATTCTGAAAGACAGCTTCTGTGTGCTGACCCTGAGGAAACGCTTTCCAGATTTTAAGATAGAGTCTGGTTTGTAGGAAAAACAACTGGTCACCTTGTCTGCAGGAAGGGTTCCCTTGTGGGATGGAGTTCTCATCACCATAGCAGATGTGTCTTGTCAGGACTACCTCACTAGTATCTGGATCACTTGTAGTTAGGTTTTCAGGGGGGGAAAAAGGACTCTGGGGGGTCTGGAGTTTCTTTTTTTTCTTCTTTGTCTCTGTATTGGATAAGCTGGCATGAAGTGTGCCCTACATTGCGGGTGCCACTTGCAGTAGTACACCTACTGTGGTGGCTCAGCAAGGAAGACAGGGAGGCACTTTCATAGGTGCAAAACCTGCCACACCTCAGCAGAGGGAACCGCTATCATGGCAAGTGGAACCCTGAGAGTTGTATCTCAGGGTTGGTTTTTTTTTATTGATATCTAAGCTCCTCGGGTGTTCTACTGATAGCACGTGCAGGTCATAAACAATCAAACATCCCCCCACTAAAGCCAACACCTATAGACAATAAAAAATGCCAAGCCTTAGGCAGCTCCTCACCCAACAGTGTACAAAATAATTATTTTAAACATAACTAAAAATAAACATCTACAGCACTGATCTCCTTTAGGTTTCTTGGAAATCCTTTGGAGATAATAAATCCAAAACCTACCAAAAATCCTATATAAGAATATCATAAAGACAATGTAGTGTGAGCCCCTCTCAGGGAAGCCCACACTCCCACTCAGGGGTAGGTTTTACCGTTTTCCCAAGTGACTCCTTTCAATTAACCCATCTTGAAATCTGCTAAAATTTTCTTTTAATAAACACCAACTCTGCCTCATACTGCCTTGTCCTTAAATTCTTTCTGCACGGAAGTCAAAAATCTGGTTTTACTTAAGTCTCAGTCCCTGAAAGATTAAGGGAGTTTCTCAGCCTGCTGTAAGTGACAACACAGTCTTTTTTCTGCATCTTCTGCCTCATGCACGCCTTCTGCTAGTGAGAAGAGACCATGTGCACACAGATACAGAAGTGTGAGGTGCTGTGAGAAGGGCTCACCAAGACAGGAGGAGTGCCTCTACTTAGTGAGGATGGAAGGTCAGAGAATATGCAGAAGAGCACTTGGTTCACAAGAAGAGGCTGCTTGGCGGGCAAGGATCGAGGACATTCCGAGAAGAAGAAAGGTGTGTGCAAAGACAGGACATCAGGGAACCAGAAGTGGGAGGTATCAGGACAGCACAGGTGTTAGGCTGGTCAGACATCACATACGGAGGCTACTAAGGATGGATCCCTCCCTAATGAACAGCTTGGACCCTTACCTCTTCTCTCCTTTCCCTGGTAACACTCTCCTCCCCCCCTTTGAGACAGGGTTTCTCTGTTGCAACTCTGGCTGTCCTGGAACTCACTCTGTAGACTGGGCTGGCGTCAAACTCACAGAGATCCACCTGCCTCTGCCTCCCGAGTGCTGGGATTAAAGGCTTGTGCCATCACCGCACACCCCCCCAGCTGTAACACACTAATTTTAAGAAAGGAAAAAATATTACTACTGCTCCCCCCCCCCACAAGATTTCAAATACTACACGAAAGGGAGGAAGGTAGAGATAGCAAGGGAGTTGGTAAAGCCCACCACGGGAAGGCTGTTTCCTCCTGGTAAAGCATGGCTAATTGTTTTCTTTAATTCTCTGTTTGCCTGTGGATACGTGTGTGTGTGTGTGTGTGTGTGTGTGTGTGTGTGTGTGTGTGTGTGTGTGTGTGTTGCATGTATGGGTGTATGAACCACCTTGGATGTCATTTCGTAGGCACTGTTTCAGTCAGGGTTCTCTAGAGAAACAGAACTGATATATTCCCATACATATCCCACAGATACGGGGTTTATTGCGTGCCTTACAGTAGGCTGCGTTCCAGCTAGTCCAACAGTGGCTGTCTACTGACTGGAAGTACAAGAATCCAGTGATTGTTCAGTTCAAGGCTGGATGTCTCAGCTGGTCCTCAGTGTTCACCAGAATCCTGAAGAAGTAGGCTCTCACGCCAGTGAAGGAATGGACTTGCCAGGGTGAGCGAGCAGGCAGAGAGCTTCTTCCTTCCAGTCTTTTCATGGGCTGCCGGCCGAAGGTATGTGGATCTCTTTGAGTTTGAGATCAGCTTGTTCTACAGAGAGAGTTCCAGGACAGCCAAGGCTACACAGAGAAATACTTATCTCAAAAATAAAGAAAGAAAAAGAAAAAAATGAAGGAAGAAACAAAGAAAGAAGGAAGCAAAGAAAGAGAGAAAGCAGGCTGAGCAGGCCATGGGGAGCAAGCCAAGCCAGTAAGCGGCACTCCTCCACGGGCTCTGCACTGGCACTGGCCTCCTGGATCATTCTCGTTTGAGTTCCTGTCCTGACTTCCTTCAGTGCTGAACAGTAAGGTGGCAATATAAACCAAATAAACCCTTTCTTCCTTGAGTTGCTTTTGGCCATGGTGTTTCATCATAGAATAGTGACCCTAACTAAGACAGAGTCCATCACCATGATGGTGGGGAATTGCTGTAGCAAGCTCCAGACATGGTGGCTGAAACAGGTGAGAGCCGACAACTCAAACCACAAACATGAAACAGAGAGAACTTGCAATGGTGCAGGGTTGAGCTCTCAAAACCAACCCCCCAGTGACATACTTCCTTCAGCGAGGGTACACCTCCCAAGCCTGCCCAAATAGTTCTACCAACCGGAGATGGAGTGTGCATTCAAGCCACCACTCCATGCTCTCCTGACAGATTTATAGTATAGGGCATGAATTCTCTCCTGTGGAGAAATCAGAAAGTGGTTGGTTACTCCCATAATATTTATACCACTACTGCACCAGTGGGCACATCTTGTCTAGCAGGTTGTTATTAGAGCATTAGAGGTCCAGCACTGGGTCAGATAAAATTTTCCCCACATTCTGTGTAGCATCTTCTAGCATTACGAAATCTAGCCAGCAAGGAGAGGATTTTCTGGTCAGTTCAAGATCGATTTCCCTACCTCCTGCAACCAGAGTGTGTGGAATCTTCAGCAATAGGGGCTTATCTAGTTATGGCAGGAAACCAAAAGCAAGGGCTGTGTTTGGTGTACTTCCAGAGCCTCCATGACCAAGAACTCAGAAGAATGCGACTCATGCCTGCCACTGAAGTTTTCATTGAAAAATCCACGTCTTCTGGGAGAAGCTTTGTCCACCCATGCGTGGAACCTCTGTTCAAACTCCTCCTTTTACAAATTAGTGGGATTTCATAAGCCTTCTCTATATATCACTAGTTTGGGTTAAAACCCCAACCCCTCATTTTCCCATCCCTGCGTCCCCATCCCCACTTAAACCTTGAACCTCCTATATGCCCCCCTTTTGGCATTTCACAGGTGCACAGGTGGTCTGCTTTCCTCTCTTATTTTAGTTTTTACTTGGGTAACACGGTTGTAAATTTCCACAAAGCCTTACCATACACACTTTGTTTTGGCTAACCCCCCTTCTGTCTCCTCTTTTCCCCACCCCAACCTCACTCCCTGCCTGAGTCTTTCGGTTTTTATCCCCCTGTCCCCCCTACTCTGACTTCATTTTATCTATATTCGACTATTCCCACCTCTCTTAATGTCGTTCCTTTCCTTGGGTAACTTTCCAGGAGGGATCACAGGTGTGATGGTAGATTGGGATGCCAGCAAGACAAGTGTCATTCTTAATTTTACAGGAATGCTCAGCATTTCACCATTACGGAGGTTATTTGCTGGAGATGTTTTGTATTTATTCCTTTGAGTTTAAAAAAAAAAGCTTATTTTCCTTCAGACACTGATGAGAATTTTTGTTATGTTAATTGTATCAAACCCTTTCTCGCTCTGTTGGGTTAATTATTTATTTTTCTTACTTTTAATCTGTAAATGTCATAAGTACACTATTAAACTTTTCTAATAGTAGAGCAACTTTTTTTTTATATAAACACACTGGTCATAATGAATACGCATAATGTCAGGAGCATGCCACCATTCCCTACTTAAGATTTTTCTTCTTTTTGTGTGCCTGATAATTGGTTTGGAATTTTTCTTTCTTGTATTTTTTAAATCATGTTTCCATACTGAGGTTATAGGAATTTTATAAACCGATTTGAGCTTGTTCTAGTTTGTTTTTTATTGCTGTGATAAAACACCATGACCAAAAACAACTTGGAGAGGAAAGGGTTTCTTTGGCTTACCTTTCCACACCACTGTTCCTGCTTCAGGAAAGCCAAGGCAGAACTCAGGCACCTCAGGAAGCTGGAGGCAGGACTGAAGCAGAGACTGTGGCAGAGTGCTGCTTATTGGCTTGCTATGTAAGCTTCCTACCCACTCAGAGATGGCACCGCCCACAGTGGGCTAGGCGGTCACACGTCAATCATTAATCAATAAAATACCTCACAGACTTGCCTATATATAGGCCAATCTGATGGAGGTAATTCTTCAACTGAAGTGCCCTCTTCCTAAAAGACCCTAGTTTGTGTCAAGCTGACGAACAACTAACCATCACAGAGCCTTAAAAAGGACTCTAGAAGAGGATATGTAACATTAAAATGAGTTGTTTATGGAAACTTTTGATACATGTATCTTTATTTTACCTGTAACCTCCAAAGGCACAGAGACACAGAGAGGCCGACGATTCCAGAGCTGAATTATAAACCAGGATGAAAATAATTAGTGGTAAACAATTCAGCCTTCCTGCAGTGTTCACAATGTGTAGCTAACGAGAAAGAAAAAGAAAGTAATTATGAATTGTGAGGCTCTGCTCTGCTTGTGCAGATAGGAAAGTCAAAAATAAAAAAATGCCAAACCGCCAGTGAAAGAAAGAAAATTCTTCTGTACAGAACACAAACTGGAGCCGATTGCGTCCTCTGCCTCCAGGAGGCATCCACAGCACAGACCGATGCTCTCTGACACTCCTTAGAAGGCCGTGTAGCCTCAGACGCACGCAGGCACCCAAATTCCCTTCCCTTCACACATGTCACAAAAGGGGTGTTGATTGAGAGCAAACACGTTCATGCAAAAAAATGTGTACATAAAAGGGAAAGCAGAATTAGACTGTGACTGAGCATCTTCCTCCCCTAACCTCCCTCCTCCAGGTCGTTCTCAGCCAACGAGAGGAGCAGCTCGCTGAACGTCGCACGCACGTGTATGGCTGCTCGTTCAAATACACTGAGCTGGAAAAGTATACATTAAGAAGCTTTTCGGCTTTCAATTTATTTCTCACGTAATTGTATCCTGTTGTACGGAATGGCATGATTCATCGTTTCAGCGCGCGTTAGATTGCAGTCACTGTTATTTTACACCATTTCTAGATCTTTCTAGGAAGACAGACCATGGGTGTTTCCGTCTCATGTTACAAATGGGAATCACCCGAGAGTCACGTAATTAAAAATATATGCCAGTGCTTAAAAGTGCGTGTCCCTGATTGTAGATCTCAATTAGGATTATTCGCTGATAGTAAGGACTTGCATGGTACTCAGAGTTGATGGTGACCCTGACAGGGTTCAGGTCACCTGGGGGATAGGTTTTTAGATTAGCCTCTGGGTTTGCCCGTGAGAGATTGTCTGGGTTAGACTAATCAAGGTGTGAAGGCCCACCCTAAAAAAGGCCCACTAGGGGCTCCGATCCTGGAGCGCAAAAAAAGGGAGCTGGCTGAGCACAAACATGCAGTACTCTGTCCTGCCAACGTGGCGCCCTCCCCAAGGTGGGCTGCACCCTTGAATGGTGAGCCCAAATAACCCCCTTCCTTCCTTCAGTTGCTTTTGTCAGGATATTTCATCACAGCGCCAGGAAAAAGAACTAAGATACCGAGGGAAAGAGAACTTGGACTTGGGGAGAGAAAAGCAGCCTTTTCTTTGTGTGTGAGTGAAGCCGGGTACTGAACCCAGGGCCTCACACATGCCAGACAAAGGGTTCTACTACTGACACAGCCCCGGGTTTTTTCTTTTTGAATGTCAATAGGTCTCACTATGTTGCCCTGGCTAGTCTGGAACTCTCTATGTAAATCAGGCTAGCCGAAATCTCAGAGACCCACTGGTGGTGTTGAGATTAAAGGTGTGCACCACCATGGCCGTACTGTTCAATAGTCTTCTGCACCCCCGATCTCTTGGCCACAGAAGCAAAATGAGTAGCGTAAGATGGAACTGCATGCATGCCTTTTTCCAAGGATGGATGGAGTGTATTTTATAGTATGTAGAACCGGTTTTAGAAATTGCTCATTTTTCTTTTATTTGAAACATTAAAAATTATTTTAAGTTAGCACGCAAAGAATGCATTAGTCATGCTTTGCCCTTGGTTGACCCCCTTAGCTCCTCCCTCCGCACTGCTTGTTGCTATCCCTGCCTCCCTTGAAGAAGGACCCTTCTGTTTCCACGTCACACATATCGCATTCCTCTCTTACCTGTGTCTCACAGTCTCCTTAGAAATTGCTTGTAACAGGCTCAACTGTCCCCACCTCCCCCCCAGAGTTCATTTGTTGAAGTTCTAACCCACTAGAACCTCAGAATATTACCACGTTTGATTGCCAAGAACATTTTCAGAAGCAACTAAGTTAAAAGGGAAGTGTTGGGATGGACCCTGGGCCAACCTTCTGGTGTCCTTCTTAGAAGAGGAGATTTAAACACAAGAGCCCCCAGAGATGGATGCAAAGAGGACAGGCCATCTGCAAGCCAGGGACAGACGCCTCAGGAGAAGCTAAGCTGCCAACACCTTGACCTTGGGCTTTTGGCCCCTAGGAGGTTTCAACGTCTGCTGTGTAAGCCACCTGGTCCCTGGTATTTTGTGATGAAAGTCCTAGAAAAGACAGGCTGAAGAGGTGAAATTATCAGTCATCAATGAGAAGCATCCTAAGAAATCCTTCAGTTTCATAAGCCACAAACTGAAGCTTTCAAAAAGGGAGTCTTCACAGAAACTGGAAAACAAAGATTGACATTTGACTATAAATACTCAGAGTCACTCTGTGAATAGCATCCACTAGCCTGGAGAAATAGCTCCAAATGAACCAAACACTCAGTGGAATTACATTATGCAGAAGTCTGGCAGAGATTCAGTGTGTTTGCAAGTTAGTACATTATAAACAGTTCTATATTCTTTTCTGGGCCTTTTTCCAGAAGAAATTATTTAATTTGGGATTCTTGTTTTGTATTCAAATAAATGTTTAATAAAGTATTTTTTTTTGAAACACCAAATTCATAGGAAGATTTCCTTGAGGTGATTTTTTATTTTAACTGTGTAATTTATTGAAGTAAATTCTTGTAACATAATTAGCCAGTGTAGGGTGAACAACTCAGTGGCATTAATTACTTTCAAAATATTGTATAGTTAATATCTCAGTCTAATTACAAAATATTTGTATTGCTCCTAAGCAAAATCCTTAACCACACAGCAGTTTCTGCCCACTGCTATCTTCCTTTGGCCCCCGGCACCAGGCAACCTATGTTCTGTCTCTACAGATTTACCTGAATATGTCATGTAAGTGTCATGTCACTAACAACCAGTCCTTGGCAATGGCCTTTCCTTTACAAAGTGTTTCCAGGATTCATTCATGTTATAATATGTACTAGTGCTTTGGTCCCTTTTTGACTGAATAGTGTCCCACTGCGTGTGCCCGCCACGCTATCTTGATACATTCTTTTCTTTTGTTGAAAATGGATTTTTTCTTATATACTATATTCCAATTACTCTCCCTCGACTCCTCTCAGTTTCCCCCCCCCCCCCCACCCCATCCAGATCCACTCCCTTTCTGTCTCTCATTAGAAAACTAACAGGCTTTAAGGGACGATAATAAAGTATAATATGATAAAAAAAAAAGTAATTCATCAAGTTGGACAAGGCAAATAAATAGAAGGAAAACAGCCCAAGAGAAGGCACAAGCATCAGAGACCCACTCAGGTGCACACTGGGAACCTCACGAAAAGACTAAACAGGAAGCCATGATACATATGCAGAGGACCTGGTGCAAACCTGCGCATGCTGCCTCAGCCTCTGTGAGTTCATATGAGCTTTGATCATGTTGGTTTAGAGGGTCTTGCTTTCTTGGTGTCCCCCATTCCCTCATATACTCTTTCTGCTTCCTCTTCCTTAGGGTTCTCTGAGCCCTGAGAGGAGAGATTAGATAGAGACGTCCCATTTTAGTGCTGAGTGTTCCAAGGTCTCTCATTCCGTATAATTGTCTGGCTGTGGATCTTTGTATTTATTCCCATCTGCTGCCAGAGGAAGCTTCTCTGATGATGGCTGAGCAAGGCACTGATTTATGAGTACAGCAGAATGTCACTGGGAGTCATTTTATTGTTACAGTTTTGTTGTTTGTTTTTACAACAGTAGTATTTGGTTTTCCCCTAGGTCCCTGGCCTATCTACTCTGTGGTTCTTGGCCACCCAAGCAGTGCTGGGTATGGGTTCTATCTCCTAGAGGAAGTCAAATCCAATATTGGTTGGTTACTCCCATAAGCTTTGTGCCACCACTGCCCTAGCATATTTTGCAGGCAGGACACCACTGTGGACCAAAGGGTTTGGAGCTAGCTTGGTGTTTACATTTCTCCTTTGGTAGCATGCAGAGTACCTTCCTGTACAAAGGACAATAGAAGTAAGGGTGAGGGCTCTATGCAGGCACCAGGTTGACTTCTCTATGCTCAATGAACCGTGTAGATGCTGCCTTCAGCAATGGAGCTTTTGTGTCAGTTTGTGGAGAGCAACCTGTTGTAGTCTTGGCAACAGCCTGAGTTGTTCAGGGTTCCCATAGGACTGTTTTGGCCAACAACTCAATTAGATGTAACCCAATCCTGCTACTGGAAGCTTCACTTGGTGACAGGAGACGGTCAGTTGGGACTCTGTCTCCCACATTATTTGGCGATTTCCATATATATATATGCACTTCTACTCTGTTAGGTTTCATTACCACCCCTAAACTGGCCCTTAATTTTGACTTTCTCTCCCCATATTCCCTCCATACTCCCCCTCACTCGCAACTTGACCTTACTTTTCCAGCCCCCGGCCCATCCATATCAATCTATTCTATTTCTCTTTTCTAACAAGATCTATCTGTCCACCCTAGTCCCTTACTTTATACCTAACCTCTATGGTTCTTTAGATTGTAGCTTCTGTCTGAGCTCTGCTTCCACACTCTGCTTCTACCTTGCTTCCTTCTCTGAACTCTGAACTCTGCCTCTACTCTCTGCTTCTCTGAGCTCTGCCTCTGCCTTCCCAGTGCTGGGATTAAAAGCATGAATCACCACTGCCTTCTGAATGGGGATTAAAGTTGTGTACTAACATTCTTTGTACCCTATAGCAGCCATGCTGATGGATTAAAAGATTAAATGTTTCTCTACAATAGTTGTCTTTTTGGGTCTGGGACGTCTTACTTGGGATGATTGTTTTCTAGGTCTATCCATTTACCTGGTAATTTTATAATGTATTTTTTTGAATTGCTGAGTAATACTTTATTGTGCAATGTGCCACATTAAAAAAAAAATCCATTTTCTCTCAAGGGACATTGAGATTGTTTCCAATTTCTGGCTATTGTGAATAAAGCTGCAATGAACATGGTTGAGTGAGTGTCTCTGTGGTAAGGAGAAGCATCCTTTGTGTATATTCCCAAGAGTGCTATATAGCTGGATCTTGAGATAGATCAATTCCCATCTTCCTGAGGAACTGCCCCACTGATTTCCATAGTGGCTGTATGAGTTTGCATTGTCACCAACAATGGGAGTTACTTCACATTCTCAACAGTATGAGGTGCCACTTGTTTTATCCATTCTGATGAGTGTAAGATGAAATCTCAAAGTAGTTTTGATTTGCAGTTCCCTGATGGTTAAGGATGCTGAACATTTCTTTAAGTGCTTCTCAGCCATTTGAATTTCCTCTACTGATAATTCTCTGTTTAGATCTATACCTCATTTTAAAATTGAGTTATTTGTTTTCTTGATAGCTAGTTTTTTAAGTTATTTATATATTTTGGATATTAGCCCTCTATTGGATGTGTAGTTGGTAAAAACCTTTTCCCATGCTGTAGACTGCCTCTTTGTTTGAATAACAGTGTCTTTTCTGTGCCAGAAGCTTCTCAGTTTCATGAGGTCTCACTTACTAATTGTTGGTTTTAGTTCCTGTGCTAATGGTGCTCTTTTCAGAAAGACTTTCCTGTGCCAATGAGTTCTAGGCTATCCCTCACTTTCTCTTCTGTTAGGTTAAACGTATCTGGTTATCTTTGATTCATCTGGAGTTGATTTTCATGCAGGGTAAAAGTATGGATCCATTTGGATTCTTCTAAATGCAGACAGCCAGGTTGGCCCGCACCATTTGTCAAAGATGTTGTCTTTTTCCAGTGTGCATTTCTGACCTCTTTATCAAAATTAGGTGTCCACAGGTGTGTTGACATATGCTTGGGTCTTCTAATTTGATTCCATTGATTAACACGCCTGTTTTCATGCCAATACCATGATGTTTTTATAGCTACACTATAGCTCTGTAGTACAACTTGAAATTGGAGATAGTGGTACCTCCTACTTCTTTTACTATTTAGGATTGTTTTAGCTCTCCTGGGTTTTGTGTGTTTCCATATGAAGTTGAAAATAGTCCTTATAAGATCTGTGAAGAATTATGTTTTGATGAGGATTGCATTTTGCCTGCAGATTGCTTTTGGTAGAATTGCCATTTTTATTATATTAATTCTACCAATCCATGAGCATGGGAGATCTTTCTACTTTCTGTTATCTTTTTCAATTTTTTTCTTCAATGTATTGACAATTTTATCATTCTAGTCTTTCACTTGCCTGGTTAGAGTTATCCCAAGATATTTTACATTATTTGAGACTATTGTGAAAGTTGTTGTTTCCCTGATTTCTTTCTCAATCCATTTGTCATTTGTATATAGGAAGGATACTGATTTTTGTGAGTTAATTTTGTATTCGGCTAGTTTGCTAAAAATGTTTATCAGTTTTAGGAGTTCCCTGGTGGAATTTTTTGGATCACTTACATATACTATCATATCATCTGCAAATAAAGATACTTTGACTTCTTCATTTCCTATTTGTAGGTTCTCCTTCAGTTGCCTTATTGCTCTAGCTAAGACTTCAAGTACTGTATTGGATAGGTATGGAAAGAGTGAACAACCTTGTCTTGTCCGTGATTTTAGTAGAAGTTTTCTGAATTTCTCTCCATTTAAGTTGACTTTGGTTACGGTATTGCTGAAACTGCCTTTATTATGTGGAGGCCTGTCCCTTGTATCCCTAATCTTTCTGGGACTTTTATTGAGGGATGTTGGATTTTGTCAAAGGCCTTTTATGCATCTAATGAGATGATCACATGGCTTTTGTCTTTCAGTTTACTTATATGGTGTATCTCATTTATCAATTTATGAATGTTGGACCATCCCTGTATCTTTGAGATAATGCCTACTTATTTTATTGAGAATTTTTGCATCTATGTTCATGATGGAAATTAGTCTATAATCCTCTTTCGTTGTTGGGTCCTTATGTGGTTTGGGTATCAGGGTAACTGTGACCTCATAAGGTGAAATGTATAATGTTCTCTCTGTTTCTATTTTGTAGAATTATTTGAGGAGTATTTGCATGAATTCTTCATTGAAACTCTTAGAATTCTGCACTAAAACCATTTGGCCCTGGGTTTTTTTAGTTGGAAGACTTTTAATGACTGCTTCTATTTTACTAGGGGTTATAGTCTGTTTAAAGTAATTATCTGATCTT
This sequence comes from Cricetomys ansorgei, assembly GCA_026225945.1. Lineage (NCBI taxonomy): Eukaryota > Metazoa > Chordata > Mammalia > Rodentia > Nesomyidae > Cricetomys > Cricetomys ansorgei. Next base: position 16,203,593 of record JAMJFZ010001133.1, read on the forward strand.
GATTTAACTTTGGTAAGTATTATGTAATGAGAAAATTATTCGTTTCTTTTAGATTTTCCAATTTGGTTGAGTACAGGTTTTTAATGTCTCAATTCTCTGGATTTCCCCAATGTCTTTTATAATGTCCATCTTTCATCTCCAATTTTGTTAATTTGGATATTCTTTCTCTACCTTTTAGTCAATTTGGATAAGGGTTTGTCAATCTTATTGATTTTCTCAAAGAACAAACTCTTTGTTTCATTGATTTTTTGTATTGTTTTGTTGTTTTTATTTTATTGATGTTAGTCTTGAGTTTGATTATTTCTTGCAATCTACTCTTCTGGGTGTGATTTCTTCTTTTTGTTCTAGAGCTTTCAGGTGTGCTGTTAGGTTGATAGTATGAGGTCTCTCCTATTTTTTTGTAGGCACTTAGTATTATGAATTTGCCTCTTAGGACTGCCTTCATTGTGTCCCATCAATTTGAGTATGTTATGTAGTCATCTCCATTCAGTTCTAGAAAGACTTTAATTTCTTTCTTGACCCATTTTTTTTTATTAAGTAGTGAGTTGCTTAGTCTCCATGAGATTGTAAACTGCTGTTTAATCCATGGTGGTCAGATAGGATGCACGATATTATTTCAATTTTCTTGTATTTGTTAAGACTTGCTTTGTGTTCAAGTATGTGGTCAATTTTGGAGAAAGTTCCATGAAGTTCTGAGAAGAAGATAAAGTCTTTGTGTTTGGGTGAACTGTTCTCTAAATATTTGTTAGGTCCATTTGGTTTATAACATCAGTTAGCTCTAGCGTTTCTCTGTTTAGTTTTGTCTGGAGGACCTGTCTGTTGGTGAGAATGGGGTATTGAAGTCTCCCACTATCAGAGTGTGAGGGCCAACATGTGATTTAAGCTGTAGTAGTGTTTCTTTTATGAACTTCGGTGCCCTTGTGTTTGGTGCATGCATATTAAGGAAGAATTACACTTTCCTCTTGGTAGATTTTTCCTTTGATGAGTATGTAGTGTCCTTCCCTATCTCTTTTGATTAGTTTCAGTTTGAAGTCTATTTTGTCAGATATTAAAGTGGCTACACTAGCTAGCTTCTTAGGTCTATTTGTTTGGAATATCTTTTTCTATCCTTTTACTCTGAGGTGATGGCTATCCTTGATATTAAGATATGTTTCTTGGTTGAAGCAGGATGAATCCTGTTTTTGCATCTATTCTATTAGTCTAGTCTTTTTATTTGGGGAAATTGAGACCCTTGCTGTTGAAACACATCAATGAGCAATGTTTGTTGATTCCTGTTATTTTGTTGTTGTTGTTGTGTGTGTATGTGTCTGTGTGCTTCCCCTCTTTTGATTTGAAAGTCTGGGATTATTTATTCCTTGTGTTCCCTTGGGTGTAGTTTATCTCTAAAGCAAGCACCTCACTTCCTTATATAGGCTTCCAGCAGAAGGTGTGGCTCAGGTTAGAGGTGGGACCCCAGCTCAAAAGATCTGAGTTAAAGGCTGTCTTTCTACCTCAAAGATCCACATTAAAAGTAGATCTTCCTACTTCAAATTAAGCAAAAATACATCACAAGTATGCCCCCCTCATTTGGGGATTTTAGTTAATCCATTCTAGACATTCTTTTTCTTTTTTAAAAATATAATATTTTTGTTAATTCTTTGAGAATCTCATACATGTTTATAATGTATTTTGATCATGTTCATCCCAACTTCATATTTTTAAAGAAAATAAAATCCATGGAGTCCAATTTAAGCTGCCCACATACTCAAGGTTATAAGGCCATCCACTGTGGGGTCATCTTCACTGGAGGTGACCTACTAGAGACCACATTCTTAAAAAAAAAAATCTAACTCTCCTTCCCCCTGAAGCCATCAACTGTCAATAGCTCCTTAGTTGGAGGTGAGGGCTCAGGAACCCTTTACCCCATCCACGCTAGAATGTTGACGGGCTTGATCTTGTATTGGCAACCGCAGCTGCTATGCGTCCTTGAGCGAAGAGGGCCCAACGCTGCAAGGTGTGCCTGGGGATGAGTTGACAGTTTCTGGGGGCAGGACAGCTGATAAGCCATCCTAGGAGCATACATAGGGCTGAAGAGAAGGCTAAGTGGTTAAGAACGCTTGTTGCTCTTGCAGAGGACTCAGGTTCAGTTCCCAGCACCACGCGGTAGCTAACAGCAGTCTGTAATCCAGGTCATCATCCACGATGGCATGGGGCTTGGTGATGATGCAGCTGTTTGAATTCATCCACACTCTGGTAAGAGTTCTAAGCCCAATAACTCATTTCTATGGCAACTTCTGTATCTCTGTGCCTGTAATCCAGTCCAGGTGATACGACATCCTCTTCTTTCCTCCTCAGGCCTGCATGCACACGGCACACAGGCATACATGCAGACAAAACACCTAAATTCAAAGTAAAAATAAGTAAATCTTTCAAGCATTGGTAATACCCATACAAGCTTCTTGCTCTGCTGGGGAAGCAAAAGGAACTCTTGGTTTCCATGTAGTTCACATTCTCTGTTTCTCAGGTGTGGAAACTGAAGACATAGAAAGTGACTCTCCCTCCATTAGGGACGGATTTAAGGATCTCATTTCTCCTGTCAGACAAAGCAAAAGTCCCTGCTAGGCTTTCTTTCTCACCTAGCTTGGACATCTTCTTATCACTTTCAATTTCTTATTTACTCACATTGGGTGAGAGTTCAAAACCCAGAGAAGAGTTCTAGAAACTCCTTGGGCTGCTCACCATACAGACTCTCCGTGGTACCCTGAGACAGGAGCCCTTCATCTTCCAGCCCTGAGATGTGAAGCTCTCGGATGACGCTCACTCACTCCCAGCAGGCCCTGGTCACTTCAGCTCCACCCCTTTCTGCCCTGAGCGCGATACCTTCAGATTCACTTAACTCAGCCTCTCTCAGAACCACAACAGCCTTTAAAGTCTGGTAAGTTTTATTGCTTAACTGTTGGTTATGTGGTGACATAAAGAAAACCATATCTTGGTTTTCATCTTACGTTGGGTACAGGCCACATAGCAGTTGGTAGTTTCTTTGGATTTTTTATTTCATGTGTCATGAGGAGGACAGAGATGTGGTTAGGTTTACATGTAAACAAAGTGGGGAGCCATCAGCAGAACAGGGCTTGAGGACTCAAAAAGATAGGCCTTGGAATCATAAAATTCAGGACTGGACAGATTTTTGTTGTTGTCTTTGAGCCACCGCTTCGTGTAGTCCAGGCTGGTCTCCAGTTTGCTACGTAGCAGAAGTTGGCTTTGAGTTCCAGGATTATAGAAATGGAACACAATGCCAAGTATATTGAGAGGAATCGTAAAAGGATTGTCTTGTTCGACCTTTCTTCCCCCATTCTCTCTGTCTCTCTTGAAGTGTGCAAGTGCGCCTGTGTGGGCAGGTACGTGCACATGTGCATGTGTGTAGCCAGGGGTCCATATCAGGTGTCTTTCTCAATAGCTCTGCAACTTATTTTGTGACAGGGTCTCTCACTAAACCCAGAACTTGCCAATTCAACCAGACTGGCTGGCCAGTAAGCTCCAGGAACCCTTCTGTCTCTACCTCTGTGGCATTGGGATTACATGCGCGTGCTGCTGGGCCTGGCTGTTTGTGAGCACTGGGGATCTGACCTCAGATCTTCTGCTTGCTGTGCGCTGACCGAGCTGTCTCCCTGTTGCTGCTCCTCCTACCTTTTGTTAAAGATAGGGTCTTGCTGTGCATCCTCTTCTGGCCTTGAACTCAGGGGCGTCTTGTATTCACCTCCAGAGTTGCATCAGTGTGTGCTGCTGTCCTTACCCCTTTCTAGCTCTTCATTGTGTAAACTTTTCATGGGGAGACGAAAACAAATGCCTATTCATTCCAGATGGGGTACAAACGCCAGGCCAAACACAACTCACCAAAGTCAAAGTTGTCGCATAAGTGAGTTATCGGGCTTGGAACTTACCAGAGTGTGGACGAACCCAGAACAGCTGCATCATCACCAAGCCCCATCCTGTGGGGGTTGATGGCCTCCTGGAAGCTGCTGATAGGAGCCCCCTTTCAACCAACCTTTTGTTTTCTGTGTACTCTAGCATCTCCCGAGATCATTTGCAGCTGTGGTGGGTCGGGGGTGGAGGGTAGAGGATGCATCGTGGTGCAGGAGAGTAAGAGCTGGACTCCCAGGTGAGGATCCTCTGAACCGCTCCTCATCGATCTCTAGGGAATGCCAATAAGCTTCATCATCAATAATACAGACCCTTCTACCTCATTGTTTTCCCGATTAGTACTCTGACTACCTGGCCAAGGAATTTTAAGATTCCTCCTGGCCATGGAGGAAACATGTTGTGCACAGAGGAAAAAAGGCCACATACACACTCTTGAATGTCTTACAAATTCCTTCACTCCTCATTATACTCAGTATCTCCTAGGTACTTGGCATTGTTGACTAATTGTCAAGCTTTTGGCTTCTGTGACATAATTTACTTCCAGTTCTCCTCATATCTTTGATCAGTGTTTTTAATTGGGGACAACTTCTCCCCATGGGGGGCATTCGGGAATATATATTCCAAATATATTTTGGTTGTCCCAGTGGGAAGGAGGATGCTTTTTGATTTTGGTAAGTCAAACAAATGGATTGGGAATGAACTATGTCATAAACATAGATGACCCCATTTGTGTCTTTCTCCAACATTAGAATTTACTGGATAGCAGTGAACTCATAGGGGACAGTGGTTTCACTGGCAGTGACTTTGTCAGATATACTTTCCTTGGTAAATCTGGCTAAGGCAAACACAGGTTCTTTAATTTTAATTACTAGTCTAATTTTAATTACTAATTTTTAATTACTAGCCAGGACAACATGCGTGTCTCAATCCCATGGCTTGGTAATATAACATAGTTCACGTGTTAAGCCTTCTTCTTCATGGTGCAGGCATTTCTCTCCCTCGGAAACCTTAGGGGCAGATAGATACCTTGCTTTGTCTGGTGGTCCTGACGCTTCTTAATTCAACACCCACACACACACCACCCACACCCACACACACACCCACATACTCACACACACACACACACACACACACACACCCACACACACACACACACACACCACACACACCACACACCCACCCACACACACACACACCACACACACCCACACACCCACACACACACACACCCACACAGCCACACACACACACATACACACACACACAGCCACACACACACATACACACACACACACACATACACACACACACACCCACACACACACACACGCCCACACACCCGCACATACACACACACCCACACACACACACACACACACACACACACACCCCCACACACCCACACCCACACACACCCACACACCCACACAGCCACACACATACACACACACACACACACACACACACACACTCTATACTACTTGCTGCAGCATGAATAAATTGCCTCAATGCCTTTTTCTCAAACCCCTTCCCTAGTCTACTCTCTGCTGTGTGGTAAGCATCATGACTAAAAGCAACACAGAAAGGAAAGGGTTTATTTGCTTTACATATCCTGATCACAGTCCATCTGGCGGGAGTGCAAAGCAGGAACTCAAGTCAGAAACCTGGAAGCAAGAACTGAAGCAGAGGCCATGGAGGAGCACTGCTTACTGGCTTGCTTTCCATGGCTAACTTAGCTTGAACCCAGAACCACCTACTCAGGGGTGGCACCACTCACAGTGTGCTGGGCCCTCCCCCATCAATCAATAATCAAGAAAATTCTCTACAAACATGCCCACGGGCCAATCCGAGGGAGGCATTTCTTTGTTGAGATTCCCTCTTCCCAAAGAGTTCGAACTTGTATTGTGTTAAAAACAAACAAACAAAAAACTCAACTAATCAAAGCATCTCCTCTCCTCTCCTCTCCTCTCCTCTCCTCTCCTCTCCTCTCCTCTCCTCTCCTCTCCTCTCCTCTCCTCTCCTCTCCTCTCCCTCCCCTCCTCTCCTCTCTCTCCACCCCAAACTTAAAGGATACCTTCCCCTTACGCCTCTGTTTTTTCTCTATTTTTTTTCCTAGTAGTTGAAAGATTTTTCAGGGCTGGTTCTGTGGGCTCTGACCTCATGGATGAGATCTGAGTGTGCTTCTCAGAGGCTCGAGGTCTCCCAACCCATGGCTTCTCCTCCATGCCTTGTGCTACCACAGCCTGTTCCATGCATCAGCTAATGAAAGCTGTGTGTTGACCCATCATTCTGTCCTTGTGTTTTATGGTTCAGGGTTCCGAGTCTAAGAAAAGAATGTCTGATTGGTCTTGCTCATTGTGTATGAGCGCTTCTGGGCTTTGCGGGCTTATGATTGACCATGTACAGAGACCACCTTCATTGGGTCCTGCGTATTCAAGGAGAAGAATGCTGAGCAGCGGGCAGCAGTGCACGTCTGCTTGTGTCCTGCCTTAGTTAGAGTATGGTAGACCGGAGCTGAGAAGCAACTGAAATCCATTTCTCACAGCTTTAGAGTTTGTGAGAGTCCAAGACAATGGTGGTTACTCAGCTGAGCTCTGAACATGGCCCTCCTTAGGGTTGCAGCCCACTTTTCAATGTATCCTTATGTGGCTGGAGAGATGACCAGTTCTCTAACTCTTCTTACAAAGGCGCTGATCACGTTGATTAAGGCCCCATTCTCATCACCTAACTACCTCCCTGCGGACCCGCTCCCAAATGCCAGCACACAGGTGGTTAGGAGTCAGCGCGAGAACCCGAGGAGACGCATTCCGTCTACAGTAGTCCTCGCCCTCCTAGGAGGGTGTGCACACACGTGGGCCAGCAGGCCCAGGGATCAAGGGCAATTTCTTTACTCAGCAGCTTCTTGATCTGAAGGGCAATGTGTCTGGAGAGGTGACTGGCCTCTACGTATCTTTACGGTAGAAGCTCAGAGTTTGGCTGAAATGTATTGTTTATGTGATTACATATTGAAGACTTAGTCTTTGACTTCTCATAGGCTCCAAATGTGAAATGAAAATGTAACAATGCATGGTCAGGGTTATATCATCCTTCAAAGCTGCAGACAAGGTTTTATTCAGATCAGAGCATGAAAATGTCAAAAAGGAAATCCCCTAAGTGGGGGAAAGCACAGAAAAATTGTTGTAAACACTGTAAAGGTCATAAAAAGCACAGAAGCATGCGATTTTAAATCAAATGAGGAAATGAAATGGGACCAATAAATATAGAAAGCAGAATACAGTCATTAGAATTCCGAATTATTGACTTATTCACTTATTTATCCTTTAAATATTTATCAGGAGCCTACTTTGTGTCACGTGCTATGCTGGGTCCTGGTAATACATATAGCTCTCATTTTTTTAACTCACCCCCCAATTTTAAACATATATTTCTGTTTCTTCCAAATTTGCATATTTTTATTTTACAGTAAGTGGAGGACACATTTTTAAGTATGTGGGTATGGATCTGAGTATTATCAGCCTTTTATTGCTATGATAAAATAATTGACTTACCCTAAATAAGGAAAGATTGATTTTGGCTGGCGGATACAAGAGTTTCAGCTTGGTTCATTGCTGTGAGTCTGGAAGTCTCTGTTGCCTTCCAATGTTATCAAACTGTACAGTTCCATCAATTCATTAACTCATTGTTCAAGTCAGACCTTTCATGATCCAATCATGTCTCAGGGATTGGATCCATCGTCTGGGGTCCTAATACGGGCTCATAATATGAGCCCTTTGTGGGAGTACTACATACCTAAACTATCACTGTAGCAGTACACCTACTGTGGCAGCTCAGCAAAGGAGACAAAGAGGCATTTTTGTAGGTATAAATCCTACCAGACCACAGCAGAGGGAACCACTATCATGGCAAGCACCATCCTGGACAGTAGAACCCTGAGTGTCTCATCTCAGGAGGATACCTAAGTTCCTCCGGTGTTCTATTGATAGCACATGCAGATAATGAGGAATCAAATATCTTTTACATAAAGCCAACACCTGCAGACAATACAAATGCCAAGACCTAAGCAGCCCTTTTCCCAACAGTGCATGAAACAACCACTTAAAATGTAACTAAAAATAAATTTCTGTATCACATAATATCTGCTACCCTCACTTGTAATAAATCATGATTTCAAGGAATCACAGTGGCACTCATGGAGTTAATTAAGAGAATTAATTTTTCTCTTTACTTGTAGCAGGCTGGCTGTTCAATGTTCACTGTGGCACAAACATCAGATTAGGAAGCCTTGGGGTCTCTCTGCAGCGTCATCTATGACAAGAAAGTCTGGAAATCTATAGTCCTGCTCTTCATCCCTGGCTGCTGGCCAGGACAGGAAGAAGATTGAAGACTGATGGATTGAACACTGTATAAGATCCTTTCTGCATGGTCACAGTTGCTGTCTCCAGCGCAGAACAATGTGATTGTCGAGAATGGGGAACTCAGTAAGTTGGCATTCTATGAATGAATAAAAATTTAAAATGTGGGTGGGGCTAGGCATGCAGCTTAGTTGGTAGACTGTGTGCCCAGCACAAAGAAGGCTCTGCATTCAACCCCCAGCACCACATAAATCAGGCCTGGTGGCTACTGTGTGTGATTCTAGCCCTGGAGAGCTGGAGGCAGGAGGTTCAGAAGTTCAAGGTCGTCTTCAGCTACATAGCAAGTTCAAGGCCAGTTGGGGCTGCATTAGAATCTGTCTTTTTTTTTTTTCTAATTGAAAAGTAGATATTTTTCATTCAATATATTCTGATTTCAGTTATCCTCCCCAATTCCTCCCATACCCTCCCCATCTCCTCTCCCACCCAAATCCACATCCTTTCTTCCTCTCTTTCTTTCATTAGAAAACAGTCATCTAAACAAAGAAAGAAAAAAATGATGAAATAAAAGCAAACAAACATGAATTGGACAAAACAAGAAACAAGCAACCAAAAAAAAAAAAAAAAAAACCAGAAAAAAAAAGAGTCAAATAAAAAGCACAAGAAGCATGTACAGATGCAGAGACACAAAACCCCATAAAGACACAAAATCAGAAAACATGGTCTATAAGCAAAAGACCTAGGGTTAAGAAAATTGCCAGACAAAGCATTATGAGACCCCCTCCCCCCCTACCATTAAGTCTGTTTTGTGTTGGCCATCTACTGCTGGGCATGGGACCTGCCCTTAAGTGTGGTTAATACACCCAGTGAGACTCCACTGGAGAAAACTAGTTTTTCCCTTGTGAGACGTTATCAATTGGAGATAGCTTCTCAGTTAGGCCTGGAGGCTTGTGTCCACTTCCCCTCTCGGTCCTGGGACCCCTTCTGGCTTAGACCTGCGCAGGCCCTGTGCATGCTGCTATAGTCTCTGAGTTCATATGTGCACCAGTCCTGTTGTGTCTAGAAGGCCTTGTTTCTGTGGTGTCCTGCATCCCCACTGGCTCTTGCAATCTTTTTTCCTCCTTTTCTTCAGAGTTCCCTGAGCCCCGAGGGGAGGGATTTGATGGATGCATCCCATTTAGAGCTGAGTGTCCCAGGTCTCTCACTCTCTGCAATTTGTCCAGTTGTGAGTCTCTGTATTTGGAGAACCTGACTTGGAAAAAAACATTAAATGTCTTCTGAACAGAAGAAAATATGGTATCTTCCTATGTTGGTAATCAGATGATTTTAATAGCTCTTCTGGTTAATTGGATGATTCCAGATTGCCTTTGATTTACTAAAGACCCAAGGCTCAATGAAAGACTACAATTTGAGTTCTCAGATAACTTCATTTGTGGGAAGTAGCCCTAGTTGTTTCCATGGTGACATTCAAAGCAAACACAAGCACCTAGTTAGCCTACACTCTGGTTCAATTACAGATCCTTCTTGATTATGACTTAAATTTTAACTTACATAAGACTATTCGAATTCCAGCTGGGTGTACTTGGAAGTTATTATTTGAGGAAAAATTTCAGCATATCAGACATTTTACTAATTAAGAAAGGTTTCCACGTTGAGTAAGCTTGAAGTATGTCTTCCCGTACTGGTGACGGTGAATGAATTTCACATCACGTCTGTGTTGTTTGTCTGTCTGAACCAGGATCTTACTTTGTAGCCCAGGCTGGCCTGGAACTTGAGACCCTTCTGCCTCAAACCATCTTCCCCAAGTGCTGGGATTACAGGTGGACCCCATCACATCTGGTTCACTTGTCAATTTCAGTTGCCTGGCTTGCCTGTCACACTGAGAAGGAGCCTAAGGCTGAGACTGAACTCAGTTGGGTAGCATGATAAATCATTAATGTCTTCGTGGTTGATAGAAGCAGGCAGGGGCCACACACGCTTCATAATTTCCATCCTTGGTCCCTAAGCCGTAAGATAATGGGAAGTGCCTCTTCTGTGGGCAGAGACGAAATGCTGCCAAGGTGCAGCTAGGTGCAGACTGTAGGCACATTACCTCCATCCTGAGGGATAGTGCTTTGTTATTCTGACCAGCAAATGGCTGAAATGAAGTTGTTGAGAAGTATGCTTCCTTGCTGAAAAGATAAATGTCCTGAAGCCCATGAGTCACTGTTAAGTTTGCAGTACCTGGAAAGAAGGCGAATGCCTGACAGAGTCACTGGGCTGCAGGTCAGCAGGAGAGCACTTGCCTCAAAGGTGCAAGGCCCCAGGTTGAATCCCCAGGATAAAAAGAAAGCCTGGTGGAGTAAAACACTCCAGAAGTTGGTACCAAAAAACTGTGACTTAGCAATCAGTTTTCAATGGTACCCCTATCCTTAGGACTTTTTCCTTATCCCTAAAATATAGATCCCAATACCAGCTTATTTGTTGATATCAAATATTTATAACAAAGACCTGTTGGGTGAGCAACTCAACCATAGACATTTTCCCACAGAAGTGTAAATTGCTGAGTTTCTTTGAACATTTTCCTTTAAACTAGTTTCTTTATGCTCCAAGTATGCTTTTGGGAACCTCAGTTTGGAAGGTAGTGCCAGCTATGACTGACTTTATGATTTCTTAAGTAAAGTGACATAATCCTCCTCTCAATATTAGCAGACATTTGAATCTGGCAACCCCACGTGAGAAGTAGTTTTGAAATAAACTCATTTTTGCCCTTTCAAACCTGACGGAAGCTTCCCACTGATGCTTGAAATACAAAGTTCAAATCTCCATCACCGCTTTTCAGATGCCATGGTAGGAAGACAAGTACACACAAAGAAATTATATCAGAGCTGATATCTGGCACAGAAAATAGGCAGTCTCTGGGTTCAGGGGAAGACGGTGTTCTCAATACGCTCACATGTGACTCCTGTAATTTCGTGTTGATCTTAGAAAAAAATTTCTTTAGTTGGAAGGTGTTTGCTGTAGCTTTAAAGTGTGTGTGTGTGTGTGTGTGTGTGTGTGTGTGTGTGTGTGTTTATGCACAGGTGGGCACAGTGCCTATAGAGGCCAGAAGAGGGCATCAGATCCCCTGGAACTGGGATGACAGTTGGTTGTGAGCTGCTCAGTGTGTGTGTGTGCTGGAATTGAATTTAGGTCTGGAAGATTAGCGCTTGCTCTTCTTAACCATTGAGCCGTTTCTCCAGCCCCCTTTTGATCAGAAGTTTTAAGATTTTATCTATTTATTTGCTATGTAAATATGGGAGGGGTGTCACGGTGAATGTGTGGAAGTCAGAAGACAACCTGGAGGAATCAGCCCATGACTCCCACTATGTGGGACCCGGAAATGGAACTCAGGCTATCACATCTGGTGGCGAGGGCCTTTACTACTGAGCTATAGTGCTAGCCTTAAAAAAGAAAACCCTCTGGAGTTACAGGCAGTCGTGAGGGGCCCTGTGAGTGCTGGGACTGAACCTGGGTCCTTTGCCTGGGTCTTCGGGCCTGGATGTTGCTTTTAAAATCCAATTTATGAATTGAAAAAAAAATCCAATTTGTGCTTAGACTTATCTCCAGAGGGAGCAAAGTCAGCAAAGACAACCAGACAAACATTGATGATTGAACAGAACTGCTTTCTAGATCCCTTTAGAATGTCAAAGATGGAACTTCATGAAGAAAAAGATTCTTATTGAAATGGTCTGTCTGGAGAGACTTCACCATATTTACTTAAATATAGGAAAGTGATCTAAATATCTGTCTCTGACTCCACACGGGAGAAGCCAGGCAGCAGGTAAAGTTTATAGCATGTGCCCAAGACATTTAAACATAAAGAATGCTCTAGCTGGGACAAAAGAGATAAAAGTGACTTTTGGTTTACAAACCCGTGTGGAGGGGTCTGGGAGACATGAAGGCCGAGTTCAGATCGCCCCTACACGTTATAAAAGGGGCTGAGTGTGGCATCTGTATCTCTAGTATGGGGGTGGGGCAGGTGCTCCACCCCCAGATACATGTGGATCCATATCTGTACACCAAAGTGCACACAGATCACATTCTGTGCTCTTCATCACTGGTCCATCTTTCCACCCCTACGCTGACTCGTTTTATTTTTGGTGCTAGGGATTGAACATAGGACCTTTTGAATACTAGCACACACTCTGTCACTTAGTTACACCCCCAGAAACAAACTACAATTTGTTCTTTCTGTTTTACTATGGATCACTATGTAGTCTGACCTGGCCTCAAATTCACCATGGAGCACAGGCTGGCCTTTAACTTGAGATCTTCCTGCCTCTGCTGCTGAGAGCTGGATACAGGGGTGTATTACACATCAGGTCCTAAACAATAGCTTCTAGTTTAACTCCCATGTTCCAAGCCTCCCGTGGATCCTTGTTACTCACCATGTAGTCTGTTTAGACTTTCCAAACCTCCTGGACGATTTCAAGGCCACTGTTGTTGGTTCCTAATTCCTACTAAATTCTCACTTCTTCCCATTAGTCAGCCTGACCACCTGCAACTTTCTCTCAATTTGTGTTTGGCTTATTCTCACCCTTGGGTTTTTGTGCATGCTTTCCTGCATGGTAGGGTATGTTACTAATTTTTATGCTCATGGATACTTTTGCCTGCATGTATGTCTGTGTACCATGTACATGCTTGGTGCCCATGGAGGCCAGAAGAGTGCATCAGATCCCCTGGCACTGGAGTTAACTGCTGCTCCATGCCTCCCCCACCCCCATTTCTTCATATAATGCTTCCTGGTTTCTTTGTCTTCATCTATGTCCTTTATGTTTGGAACCTAGGAAGACTAGCCACTAAGTGAATGAATCAGACAACTGTGGGTGAGGTGCTGACGCTCCCTCACAGGCTCTGTGAGACATGGGCAAACAGTTTAGTCTCTCCAAGCTTTGCCTCCTTGGTAGTAGGCAGCCAGATTGAGAGGATGAAGGTACATTTTGTATATACCAGTTAGCACCCGAGAGTGTATATTATTTCATGACTTTGACATTATTCTTTGTATAATTGTTTTAACTATCCAAACAGGATGAAGTTATTAAAAGGGAAGATTGAGGCTGGAGACATGGTTCAGTCAGTAAAGCCCTTGCCTTGAAAACATGAATTTGATCCCCAGAGCATGCATGAAAAAGCCAGCACAGTGGCATGCGCCTGTGATATCACAACTGGGAGGCAGATGCAAGGGGATCTCTGGGGCTTGCTGCGTAACCAACACAGCCTGCTTGGTGATTTCAAGGTCAGTGAGAGAGCCTGACTCAAAAATAAAGGTGGATAGTTCCTGGGAAGGACAACTAAATTCGTCCTCTTCTCTCTCTATGCATGTGCACATGTGTGCACGTTTTCACTCACCATCATGCACACAAAAGGGGATTTGCATGTTAAACTTATCATCTTGCCAGTGGACAATTACCATGAAGATCTACTACACTTCTGATGTCAGGAAAAAATATACTGCCATGTTGGCTACTGCATTGCTACAGCGTTAAACCTTTCTGTCTTCTACCTTTTAATTCTCCCCAATGAGTGTCAGAAGATGAGATACATCATTTTGGTTATTTTCAAGATGGTACACAGTATAAGTTGGTTGCTGCTCTATTGGAATATCTGGATGATGAATGAGCATCAGTAATCAGCAAGGCTGGTTCATTACACAGCACTTCTGGATGCACTAATGGAAGCCATGTTCCAGGTACCCTTGACAAGATCTGCTCTGAGGGAAAAGAAACTAGAGGTCTAGGAGGGAGAGGCAGATGAGAGACCACTCACACTTCCAGGACTAAAAGAATTCTGTGGAAAAGTGAGGTGCTCTCTGGGGCCTTCTCTGGTCCATGGTTACATGGCTTTAAGGTCTGGTTCTTCCCAACTCATATAGCTGATAATTTCCACATCTAAGAATTTATTTTGCTGGATAACATGGTGCATGCCTTTAATCCCAGCACTCTGGAGGGAGAGGCAGACAGATCTCTGTAAGTTCAAGGCTAGCCAGGGCTACATAGAGAGACCCTGTCTAAAAATATAAAAATAGAAAAATCAAAAAATTATTTTACAGAAATAATGATAGAGACACAACATGGTCTCGCTATAAAGACATCTACTGCTCCATTTATAATAAGTGCAAGCTTCCTGTGATGGCCAGTGTTGACTGTCAGCTGGATGGAACCTGGAATCACCAAGGAGACAGGCCTCCAGACACATCTGTGAGGGACTAACTACATTTAGATTAGACTCTGGCCTTGTCTGTGATCGATTCTCTTGATCAGGCTGCTGTAAGCGGAAGACCACCCTAACTGAGTGGGGTGGCACCATTTCATGAGTTGGGTTCTGGACTGCATAAAAAGAAGGAAATTAGCTGAGCACAATATTCATTGTTCTCTGTTTGCTGACTGTGGATGCACCTGACTAGCTAGCTGCCTTAAGCTCCTACCACCCTGATTTCCCTGTTGTCATGGACTGTAGCCCCCAACTGTAAGCCCAAATAAACATTTTGTCCTTTACATTGCTATTGTCAGGGATTTTATTACAGTGGTAGGAAAAGTGACTGCAACACCCCTGGGAACTGACTAGCACCACTCTAGGTAAGGAAGCTAGACTGAGGAGGCAGCTCACTGGTAGACTCTTGTGGAGCATGCATAAGATCCTGGGTTCAATTATCAACACTTCAACAGCGATAACCAAAATGGTAAACCCATACAGCACAATCATCTGAAGCTGCTAAAAGTATAATTGAAACCAACCGCTCTCCTGATTTACAGGCCCTCTTAATGTGTCCTTGCATGGAGAGGGAAACCAATGAACTCTGGAGCTTCTTAGAGCACTGAAGGCATTCCCATTCGTGGTGTAATGACTTCCCAGTGGCCCCACTTCTAAACACTGTCAAATTGGAGGTAGGGTTTCAGTGGAAGAATATAGAGGAACACGTTTAATCACAATGCTGCCGAACACTATCAGTTGATGGATAATCAGGCATGGTGATATCCACAGCAGTGAGACGTTACAGAGCGATAGATCTACATGTAATCATTTCTTCTGAGGCATTTTATTCTTTTTACAAATGTTTACAAACATTTTTATTCTTCGATAATTTCGTATATGTGTAACATGTATTTTATTATGTTCATCGTCACTCCCTCTTTCTAACTCCTGAAACCCCTCAATCCCTCTTCCAATTAATTGTCTTCTTTCTCTTGGGGAAAAAAAAAAAAAAAACAAACCACTGAAGCCGAGCAGTGGTGGTACACACCTGTAATCCCAGCACTTGGGAGGCAGAGGCAGGCAGATTCCTATGAGTTCGAGGCCAGCCTGGTCTACAGAGTGAATTCTCAGACAGCTGGAGTTACAACAGAGAAATCCTGTCTTGAAAAAACCAAATAAAAAATAAAATAGCCCATTGAGTACAATTAGTGCTTGCCCGTATATGCTTGGGTGTGAAGTCACGCACGAGAGCAGGGTCAGCCTACCACAGCCCTAAATAAAACTGATTTGCCTTCACGAGATACATGTTTTTATAATCCCTTCTTTGACAGATGAGGGAGTCACAAATCACAAGGTTTAGTGATTGGTCACATAATTAGGAAATGGCAGAATCAGGATCCATGACCAGTCCAATATCAGCACACACTGACAGGTACTCATCCAGCCTGTCATATGGGCGCGCGAATTGTGTGCTGCAATTATGAAGTCTTCTAGGGAAAAAGAGACTAGTGTGTCTAGAATTAATACATCCACAAAGCAAAAGATGTTGCTATGAAGGTATACGTACGTCTGCGTTGTTAGTATTACCACTGAGGAAAGAATAGTGGGAACTTGAATGCTTGTTCTCTATATTCTTAAATGATGCTTTTATCTTTCTGCGATGTTTGAGATCCTCCTCCCCTTTTCTGAGCAATTTAAGAACAATTGTGCAATTAGTAAAGCTACCGCTAGGGGGCTCAGTAAAGGGCCGGCACCCTCTCTAGAGGCGATGGGAAGGGAGCTGTCCGGGTGCTGAAGCACGCGGCCACGGTAGCTCTCCGCAGAGACTCTAGAAAGCCACTGCAAACTCTGCGGCTGGAAATCCATCGGTGTTGGGTGCTAATCCGGAGTCTAGAACTGCACTGAATTCTTTGGTCCCCTGTCACTCCAGCCTGAATCAATTCCGGCATGTAAGAGAAGCATAAGCAACTGATAGTGTTTCAACATGCTTTTCTCTCTGGAAAGAGAAGACACCACCATCAGGGAGCCAGGGAGGTAGGAAGGTGGAATTGTGAGCATAGAAACTCAAGGCACAAGCATCAGTCAGCAACCGGGACCAGGAATTCCTACCTAGCTTTCAAATATTTGAGAGAGAATAAAGCCTAAGAAAAGACAATAAGGCTGTTGTTTTAATGATTTTACTAACAGAACAAAATATTCAAAACTTTAAAATCTGTTTTCACATCATTTGAAATCAATAGGCAAGTCTTTAATTTTATATTTTGCTTTGAGTGTAATTTGCATGTGTGGGTGTGCCTGTCCGTGCGCATGTGGAGGACAGAGGAGGATGTTAGGTATCCTGTTCTATCATTCTCTACATTTATTCCCTCCAGACAGGGTTTCTCATGGAGGCTGGAGCTAGGCTTGCAGTCAGCAATCCCCAGTGATCTTCTATTTCTGTATTCCACTGTGCCCAGCTGTGTCCAGCTGTGCCCAGATTTTTTATGTGGTTGCTGGAGATTTGAACTCGGGTTCCTGTGCTTGCACGGTAAGTGCTCTTACTGTGAGCCACCCTCCAAACTCTATTCTTAGTGTTTGATAAGAGGCTGTAAATAAGAGGCCAACATGAAAATACATTTGTAAGATGAACTGTCTGAGGTGCTCAAAGGCGCTGATGGGCTGAATTAGCATGGTTGTCTATTTTTCTTGAGCGTTTAAATTGCTGCAACATTTCAGAGGAAACTTTGTTATCATACATCAAGGTATTGGTAGATTCTTTTGGACTCAGCAGTTCCATATTAAGGATTTAACTAACATTTTCTGGAGAAATATGCAATCATGTGAATGTGATACTATCAATGTCACGATAAAATATTGGAATCAACTTAAACGCTATTCATAATATGTAGGTTAAATTATCATTTATCAATAGACAAATAGTTACTAAGAATGTCGATTTATATGAAACACATTCATAACATTTTTGGAATTAAAAAAGGGTAAAGAATAATATAGACAGTATAGTCTGTTTAGGTAAATGCACTTGCATGCACAACCCCACACACAGAGAAGAGATGAGTCTAGAAGATTTTGGAATGAAATATTAACAGAAGTTTTATTTCAAACAGATACCAAGGGAAAAGAGAGAGACTTATTACTCTTATTTTTGGTGTACATTGTAAAATTGATGATGCATTTTCATTAATATCTGTACACTGTAAGCAAATAGCACTTTATCTTCTTGAAAAGATAGAAAGAAATAGCATAAGTCAAAATATTGAGGTAGATATACTGAAATTCCCTCCATATCTTTTAAAATTTTTATTCTTTCTAGTTTTAATCCCACTAGGAAATGTCATTATTTCTCCCCCTTTGGTCATCAGAAAAGGATTTTCTACAAAAGCTCCTTTCTCTTTCTCTTTCTCATGTGAGACACATGTTACCTTAGAAATCTCTCAGCCAGAATCGAATCTCAGAAGTCCTTTGTCAGATGAATAGGTCAATCCACAGGTCCCTTCTGCAGCCTTAGCTCTTGGAGTTGAGAAGCCATTTTTCTTTTCTTTTTTTTTTTTGGTTTTTCAAGACAGGGTTTTTCTGTGTAGTCCTGGCTCTGTCCTGGAACTTGCTCTGTAGACCAGGTGGTCTCAAACTCAGAGATCTGCCTGCCTCTGCCTCCTGAATTCTGGGATTAAGTAGTGATTTTCAACCTTCCAAATGCTACAACCCTTTAATACAGTTCCTCATGTTGTGGGGACCCCCAACCATAAAATTATTTTTGTTGCTACTTCATAACTGTAGTTTTCTACTGTTATGAATTGTAATGTAAACATCCGGTATGCAGATGGTCTTAGGTGACCCTTATGAAAGGATAATTCGACCCCCAAAGGGGTTGTGACCCATAGGTTGAGAGCTGCTGCATTAAAGGCTGGCACTGCCACACCCAGCTGGATAAGCCACTTTTCAAACATCCCCAGCTGAGAAGTTTTAGATGCCGGAGTACTGGATCTGCAAGTCTGAGAACATGTACCTTGTGTGTCTATCTATGGCATAAGGTCAACTTCAAACTGCTGTCTGCAAATCCAATCAGTATTGATTAAACTCTTGACTTTGGCAGAGGAAGGGAAGTTTGGGCAGAAAGAAATCTGGTTGGTGTCAGATAGATTCCTGGGTTGCCACAAAAGGAATCCTCTGTGAAGATTATGAACTAAATGGAGAGCACTACAGTAGACCATTGCAGATGTGGTTGAAGGAACTCTATTGAAGTTCGCAGACTGTTCTCACAAGATGATGTGCCTGGCATGTGTCAGTTTGGCGATAGAAAGAATCACACAAGGGGCTGAGATCCCTTAACAGATTACATGCCAATCTGCAATGTGGGCAGTGGGAAACTTTCCAATAAGATGTTGATACTCTTAGCTCGCCTTTCTGTACAATATGTTCAGAGTCATGTTTCAGATGTTAAGTTTTCTTTGAAGTTGGAACAAAGCAAAAACCAGGGGCTCTGTGTCCTGGAATTGGCAAGCCCATCTTTTAGCATTTCCTCACGTGTATTGAACCTTTAATACGTTTGGTTGAGAAAGCAGCTTGTAGTTGAGGCTTGTATATATCACATTGTTACTTAAGACAAAATATAACCAATGGAACCAGAAGGCACGACAGAGGCAAAGCCAGTTTTCTCTGGATGTCAGTGAAGAAACCTGAACTCCATTGTTCATCTCTGCCAACCAGCACAGCTTTATCTGGCTCATTGTAAACCCAGAGACACAGAAAGACAGGAGACACAATATACTGAGAAATGAATCTGTGGCAATCCTGTGTCATTTAAGTGAAATACTTATTTTCCAGATGTGGCTGCAGAGCAAAATAATGATGACAATAAATAATAGCTCTCTTTTATAATAAAGACTTTTATTTTTCTCCTTCTTCTCCCTCCTCCCCTTCCTTCTTCCTCCTCCTCCTCCCTTTCTACTTCTTTTTCTTCTTCTTCTGCCTCCCAAGTGCTGGGATTAAAGGTGTGCACCACCACTACCTGGATGAGACTTTTCTTCTAAATAAGCCTTATTCTGTAGCTCAGGCTATTCTAAATATGTAGTACAGTCTAGTCTCAAACATATAGGGATCTTCTTGCTTGAAGCTTCCAGTGCTGGGAATATAGATAAAAGCCACTGTTCCCACAATAATGGATCTTTACCCTGTTTTATCTTACTTAATCTGCATTATAGTCTCATTAGATGAATTCTGTCTAGATTCACCACCATTCACTGCAAAGCAAGTATTTTTATGATTAAGGCTGAGAGTGGCTTTCGTTTGTGGATATAATTTAGCTTTTGTCTGTGGCTATATACACTTAGAGGACAATTTGATGCTGTACCAATCTAGTCAAACAATAGTAGTAAGCTCCCCTCTTAGGTCCTGCCTCTCAGTTTCTGCCTCACCCCAGTAGGACACCCTGGGAACCAAGCCTTCGCATGGCTCTTCAGGGACAGTCCAGGTTCGAGCTATAGCACGAGTTAGTGATGTGCTTCGGGAAAAAAGATACATCGACGAAGTAAATGTGGAAGTGTACATTAAGTAGGAAAATAACTGAATCTAGTAAAAAAAATTAAAAATAAAGCAGGGCGTGGTGGTATTTTCTGATAATCCCAGTATTCGGGGGACAGAATCAGGTGAGTCATGAGTGGGAGGGTAGATAGCCTGGGCTACGTAGCAATAGCCTGTCTCACAGAATAGAGTAAAACAGAACGGCGTTAACTACTAAAAACTTAGGAGAAGTTTTAAAACCTAAAAGGATAGGTATCATAGTAACTTGGGCTCCCAGAAGAAAATACCAAAGACTGGGTGGTCTGAACAGCAAGAGTTAGTTCCCTGATAACTTTGTGAGGCTGGGATCCTCAAAGAACCAGCAGGGTTGGTCTCTCCTGAGGCCTCTCCTTGATTTTCAGATGGCCGGCTTATTGCTGTGTCCTTCTTCGGCTGCTTAGTAGCCCCTTTCTCCATCTGCAGCCCAGACTGGTCTTGAACTCCAGATTCTGCTTGAATTACCCCTCTAAAGGCTTTGTCTCTAACACAGCTGTATTGGAGGGGCACTTTACTACTTTAAGAAACTCAAAGGAATAGCAGGGAATTTTGAGCAGGGACCGGGAAGTTTGGTACAGAAGGTGGCGTTCTAGTGATGGCCAAGTCGCAGGTCAGCACGGCAGGGAGGAAGCCTCGCAGAGGAATGTGACATTAAGAGCATGAATGAGACATTTAGAAACCTGTTCAAGCGGAAGAATCTATGGATTTGAGGTCAGAGAATTCTCCAGCGGGCAGAGATCTTTCAGGATGCGCACATGACAAACACTACTGAATGCTGTGGAATGGACCTATGGTGCTGAGCTGACCATAAATCATTCTCTGCATCTTCACTTTGATGTGCGGTGTTGCATAGAAGCTTTCACTGCTTTCCAGGGCCTTTCTAGCAGAAAAATTCTTTCTTGTATTAGAATATTTATACCTTCTTTAGAAAGGCATTTAACATTAATCAGGTCTGGTTTTCAACTTCAAGAAGCAATGAAATGCAAGATAAGTGAATGGTGGTGTTTAGCAAGCGGATACATGCTTATTGGGTATTTAATAACCTGCAGAAAGACAAAAGCCTCTTCTCCCAAAGGTTTCTTGTTTCATTAATATAAAGAACAGAATGGCCACTAAGCCTTCTGGTTGGCAAATAGCAGGTTTTGTTGTTGGTTGGCTCCTTTTCTGAGATCTGGTCTTTCTGCTCTGCTCAGGCTGGCCTCAAACTTGTGATCCTCCCACATAGGCATGTTCCATCTTGTCTGGCAAACATCAGATTGGCTGATCTATTCAGACAGATTCTGACCGTATAGCCCTGGTCAGCCTGGAACTTGCTATGAAGAATAGGCTGACCTCGAACACACAAAGATCTGCCCACATCCGTCCTGAGTGCTGGGATTAAAGGCACCCGCTGTCTTGCCTAGCTCAGAGTGTTTTTTAAAATAAAAATTCCAGATTTTTATATCATTGCATTGCCTCTTCCTAAAATAAACATCCATCGCATCCCACCCGCCAGGTATGCAAGGGAATCTGGACTCCTGAGGAAAAACAGCTCTCTCACCCCCCTTCTGCTTCCTACTCTAGTACACTTCCACAGAGGCAGAGCTTGAGAAATATTTCCCTCTGGCCTTGAATTTCTTGAGATAATGTGCATTAAAGTGAAAAGGCAAAGCTATAGCTCAAGGGTAAAAGAGACCATAAGGTGCTGAAAAATTAGAGTCCTTCAACCCAGAAGGCTGCCGTGTTGTGCTGGCAGATCAGCCCACAGCAATGGAGTAAGCCAATTCTCGAGGAGAAAACCACAGGGAGGGAATTAAAGCAAGGCCAAAGCTCTTACTCAGCACACGCAGAAGCAGGATACAAGTAAGACTCAGCATGCTGACTCAGTGGCAGCCTGCAATTCATATTATTAATGGAGAAACCCTCGCAAGGACTCACTCCTAAAGGATGATAAACCATACTACTTTTGGGTGAGCACACCCAGATGTGATTTTTATTGTAGGCAATGAAAAAAGGATTTGCCCACTCAAGGGCAAAGCTGGACTTGGGAGAATTACTTCCAGTGGCAGGCTGCACAGAGCTATGAGGTCCTTGGCAGCTATGCTGGTAGCTGGGTCCTCAGCCACAGTACTTAGTGGCTCTAAGCCTCCCTCAGTTTCCTTATCTGCCAAACGGGGAACCATTTGGGGTAGTGAGATGTGCTTGCTTGTGTCGATTTGACAGGTCCAGAATCACTTAGTCTAGGCACAACTCTGAGGGATTTATTCAGATTAAATTAATTTTTAGGTTTGCGTGTGAAGGACTATCATGATTAGATTATTTGATGTGGAAGGGTACACCCTTCAAGGCAGCTGCTCTATTCTCTGGGCTTGGGTCCTGGGCAGCATCCCCTCCGCTTCCTGACTGTGTATGCGATGTGACCCCCTGTTTCAGGCTCCTACCACCATGCCCCCCTCAGCCTCCATGACAGACTGTTCCTTCAAATTGTGAGTCAAAGCAAATCCTTCTTTCCTTAAGTTGCTTTTGTCAGGGTTTTTTTTTTATCACTGGAACAGAAAAAGAAATCCATACATGAGAGGAATGCTTGTTGTGTAGATGTCCTGGAGATCAA
Organism: Cricetomys ansorgei; assembly: GCA_026225945.1. Classification (NCBI taxonomy): domain Eukaryota; kingdom Metazoa; phylum Chordata; class Mammalia; order Rodentia; family Nesomyidae; genus Cricetomys; species Cricetomys ansorgei. The sequence continues at coordinate 16,226,201 of JAMJFZ010001133.1, forward strand.
TAGTATCAACCAATCAGTAGATCAACTAGGATGTATTCGTCCTAGTGCCTAAACGCTTCAAGAGTACCCTATGACTTAATGGGCAACCAACATAGTAACTCAAATCATGATCAGTTGCTTCTAGGCAACCTGGCAAGAGAACCTAGCAAACTAACTTAAGAACCAGAACATGAGGTTCTGCCCAGTATTCTGAGGGGGCAAAAGATCAATATTACTCTGGTATTACTTTTTAAGATGAAATTTTATTTGTTTGTTTGTATGTGTGTGCGGAGGTGTATGCGTGTCATAGTGTGCACATGGACGTCCAACAACAACTTCCAGGAGTCAGGACTGAGTCCTGGGATCTAACTCAGGTCTCGGTGGCAAGCCCCTTTACCCACTGAGCCAACTCTCTTGCCCCGACTCTAGAATCTTAAAGTCAGGATTGCGATGGTTGGTGGCAATTGTCCACTTGGCGGAATCTAGAACCACCTGGGAGACAGCGCTCAGAGCATGCCTGTCAAGGATTATTTCTATTACATTAGTTGGTATGTGAAGATTTGTTTAAAAATGATCACATTTAAAATTCTATTGCTGTTCTTGTGTGTGTGTGGGTAGGGAAATGCATCATGGAGTGCATTTGGGGATCAGAGGACAGCTTTGTGGGGTCAGTTCTTTCCCTCCTCCTTTATGTGGGTTCCTGAGATCCAAATCAGATCATGAGGTCTGAGGACAAGCGTTTTTACCTGCTATGCATCTTGCAGTCCCAAAGACCCACCCTAATTGTGGGAGGGAGTTCCCTGGGCAGGGCATCCTGGACTGTATAACGTGGAAAAAGCAAGCTGAACACTGACATGCTTGCATTCATCTCTTGCTTCCTGATTGTGGATTTGATGTGACCAAGGGCTTCAAGCTCCTCCTTGACATCCTTGCCATGATGTGCCTTGAACAGTGAGCTAAAAGAAAATCTTTCTTCCTCAAGTAGCTTTTGTCTGAGTGATTCGTTACAATAACAGGAAACAAATAAGAATCTTAGGCTTCTAAGCTTACCAGCGATATCACGGACACACTACATGACATGATTCGCCTGAAACATTTTCTCTTACCTCAAATAAGCATGCGAAATATATTCTCCCTATTCCACAGATTAGGAAGCTCTGAAAGGGTAGGAAAAACTTCCAAAGGACCTACCACTGGCACATTAGTTATCTACTGCTGTATAAAAGGCAATTCTAGAATGTAATGACTTAGAGTAAGCTGGATTTTCAGGGCCCTTATTAAGGTAAGGGGAGTGAAGCATGGCCTTGAGTGGAGAATTTAAAGCATGTCAGAAAACTTGCTGGCACACACCTGAGAACTCTGACCCATTGGACTTTCTAGGTGAGTCTGATGAGTGTGCAGGTTGGGGAGCCATTGTCCTAGAGTGTGTTTCCAGGAGAAATGGCTTCATGGAGTTAAATGAGTGTTAAAGGGCAAATGACCCAGGAAATCAAAGACTGGGAAACTGAGTCGTCACCCTGATAAGCTTCCTCTCCTGAGAGACTTCATCTTCTCAGAAGCTTTAATTTGCTCATGTGCCCGGGAAGCCTAAGCTTTAATTTGCTCATGTGCCCGGGAAGCCTCGGAGAATTCGGTGGTGTCTCGTTTCCCTTCCGGGAACATCTCCCGGGATTAGCATTTTATGGAACACATCTTGGCTCTTGGGAAAGCATGGTAGCACACACAACCCAGAAATCAAATCAACGACGGCAGAGAATTACTTACTGAGAAACAATTTTCTAGCTAATCAAGGCTTCGAAGAACTTCCGGGTTCACATTATCACCACATTGTGTAACTTTTTAAAAGAAAATCTTGTTGGAGAGGCCTCACCTCTGATTCCTTCCGAGTTGTGTTATTTCTAAGCAGCACCTGGGGTTCTGCTATCTACGGTTGACAGAACCAGTAAACCAACGTCATGGAGATGAGTGTGAAAATGGGATCTTAAACTTGTGAACGATACCTGGCTACTGACAGTGGCCATTGACTACACATCGGTGTACATGTACCGTTTTCCTGTTGGAGTCTTCACAGGTACTAACAAGTCTTGGGTATCCATACATTTCCAAAGGCACTGAGCCCCAGCAGGGAGCCAGCCAGCTTTAGCTGCTGCTCTTTCTTTCTACATACTTCGGATGCTAAAAATCAGATTATTCCTGACCTGTCCATACATACCACCGTTCTTCATCTTAAACAAGACACCTTCCTATTCCCTCACCCCACCCCCATCGGTGAGCATTTGGATGCCATTTGGTGGATGTTCCTGTACAATTTTTGAAGTGGAAACCAGGCTGGCATCTCCTGCCTGGTCCTCATCTGGTACATCTGCATTTCACAGGCTGATTTAGCAGATAGAAGAGAGCTAATAAATCACACCTTTCTACCCTGCTGGTGGTGCTCTTCTGACTTTCTGTGTAGCAAGGAGAAATGACCATCACTGTGGAAAGACTCCAGAACCTTCTTCAGCAAAAAAAAAAAAGGAGTCCCAAATGTAAGTTTCGAAGGAGAAACTGCCATCAAAATATCCCTCAGTGAGAAATTGTCAGTATCACAGAAGAGGCAGAAAAGTTAGGATATGAACTCAAAACATCATGCTTATGATAGCATCTCTCCTATTTATTACCAGCAATACCACCACATTGCTAGGATGTATAGCACCCCTCTTTCTTTGAGTGTCTGTTGTATAACAAGATGATGCTTTCTCTACGCCATGCCCACTTCACTTACTGATGTAGAAACTGGGACTTAGGACTCTAAGATTCAAAGCCAGCCAGCTGCTTAACCACTCTTCCATTCCATACACAGCAGTGTGAATGTAATGGAAAAAGTAATTTCAATGTTGCTTAACATTTTTGATTTTTTTTTTTGATTTGCAAAATCAAAAATGTTTAAGATACAGAATACTGAGACCTTTTAAAGACATGCCTTTTCTTTCTACATGCCTGTTACCCGGCACTCAGGGGGCGGAGGCCGCATCAAAGGTTCGAGGTCATCCTTGGCTACATAATGAGTAGAACTCCATCCTCGGTTATACGAGAGAGATGCTATTTCAAACAAACAAACAAAAACAAACAAAAGGAATGCCTTTCTTTACCCCAGTCTACTAACTACCGGAAGCAGCATGGCGTTTTTGTGAGCAGTGATGGCTTTGAGGACAGGAATATCCAGATGTGGGAAGAGTAACTCTGGGATATGATCCCCTGTCTTACGCAAGAAAGCCACCCGCCACCTGTGGATGCTCGTATGTCATTTTATGGGTGCTCCAGTATAATTTCTGGAGGGACCATCTTAGACTGCAATCATTGTTAACAACCTGGGGGATGGGGAATACTATGTTCTACTGCCCAGAATCATGGCGACTGCTGAATGAAGAAATGTACACACATAAAGTTTATGGTCTCCTGGCTGGTGCCAGTAAATGTTCAGTGAGTGGTAGCTGCTTTTATTACTATTATGGGAGGCATTCGGGTTCAGCTCAAGAGTCCCCTGTCTGTTTCCATAGCTTTCACATGTCCTTTCAGTTAGCTAAGGCTCCCGTCATACATATTTCCTGTAAGAGTTCATGGTGGGAGCCTTACATCATCCTGTATACATGCACAGTCAGCTATAAATTTGTTGGAGAGCTCAGAGATCCCATTCTAGTCCCAACCATACAAGCCAGGCAAATTCAATGCCTCAGTTTCCTTAATTATCAAGAGGGAATAATATCAGCACTCAGTTCTTCAAAGCTCTGTTAGGAGGATGAAAAAAAAACTTTTTAAAGGAAAGCTAAACTGTGCACTCAGTTGCTTTTAATGTCAGCTTTCTATGATCTTGTAAATGCTGCAGAGGGTGCGTTTCCCAGTGGAGAACAGCCTGGGACCCATAAGGAAGCTTCTCGTGTTTACCTTTGCTGCTTCAGTTGTGGAAGGCCAATGTCAAAGGGCTAGCCATCCTGTTTCCCACTTACTTTAACAAACTCCCGGTGGTGCAATTACTTACCTAAGGGCAGAAGTCAAGCCTAAAATTTAGGCAGAGGCCAACCAGAAATCTCTTTGTCTCTCTGGCTTGCTTATGACACAAAAGTCTTCCAGCTCCATGGAACAAAGATGCTAGAAATAGGACTTCTTCCTTCCTTCCTTCCTTTCTCTCTCTCTCTCCTTTCTTTACTTTTGTTTTTGTGTTTTTGAGTCAGGGTTTTTCCGTGTAGCCCAGGCTGTCCTGGAACATGCCCTGTAGACCAGGCTGGCCTGCCTCTGCCTCTCAAGTGCTGGAATTAAAGACATGTGCCACCGCCACCACCCGGCTATGAGACAGGGCTACTTCCAGGGCACTTTTTCAAATTAATGGGCCCAGATAAGAAGAAGCGCAAGAAGACACTCAAAGCACAATAATAATTTGCAATTGTTTTGATAACTGGGAAGGGTCTCCACTATGTAAAAGCCGAGGCCGTGCTATGTTTTAGAAGATGGTCTCACTGGAGAGATGTTACCCTGCCCGCTCAATCACATCTGCTCCCCACCCCTCCCTTCGTGTGCCTGCAACACCCGTCTTGTCAGGTTGCGGCTGCCTTTTCTCTGATGAAGTGGATTGAATGGCCAGAACTCCACTGCTGTCGATGATTAAAATTGGAACACCCAACCACAGCCCACTCTGAGGAGGTTGATGCAAATTTATCTCCTGCGGCTGTGTGGGCAGCAGGTTCTGAAGAGCCAGCTGCTGGTTTGAAGGGTGGGCACTGTGGAGCCGTCAGGAACTTGTCAGATAGTAGGAGGTTCAGATGTCTCGCGGCGGGTTTAGACCTTGGATTTGGGAGACAGAGGACGACTCTGCAGGGTTGGTTCTCTTCCACCTTTACATGGGTTCTGGGAATGGTATCCAAGGAGCATGAATTACTAGCTGTTTGTGCTTGGGCAAGTCATGTCACCCTTCTGAGCGTCCTCCAGCATGGCTCAAATGAGAGCTATTTCAGAGGGTTTAATGAAGGCCAAACAAAATCAAGCCTATACATTACTTGCATTAGCACTTACTGATAGGCAGTAAGTGCTCAGTGAGTATCAGCCACCGGTATTAATGCACATAAAGTGCTTGGTGCAAACATATTCAGGGTAAATACTGTAGATTGCTGGTATGATCTGGACTTTGACTAGGCTCTGCCTCTACTCCCTGTTCCCACGAGTTCTCTCCCAATTAGAATTGGCTCCACCACATCCCTTTTAGAGGTTTCCCCTGTGTGAGACCCAGATATAGCTTCCAGGGCAGGGCGAGGGAAACTTCAGTCGTGTCTGAAACAGTGTAAGCGACTTTGAACCCTCTCAGACTTAGCCTCAGACAAGGCTACTGTAAGCCTGTTGTCCTCTTCTTCGCAGCCCCTCCCCCCACACAGCTCCTGCAGCTCTCCTCCTCCTTTGGTAAAATATGTCTTCTCTTTCCGAGACATCAGTTATTTATCACTGCCGCTCCGTCGAGGACAGCAAGCGTCCCTTGCTGGTGTCTCTCGGTGTTTGGTTCAAAAGCGAACTAGGTTTGAAAAATCTTGGCTACCCATTAGATTTGTCTGGTGGGCCTCTGGAACACATACGTCTTCCTTGCTTTTAACGTCTGTCTGTGGAGTGGGATATCTGTTGCTTTTGATTTTTTTTTTTTTCACTTTTCCAGGGCATATGTTTGGGGCTTTCTCTGAATTAGCTCAGGGAATCCTCCTCACAACCATATGAGCTACTCTCGCCCCCATTCTCCTTGGCAGCTGAAGATGCCACCCAGGATTCCATGGTTATGTTAGAAGTGTCCTCTCTGCGGAACCCAGAGGTCTCTTGACCTCCTGATCACCGAGCTGTTCCCTTTCTAGTTTGTTTTCAGAGTGACGCCAGAGCTGAGCTTCCCCTGACATTCTCACACATTCTGGAAGGAGCCTTGGCCATGGGTACTGGCGGGTACCCGATCTCTGCGGTAAGGTTAGGGGAGGCAGTGCGGAGGTGGCATTCTCTGGCGTCACACCCTCGCCCACGCTACATCTGCAGTCACTGTGAGGTGAGGCACGTGTTAGTCGTGTTCCCGGACCCCAGGATGGACTGGGCAGTGAGTCTAACCAGTTAGAGACTATGGTGTAAGGATTTCTTTACTCAGAGAAGAAAGGTTTTGGGTTTTAGAAAAACTGGCAAAATATCAGATTATTTTCTACTTTTGTTTTATTTTGAAGGTGGTTTATGGCTTTAAATATTAATTTTTATAAATAATTAAACTGACATTTTACTTAAAATTTTAAAACTTTTTTCAAATTTTATTATTATTGTGTACATAGATGGATGGTGTGTGCATGCGTGTGTGTGTGTGTGTGTGTGCGCACATGTGTGTGTGCTATAGTGGCATGTGGAGATCAGAGGACAATTCTGTGAGGTTGGTTCTGGGAATTGTACTCAGGTTGTGAGGCTTGCACATCAAGGGCCTTTCCCTGTCTAACCATGTCTCTGGCTCTTCACCTTACTTTGTAAAGGTTTGTGTATTATTAGCACACAGGGTCATATAGATAACTAGAGGGGAGTAATCAACCCTCTAGAACCTTATAAAAACTGTATTAGTCAGATTTGTTGTTGTGTGACGAATGCCTCACATAACAAGTTAAAGGAGGACAAATGTATTTTGACTCATGGTTTCAGTACTTCATGGCAGGGAGGGCATGCTGGTGCAGTCCGTATCATGGTGGTCAGGGGAGAGAGAGATTGAGAGAAAGAGAGAAAGACAGAGAGAGACAGAGACAGAGACAGTGAGAGATACACAACACACACACACACACACATACACACAAATAGAGAAGGAAACAGAGAAAGGGTGGTAGGGAGGAAGAGAGAGACAGAGGGAAAGAGAGAAACAAAATACGCAGATAAATGCAATAGTATTTTCAAGCTTCCCTTGCAGCTAGAAGTGACATTAGGAAACACATAAGATGTAAGTTGTTTGAGATCAGTTGAACTGTAAATTTAAAGTGGAAGGAAATACACTGAATACTAGTACCAATTTGTCTCTGGGTAATAGAATCATGGAAGATTTATTTTTTCTTTTCAAGATGTTGCATATTTCCTGGATATACGCTGCTTTTATGACTAGAACACAGGAAGAATAAACTTTATTTTCAGAAGAGTTCAGTTGAGCTTAAGTCACCAATGTGATGGGACTGCCAATGAGTTTGAAATTCCTCACTTCCAGTCCAGTGTGCAGACAGGACCATGGCACATCTTTTGTGCTTCTGCAGAGAGTGAAGTTTTTTCTCCTGGGTTACTTTGCTCCACCACTGCAGTAGCTCTGCTATTTAGAACTATCTCCTGCAGAGCTTGGTTCAATCCTGGGTGTTGATCATGATGCTCAGCCCTTATCCATCATTGGAATGTTGCTTCTTCCTGGTAGAAGAAATGACTGAAGAGATTGGGTAGAGTCTTGATCTAGAAAAGGCTACATGGGATCATTTATTGTCTTCTAAGTGGTTGGATGCTTGCAGTATGTCAGGAGGAATAAAAAAGAAGCTACTAGTGTCTCTTGTCATAGAACACTGAGCTAAAGCTTGGTGTGCATGCATTTATCATGATTTTTTTTTTCTTTTTTTCATTCTGTAGACCAAACTAGCCTGGAAATCACTATGTAGCCCAAGCCAACTTTGATCTTGTGCCAATACACCTACCTCAGATTAAGCCACCATGCCCAGCCAAATGTCTTTTAATCTTACAGCATAAGATTAAGTGTTTAAAGGCTGGAGAGATGGTCTGAGGTTAAGAGCACTGGGTGCTCTTCTGGAAGACTCAGGTTTGTTTTACAGTACCCACGTGGTGGCTTACAACTGTCAGAAACCCCGGTTTCAGGAGATCCAACAGTGCTATGAAAGTGGTGCACAGATTCTACATGTAGGCAAAACACCCATACTCATTAAAAATATTAAAAAGATGTAGTGTCTAGTTTTGGAAACTGGCTACAAGGATGAGGTAATTTGCCTGTGATTCATCTTACCCCCAAACTGGAACTGTTAGCCCTGTGGCATCTACCAGGGAGACGAATGTTTTTGACAGGTGGAATTAGAGTCATATACATTAGGACTTAATATAGGATTAAAAACACCTGGTAAAGGTGGAGCAGATAGGTGTGTGTGGAGAAACAGCAATAAGTCAGCTATTCCAGTCTAGCTTGCTTGTCTTCCTTCCTTTCTTCCTTCCTTCCTTCCTTCCTTCCTTCCTTCCTTCCTTCCTTCCTTCCTTCCTTCCTCCCTTTTCTTTCTTTCTTTTTCTTTTAAGTCTTATTTATCTTTTGTGTATGTACATGTGTGCCTGCTGTTCAAGGAGGTCAGGAGAGAGCATCAGATCCCTTGGAGCTGAGGTTACAGATGATTATGTAGGTGCTGGGAATTGAACTTGGGTCCTCTGGTCCTCTGGAAGAGCAGCCATGTTCTTAACTGGGGAGCTATTGCTCCAGCTCCTAGTCTTTCTTTTAGTCAGTGTCCTTCTATGTAGCCCCAGGTTGGACCTTGAACATGAAATCCTCCATCTGGGTGTTGAATTACAGGCACATGTTACCATTTCTGCCTCCCCCCTTTTTCCATTCAAGACAAGGTTTCTCTGCGTAGCCCTGGCTGTCCTGGAACTAGCTCTGTAGACCTGGCTGGCCTGGAACTCACAGAGATCCACCTGTATCTGCCTCCTGAGTGCTGGGATTAAAGACATGTACCACCTCTGCCAGGCCTGGCTTCCATTGTTATCTTGTTAAGATGATTGTACTTTTAATTGTGTGTCTCTGTTTATGCGAGTGCAGTGCTGGTGGGGACAGAACAGGGTGTTGGATCTCCAGGATCTGGAGTTACAAGTGCTTGTGAGCCACCTGACATGGGTGCTAGGAACCAAACTCAGGTCATCTACAAGAGCAGCACAGGCTCTTTTTTACCTGCGGAGCCATCTTTCCAGGTCCTCCACTTGACTGGGGCTATGTAGGAGAATTACAGTGGGCAGGGGAGAAGTTGCCAGCAAGGACGTCCATAACAAGGGATCCAGGCGATGTTCAGGATGCATAGACATTCACTAGGTAGAGTGGTGATGGACACAGAGCCATGGACATGGTAAGAAGGAACTGGTTCTTGGAAGATATTAAATTGCTGCTCAGTTCAAGCTGCAAGATTTCCCCTTGTGGGTTTTCTATGAATAATTAGTTTGACTTTCCAAGGCCTCAAAACCAGACAGGAAAAAGCCCTTGAATTCTATTTCACAAAGTATTTGCCTTAAGGATTTAGGATATTCTTCTTTTCTGCAGGTCATAACCCAAGGCAATTGTGGATGAAGTGAAGGTAGGAATCCTTTTCCTCTGTAGCCCTGAAACACCTGCTGGAGCCCCACCCCCACCCGCGGTGTTCCGTGCATGTTCACCAAGCCTTGAGAAGGGCATATGCCACTGTGACCAGCATCTGACATGCGTCATGCTCCAATAAACTTCACTTTGGAACAAGGTCACCGAAAGAATGCATTCTGATCTTTACTCACTGTATAATTTTGCTCTTAAAGAGAAACTCAACATTTAAAAAGGCACGTCTCCTCTTCTTATTTTTAGGACTCTTTTGCTTCCAAACGTTTCCTGGCCAGCACCCAGCTTTTTATGTGTGTTCCTGAAACTTTAGAAAGAACAGTTTCTGAAAGTCACATTGTCAGTTGAGGAAATTGCAGAGCAGAAACAGAATATAGCCCTGACAGCTGAGTTTACTGCTCATCAAGATGATGCTAATCTTCATCTATTGAATATTTACTATAGGTCTGCCACAGCTAAAGGAACTTTCAGAGCAATTTTTTATCTAGTTGCTTCAAGTTATATATGAGACGAGTACTATTAATTATTCCTCTATTTTTTCTTTTTTTTTTTTGAGATAGGATCATGCTCCGTAGTGCAAGCTGTCCTCAAATTTGCCGTCTCTTGCCTTAGCCTTGTGGGTGTTGCGATTACAGACAGATGTGGGCTATCATACCTTACTATCTCTTTGTACCCCCTCCTCATGTTTAGGAGACCTATGGGAGCCAACTCAATCATCCAAGATTATATCGCTTGTCAGTGGAGGAACCGAGACTTGATGACAAAACCCACATCTGACCTTCTGTTACAATTGCTCCTTGTTTTGGAAATTGTAAGGTGGGAATATTGAGTATCGGTTCTTTAGAAAAATTTAAATTCACTGCTAAGTGTACTTATGTTTCCAGGCTTCATCTAGCACAAATATAATGTCTATTCGAAATGACACTCAAAACGTTCCATTAGCAAACTGGTTTAAAGACCCTCTGAATGAGTAGACGCGTTCATGGTCAATATGCTCAGTGTGAGCATATTGGAGTGCATAAGATATAGTATTTGGTCCTCTGAGTAGGTGACAGAGACGATGCTGGGAGACAGGTGTAATGAATTGTGTGAGTGGTTGGGGAATTAAGAGTCTCTTGAACTTCATCAGTGCCAACCTCTCATTTGCACATCAATCATCCACCCTGATGTGGTCATAGCAACTCTTGAAGAATTTTCTGTTTCTCATTTTTAAGAGCTTTTGTGTTCCTGGCTCCAGGAATAGGTCATAAACATTCATCCAGACACTGGACTACTAACCATTTAAAGGTATCTGGAGATGGAAAATGACATGGACATTATCTGCAATGCATACAATTTTAAATGAGGAAAATCAAACCACAGAAGCGTGTGTATGTTGGGGCTCCACTCATTGTCAAGTGGCAGACAACAATGAAGAATAGGCTCAGTGAGAAACAGCTGGCCGAGTTACAAGGGGATACTGGCATGGCTCACAGACTGGAAGAACAAGATGCACAGAAGAGCTCTGAGAATAACTTTGGGGTCCTCCGCAATGCTCCTCAGTGCAGAGCACAAAGTCTGCTTCTTGTCTCTGCTTCTCATCACTTGCAGCTTTTCCAAAAGAGTGGACCCCAGATGCTACCAGCTTTGTTAGTACATCCTTACATTAGAGCTTCTATACTGAAGAAGTCCAGACGTCAAGTGGTTAAATTCTCAGGAAAGGAGTGTGTGTGTGTGTGTGTGTGTGTGTGTGTGTGTGTTTTGAGACGGGAATCTCTGAGTAGCCTGGAATTTAATGATCAGGCAAGCTTGGTTGGGTCAGTGAGCCCCAGAAATCCTTTCTTTCCCCAATTTCTGAAGCCCTTGGTACAAGCACCCCACCATGCATGACCTCTGTCGTTTGTTTGTTTTTGAGACAGGGTCTGGCTATGCAGCCTTGGCTGGCCTGACATTTGCTATGTAGACCAAGTTGTCCTTGAACTCACAGAGATCCCCTGCCTCTGGGAGTAAATCTATATGCTATCATGGCTGGCTCATGTCTGACTTTTTATTTGAGTTCTGGGAATGGAACTCAAGTCTTCATGCTAGTATGGCAAGAACTTTACTAACTGAGCTATCACCCCAGCCCCCAGGTATGGACTTTGACTGGCATGGTTATGGTCATGTGTCTAGCTCTTGGAGCAATTACTTTTGCCAAAGAGAAAAGGCAGTGGGAGAACTCCTCAAGCCAGAACCAGGACATAAGGAACACTTCCAGGCAAAGAACCCATACCCAGACCAATTGAAATACATACATCTGTTTCAACTCTGAGCAGGTTAGAGATGTAGCACTTGCCTGCTGTGTGCAAAGCCCTGAATTTGATTCCCAGAACCAGAGGAAGGGAATCCAAGGGAATATACACCAGGCTACTAAAAGTGGTCAGAGTGTGCTCAGAAGGTAGATTTCACCTTTTGAAAAAAGTTTGATTAAAACAGTTTTTAGATTTATTGATTTTAAAATTTTTATGTGTATGAGTGTTTCGCCTGCTTGCATATATGTGCACCATGAGCATGTAGTGCCCTCAGAGGTCAGAAGAGAGACTCGGCTCCCCTGGAGCTGGAATTATAGGTGTATGTAAGCTTTCTTGTGGGTGCTGAGAACTGAACCCGGGTTCTCTGCGAGAGCATAAGGCCTCTTAACCACTGGTGTATTTTCCAGCCCCTTTAGTTTTATTTTAAAACCATACTTCCTGTTTTTCTAAGATGATTTTCAGGAAAAAGATTTCCATTAAAAGGTTAGGTAAACGATGCTCTAAACCGATTGCTGTCTGTTTGTTCAGCTGATCATGTATCTCATTAATCAAGCCCGGGAGCAATCACTCTAAAGCTGTTGCCGATTTGTACGCATTTTTTCATTTAAAATAACTTTTTTTTCCTCCATTATTCTCCTCCAAGCAAACGAGTTCCCTTTCATTTAATTGTGCCGTTAAGGCTTTTGTTTGGAAAAGAACAGTTTCTCAGAAATGATCCAAAACCTGTTTCAAGAAATGGATGATTTTTTGGCAACATAAGTTTTGAAGCTTTGTACTATCCATAACAATTGCCCAGTGCTGGAACATTCAGTATCTTGGAGGTGGTAGGATAGATACCTAGTGCTCAGACAGAAAAACAGTGCTCAGTCCTATTTTCCGGGCCCATGCCCCATTCTGCCTTTATCTAGCACTGGCCCCCATCCCGAGGCAGGGTGATTAATGAGCCTATCATTTATATCTTTGCAGTACAACTGCAGATTCCACTCTTCAAATTACATTAATGATTCTCCTATTACTAAAAAAAATGGCTCGTATTTATCTGGTGCTTGGACACTTTATTCATTTATCTCCTTGACTTTTCAAATATGTAGCCTAAAGGAGGTATTTTGTAGATCTTGGGTCCTTGGCTAAAAAGGGTAAGCAAGCTCGTCTTGGTTCAAAGAAACTTTTTGTTTTGAGGAAGGGTTTCATGTATCCCAGGCTGACCTTGGCTTTTCTGTATAGCCAGGGATGACTTTGAATTCTGATCCTCCTGCCTCCACCTCCTGAGTGCTGGGATTATGGATGTGGGCAAGTAGCTGGGTTTATGCATCGCTGGGGATAGAACCCAGGGTTTTTATATGCTAGTCAGAAACTCTACCAATTAAGCCTTAACCCTCTCTAAGAAACTTTCCTAGGTGGCTTCTGTTGCTCTTACAAGGAGACCCCATTCTTTTGGCAGGGGATTTTCTTCTATCTAGAAAGGCTCCAGGCTGCAAAGGAGAATGCTGACATTCTGGGTGGCACAGAAACCACGCACCAGAAGTTAGCCATTTGCTGACGGCCCTAGCATAAGAACCCAGCATTTAAACTTTACACTGGCGGCTCCTGTCCTCTTTTTGTCTTGTCTCCTTTCTCAAGTTCCCATTAAATTTATTTACAACACACACACAATAGATAAATGAAAAACAATAATAATACTAATAATACTAATACTAATACTAATACTAATACTAATACTAATACTACCAAAAAGTCAAATGTGGGCTGTAGTTTGTTGATTCAAAAAAGAAAATGAAGGGCCAGCGAGATGGCTCAGTGAGTGAAAGGCACTTGCTGTCAGGCCCGAGGACCTGAGTTTGGTCCTGCTATCCATCCACATGGAGGAAGGAGAGCGCTGACTCCCGCAAGCTGTCCTCTGGCCTCTACTTACGTGCCACGACACTAGTTTATCAATACACGCAAATAAAAAAATGTAACAAATATTTTTTTTTTTGTTTTGTTTTTCGAGGCAGGGTTTCTCTGTTGTAATTCTGACTGTCCTGGAACTCATGCTGTAGACCAGGCTGGCCTCGAACTCACCGAGATCCTCCTGTCTCTGCCTCCCGGGTGCTGGGATCAAAGGTGGGTGCCACTATGCCCAGCCATTGTAACAAACAATTAAAATATAATGTATTTTATTACTGGGATAATTTTACCCCCCTGTAACCAAATACATTACCCCCATTTTGCACCGAGGGAAGAACTTTTTTCTTGCCTGAGTCTAGTCCAGGGCATTGCACAGACTTTCACAGATCAGTTGCAAACACCTGAAACTGCAAAGTTTATTCTTTTACTCTTCATGATCATTGCTAAGGTTCAGAGCCACTGCTTCTTGAGAGAAGCCACTGCTTCTTGACATTTCTGAATGGTTATACCCTTATCACAGGCATATTAAAAAGATGAACTATTATTTTATAGATGAGGAATCTCAAAATAGATAACTTGTCTGAATACATATAGCTATCTTTTATGTTTTTATTAGCATGTGTTGATTATACATATTGGGCTTCATTATGATATTTTTGTTCCTGCATACAATGTATTCAACCGTATTTACCCTGTCACCCTCTCTTGTCCTTTCCCACTCCTGCTGAACCCCTCCCCTTCCCAATTAGTTCCCCTTCTACTTTCATGAATGACACATAATTAATTATTAAGAGTAGAAGTTTTACCACTATGGAAGGGAACAGGAAGTTTAGCTTTGTATGTAACTAACATTTCAGGCATCTTCTATATTCTGACACCTTACGTTTGATTTTCCCCCCCTTAAAATGAAGTAAGTTGCGATAGTTAATTTTCATTATCAACTTGGCTGGACTTAGGGGGGCCGAGTCATCACCCCTTTGGGTGTGCTTCTGAGGGTGTTTAGAGTATTACCTGACTGGAGCCGGCACTCTGAATGTGGGTGGGGCTCTGAGGAATTCAAGGGAGCTGTATGGTGGCATATCCCCTTTTCTGCTTCCTGCTCTGTGGTGATGGGAATTGGCTATGCCACCAGGCCTTCTCTCCCATAAGGAACTGAATCCCGTGAAGCCGAGTGAACAGTGCACGGCCTCCCCTGGGCTGTTCTTCTGTGCATCTCATCACAGGGGTAGAGTAGAAATGAATACACAATCCTGTGGGTAGCTTGCTTGATATTTTTTGTCAGACCATTTCAACATTTACCTGGATTTAAACCCAGATAGGACTCTGAGTAAGAACTCTTTGTGGGTTTCTAGAATGGCTGTGCTCTCTGTGATGTTTTTAGTTTTTGAAGAAAAATAAGTATGATGTTGAAGTGCAAGGCTAAAAACTACTTAGAGAGAGGCCTCGCACATAGCACGGGCCGTACAAATATGTATAATTGTTGTTCCTGTTGTTGACTTCAAAATGAATGTGGAAATCTATAATTAATGTGAGACTAAACAGAGGAGAGGAGGAGAAGATAGGGAGGGAGGGAGAGAGAGAGAGCGAGAGTGAGCGAGAGCACACAGCAGCCTCGTTGCGCAGTCAGGACAGTTGCTCCCGTCCAGCGGCAGTCCCTGACTGTCATGTCGCACCCTGGTGGGTTTAGGAGGGTTGGTGACGATAAGATAACTTAACTGTTTGGGTCACATGGCACTTTATACATAATTTTTTTGAGACAGCTTGGGCGAGGCTCAAACTCACTGTGTGGCTGAGGATGACCTTAAACCCCTGGTCCCCCTGTGTCCTTCTCCCAAACATTAGGGTCATAGGGATGTATCGTCACACCCGGCTACAGTTGTATCGTAGAGCTTCAGAACTTTGAACCCTTCCTATCGGGGCACGCACTTTATCTTCTGTTTCAGAACTGAGGTGGTTTGGCTCAGGCGGAGGTCAGGCTGACAGCACTGGCTGATGGTACGGATGCATGGGGTAAGCAAGAAGAGGCATATGGTGTTCGTAGGGTTGGACTTGTATAACAGGACAAATGATGACGTCAACAACTTGATGGATAACCCTGAGGAAGGAGAGGCTTGGTTCACAAAAGTCTTGAATTGTGTTGAAGGCACCATATGTTTGAGTTACACACACTGGGAATGTCTAGTAAGCAGCTGTGTAACCAAGTCCTTTATCTCAAGGAATCTTGCTTCTGCATATACGGCTATCTGTTTTTCTCCCCGTGAGCCAGCTTCCCTGGGCAGGCATTTTAGATTTTGGTCCTGGGTGATTTTGCTATTATGTTGGGGGTTTTGTTGTTGGTTTTTGGAAACAGCGTCTCATGTAGCCTAGGCTGGCTTTGAACTCCTGATCCTCCTGCTTCTACCGCCCAAGTGCTGGGATCATAGGCATACACTAACACTTCTGAATACTGTAGTTCAGAGTTTACCAATTAGTGCTGGCCAATGGACTCATTCTAAGTTAGTTTCATTATGGCCCACTCAGGGACAGGTGTCATCACAGATCCCATCATGGCTGGGTTCACAACATATGTATAGCCCACGCCAGGCCTCACGCAGGCTAGCGCGGCATGGTGGGGTATGGCAAGCATTGCTTTGGATTCTTCTTCTGATCCATTTTCAAGACGGGTGGCTGCTTTTCCTGCATGCTCCCCCAATTCCCAGTACTTTGTCCCTTTTTAGGTGATTGAAGTTGCCCTCACTACACTGTTTAATTTTTGAGGGGAGAGGCTCTGAAACCCCAGGCTGTCAATCGATGCTAAATACATATTTGTTAAATAGATGAATAAATTTGTGAGAAAAAAAATCTGCTACAAAACCGTGCTCTCTCTGACTTCCAGGAGGAGGGGTGACGAGGAAGATGCAAGAAACCGAGAAAAGAAAATGAAGTAACAAAAAAAAGACCACGGAGCAAGAAGCAGCAGACTGGGAAATGAAGTTCCTGCAGAAAAAGCTGCGTCACACTGTACACTCTACAAGGTTACATGACTGATTGCAACGTCAATGATTGTGCAGTTGAAACATTGTAGAACCAGAGCCAAATTATCTGGAGTTGTCTTAGCCTTCGAAATAGCCCCTTACTGCTCACTTCTGCGTATGACCTGATGTCCTTGCTATTCGGGCAAATCCTTTTGGAATGTACAGACGCTTTGTAGCTGGACACCTACTGTGTGGCTCAGCCAGGAAGACAAGGAGGTGTTTCCATAGGTGCCAGACCTCAACAGAGGGAACCACCATCATGGCAAGCGCCAACCTGGACAGTGGAACCTCCAGTGTCTGAGCTCAGGTGTTTTTATTGATTCAGAACTCCTCAGGTGCAGATCATAAGCAATCAAACATCCCCCACAGAAATCCAACACCTGCAGACAATACAAAATGCCAAGGCCTATGCATCCCTTTTTCTAACAGTGTACAAAACAATTATTTTACACATAACTACAAATAAACTTCCACAACAATGCCCAGCTTCCACAAATCCAAAGATTTCCCCGCTTGGCTGTCATGTGCCTAGTCGAGGTTTCCTCTGATGCTTTTTGAAAAGTGTCTTGACTTAGAATTCTTTTTTTTTTGTGTGTTCTATTACCATAAAAACTTCATTAAAGTGTTACCACATTGGAACGTGGAGTTTGGGTTAACCTAAAATTTTGTTTCTGGGCAATGGTCACTTGTAGTTGGCTCCTGAACAAACTGTTATTCTCTTTTGAGGTGAGAGCTCAAAAGTCTTTGGCATCGAAGAGACTGTATTGTAATTTCTGTCCAGTTGGGTAAGACCTCAGGATGGCCTCTTGTTAGTCTTTGGCCTGTGGGGTGGTGTGTCTGGGCACCTGTGTATGTTTAACATTAAGTTAGAGAATGTTAGCTGGATGAGAGCTGGAGATCTTTGGTTCAGCTTCTAAAATCTTCAGATGGGAAACCAAGTCTCAGAGAGGATTAAGATGACATGCCAAAGAGCTCTAAAATCTCCAGTCCTTTCTTTTCTACATAAAATGACCATTCTTCCGTATTTTTTTTTTCCGAGTCAAGGAATACTTTGAAAGAAATCTGTGGAAAACCATGAGTCTTTTTTTGTGTGAAAAATATTCTTGGGCCATACATGTAATGCATCATTTTTTGGACACCTAAGGATTCCCATTTAGAACACACGAGTCAAAGGGAAAGAGAATGAATGCCATCAATAGTGAATGCTGAACAGTGCATAAAAAATCCATAATAGTGCCACCTTGGGCATGTCACCTGGTTTTTCTGAAGAATAACAAACATTTTACAATTTTTAAAGTGAGCGTGATTAAGAAAGTGTAAAGATTGAGACATATATGTATGTCTGCATACACATATGCATCTGCCTATATATCTAGCTATAATCTACCTTGTGTCTATCAATTTATCTGTCTTCTACCTATCTATATTTTATCTATCTCTATTTATCTGTATCTATCTTCTATCTATCTCTACTCTACCTGTCTATCTTCTATCTATCTGCAACCTATCTTCTATCTATATTGGTGTAGAGATTTATTTTTAGTTATGTATAAAATAATTGTTTTATACACTGTTGGGTGAGGGGCTCCCTAGGTCTTGGAGTTTTGTATTGCTTGCAAGTGTTGGATTCATGTGGGGATGTTTGACTGCACCATGAGGCATATCCGAGGCATTCTAAATCAATAAAAACCTAAGTTCAGATGCTTGGGGTTCCACTGTTGAGTATGGTGCCTGCCATGATGGTGGTTCCCTCTGCTGAGTTCTGGCAGGGATTGCAACTATGAAAGTGCCTCCTTGATCTCTTTGTTGAGCCACCCAGTAGTGTGCTACAACACTATATTGTGTCTGCCTATCTATCATCAATCTATCTACCTATCTATCTATCTATCTATCTATCTATCTATCTATTATCTATCTATCTATCTATCTATCATCTTTCTATCTCTTTATAAAACATGTAGTCACTGTGCTGGTTGGTTTTGTCAACTTGACATGAACAAGAGTCATCTGGGAAGAGGGAACCTTAACTGAGGAATTGCTTCCATCAGATTGGCATGTCTACGGCCTCATTGATGACTGATGTGGGAGGGGCCAGCCCAATGTGGGTGGTGCCACCCCTAGGTTCATGGTCCTGGCTGAATTAGACAGAGAACTGATCAAGACATGGGGAGCAAGCCAGTCAGCAGTGATCCTCCATGGCCTGGGTTTCAGTTCCTGCCTCTAGGCTCCTGCCTTGTGCTGCTAACCTGGCTTTGCCTGACGATGAACTGTGCTGTGGAAGCATAAACCAAACAAAAGCTTTCCCCTCTTGAGTTAGTTTTGGGTCATTGTTTTATCATAGCAACAGAGAAGCAAACTAGAACACTCACGTTTCAAAAAATACCCAGTTAGAGGTATCGCAAGAATCTTAAACGGTTCTCACGTGTAACATGCCAGGCTGCCAAAGACCTATGTGAAACAGAACACGATAGATGTAGTTTGGTTTTGTCCTTTAAGTATCAGGGTGAGGAGAATGAGCACTGTTTGTCGGGAATGGAAAGAAGAGTATGAGAGTTCAGAGGCTATGAAAAACCTTAGGTGACATGGCAAAAAAGGGAAGAGGCATTGAGGCTGCTCTAGGAAGGCATTCTCCTGTCCTCTGAGCATTTAAATACGAATTTCCCCCTTCCAGGGTGGGAGGAAGGATCGATTGTCCCAGTCACTGTGCTAATACTCCAACCCTCTGCTCACCACGCTGCTGGATCCGGATGCGCTGTATTTGTGTGCACTTCCCGGTAGGAGACCTTCGCATCTGGCCACTGAAGTTGCTGGAAGCAGACTCATCAGGACCATAAAGGAAATCACTGCTGTTCTGGAATTGATTACTCACTAAGGGGGGACCAAATTTGGAGATGCCTTTAACGTGACCCTCCCTAATGTGACGCGGCAGTGGCAGGGGTTCAAGACTTCTTGTTGAGTGGAAGCTTTTGTCAATGAAAACCTTGTACACCTTCTCATGGGCTTTACCCGGAACGGCGTGCACTTGTGTGAACTCAGGCCTGTATTTGTACCTTAAATGGGACTCAGCCCAGACATCCAATACATATGACGAACCGGACCCTTAATGGTTCTCCCTTTCACCTTTCTGTCTGGCTTTTACCTGGGGGACAAGGAGGTGGCAACCAAGTAGGTGTCCTGTGGCATCCTCACCCTTTTCAGGACCCCGAAGCGATGGGATGGTGCCAGGGGACAAGACCCCCCACCCCAATTCCGTAGGTTAACTTAAAAGGCAAGCGCTGAGTTTGTTCTCCAGAAGCGTCCTGCAGCTTTTGGAGGGGCTTCTGGGGGAGAAGTTGGGGGGTCAGGCGCTTCCGGCGCAGGCTGCCAGGAGGCGCTGCGGAGCGGGCGCGCACGCGGCTCTCTGCTGCCCCCCGCGGAGGCACCCGGGCCCCAGCCGCGGCCCCTCCGGGCTCCTCGGGAATGCTGGGAATGTGAGTCAGGGCCTGGGCGAGCGGCCGCGAGCGCGCGTGTCGGGACTGCGGCGGGCGCCGCCCCCTCGGCCCCGCCCGGCCCGGCCCCGGCCCCGGCGCTCCGCGCTGGCCGCGCTCGCCGCCGCCTCCCCGCGCTGCCCGCGCTCCGCCGTCCGTCTCGCGCTCCCGGTCGCTCCGGCTCCTCCCGGCCGCCCGGGGCCGCGGCCACGCCACGCGAGGTTGTAAAGATCCATGTGGGACCGCGCCGGGGCGAGCATCGCTAAGGTGAGACGCCGACGCCGACGCCGACGCCGGCCCGGCCCGGCCCGGCTCCCTCGCGCGGGTCCCCGCCGCCCGTGGGCAGCTGCAATGCGTTTTCGGGGGAGCCGAGGGGAGACGCAGCCGCCTCCTCGGGGCTCGCTGGCGCGGGGGAAGGGATGGGGCGGCCTAAGGGCGAATCTGCCTCGGTGTCGAAGCCCCCGGATGGGAACAAGTGCACAGTCCCTCCCCCGTGGCCACCTCACGGCCCTCGCCTTTCTTCCCTGCAGACCCCCGCCCCGCTTCGCCTGGCTGCCGTCCTACCTGGAGGGGTGGGGTGCTCGCGAGGACGGGGGTCTCGAGGAACCCCGAGACGAATAAAGTGGAGGACAGAGGAACCCCGGCCCCGGAGGGTTGTGACCCTGCCTGTCTGGGTGGGCTCTGGGAGGAGGAGGAGGGGGGACACGCAGGTGAAAAAAGAAAAATCCATGCCTGGGAAAATGAGGAGGATTTACTGGGGAGGGGTAGGAGGCGTTGTTTCAGAAAGAATACGATATGAAATTAAACAGCATTTCTACCTTCTATCTCTCTCTCTCTCCTCCTAATTATACAAGGGGTACTTACAAGGAGGTACCCTTTAAAAAATTATTATTATCCCCGGGCGAACCTTTGAAAGATCATTTTTACGACAGTGAAGAATAAAATAAAATAGTGTGTGTGTGTGTGATAATCAAATAGTCCCCGTAAACTCTCCTCCGTTCGGTGCTACATAATTTATTTGGTAGTTAGGGGTCTTTCTCCTCGTCGCCAGAGGGAGAGGGACGGTCCGCTCTGTTAGGAGAAGATCGATTTTAGGCGGCTACCTGCCTTGGCTGGATGAAAGACAATTTACTCCCGGAGCGGTGAATTGTCAGCTCTCTCCGTGACTGACAGCCACACCTGCCACTTACGTGGGGTAGAACGGGACCGGTGGCACCCCAAGAGCCAATCAATGCTCGGGAGAGGAGGGCTGCGCCCACTTGTCATGGTTAGTTTCCTGGTTGGCTCTTTAAATCAGGGGTTTCACTTAACCATTGGTTTCCACCAGGTAGGAGCTCCCGCTGCGAGAAGCCGAGAAGCGGGAAGCGAACTCCTCACAAACGGCTCAGAAGCAAGTATGTACGACTTGTGTTTCTCCTGTCTTCCTGTCCGCCGCTAGCTGTAGTAGCTGAGGATGCTGAGGTCTTTGGCTTAAGCAGGAAATTAAATCTGTGTAAGGGACAAAACGGGATGCGATCCTGGGCTGGCTGGAATAGTTGGAATGGTCTACCCTTCCCTCCAAATCGCCGACTTCTTGACAAGAGATGCATTTACCATTGAGCTATTTGGGAGAAGGGCGTGGCGCTCTGTCTCTTATGGCCACTCTACCCCTGTCCTTGTGAACTCACAGTGCTTCTGAGTATGTAGTTTGGCTCTGAAGTCAGATTTGGTGGGTTTTTAAGATGTTTTTTGAAGCGGGGAAATGTGCTTAACCAGTGTTCACACGATAGAAAGCATTCTTCTGGATTTGACTGTTTAACTCATGGAAGTAAGGGCTGCTGGGTGTCAGGATGGAGGTGGTGGGGGGTAGAGGACTTTCCCTTCTCATACGAATCAGCTTGTTGGTTTGCTTCTGAACTCTGATAAAAGCCACGGTTTCGGGGGAAGAAGGTATGGCTTGTGAGACTTTATTTGGTGGATAAATCAGGCTTGAAGGGCCATGTCTTCTTAACTTTGTACCAGTGAAAGGCTGATTTCCAGCACCTTTCTCCTTGAGTGAGTTGCACCCAGAGAGCTGTCACTTAATGGGAACTGAACCTGTGCACATAATGCTGTGCATTCAGCTTCTTATGTGCAAATCGTGAACTGGAACATACCGGTTAGGACACAGAAGCCCAGCGTGCCAAGAGGTAGTACTCCTATTATTGTATGTGCGCATACTTTATCTTGCTCTAAGCTTTGCAGAGCCCATATGAGGTAGGTGCTGCCATTCCCTCTAAATTATAATTGTGGAGACTAAAAGGATTTGGGTGCATTGCCATGCTATACCACGATGGTACGTACTTTTGTTTGACCCAGAGCCCGTGACCTTGCCGTGGCCTTGAATTACAATTTTGGTCTGCACAAGTCCAGTGTGAAAGGTGGACTCCCTAGCATGCATAGAGCCCCCGCTATGGAGAGTCTGCTGAGATGGTCATGTTCCCTGTGCCTGCTTGCCTATTCATCTGAAGCTTTTGCCAATAGGCAAACCTAATAACTTTGCTTATTATGTGTTTCCAGTGGAGCATTTTTGACTGATTAAGCTTAAGCTTCATGATTTAAAAGAAGGTAAAACAAAATCCATGCTCTTTTATTTTTCTTGTGGCCTCAAATTTCCAATTTAAGTGCGTTTTGGTTGAGTAAATGCTTTTAACATCAGTCAGTTGTTTTCCCGCACCCTAAGGGATTAGGGCTTCAATTTTTCTGTCACTTGCAAGAAAATCTCTTTTCATTAGTGATTAAATATACTTACATTTTAAATTGTTCTTTTAAATAGTATGGTTCTCTCTCAACTTTTTTTTTTTTTTTTTTTTATCATGTTGCGAAAAGCCACAGACTTAAGTTCCGTGAGTGTCATCCCACTGGTGAATCTTAATGGTGGAGGTTTACCAGAGCAGGTGTTGTGGGAAGTGAGTGAGGTGAACAGCGCTGTCCGCAGACTCACCCTGTGGGGACGGCTCTGGTTAGGCTCATTTGGTGTCTTTGTTTCACCTGTTTTACTAGAATATCGTTGGCTTTTAAAAAGCAGCCTACCTGTTATCATTGCCCATCACATGGGGTACCTCTTGCCAGCTACTAGTTTAGTTTCAGCGGTATTTATACAGTTCCTTGATAGTTTATTTCAAGTTTTCATATTTTATAAGATAGTAGAACAAACAGAAAGCAGAAAAAGCACCAATACTAATAATGTGTGTCTTGCAAATTTGAAACAGTTGGTTCCAGGATAGAAGTCACTGGTTTGTAGCCAAGGAGTCTTCAATCTGTTCTCTTTTAGATGAAGAAAAGGGACAGAAATAAATGAACAGACAAGAAACGCCAGCATTCACCGAATGGTAGCATTAGGTCACTCAGCTCTGGCAGCATGACAGCGTTCCTTGTTCCGTAGCGACAAGTACTCATGTTCACACTCACCAGCCTCTAGGCTGACGCAGGCTCAGCCTCTGGGGCATTTGAACTGGAAGCTGTAGGTTGAGTTCTAGTGTGTTCAGCCCAGGCTGAAGGGGTAACAGCTACCTGTGGCCTGCTCTTGTCATGGCAGATGCAGTCAAGATCCAGGCAAACCACACAAACAAATGACACTTCCACTCGACACCCTTTCTTGGACAAAGGAAATTTTGTGGCAAGTCCAACCTCAGTGGGAGACTCTGCCAAAGTCGGGCAAGGAAGGCTTAGTGAACTACGGTCTACACTTCCGTGAGGCTCAGCGTACGGTGTGATTAGAGAATTTCACAATTACCGCTTCCTCCTTTTTTTCTTTTCCCTTTTCTTTTTTCTCTTTTATCCTTCCTTTTTGCCCTCCTTCTTTCCTTTCTTTTTTGGTGGTTTTGAGACAAGGTCTCACTGTATATTTTTGGCTGTCCTGGAACTCACTCTGCAGAGAAGGCTAGAGATCTGCCTTGCTCTGCCTCCTGAGTGCTGGGATTAAAGTCACGCACCACCACTGCCTGAAACATTTATTATTTATGTCTATATTTTTATTCCCCCCTCTCTGTGTGTGTGTATGTGTGCTCATGTGTGCCCATAAGTGCATGTGCAGAGGCCAGAGGAGAATGTGGGCTGTCCTACACTATTGTCCCCCTGAGAGAGGTATTCTTCACTGTTCTCTCTCTCCATATGTGTGCTTGGGTTAAAGGCACATGGCCATTGCCAGCTTCTACATGGATGCTGGGGATCTGAAATCTGGTCCTCATGTTTATGTGCTCTTACCCACTGAGCCATCTCCCCAGCCCCTCTCTTCATGCTTGGAGAATGGAATCTTTATCTCCTTATCCTCATCTCTGTGCCCTCCCCTCTCTTACAAACACGCACACGCACACGCACACACATTGTTTAAACCTTTTTATTTTAGAATAAACCATATTAGACTCTAGAAGGCTGATGGTCACAGCAGGTGTGTATACACATGGGTAACTTTAATTATGAGGCACTATTTTTGTTTTAGAACCTGACAGTATCCTGTGACATAATTGTTAATGCAGTGATGTGGGCCAGTGTGAGGGACCTGGCATTTTGGAACTTACTGTTAGGAGTAGGTGTCAGGGGAAGAATTATTGGATGAAGTGTCGGTTCCTTAGATTTGCAGGAAGGGAGCTGGAGCTGGAGCAGTAGATATTTGTGTGGTGGTTTGAATGAGAATGTCCCCCATCCGTTTGTATATTTGAATGCTTAGTCCACAATTAGCGAAACTGCTTGGGAAGGATTAGGAGGTGTGTGTGGCCTTGTTGGAGTAGGTGTGTCACAGAGGGGGGCCTGTTGAGATTTCAAAAGCCCACAGCATTTCTCTGTGCTTCCAACCTAAGGATCAGAATGTAACTTCTTAGTTACTTCTCTAGCAGCATGCCCTACTGCCTGATGACAAACTCCCAATCATGATGATCATGGGCTCGAACCCTCTAGAACTGCGAACCTCTACATTAAATGCTTTCTTTTATAAGTTGCCTCTCTCATGATGTCTTGTCATGTCGGTAGAAAAGTGGCTAAGACTATTTTGTAGGAATGTGGGGGACACAGTGGATTTCACAAGTTAATCCGTTTAGCCAGGAACCAAGTAAAGTGAACAGAAGTAACAACTATTTTAGCAGTAGTTTTAATAGCCTAACCATTTCTTTTGGAGATACAGACTTACTGTGTAGCCCAGGCTGGCCGGGAGCTTGGCAATGATTCTTCTTCAGCTTCCTGAGTGCTGGGATTATAGGTGTGTGCAAGCACATTTGACTATAGTGTAACTTTTTTTCTTTTTTAATCAAGTCACTATGTGCTAGGCACTGTGCATAGCACTTTTCAAAGAGCAGCTGATTTAATATCAGAGGAGACCTGATTGGCTGCCTAATCAATTTTCATTCCCCCTCCCTCCCTTTTAACTAAAGGAATCCAATTTTGACATAAGAATATGCCTGTTTCATCCTCCCAGACTCCCTTGCATCATAGAGAAACCATGAGACGGAGGTCTGGTAATGATGGAAGTAGAAATTGTTGGGTAGGGGTAAAGTTTTTCAGAAAGCTTTAAAAAAGGGTGCACTTGGCTGGTACACCAGAATAGCCTTTGACACTTTGTGCTTGCTGCTGGGAACGTAGGCATAACACCTGGATAGGCAACGCCAATTCTTAACACTGAAGATAAGACCACGTCTTCAACATAGCACAGCTGAGGTGTGTTAGTCCTGTGTTTAAGCGCTAGCTCAGGAAAAAAAGAAAGAAACATAACTAATAATGGAGCTGGAGCCTGGAGCCTGGAGCCTGGAAGCATCTTAGCCTTGATGGCCTTTTAAATTTGTAGTACCTACTGTGCTTTATTTTGAGACCGTGTCTCAGGTTGTCCAGGCTGGCTTTTGAATTCTTGATAACCTGTTTCTATCTCCCAAGGGATGAGTGACAATGCACCCACCCCCTATCCTCCTTAGTGAATGAAGCAAAAGAACTGCATTCTTGCAGCCACACATAATCTTTGAGGTGTATTTTCTTAAGAGTCCCTCAAAGCAGACGCTGTTTGCAGGTGGCAGCATTAAAGCTCTGAGACATTAAGGAACTTGCCCAAGATCATAGAACTAGTAAGTAGAGGGATTGGAATTCAATACCATTTTGACTTTTAGGTTTATCATCCTGTCTTCGGCTGGGCAGGAAAAGAACCATAGTAGGAATAATATTGGAAAAGTGGGTTCAACTGAGATTGGGTAGGCAGCTTAGTTCCAGATTGAAGACATGGAGTTTGCGTTCATGGGTTAGAGATTGGAGGGTGGGAGTCAAGGATTGGTTATGTGACATTCGGTGTCAGTGTGAACGAAGGCAGAGGGGACGCTGGCATCAAGCGGACCTCAGGAATGTGAGATAAGAATGCGATTGGGTGACTGTAAGTCAAGGTTTTCTGTTAACCTGTAATCTTCTGAGAACAAAGCAAACGCTGAAGGTTAGTATTAGCTTCTATTGATGGACTCACATTAGCCAGGAAGTAAGGAATGAGTAATGTAGAGAATTACTAATGGGATGTGAATCATTATTCAGAGCTGTAGGGTGGAAGTTTCTGCTCATTGTCAGAACTGTTTATGGAGCCTTGATGACCTTGTCCGATGTGATTTTGGTCTTGTTCTGGCTTCATTGTGTTTAAGAGCCAAGTCAGAGGGTGCTGTAATGGTGCTGCAGAGCCTGTCAATGGATTCTTTCTGGCTGTCACCTGTTAGACGTTTGAGAGCTTTCATTGGGAGCGGGGACTGCTTTGACTTTCCAGGTCATAGTCTCTGCCTCTCCTCTCCTCTTTAAATCTGAACAAGAACTTGTTTTATGCTAGAGGTTCCAGTGTTTTTCAGTTGCATAAGCTTTTTCCCTCTTAAGTAAAATTCAGCTGGATCCCACTGAGGAATGTATAGGAAGAGGAAGAGTTTTTCTAAAACTCCGAGTTCAAGTTTTGTTGCCTGAGGTGCCTTTATGGCGAGGTCACTGTTCTAAAATGATAACCATGTACTGTCCCAGGTCAAGGTTGTGCGGATCTTGAAGCTGTCTGGTTGTTTTCTTTATGTACTCTCTAATAAACACACGCTGTAGTAGAACGCTTCTTGTGTCTTGATCTGTGGCTAGACAGTTAATGTTCCCATAGCCACTCAGTCTCTCCTTCTAGGCATGTGTTAGAAGTAACTTGTAGCTAAGTGGTAGAGGCATATAACTTTAATCCTAGGAGGCAGAGGCAGGTGGATCTCTGTGAGTTTGAGGCCAGCCTGGTCTACAGAGTGAGTTCCAGGACAGGCAGAGTTACAACAGAGAAACCCTGTATTGAAACAACAAACAAAACAAAAACAACACCCTCCCACCCATCCCCCCAAAAAGAGAGAAGTGACTTGTATCACTTTTATGGTAGGACGTTACCTTTGCAGTGTAAGACCATTCAAGCTACCTTCCATGGTGTGTGGATCACAGAAGCATGGCCTCCTGGAGACTGGGGCCCCCCTGAGTCACTAAATGAACCAGAGCTTCTACTCAGCTGGGGTTGGATGTGTACTATAAAGGAGAAACACCCTTGATTGTTTCAGCCATGAAGATTTTATGATTATTTATTTATGCAGCCTTTCTTAACCCATCCCGACTAATTCATCATCTCTTAGCTCTTCTGCTGAACTTCAGCTTACTTCTTGGGGTTGTTTTCTGGATTAGTCTGGTGTTTGGCCAGCTTGTCCTTACTTTGTACTTAGGAAAGTAATGGGCAGGCATTCCCATGAGCTGTCCATATATGTCTCTGTACAAGCAAATTATTTGATTGGCAATACTTACATCCAGTAACATTTGTTTTCACGTTGACAAAGCCGTTGAAGATGCTTGTGTGTGGTTCTCGGATTTAGAAGAGAGCTGTTGGTGCCCTGTTGCTTGTCTAAGCCGTAGAGAAGAGTCAGTCCCCACACCATGGCTGCTGTTAGCCAAGTGGGTGTTTACTGACTTGCGAATTAACTGTGGACATCCTCGTTGGGAGTGGCACTGGTGCATAGAGGTAAACCACAGATAGTCCCTCCTGTTGTAGTCATGGGGGAAATCTGTTCTGTACAATGAAAGGCACCGGTTTTTTGATCATTTACTGGGCTAGGTGCTTTCTGTGGCTCATCTTATATTGTCATAAAGCTAGGTACATCATTCCCATTTTATAGATAAGGCAACTGAGGCTCAAAGAATTTGTTAAGCTCCATGAAGGAAGAAATATTTGACTTTTGGCTGTATTCCCCAGGACCCAGGGGAAGGTTTCCACACAGTAGATCTTCATGAACTATTTATTAGATGAATTGAAGGAACAGAAGAGCCCAAACAGGCAGTTTAGACACGTATCTGCCCGACCCTCAAGGCTGCTTAATTATTTCTGGAACCATAGGAGCAGTGCCTGTCCTAGGACTGGCACTACTAATGAGTGCCAGAACAGCAGGAGGGCTGGGTCCAGAGGTAGTGCTTGGGCTTCCCTGTAACTCTCCTCACTCTGCCCCAGCAGGGAAAGCCCAAGGCCACGGCCTTATTTGCTTAATTGAGATATAATCGGGCTCCCTACTTCTGGGCTGGTTCAGTTTCTTCCCCAGTTGAGGGTCCTCCACTGCCTGATTCCCAGGACTATGATCTTAGTGTCTTGAACGTCCCGTCTCTCTTGTATCGCCGAGATCCGTTGCTTCCCTTCTTTACCCCTCAACTGCATTGCCTTTGCCAGGGAGAGTTCATCTTGGTCAGAGCCCAAGAAATCTCCACTTGCTGGCACCTCATGGGCACTCAACGAAATTAAAAAAGGGGAGAGAGAAGGGCAGAAGAGAGAGAGGAAGGCAGGCAGCTCTTTCAGGAAAATCTGATCACCCTTTTCCTGGAAGTTCATGATGAGATTACAGCCCCACTGCATGAGTGTAGGCTAAAAAGCCGTCCCTGGGATATGCTGGGAAATGGGCAGACAGTGGCAGTACTCATCGATGCTTCACAGTGGCAGCTGTGTCCATCCAACTCTCGCCATTTTTTCCTCTGTGTGTGTGTGTGTGTGTGTGTGTGTGTGTGTGTGTGTGTGCGCATGCGCATGTGCGTATGCATGTATGTAGGCACACATTGCATGTATGGAGGCACCTGTGCTTGCATGTGGAAGCCAGAGGTTAGTGTTAGGAATCATCCTCCATTGCTCTTCCACTGTCTTCGTTGCAGGGTTTCTCACTTAAACCTAGAACTCGCTGATAAGGTTGGTCTTGTCATCTACCTTGCTCTGAGGATCCCCTTCTCCGACTTCTGAGGCCAGGATTACAGGCAGGCCGCTATGACTACTTGACATTTATGTGGGTTTCTGGAGATATGAACTTCAGTCTTCACTCTTATGTGGCAAGCACTTTAACTGGCAAAGCATCTCCCCAGACCTCGCTGAGCTCTCGTACTCGTGTGTGTATGTGCATTGATGTGTGTGTGTGTGTATGTCTCTTTTCTTGCCTTCCTGCTTTCCACCCCTACACAGTTTTGAGTATGAATGAATTGCAGGCAGCAAAGTGCATTCCCCTCAAATGCACAAGGAACAAACTATTAATTCAAGGTACCTTCTTAGTGGATCAGAAGACAAGAGCTTGAATGGGAATTGAGCAATTTGACTGTTCTGTAAGAATACGCCCAGATCCTTATGCAAACTATGAGAGACATTTCTGCTAAAATGGCATGGCTAATTATAGCAGGAAAGAGCAGAGTTTCATAAGAAACCATCCCTTGGTGTGCTCTGCAGCTATTTGTTCTTGTGTGGTGAATTTCACTGTAACACTGTGAGTATGGTCAGGGTGGGAGTTCATCCTCTGTGCACCTGAAGTGATTGGAGTCTTGGAGCTGCTCTGAGGGTGGAATCCTGTTCTCCGGAGGTGCAGAGTAGGGCATTTGAGGTTGGGCTGGACCTGCAACCCCTGGTTATTTTCTCAGTGGCACTAGCAGACATCATACTCCTGTCATGTTGGTGTTCTTGTGCTTGATTGAAGGCAGGCTTGCCATGTTACCTTCTGTCAGCCAGTTCCAGCTAACCATCATGACAGGGGACAGTATTCACCTGGAGCAGAGCTGTTGACTCTTTTTCATGTTTGCTTCTCAGGAGATGGTTTCTGATCTTTTCTGATGAGTGCGCTTTCTTCCCTTCCGGTCTATAAAGTTCTCACCTGCCCCTTCTTTCTTTCCCAATCTGTTATATCCTGCTTGCTCCTGAACTTCTCCCTAGGGGAGCAGGGGTTGGGTTGTGAATGGGATGATAGCTTTGAGATCTTGTGGGCTCTGTGAGGACAGGTCCTGTTTGATGCTGGGTAGACACAAAGACAACAGGCTTTCAGTGGCTGCTCTTCATGCTTGGGGACATGGAACACTTAGCAGGGGCTGATACACAAGGGGAATTCTTTGCCATTTTATTTAAGGCTAGAAAAGAATGGTTATTTTTATGTACAGGCTTCAAATATACTGATGACCCACCTTGAATTCACAGCATGAATAGTTGCTAAGAATGACTTCAGAGCAGATTCTTTTAGCTATAGAAATGTAACACTAGCCCGGGGTCCAATGACCTGAGTTCCTTTGTGTGTTTGCTACTAATCTCCTTATGTGGGATCCCTGTTTCTCATCATTTTCGGCCAGCATATTTCCTGTGTATCACGTAAACAGACACAGACACAGACACACACACACAGACACACACACACACACACACACACACACACACACACACACACATTCACTCACTCATACACACACATTTGTTTATGTACACAGACTTTTGACTAACTGTCATTTGTCTGCTATGTTCACCTCTAGAGCAAAAATGGTATGTGTGCTCTTACGTTAGATTTTATTAACAAGGACCTAATCCAGTGTGTTATATAGTTGACGTGTGTCTGTGTGCTTGCCTCATGACAGGTCTTTTCCGGGCAGAGGAGAGCAGGTAATTTTGGGGGCTTAAGGGTTAGCCTGTCTGGTGGTAGCTGAGAGGCATGAGTAGCTCTTCTGGGGAGCAGATGGCCTGCCACAGATGACCTCAGAGGTTTGTGGAGGAGGATGAAGGAAGGGTTCCTGAAGAAGGCGACACTCAAGGGGTCGTGAAGGACAAGTGGGACAGCTGGAGTGGAGGGAACTTTGATTTTGGTGGTGCAAATACCAGGTGACTAATATGTACCCAGACCCAAAGATGAGAAAACAGAAGGGTTGAGATTGGTGAGATGAGCACAGGCGGGCTGCAGAGCCAGTGCTGTTGGCGGAGGCGTGGTTTGGTGAGAGCGGTCGGGGTCGGGCACAGGACCCCGTGAGCCATCACGAAGCTAGAGCTGGAGCTTCGCTTTCAAGAATCTCAGGTAGAAGATTGACACAGAGACTCTGAATGTCGTCTTCTCTGTACTAGGAATTGGACCCGGGGCCTTGCACTTGTGGGAGTGATTTGAGGCTTGATTTGGGTCCAGGAGCCTGAAGCTGGGTGGGAGGATGACAGGATAACCTGGAGAACCATGAAGAGGTTGGATACGGCCTTGGCGATCCTAACAATGCCCACTGGGACTTCATTGACTAAACATACTTTATGTAGCCTGGCTAATGTTCAAGGACCATTTTTCAGGTGAAGGTGCTTCTGACCAAAGACCTGCAGTGGAACTCAGCACCACTTGGGGGTTTTGAGACTCTCCCCAAGTGGCATCAAGGACCAAAATCTTTTTAGAGAGATTTACATAGAGAATAGAATATGGATCTTGCTTTAAAGTCTTTGCCAATATTTGTAGTAAGTGGACACAATCAAACTGACCATTAGAATAGTAAGAGGGCATCTGGGGGTAATTTATAGCGTTTAGCTTTGGAGAGTGGTGTGAGAAAGTTTACGGGTGGAAACGGCGTGGCTGTCCTCTGAAATGTACAGGATTGGTAGCTGGAGGTGGGAACACTGTCGTATGTCCTGTGTGTCCCAGCTGCCTTTGAGTTCCTGCTTTGACTAGGTGACACTGATGAGCTGCCTTCCTCCCGTTGCTCTCTGTGCCCTCGTTTAGGGACTTATGGTTTCAGATATTTTTATCTGTTGGAAGCACTTGTATTTCAGGAGAGTCACCCACAGTATGTGTACAGTAACTTGACGATTTTGTGAATGCTGCCACTATTTTATAGCGGTAAATGGGAACATCTAGGCAGCAATAGAAGGGAGAGCAGCAAACCTCACAATGCAACTGAGCAAAGACAGAAGCCGCTAGATAGGCCCAGTATGGAATGTGTTCAGACTTGATTTGGTCACCTATACACAGTTGTGTGGAGTAAGAAAAGGTTAAAAGTCTTACAGTAAGTATATGAAATGTCAGAAAAAAAGCTCTGAGAGTTATGCTAAAGAGCAAAACTGTAAATAGAGTCTCCTTTCTTTTAAACATGTAAGTTTAGTCAGCATTTGTCTCAGGTTTTAGAAAAATATGTATTCAGAAATGTATTTTCTATGAGGTGGGGGTGTAGCTCAGTTGGCAGAGTGCTTGTTAGCATGAGCAAGGGCCTGCGTTTGCTCCTGAGCACTGTGTAAACCAGGCATGGCAGGAGGATTGAAAGTTCAAGGCTATTCTCAGGTACACGTCGAGTTCAAGGCCAGCCTGAGATAGAGGAGACCATCTCTAAACATTAGATTATTCATTGGTTTGTTGTAGAAGGGGTCATGGAGAGCAGCTGAGACTTGGCACTGTAAGTGGCCGGGGGAGGCCATTGGTAAAAGTGCAGCCTCAGTAGCAATTGAAAGGCCCAGATGCAGAGAAGTTAAGGTTTGGTATCATGAAGAGAGCCCAGGAGAGGCTATTAGTGAAGGTAGAGCCCAGTTGCAGCAAGGGACCCCAGCGTTCTAAAGATGTCAGTTCCATGAGACGACCACCAAGAACAGCAGCAGTAGAATAAAGTCAGCCAGAGCCTGGAGAACACACTGTGTGGCTGCAGAGGCCAGAGCCAGAGAAGTGATCCAAGCCCTTTGCAGGAGCCCAGAAGATCAGGAGTGAATTACAGATAATTGGACATTGATAATGTTTTTTTTCTGCTGTCCAAAGACATTGTGAAAAGCTTGACAGATGTTGGTTTGATTTGGTCCTGTGCATTAGCAAGCCTCATCATTGTTCCTCTTGTCAATAGTTTTGCTGGTGTAGTGTTAAATTGTATCGTAGAGATGAACCAATTTTTTTTTTTGTTTGGATTGGCTTATACAGAAAAGGGGAATTGTTGTAGAAGTTTATTTTTAGCTGTTTTTAAAGTAATTGCTTTTATGCACTGTTGGGTGAGGGGATGCCTAGGGCTTTGGCATTTTGTATGGTCTGCATGTGTTTGATTTCTGTGGGGGACGTGTGATTGCTTATGATCTGCACCTGGGGAGTTCTGAATCAATAAAAACACCTGAGCTCAGACGCTCGGGGTTTCACTGTCAAGTGTGGCACTGGCCATGACAGTGGTTCTCTCTGCTGTGGTCTGGCAGAGTTTACACATAGGAAATATGCCTCCTTGTCCTTGTTGGCTGAGCCACCATAGCAGCGTACTGCTACATTAGTTGCTTGTTCGTCTGATCACATGTTTATTTTATTATTTATTTATTTGTGGTGGAGACTGAACCCAGATCCTTGCATATACTAATCATAACTTCTGCTACTAAGATATATATCCAGCCCTTGTCAGTCTTATTTTGAAGAGTAGACTCGAGTTGTAATCCATTGTCGAGGCTTGCCAGTTGGTATAGGTGAATGTTGAGGTAACAATGGTGTTCATGTATTCTGACAAATAGGTGGTACTTTGGCAAAGGACATACCTGGGTGGAATGTCATGGTTCTAGGTTCATGTGTTAGAATGGTGCAATATGGAGCTAGAAAAAGACAAAATATATTTTTACTGTTAGGAAGATGGCAAGTCAGAGCCAGAGAGAGAAAGGCATAGTCAACCCACAGCTTTCTAGTTTCCCAAGTCAGAAAGTATGTTGGTGATCTGTTTGTCCTGGACATTCTGCACACTGTCTGGGAATTTTGTGGGATTGATTACCTTTAGGCAAAGGACTGAGTTGGATGTGAAATTCCAGATCTTCTAGTTTTTTTTTGTAGCACCTGTTAGAAATTCATTCCCACTGAAGGCTGATTAGTATTCCGTTGTATGTCTATAGCCCATTTGATCCTTTTGGGAATTTGGGTCATTTCTGCCTTTGGGCTAATATAAACAGTTCTGCTCTAAGCTTTGGTGTTGGGTATTTTTGAGGATATTTAATTCCCTGGCACTTCTGCTCTGTCTCCTACTGGGGAAGATTAGTTTCCCAAGGTTCAAAAGGAGCCCTTAGGCAGAGATGCTGCTGCTGGCAGTGGGAAGTCCCTTGGGGGCCCTCTAAAATATTCATTTCAGAGGAAAGATTGTAGCATCTCTCACAAGCTCCTGACCCAAGTTAAGTGGAGGAACTGGGATTTGAATCTTGTACTTGTGGTCTCAAAGACCATGCTTCAATTATTCTACACCAGGCTGGCTTTGTTTATAACACTCCAGTGGTTAAGAAGATGAACGAGGTATGGTTCCTGCCTTCAGCGAGCTGTGAGAGCTGAATGATTATCTATCCTGTGGAAGGCTAAAGTGAATATGGTGGCTTAGTGTAATTGGAAACTGTTGTAAGATGGGAGCACAGATAGTGCACGCCTGGAGCTCCTTTCTCTTGTCTGTCTATGGTGAGGGCATGCCTGAGCAGGCACAACTGGACTCACTGTGCAGCTCTGCTGTGGACATGTATTTATACATGTGCTGACCACTTGAGTCCCGAGTTCCATTACCCTCGCTGGCACTGTTTTTACGAGTTTTACAAGTCTATCATAGCACGCCATAATGCAACCACCCCTCCAGCCTTTCAAGCAGTTGCCTTCACTTTCTGTCCAAGCATCAGGAATAAGTGTTTTTGTGGTAAACTAATAAGAAACACACACATGGAGGCAGTAAAAATGGCTGGGGATATGCATTGGTGTCTGAAAAGACATAATTTACAATTTGCACCTGTCTAGAGACCTAACATGAAAGGATGGTATGAGCTGCTTGGTAATGTCATTGAGGGAAGGAAAAAGTGGGAACATGTTATCCCGCATTTTGACCTAAATGTTAAGTATTTGTTTTGGCACTATACTTAATTTGCTCTGGTGAGTGGTCTGTGGTTCTGTTTCTGATTGTCTTTACGTTAGGACTTGGGCTGGAGGGGCTGCTCTTGGGTAGTTATCTTCACAGTGAAAAGGAAACACGGTTTACCCACAGGGTAGCTCCTAGAGTGTTTGGATATGTCAGGTGTCTCACCTCCTCACATGTCACTGGCTAACGCAAGTCGCATGGCCAAGCCAAGTTACAGTGGAGCAGGGAAGTTCTCTTCCTACTAGAGGGAGACTGTAGGGATGGTGAATATTTTGAACAAATGTCACAGCGGGCTGAAATTTTACTTTCAAATATACACTTTTGACAACTGTTTTGACCAGTTAATCTTTTTAGACCCGTTATTGCAAGATTTTTAATAGTGCTAATCACAAGGAAGAGATACTATACTGAAAGGGGGAACATCCCATGTGTCTTCTAGTCATCATCATACTTAGTAAGGTTCAGGTATTCAACTGAGTGTGTCTGTGTTATTAGAGCTAATCATTCCTCACTTAATGTTGTAAAGCAGTCCTCAATACAGCTGAGGCCATTCTGCTGAATGAAGCTTAGAGAAGCTCATTAGCTTGCTCAAAGTTAAACAGATAAGTATGGGATCATGGACTCACATCTAATGTATGCTAAATCTCTTAACTAAGGTTTCTCAAACTTAGGTGGGCTCTCTTTGGAATACAGTTTCTCACAGAACCCCAGGATTGACTTAAATTATTATAATTATAGTGCTACTTTAATTGTATAAACATAAGGTTGGTGAGGTCATTTCTGAAGATCTTATGCTTTCATAAAGCCCAAATCAATTTAGAAATTGAGTACTCTTCATATTAATAATTAAAATTAACAACATTAATTTAACTGCATTAACTAAATTGCTGCTTGTAACTGGAATATGATGCTGATTGTTGTAGGCGGGTTCTTTGGCAGTCAACTGGTCTACCCTGCTGTGCACTGGGTGATGACTCAATTCTCTCACAAATCTAACTTCTGTGAAAGTTTGACTCATGCCGAGGAGCATGGCATCCTTTACCTTTTACCTAGTGGGAGCACATCCTTTAGGTTCCCCAATCCACCTTCTCTTCTCTCCCATTGACTCACAGTGATTCCTTAGGCTACAGGGAGATACTCAGACTCAACGGGCATGTCTGTTGGGTGATCAATAACATTTTCACATTATTTGTCTCCAGATTACTGAAATAAAGACAACTCTTGAATTCTCATGAGCTTCTCAAATTCCTTAACGAATGTGACTATGAATCTGTCCTCCATGTCTGATTCTGCCTAATTGAAAGCTTAAGTTTTCTCCACATGCTACTGCACTTTCTTCCATTGAGTTCCCTTAGAGTACTCATCTATTACTCTCAAGAGACCTTCATCTGGTTCTAGGGTTTCAATTAGCTGACAGCCTTGTACAACAACTGGAGTTGTTGATGCAAATTCAAATAAAGGGGCTGTGGCCTTATTTCTCATGGAGGGCCTCTTGCATGTTAGAAGCTACATTCCAGATTTGTTCTTTAGACTCAATACATGTGTCTTAGTTTCCCTTTTCATTTTTCCACATTAGATAGACTTCATGAACAACAGAGCTCCTTCTGCTCCTTGGTTACTGAACACATGAACTCTCATTCACTGTAAATTCAGTTTTTCAAAGAGTTTCTGAGTCCGATTCAGCATT
Organism: Cricetomys ansorgei; assembly: GCA_026225945.1. Lineage (NCBI taxonomy): Eukaryota > Metazoa > Chordata > Mammalia > Rodentia > Nesomyidae > Cricetomys > Cricetomys ansorgei. Next base: position 16,262,941 of record JAMJFZ010001133.1, read on the forward strand.
GTGCTCATGGTCCTCTTTAAAGGCTCAGATGTGATTCCTTCATGAACACCAGCCATGTTACTGAGAGACTGTTCTCTTCTTTGTAGATGGAATAGATCGGTGTATGCATACACCAGTACACAGATGAATGCTCTGCTCTGAAATTTGCACATTTAAGCTCTTCTCCACCTCCTGCTGTTGATTGAGTTCTTGTTGCTGCTAAAATTCTTCTTGTGTATGTGATTATGTACACACACACACACACACACACACACATGCAAGAAGCTGTTTAAACACAATGCTATTGTCGATGAAGAAGCATTTTGAATGATTGACAGTCTGGGGTGAGGGGATGGAGCTATATTTCTTCTACCTTTCTGTCATTTTCTCTGGAACATCTGTTGGTGGACAGATTGAGGGTTTTTTTAGTGTAAGACCCAATAATGCCTGGCTCTGTTTTTTGGTAAGTGTACTATAGCTAAAGCTTTGCCAATTGACATTTCACATTTGCAGATTAAAGGAGATGCACAGATGTTTTAAAACTGAATTTTAAAACCTTAGTTATTTCTTCATTGCAGCCAGTTTAATTTGTTCCATTATGTGTGGCCATGGATAATGTTATAATCAGCATCTTGTACTGCCCATTATGCTTACTTTAATTTTATTTAACATGTCATTACTTTTACCATTTATTGCTGGATTTTTGTTATGCTTTTAACTTGTGGATTTAATTTATATACTTTAATAGCTTACTTCTCCAAAAAGTTTTTAGGTATTTTCCATTTTAAATGTACTACTTTGGAATAATTCGATAGAGTTTAAAATTTAACAGTGGAAATAATAGGACGAGCAGGTAAGTAAAACCTGAGTGCATGGAGCACTTAACCGTGTGGTATGGAAGAGTCAACCTCCTCGCTCAGGTACTTTGGTATAAAGTATGAGCCGAGCCAGTTGAACATGTAATCGTGCTAAATCTACACATGGAAAACAATAATTATAAAATGAGTGCGCGAGAACTAAAGGAGAGAGTAGCGAGGTGTGTGCCGGTATGCTTCCGTTTCAAAGAGATTTTTGAGAAATGATTGGAAAGCGTTTTTGGCAACTTCAGCTATAGCAATCGATCAGTCTATCTATCCCATAATTTATATTTTTCATTTAAAGATTAGTTTACTATTGAGATTTCTTAATATATACATTAAGATTTTTCCTGTTTTAAAAAATAATGGACCCATAGCCAAGAGGCTGTTTGTAATTGGTATCCACTGGCAAAGGGAAAACCAGTTTTCTCCAGTGGAGTCTTACTGGGTATAACAATCATACTCTAGAGCAGCCCAATACAAAATAGCTGGCCAGCGCAATGTGAACTCCATGTTTCTTTGTTTGTGTTTTAGGGATTTTTTGTTTTGTTTTGGCATTCTTTTGCTTGTTTGTTTTGCTTGTTTGTTTTCTGCTCAGAGTGACGGGAGGGAGGAGAGAGTGTGCGTTGGATGGGTAGGGGATGGGGAGGCTCTGGGAGGAGTTTGAGGAGGGAAAAATATGATCAAATACGTTGTATAAAAAATTTAAGCAAAACTATAAGAAGTATTATTGCTAAGCCCACTGCTTCTTATATGTCTAGGAGAAAAAGGGATAACCCATCCATTAAAAAAGGTTTTCTAAAGAGCAAGCTGAGTTTGACCCAAGTTAGTCAGACAGAGCTGAATGTGATGCGTTGAGGGAATTCTGAGATAACTTTGGGGTTTCTAGTGGCCTTAGGCTTATCAAGGTTACCTAGGTTGGCTTCTATTGGATATTATGTGTGCTGGGCATTCTGCTAAGTATTTTTCTTGTATCATTTCATTAAATGACCCCTCCCCCCACGAGATGTGCTGCTTCACTCCCAGCTTTGCAGCTGGAGAAGAGGAAGGCCAGGGGAGTTTCGGCTTGAGGGCACACCAGGAAGTGAGATGGATACACGCATGGATCCAAGCAGATCTGGTTTTGAGGCTTTCCGTCTCTTTTGAAAACACCGTGTCTTCCCTCCCTGGCTGGAGTTATAAAATTGACACACAACGTCCATGGGAGTGATTTCAACGTTATGATGAATGGTCACGATACTGATGTACCAGTTTCAGTTTTTCAGACATTCAAAGATTGTTTTGCATAGCTCCCATGCCCTTAGCCTTGTGCAAGAAGAGCTACTGGGGCCCTTCTGGCCCTTCTGTGTCTTCCGCATGGAAGAGGACTCCATGGGGCCAAGTGCAGGTGTCTGCAGAGCCTGCATTGCAGAGTCCACTCTGGAACCTTGTGACCTGCCTATATAAACAACCCTGATTTGTCCAAGCTCTGCTGCCAATATGCCCATCTCTGCACTTAGGATTGCCAGGGGACACATGTTTACAAGGTTATAGACAAGATATCAGCAGGCTACAGCCGATGGGTCAAATCCAACTACTGTCATATTTTTTAACAAATCAGGTTTTGTTGGAATGCAGCCTTGCCCATTGGTTATAAATCACCTCTAGTTGCTTTTGTGCTGAAACGACAGCCAAGCACTTGTGACAGAGTGGCCCACAAAACCCGAAATACATCATCATTTGGTCTTTTACAGAAAAAGCTTCCTTACCTTGGATATAGCTAGAAATAGCCTAGTGTGCTAGCTAGCAGAATTCATATATGGGAGGGCCCTGGAGAATATTTGAACTAGCAGTGAGCACAAAGGGCTTTGTGGGTGGGTAGGCCTTCCTTAACCACTGGACTTTGTTTAGCACTTAGAAGAGTAGACATTCTAATTCAAAGTTCAAATATTGCCTTCGTAAGCTCTACATTTTTCAGGGTAGAATGATGCAATGTGCTCTGTATGCCAGTTTGCCAGCTCAGTATATACCTTTACAGTGTGTAGAGATGTCTTCCAGTGTTAGATTGAATGTTAAAACCTGGGTTGCACAGTAGGGATTTATGATAGGAAAGAAGAGAGACCCCAAGAGATGTGGACTATTGGACATGATGTGGACCATGTTCCAAGTTCTGATAGTGGCAGGGGTGACACAGACATGAGCTCTATAAAATCAATCTGTGCAATTAATATTTACATTTATAAAAGTCTGCGGTAGCACATACCCATAATCCCAACACTCGGGAAGCTGATGCCAGCCTGAGCTACATAGCAAGTTCCAGGCCAGCCTTGGCTACATAGTGAGACGTCTCAAAAAAAACAAAGATTTACCTTTATCATATGTGTGTTATCCTTTAGGTTTATAAAAACAAACAAGACCAAATGTCACTTGTCCAAATTAAGCTTTCAATACTAGAGTCTATCTGCCATCTTAGCTAGATATTCCAGATCTATTCATTATGGTATCCGCCTCCAACCACACGTGTTCATCTAGCGCTTTACCCACTCTCCTGGACTTACACTGCAAAGCGAAGGAGATACGGCTATAAATCTCACATCCACAGGGATTGACTCAAAGGGGACCTTGGAGAAGGTTAGCTATCAGGTGGTATGATCTAAAGGATGACTAGGAAGGAGTCCCATGATGTGTGAGGAAAGGACTTGATGTATTTCAGCAACAGGAAGAAGACCTGTTCAGAGACGGTGAAGGAGAGAGTCGGCAGAGAGTGAGTGGGAAAGAGATCCTACAAGATTTTGGTTGCATCTGTGCAGCGCTGGGAAGCTTGGAAGGGTTCTAAGTGGGTGGTGGAGATATTTTTGTGATTATAATTGTAACTTACCACAGTTTGGCCGATGTTTTGGAAATAGAGCAGAGGGTGTCAAAATGGGAGACGGTCCCGGAGGGTCTGGGCTAGCTTAAACAGGAGTCACTTCTTGCTTGAGACCTGTTCTATACCACGTCTCCCTGTAGAAAGATTTTTATTTTGGAATTAAATGTCATCTATGACCCAAAGTTTTAAAAAGTTGGAGAGGCTAATCAGAAAAAAAAAAAAAAAAAAGAGACAGTGATGTTTTAAATTGGCTGAGTCTTGGGAGATGCTGATGATCTCAGCTCACACGGTCTGTCAGCAGGGCTCAGGTGATGGGCTGAGGCTGAAATCTGTGGAAATAAACTTAACCTAATTTAGAGCAGATAGCAGGAAGTGCTTTGTCTTAAAATAGAGCATTCCAGACTGTGATAGTCTGAGACACTTGAGGGAGACAAGAATTAAGGCTCATCCCAGCCATGTTCCCCTGAGCTTCTAAGCTGGAGAGTCCTTAAACCTTTTTAAGAGGGTGAGTGGATGGGTGCATATTTTATTTATGAATGCATATGCAATTAGAGGCAGCATCCTCCTAGGTTCATAGGACCAGGACCATCTGTTATTTTTGCTTGAGTTTTAAGCAGAATTTACCTGTTGGACTTCAAATTTTATTCATGAGGTGCTTTTAAATGGAATGTGTCGTGCAACTAATTTCTTTGGTGTCATAGTTTCTCTTATGTCAGCAACATTTGTTTCTTTGAAGTCTGAGGGAATGAATAATTTATCCTCTTAGTGTTCTATACCACAAATGTACACAAGCGGGCTTTTAAAAAAAGAGTTCATTGGAAACTCCATTGATGGACTCTATGTTGGCTCTGTAAGCGTATTTAAAACAATTAGATCTTCCTTATTTTATAAAGGTACATTTGTAGGTGGGTAGAAAAGCTTAAAAATGGTCTTCTTGAACTCGGTCATGGGAAGTAAATGCTATTGCATTATTGATCACCGAATAAAGTTGATCTTTATTTTTCTCAAAGATTCATTAATTCATTTTAGAGAAAAAAACAAGCCAAAAACCCCAGCATAGACGACAAATAAGGAGACAACAACCCAAAAAAGCCTGAGTGTCAGAGCAAGTATCTTAAAATATGCCAGGGAACTTAAACACAGCTGGGTGGAGGGCGGAGGGTGTGAGTGACTCAGTAGAACAGGTAGGAATCACGAGGTGGCGTGGGGTGCAGCAGCTGGGGGGCCTGCCCTAGCTTACTTCATTATCTGAACCTGCACCTCTTGAACAAGCTTGACCTAATTCTGTGTGTAGCAGCCTTAGGGGTGGTCTGGTCCCAGGAAACTGTGCCTGATCTTTATAAACCTGGTAGAAGAAACTGGCTTCCAAACAATGTGTTTGGCTTAGGTTGCTAATTAAAATTAATTTTAAAAGTAGATGTGTGGGCTGGGGTGAGAGCTCGTTTGATAAAGTGCTTTGGTTGTAAGCAGGAGGATCTGAATTTAATCCTTAAACCCATGTGAGAAAGACAGGCATGTGGTGGTGCTCGCTTATAATCCCAGTGCTGGGAGGTGAGGGAAGGTCTGTCCATGGGGCTCACTGGTCCTCCAGCCTCTCCTAATTGGGGAGCTCCAGGCCAATGATAAGAAGGCAGATAGTCAGAACAGTGAGCTGGCTCTGCAGTAAAAGTTCTTGATTGTATACTCCTGACAATCTGAGTTTAATTCCTGGAACCTGTAGTGGAAGGAGAGAACCAACTCTGGCCTCCATACACACTCACACACACACGCACATGCACATGCACACATGCACACACACACGCACGCATACACATGTGCACACACATACACACACACATACACGCACATGCACACACTCACACACATGCACACACACACTCACACACATGCACACACACACATACATACACATGCACACACATACATGCACACACACATACATGCACATGCACACACGCACACACACACGCACACATACACATGTGCACACACATACACACACATACACGCACATGCACACATGCACACACACACGCACACATACACATGTGCACACACATACACACACATACACGCACATGCACACACGCACACACATGCACACACACATACACGCACATGCACACACGCACACACATGCACACACACATACACACACATGCGCACACACATACACATTCATACACATGCACACACACACGCACACATACATACACATGCAGACACATATACACACACACATACAGATTCATACACATGCACACACACACACATACATACTCATGCACACACACACATGCACGCACATACACATGCACACACACACACACACACACACGCATGCATGCACATACTTTATATATAATAATAAGTTAAATTAAAAAAAAATTAAAAGGGCCGGTCATAGTGGTGCAACACTTCAATCCCAGCAGTGGCAGGCACATCTCTTGAGTTTCATAAAACATTTTCAAAGAACAAGGAATAAATGTAGTGATGAAGAAATTGTTCTGTTGCCTCCAAACCGCCTAATTAATTTGGGAATTTCTATGGAATCAGTTGAACAGGGTTTCTCTCGTCTAGTGTGAGCTCGGTGGACCGAGTGTAATGTTTCCTCAGCTGCTCGACACAGGCTGCTGACGGCTGACTTGGTCAGTTCTTTCTGACATTCAGGCTTCAAGATCGAGGCTTGAAAATCAATAGAGAATTATGTTTTTTCTTGGTCTAATGAAGCCAACACTCCAGTCATTTTTCAAATTTATTTTTTTATCTTAGCTTATATTTACTCTATAAAATAATGGGTTTCCATGTGAAATTTTCATACTTGGATCATAGCTAGTAACGATTTTGCTTTTTAGATAGTATCATATGTAGGCCAGGCTAGTCTTCAACCTTCGACATAGCTGAGGCTAGACTCAAACTGCTGATCTTTCTGCTTCCACCTCCTAAGTGTTGTGATTACAGGTGTGGGCTACTGTACTTGGTTCTGGTCAGTTCTCTTATTATTTACCTTTCCCTGTTAGAGGCCACTTTTATAGTACCTAGTTCTTGTAGCCATCATTCCTTCAAACCCTGTTGGATCTGAGCTCAAGAGAATTTCTTGAGAAAGTCCATTCTAGGGAGTTAATTTCCTGCAAACAGAAGCTATATCATATCTCAACCCCTTCCACCCCAGCATTCAACATCAGGAATTAATCTGTTGCTTAAAAACATTTCTTGTATGAGGAAATCAGAATGTTTTAAGGAAAATTTTAGGTGTCTTGAAAGGAAAAAGAGTTCACTTGCCAAATAATTTTTGGAGAAATTATATCATACACTCAATGTTGGGATCACCACCAGGCCACTCTAGTCTTCTGACATCTCTGAGACGTCTTGGTGTAAAGTCACATTCCCATCAGCTACACTAATGCGGACATTTGCTAAGCTGCTCAGGAAGTACTGGATGGAAGCATCTGGAGTGGGATCATATTAATCTTGAGGTGGATTTACTGAATATACAGTGTTGGAGTCTTAGCCCAGTCTGGGATTTTTGGTAGCCTTGAGAAGAGATGGCAGCTTCCAGGAATGCTGAGAGAAAGGAGCATAGTCTGTGAAGGGAAATAGCCAAGGAAAAGATGGGAGTTTAAGTTGTTCCATTTCCATCTTGTATTTCTTCTAGATTATGATCCTTGGGAAGTAACCAGTGCTTCATCAATCAGATATTAGTCAGCCAGAGCTTTTTCAATCAAAATATTGTGAAATGTTTCCATCACAATATTGTTACATTTTCATTCAACAAATAACCCGTGTCTTATGATTAGTTAAATAAATGATTAGATAGCCATTCAATAAAGCATAAAGTGACTGGTTCTGGTCTTGCCGAGTAACAAAGCCCTCTACAGTCTGGGGGCTTTCGACAATAGTGTAGCGTTTCCCACAGCTCTGTAGCTTGACTGATGGTCCTGATACTGCTCATCATGTTAGAATGTCACTCGTGCAGGCGATGCTGGACAGCAGTTTTAAGACAGCTCATCTCACTGGTCTGTCTTAGTGCTGGCCGCTGGCTAAGGTGCTTTGCTTCTTCAGGTCAGCTGTGTTTCTTTGTGGTGTCTCATCTCTAGAGATTTTCAGTGGGATTATGTTTCCAGCAGGATAGCTTGGACATCTGTGTCAGTTGTGACCAAAATATCTGACCAAAGTATTTGAGAAAACACCTTTAAGGGAGGAATTCTTTATTTTGGTTCATGGGGAGGGAAGGATGCAGAAACTTATGTCGTGGTGCCAGGAGACAGAAGAAACGGGTAGGGCTAGATATAGTCCTTGAAAGACATACTCTTATAACTGACTTCCTCCACTGCTCGCTGTAGTGGCATACACCTTTAATCCCAGCACTTGGGAGGCAGGGGCAGGGGCAGGGGCAGGGGCAGGGGCAGGGGCAGGGGCAGGGGCAGGGGCAGGCAGATCCTTGAGTTCAAAGCCAACCTGGTCTACAGAGCAAATTCCTGGACAGCCATAGCTACATAGAGAAACCCTGTCTCCCCCCAGCCCTCCCCAACAACAATAATAACAACAACAACCCACCCAAAAAGAAAACAACCCAAAAAAACCAAAACAAAACAAATGAACAAACAAAAAACAACTGACTTCCTCCAACAAGGCTCTACCTTCCACAGTTCGTGACCTCTGAAGAGTTCATTTGCGTTTAGACCCCTACCATTCATTAGGTCAGAGTCATCGTGAGGTGCCTGTCTCTGGAAAAGACACTCATAGGTGCGTGTCACTAATCTAAGTATTTCTCACTCCAATCAAATTGACAGTCAGTGACAGTCAAGGTCACCTGACACAACTTCTTTATATCATGCCCGCTGAATTTCAAGAGAAAAGAGAAATTTTCAGGCTTTTTGAGGGTAAAGTTCAGAGTGAGAATAGTGTCACATATATTTTGCATTTGTTGATCTAAGCCAGTCACAGGTCCAGTCTATAGTCAAGAAGAAGGGAAATAGGGCTTTCCTTTATAGGAGAGACAAACGTTCACAGGAAGGGAAGGGATTTTTGGAGGCCATATTTTGGATTCTTGTGGTAGCCATTAAAAATCATGTCTTATCAGCGTTTCTGTGATTCAAGCATAGTGGGAAAAGGAGATGATGTTAGGAATAAAACGCTGAAGAAAAATGAGAGTATGGGATTTTATGTAGAATTTAATGTTGACTCATCCAAATTTACGTCCATATGAACACGCATACACTCACGGAGAAGACATCACTTTGTTAAAAGATGCTGATGGCGAGCGATAAGATTGAGTGTTTTTGTTTAGTTCCTTAATGCCTGAATCTTCTATAAGAATCTATTGGTTATTTTAACAATTAAGTAAGCATTTGTGTTCCTGACAAATATTAAAAGACTAGAAGAAAGGCTTGAGTGTGGTGACTCACTTTAATCCCAGTGCTCAGGAGGCAGAGGCAGGTACATGTCCGTGAATTCGAGGCCTGCCCAGTCTGTGAAGTTCTAGACCACCCAGGGCCATGGAGGGAGACCTTATTTAGAAGACAATTTAGAAAAACAAAACAAAAGATGTGTTATAGTCCCAGATTCTAATTCTTTAGGAATTGAGCTATTTTCATGGATGATTCTATATCATGAATGATTAATGGAACGTCACTATAAAGAAATTACTGTTATAATTACGTGTTTATGTGTGTATATATGTGTGCACACATGGTGTGCACAAGTACAGGTCAGAAGACAGCGTTGTGGAGTCGCTTCTTTCTGTCAGCCTTACGTGGGTTTCAGGTGTTGGGCTCAGGCTGTCCAGCAAGCATCTTTACCTGAGCTGTCTGGCTGGCCTCAGCTGAAAAACTGTTGCTATTCATAGATGGCAGAGAGAGATGACTATGTACAGCCCCTATGCATCCACGTGCGTGTTTATTTCAAGCAACGAAGACAAACGAACATTTAAAACAAAAAGGCAAAAATAAACACAAAGGCAGTAGAAATGGTTATTAAGAAAAAGATGAAAACAGTAAATGCATCAGCCAAATCAAAAGCTACACACCTTTGAAAATCTAAGAGACAAACGCTTATCATATATAAGCATTAAGAATGAGAGAGGGAGCTGGGCAGTGGTGGCGCACGCCTTTAATCCCAGCACTCAGGAGGCAGAGGCAGGTGGGTCTCTGGGAGTTCGAGGCCAGCCTGGTCTACAGAGAGAGTTCCAGGACAGCCAGAGTTACAACAGAGAAACCTTGTCTGGAACACCACCACCACCACCGCTCCCCGCGCCCCCCGCAAGAAAAAAAAAAAAGAAAAAGAATGAAATAGGGATATAACTTGAAGTGATTTTTTTTTAAATTAAGGAAATGGTATATATGCCTATATGGAGTAGACTGTGTTTAAAGAAAAAAAAAATAACAGTAACACAAAATAGATAGCAGACAAAAACACACTGGTAAGGAGATAATCTGCAGCCCAGTCTATGTAGTTTCGTGGGTTTGTTTCACTGAACACTTTATGATAGGAATGACTTTGTATGTTGTTAACTGTTTCAGAACACAGTAAAAAGGAAAGCGTCCGTTTCTTGATACTAGCATTGAATCTGAGACTCACCATGGATATTGGCAGCCAGGGTCAGGACATTTTGCTTTTTTTTTTTTTTTAATTTGGTTTCTCAAGGCAGGGTTTCTCTGTTGTAACTCTGGCTGTCCTGGAACTCACTCTGTGGACCAAGCTGGCCTCGAACTCACAGAGATCCACCTGAGAGTGCTGGAATTGAAGGCGTGCACCACCACCACCTGGCATATTTTGCTTTTTAAGTAAAGAAGTATAGTCATCATTATTTTACTGTGGTATAGGTGGTGTATGTATATGCATATGTGTCAGGTGTCCTGCGCTGTCTCTCTCTACCTTAGTTCATTGCAGCTATCCTCCCGTCCCTGCTCATCACAATGCTGGGCTTACAGGCCCTCGCAGGCATGCTTGGGGTTTATGTGGGTGCTTGGCGTTTGAATTTAGGTTGTCTCGCTTGCACGGCCAGTGCTCTTACCCGTTGCGGCATCTACCCAGTTTCTGGAAGCATGATTTTGAACAGGAGAGTGTTTCTTCATGTTGCATGTGTGTTGTATGTGTGCTTCCAAGAGGAACACATTTATTTATTTTTCAATTGGCTGCTGCATTTCTCCAAAGTCTTGGCCAGCCAGCCTTGCAAAAAATCACTGAGAGTTAAATCTGAAGAGGTATAAATTTCATGTTATTTGTTAGAGGCCTCAAACCTAGCTAGAGAAGTGAGAATGTTTGTTTCTAGAGTAGGAGGAGGAGGCAGGGGAGGGCAGGTTCCGCTTAGTCCCTTCTAGGGAGGTACAACACTAATGGTGGCCTAGCCAGGGCCCCACTTCGTAGATTCTAAGCCTAGTAAAAACAGCAAATTAATTTAACTGTGAAGTTGTAGGGGAAACTCCCCCCACCAGAAAATTCGTATTATAAAAGTACGTCTCTGTTATGAAAAACATTTAGAGCGTACCTGTCAGAAAGGGGACAAAATGAATGCCTTTTAGAATGGTGACATTGGTGTTGGTTCCCAGTGTGTCCCCCTGGTCTCCTGCTAGTGTGTGCATATGTCTGTGCTGTCCAGAGTGTGAGGAAATCACTCTCTCTCTCTCTCTCTCTCTCTCACACACACACACACACACACACAGACACACACCCCAACGTGTGCACACGCATCTCTACTCTGCTCTTACCTACTACCAGCATGTCAGGAACATCTTTCTGTCTCATTAAATATTCACGCTGTCACAGTGCTCCACTGTCTTGTCTGTGTCATTTAGCATTTATGTAACTGAATTCTTATTATTGGAATATTATACTCCGTTTTTACTGAAGAGCTCATTCACATAAAAATCTTACCTATAGCATGATTTTTATGTATTTCCAAAGAAAACAAAATGAAACTTAGCTCAAGGTAAACATTTCAAACAGAGTGCCTAAGTGACAAACAGATACATGATTCTTTTTAAAGACTATCTTTTTAGGGAATGGGAAATATTTACAGAAAACATTTCCATATATGTATGAATATTCCTTGGGGTGTAAGTGGTAGGAACACCAATTAAAATAGAATTTAGCAAAAAATGAATTCATGGGCAAAGGCATCAGTCACACATTGCTCCCACAAAACAACCAACCATGAGACTTCTGCAGTGTTGTAACAAGTACTGATGGCGTCTGTGTGCTGCTCAGCCCATCCTAGCTGGGTTGCTCATGCATCTGTGGGCAGCCACTGAAGAAGCAGCTCCACTCAACTGGGCAGGACTTGCTTTCGCACCTCGGGGTTGGTGGGCTGCTGGCAGGGACAACTTGGCTGTGTTTTGTGTTCCTCATTTTCTATTGTCTAGGTAAAGCGAGTCCATCTTGGTGTGGTAAAGGAAAATGAGCAGGAGGGTGAACACACAGGGGCTGTCCCCAAAGCTTCTGCCTCAGTCACACTGGCTTTTACTTCATCACCAAAGCAAATCATAGGACTGAACCTCGAGTCAGATTAGGAGGGCATTCTGAAGAACTCAGATAAAAGAAGGGGTATTGGCTGGTGAGAGGGCTCAGTGAGCAGAGGTACTGGCTGCTATTCTGAGTTCTACCCCGGGACTGACACGGTGGAAGGAGAGAACTGACTCCCAAAAGGTGCCCCCTGACCTTCACATACATGCACATACATACAATGCATAATAAAGAAATACGTGAGAAAAGGGAGGGAGGGAGGGAGGGAGGGGTTAAGACTTGGGGCTGTTAATGCTGTCAGTCTGTCTGGCATATGTAGCTAAAATGGCCCAGCAGAGACGGAGCTTCAGTGCTTGCTAGACACAAACGATGTCTCCTTGCTTGGCTTCACACATGTCAAAGTGTAGCTCTGCTTTCCTTGGCTCTAGCTTCTCTCCCACAGAGGTCCCTTCCACCTGGTAGTTCCCAGAGGCCCATCTTTCATTTATTTTTCTCTTTTTATTAGCATTGTACACAGCAGGTTTTATCATGACGTTTTCATACATGTATTTGATGTATCCTGATCATGTTTGCCCCTCAGCACCCTTTCTTGTCCATCTTCTACTCCTGGTGACCTCCTTCTCCTTCCAACTGGTTCCCCTTCTACTTTCACGTGCCCTCCAGTTATTATTTTGTTTATTAGTGCGTGCGTGCGTGTGTGTGTGTGTGTGTGTCTCCTGTGACATACCTGTAGAGATCAGAGGACAACTTTCTTGAGAATCGCTTCTCTTCCTCGACTGTGGACTCTGGAGATCAAACTCAGGTCATCAAGTGTGCAAGGCAAGCTCTTTCACCCACTTAGACACTAGGTGGTCTCACCAGCCCCCGAGTCTTTTTAATGAACCCTTGAGTTTACTAAGGGTTCCTTACAGGAGCATGGGTAAGGGGGTGTTTAAAGGCGCATGGATACCTCGTCAGTGGCTGCATCACTGAAAAAAACATTTTTTCCGTTAGCCATAAACTGCCTTCAGGGAGGGATGGGAGCTCATGAACCCCTCCCCCACTTCATTATAGAATGTGGACAGGCCCAGTCTTGGACTGATCTTGGCAGATGTTCTCAGTCGCTGTGAGTTCAGGAGTACTTGGAAGTCAGTGCTCTGAACCACCCCTTCTTGTCCTCTGATCTTTCCATTCTTTATGCCTCATCTTCCACGTCCCCAGAGCCTGGAAAGGCATGATATAGATGCCCCAGTTGGGACTGAGCATTCAACCATCGCTTTCAGAGTTCCATCTAACTGAAGATGATCTCATCTTTCCTATTCTACCTAAAGTCACAGTATGGAGTCTGTTTGGACCAGTGAAAGCCACACACCATTCCTTGAACTACTTACCATGTCAGGAACGGAGTTTAGTGATTAGAGACTTGGGTTAGGTTCTCACCTCCGATGCCACCCAGGTGGAGTAGAGGGAGTCAGCCTCATCTAATCCTTATGAACTGGGAATATGTGTTCAGACACAGTTTCTTTAAGGAAGATAGAGATCGCATTACTAGAAAGTATGCGTAGAGGTGGGAGGAGAGGCAAATGAGAAGCAGATGAAAATAAAAGGTTTGTTGCTTTGAATGTTTTAATCTCGTGGAGACACTCACCAAAAGCTGTTTGTTTGTTTGTTTACTTTTACAAAAGCTGTTTGGCTAGTCTATATTAGGTAACAAGAGCGTATTTTGTAAGTAGCATCTTGTTTATAATGTATTGAGTTAGATGGTATATGTTTGCGCTTTTATGTACCGAAGAATAAAATCTCATGACAGCTTTTAAAATTTGCCGAAGGGCACTACCTAGTCTGTTTTAGAGTGGAGATTTCATCCTCAGTTTGCCCTCTGTAGGCTCTGTCCTCTTACTGCTGAAGGAAAGCAAAACGCAGTGAAGACTTCCTGAGAGCAGGAGGCCGTGAGTCCCATGAGTGCATCAAGGCCATTTGAGTCCTGCATTGAAGTGGTAATTGCAACCCTGTGGCCCCAGCTACGTGAGAACCATCCTGATATACTTGAGTCACCATGACAGGGAGCCTCTCTTACTTTCTTTAGGTGTGAGGGACCAGGGACTCTAATCTGCTGCACTGTTCCCCTGGGCCATTTCTGTATGTGTGGGAAGAGGCTCATATGAAGATTAAGGTCAACTACTATGGAAAAGAATTCTCAGATGACCAGCCTGGAACATGTATGACAGGGCAAGAGACAGGAAGAACTGCTGTTTGCCCTGGTAATAGCTTTGAGAATCTGGCCATATGTGCAGGTGTCTTGAAACACATCCTGATTCTAGCTCTGAGAAGGCCAGTGGGCTCCAAATCATGTCTAATGCCTAGTGAATGGTGGGAAACTATCTGGAGGATTGTGTTGGGCTCAGTGGGAAGGAGATGCTAAGGGCCCAGGAGAAGGAACAACACATGTCAGGTATTCAACATCCAAGAAGCAGCTGTTTCTCAGAGTCATTGTTAAGCCATGAACTTTTCAGATTTTCAAGCCTTACTTAGCACAAATCCGTAAGAAGAACTTCATTTTCCTAAGGAAAAAAGAGTTTCCTTTTTGTTTTGATAACTTTTAACTTTGGGAGCAGGGTGGAAAAATTTATTTCAAAAGTTTATATGTAGTAAGAAATGTTTTGGGATTAATTTTCTTTTAAAAATAAATACATGGACACCACTTAATTCAGTCTGTCTGTCTCTCTATCTAGGTTTTTTTTCTATGCTGGGAATTGAACCCAGGACCTTGTGCTTTCTAGGAGAGTATTCTACTACCTCTATCAGCATACTTTAAGATATGACACGGCTGTAGTTAGAATTATAAAGAAGTTTATTTTTTAATTATCCTTTTCTCATTTTGCAGATCTCTGATTGGAGTCACTTCCTGGTATAGACGCACAAAGAATGCAGTGAAAATTCTGGCCAGTGGAGGAAACATAGGCTTAAACCCTAAGGTCGCCTAGCATCTCTTCTCTTCAGTAGCCCCACATCACAGAAGAAAAATGTATGGGAGCGCAAGAACAATCACCAATCTGGAAGGTAGCCCTTCCAGATCACCTCGTTTGCCAAGGTCACCTCGTCTGGGCCACCGAAGAACAAGTAGTGGGGGAGGGGGAGGAACAGGCAAGACTCTGTCTATGGAGAATATCCAGTCCCTCAATGCAGCCTATGCCACGTCTGGACCCATGTACTTGAGTGACCATGAAGGGGTGGCATCCACAACTTACCCAAAGGGCACCATGACTCTGGGCAGGGCCACAAACCGAGCTGTGTATGGAGGCAGGGTCACGGCCATGGGGAGTAGTCCAAATATCGCTTCCGCTGGACTCTCCCACACAGATGTCCTCTCATATACGGATCAGCACGGTGGGCTGAGCAGCTCGTCGCACCACCACCACCACCAGGTGCCCTCCATGTTGAGGCAGGTAAGAGACAGCACAATGTTGGATCTTCAAGCCCAGCTCAAAGAACTGCAGAGAGAGAATGACCTCCTACGGAAGGAGCTTGATATTAAGGACAGCAAACTGGGATCTTCCATGAATAGCATTAAGACTTTCTGGAGCCCTGAGCTCAAGAAGGAGAGAGTCTTGAGGAAAGAGGAGGCAGCTCGGATGTCGGTGCTCAAGGAACAGATGAGGGTTTCTCACGAAGAAAACCAGGTAGGTTCTGACCGGTCACAGCGCTCTCTGGCTGTGCAGATGGCTCCAGACTTATTGTATGTACCAAGGAAGCTGGGCACCACCAAGAAGGTTAAAGCTTAATATGTTTCACTTGGGAGCCACAGCAGAACACAGGAAGTACTGTGCTGAATTATTGATTGATTGCCTTATTCCAGTAACCTTTCCACATAGTTACAGAATTGGGGAGGATGGCTCCTCATTGCCAATTTTTTCGTGGTTAATTTTTTTCTCTTTTTCAGCAGTTGCAACAGCAGTTCTGATGTTCCTCCCTCAGAATAGAAGAGGAAAATGCTAATCTCTGCAAGAGTAAACACTTTACATTAAAAGGTCACACTTGACTGGTGAATTTTTATTGTCTGTTATTGTTTTTGCTGTTGAACCACCATTGTTTCTTCGAATGAGCAGAGTTCTCTAAGTAGCAAACCCAACAATATGAAACAGAATCCGGGAGAATGAGTTTGGTACCATGTAAGGGAAGCCCAGTTCATCTTAACTTGGTCCTCAGCCTGTATCCATTCAGTATTATCTAATATGTGCAAGGTGCCTTTTTAGTCTTCTTTGATCCGTCTTCTATATTATAGCAAAATTAGCGAGACCAGTTTCTCAGAGTCTTCCTGAATTTGACTGTTCCTGTTCCCATCATAAAGTTCATTGTCTCCAGAAGGCAGCGCACCTCCTTGGCTGAGCCTACAGCACCTCCTACTGGAAGACCTTGGTCAGTCTCATCTTGTGCCGCCTCCCCCCACATGTGAGCCCTATCCTTGGCCTCCCTGTGTGTAGCTAAGGGTTCTCTTATCACACCTTTGTTCTTCCTCTTCCTTCCCACTGTTAGCTTCCTCAGCATCCGTTTCCTTTCAGCCCAACCAGGGTCTCGTTTCTTCTCTAACATGTGAGGCCTGTCTTACACAGTGTTATTTTCACAGGTGCTTTGGAATCAGATGTACCTAGCTTAAATCTCAGTTGAGGAAGGGAGGGAGGGAGGGAGGAAGGGAAGGAGGGAGGGGGAGGGAGAGAGAGAGAGAGAGAGAGAGAGAGAGAGAGAGAGAGAGAGAGAGAGAGAGAGAGAGCGCCGAGAGCACACTCAGCAAGCTAGTTAAGGGGGAGCTGAGGGCACTGTGCCATTTGGCTCACAAACTCCCAGGTAGGATTTCACGTTCTGTCAGAAGTCTGAGATAATTCCAACTTGGCTGAACTAATGATTCTTTGACAGCTAGTCTTGCTGTTGGCCTAATGTTACACCCTATCTTTTGATGGGGGGGGTCATGTGCTGACCCTCCCACCTGATTCTCTGACTACTGGTACTTTGGCGATAAGCACCTGTGGATGCATTGATGACTTGAACAAAACTCTGTTCTTGTTTCTTGTGGTGAGCAGTCACGTCATCTCTTTGATTCTCTGGCAGAGCTCACGCTGGTCTTCCTGTGCGGAAAATGTGATTGTTTTTATTTGGAACAGAAGGCTGTCTTCTTCACCCTTAAATCAGCATTCTCTCCCACCTTGTCTGCTGAGTTCTGACTTTGTGCGTCCACGACTCCCTGTGAACCTGTCACCGTCGTGCGCATTTCCCCTCTGCCCGAGTTGCTTTTCTCTTCTTTGTAGTATTTTTCATTTTTAGTAGTTAGAGCAGCTAAACAGTAATGAAAGCAGTGGCGAAGAGTCTGAAGGGGAGTCTCTGGTGTGTCAGCTCCAACATGATTTTCATCCTCTGTGTCCGTCACTGAACCCGTGCTTGAGCATCCGCCCACGTTTGCGCGTGCGCATCTGTTTGTGAATCGCATGATGCCACAGCATCGATGTGTTACGGGACTTCTTCGATCGTCACGAAAACATGGATGAAAGTAAAATAAATACAACGAAGTGAATTTTAATCGCATTCTTTTTTGGTTTTAGTAAAAACATTTTAAAACTCTTGATCTGTGCTACTCCAAGGTAAAGAATAAAATTGTCAAAAGTGGCTTTTTTTTTTTTTTTTTTTTTAGTGGGACCCATTTTTCTTCCCTCTTAGAAGTCTGTTAGGGTCCCTTTAGAGGGATATGTGTCGCTCTTGCTCAGGATAGGGTAGGCTCTTCTGGAGTGGCAACAGACCTCAAGTCCCAGTGGCTTAAGACATCAGATCTATTCTTCCTCCCTCCCTCCCTCCTTTCCTCCCAAGCATTTTGCTATGTATCCTTGGCTGGCCTGGAACTCTCTATGTGGACCGTACTGGCTTTGAACTCATAGAAATCCACCTGTCTCTAACTCTAGAGTTATGGGATTAAAGGTATGTACCACCACACCTAGCCATTGATAATTTTTTTTTATTCCCTAAAGTATGAAGCAAGTCAAGTGAGTCTCCAGGGCAGGTCTTTCCTATGTAGTAACACAGGATCCAGGCTTTCTGCCTCTGGGGGCCTGGCTTTGAGAACTGCTATTTCAGGACAAGAGATTCCTGAAGATGATACATCAACTCCTTCATTCTCTGGACTAGGAGGAACACAGCTGAAGGAAGTGGGGGTGTGGTCTTTCCCTCTGAGAGAGGAAAGACACAGACATGGGACTGGTAATTGCATCTGTAGGGTTTTAGGTTTGTCATAAAAGAGGAGCTGGTCAGGCAGGGTGGCAAGTGCTTATAATCCTAGCACTTGGGAGGTGGAGACAGGAAGATGAATGGTTAAAAGTTGTCCTTGGCTACGTATTAAGTTTGAGGCCAACCTGGGTTACATGTGTCAAAGAAACCAAACCAAAATGGACAAATGATCACAAAATAGTAAACCTAGAGGAAATAAGGTTTGGGGAGCAATCTAGACTTCTGTTGCTGTTACTGTTCCTGTTTGCTGCTGCCACAGCCACTAGCCATCTGTTGAGGGCTTACAATGAACTGTGTGCTGTGAGTTTAACATTATATACACCGTCATCATTCAGTTGCTTGAATCAGTCATCTGAGGCCAGTGCTAGGGTTTTCTCACCTTAAAGATAAGTGTAAATGTAGAGGGAATTGAGGACTTGCCCAGATTTACCAGGTCGGAAAGTGGCAGAGCTGGACTTTAAGATTCTGGTCAGGCTCTTAACTTTGTGGTCGCTACCTACCGATGGGAGCACTGAGCTGAGAGAGTGCTAGTGTGATAGGAAGGTCATATGTGATGAGAAGCACAGGCTCTAATGAGATGATTACGAATTTGGTTTAGTTTATTTAGGATTTTTATTCTTAATTAGGAACTTATTTTTCCTGGAAATGTTTTTGATGCTGTTTCTAATTTTTACCTGTGTTACTTAGCTTTCTGTCATTATAACACACACCTGACACAGTTAGTTTATGAAGAGAAAAGGTTTGTTTTGACTCACAGTTTGAGAGGTCCCAGTCCAAGATTGTTTGGAGCTGTTGTTCTGGGCCTCTGATGGGCACAGCGAGTAGTGATGGTGGAGCCTGTATGTCAGAGCAAATTGCTCAGCCAGGGACCATCTGTCATGTGAAGTGCCATACTGGACAGTGGAACCCCATCGTCTGATCTCAGGTATTTTTATTGATACAGAAGCTTCTCAGGTGTTCTCTCTTGATACAAAAACTCTGCCCCTCATCCAAAGGCCTATTTGCATAATGAAGGAAGCCTGTAGCTAGTCTTATCCCATAGTCCTTTAGCAGTCAAGCTGTGTCACGTTCATGTTGGGGGAACTCAAGACCTAAGGGAAGTGTTCTCTCCTTGTTGCCTGAGACTGTGGGAGAGAAACTACAAGAATTCCTCCACATCAACTTTGCTCTTCCCCAATAGCTCTGCCAGAGAGCAGTGAGCAGGTGCAGGTCATGAGAAAGCAACCATCTTAATCACAGATTTACGTAAAGCCAACACCTGCAGATTATTATACAAACTGCCAAGGCTTAGGCAGCTCTTCTCCCAACAATGTACAAACAGTTATTTTATACATAACTAGAAATAGCCTCCTCCAACAGGCTCAGTGATTAAGAGCACTGGCTGCCCTTGCAGAGGAACTAGGTTTGGTTCGCAGCACTCACATGGCTGTTCACACTTTTAAACTCCAGTTCCAGGAGATCTAATACCCTCTTCTGACCTCCATGAGCACCAGGCATGTACATGATACACATATATGCATGCAGACAAAAAACTTATATACATAAAAATAAAATCTTTAAGAATATTGTTAATGAATGTTCTGTTATCTGAGGCAGCCCTTTGTTTTTGACAGCTGTAGGGTTGTGATAGATGTTGTGGGGGACGTGGGCTGCGTGCTATTATAAGGAGGCCAAGTGACTCAATTTCTCAAAAAATCAACACGTTTTCTATTCTCTTTTTCTGAGACAGAGTCTTGCTCTGTAGCCATAACTGATCCAAAATTTGGCATACAGACCAGATTGGCCTCAAATTTGCATCGATCCTCCTGTCTCTGCCTTCTGAGTGCTTGAGTTACAAGTGTTCACTCTAGCTAGTTTTTCTAGTCTGTGTATCTCCGTTCAGTTTGCTCTGACAGCATAATGGCTGTCAGAGGGAGAATGCACGGTAGAGAATACATTTTCAGAAACTTTGTAAGGAGCTGGGTGGAGTACTACTCACTTCTAGTCCCAACCACTTGGGAGGCTAAGGTTGGAGGATAGCTTGAATCCAAGTTCAAGGCCAGCTTGGGCAATAGAGCAAGCCCCTGCCTTGAAACACCCAGAAGTAGAAACTGTAAGGATTTAGGTCTTTCGACTTAGTACACAGATGTTACTGGCTTTTCATATTCCTGGATATTTTGAACAACTGTTAACTTTGTACCTTTAATGACCTATTTTCCAAATTCGATATATAGAACGTAATTTTTAGACGTCTCCTAGGTTGTGCGTAGCTAGCCAAGGCTCTGCATGAATATAAATAGCATCACACAATAGGAGACTGTACTAGATCTAATATTTACTCGTCTTGTGTAGAAGTAGGACAAGGTCATTGGGAACTGTAACCCAAGAAGTGTAAGTAAGCCTGTCTGGGGGATGGAGCAGCTTTTAAACAATGGTTATGTGATCATTTCTATTTCTGACTTAACACGATAGAAAAGAATAGACTCTAAATCAATATTAATAAGAACTTCTGATCCAAATTCAACATATCATCTATTAGCTCTTATTCAGAGCCTGAAATGGGAAAAGCTGAGGGAGGGTAATGTTTCTGTTGTCCTCCTCTCCTCTCCTCTCCTCTCCTCTCCTCTCCTCTCCTCTCCTCTCCTCTCCTCTCCTCTCTTCTTTTCTCTTCTTTAATTTTTTGAGATAGAGTCTCATTTATCTCAGGCTGGCCTAGCAACCACTATGTAGGTAAGGATGACCATGAACTTCTCATCCTTCTGCCTTTATTTCTTGAGTGCTTGGGTTACAAGAGTGTATTACCACACCCAGTTTTATGGGGTGCTGGGGATTGAGCCCACAGCTTTGTGCATGCTGACCAAGTGTTCTACAAGCTACATTCTGTAGCCTCCTTCATTTATTTTTATTGTTTATTTGTATATCTAGAGGTCCCTTTGAATATGAGTTATTTGACCCTGTTCTGAAATTCTCATTTTATTGTGAATATCCAGATTTGATGAGCTGTGCCATCTGGGAGTGAGTGATGGAAGTACAGTTTACCCTAATGAGAGGGCAGGGAGGTAGCTGCATCAGGACAGTCTGATGACAGTGGAACTCAGCAGTCATCACTTTAAGTAGTGAGGACTTGGCCCAGAATCGCTGGATCTCCTCAGGTTTATAAACAGGGTTAGATATTGCTATGGTTTGTTTCCTAAATGTGCTGGAAAATTGGTTCTTTTTTTAATTTTTCTTCTCTCATACACTACATTCCGACTCTCTCCTCTCTTCCCTCCTCTTCTTCCAGAAAAGAACAATCTTCCCAGGGTTGCCACTCAAACAGGGCATGGCATAACAAGGTGGAACAAGGCTCAGCACTACTCTCTATATCAAGGGTGGACTAGGCAATCCAGCAGGAGCAAAAAAGGGTCCCAAGGGCAGGTCACAGGGTCAGAGACCTCCGCACTCCAGCCTGTAGGAGTTTTACAAGAACACTAAGCCAAGACAGTCGTAAGATATATTTAGGGGACCCTGCGGGTTCCATGTCTGCCAGGAAGCTTGGTTCTTAATGTAACTGTGTTTGGAGGTGGTGAGACCTTTTAAGAGGTAGGTGGGACGTGGGGTTTCATTCTCATGAATGGACTAATGTCTTTCTCAAGGGTTAGTTCTCTGGAGACTGGATTAGGTCCCAGGGGAGTGAACTGACTCTTGAGAGACTGCAGAAGTTACTGTGAGAGCAGGCTGTTTAAAACGAGACAACTTCAGTCTTTCGATCTGTTCTGCATGTGTTTCTTCTTCATTCTTGCATGTGCTTTTGCCCGGTCATGGTGACTGCAATAGAACACTCACTCGGAGCCGAGAAGTTGCTCTTCCCAATCCTTTTTGATACGAAGAACAGTGAGCTAAATAAACTCAGTTTTCTTTGTACTATATTCAGTCTCTTGTATTTTGTTACAGCAACAGAAAATAGGCTAAATCAGATATATTGACCACTCCAATATGTTTGTCTTAGCCCTATACCTTTTTTAGGGCTCGTTTCTTTCTATTGGTTGAAATCCAAGTCCCTGAAGACAAGACTTTCAAAGTGTGGCCAGAGAAATTATATTTTCCAAAGAGGATTTTGGAAATCTGGTCAAATAAACTTTAGACACTTTTGTGTCTAAAAACATTTGTCATGGAAATTCATATGCGTATGTTTGTCTCCCTCCTTAAAGATAGGGTGGACTCCTAAGTCAGATTTGAGAATGTGACCTCATTTTGAGAGAAGACTTTTACACAGGGAATCAACTTAAAATGAAGTCTTAAGCATGGACCCTAATCCAGTTTGACTGTTGTCTGTATAGAAAGGTAAATTTAGACACAGATGCAAACATGCACTGCGAGAAGATGTGAACACACACAGCTAGAGGGTGACCTTGTAGTCAAGCAAAGGAAAGAATCTTGGAACATGTCCTTTCCTGGCAGCCCTTAGAAGGAAGCAGCTGGGCTGACACCCCCATCTCAGCCTCCAGAATTGTGAGATATTGAACGTCTGCTGCGTGGCTTGTGGTACTTTCTTATGATGGTCCTAACCAAGGAATGCTGTATTTCATTCTATGTAAAGCACCAACTCTTGCAGTGAAACAGCCTTTAAAAATGTTTTTCACCTAACAATTTCCCAATCATCCCTGACCACGAAACTTCATCTTAAACAAAATGCCTCGAGAAACTGTTGCTGCAATACAACCAAACCACTACCATTATTACAGCTGCCACCAGCAACGCTCTTCTCTGCTTCTTGTCTTGAGCGTCTGTGTGATGCCTGAGACTGGGTCTGCCGTATTGTAATCATGGAATAAATACCAAGGAAAGTGCTGAGAAATAGGCTTACCCTATGCCCTCCCTCCAGATTTCTAGTCATGTGAGGAAGTGGAGCCCTGACTGTGTAAGTCACCTTTGACTGGGCATTCTATCCAATCATACGCTGCCTCTCCCTGTAAGGTTTTTTTATTTTATTTCCATTTGAAGCATGTGTGTTTGTATGTGTTTTTCCCACAGTTATGCAGGCACATAGGTTAGCACTGGATAATATGGTTTAGCACTAGCATACAGCACAGAATGGCAGAACTTAACGTAGACAAAAATTTCTTTCTCATCTTGAGGCATCTTGAAGCTATAGTCAGGAATAGTCTTCCCCTACCTCCACCCCCCCTTGCCCCACCCCTCCAGTTTTCTAGAAAGCTGGAGGATCTTTTATCCAATCTTAGGTGATGGCCTGCTTAGATAGAAATGCAATTTTAAATGCCTTCTACAGATAGGTGAGAATTTCTTCGGCTCACAAGATCGGTAAAATGGCACAGTGCCATGGTGGGTTTCTTTGTTTGCTAAAATGCAAGAGAATGATTTGAAATGAGCTATACATCTTTGTCACAGATGTCAGCTGTTCTCAGCCTCAGTAATCTCTTGCAGTCAACTGTGGAGTCAGTCATGTGTGCCACATGAATAGCCTTACGGACTTCTCTTCTCAGGGTTTCTTTGGAAAGGTTTGGTTCATATGAGGGCAAGAAACTTTGTAGGTCGGACCTTGGCAGATCTAAATGATTCCTGCTGCTCCTTTTCTCTCTGAATCATGTTAGTTGGACAGTAAAATTCCTGTAGTGCAGATGTAACCAAAGAAAACATTTTGGATTGCTCAATGAATAGATTCTTGTAGTCCAGCTATGCCAAAAGTACTTATTGAAACCAAGGATAAGGGAGGGGAAGGTAGGGTAGAGGGGCAGGGAAAGTGACCATTCTCAAAGCATCCACTGCCTAATGACATTTCCCATGGACAACATTCTCAGAAGTTTTTAAGAACCAAGTCTGTGTTGACAGGGGGAAGGTAACGGTGATTTTATTGGCCAACACAGATGGGGTGGGTTCTCTTCTGGCCAGCGTTCCATTTCAATTTCTATAATTAGTTGCAGGTGGAGCTCTTGTGGTGGTGTTTTGGGTCCATTGACATCTGTGTGCAAATTCCCACCACCACCAGGTGGACTCAATAAATAGTTTAGCTTTGCAGGAATATAGAAAAGTATAAATCTCTCTTACACACATACACAGCCCAGATAAAGCTGCTGTAAAGGTCAGGCTTTGAAAACTCTGGAAAGCATTTTTAAAAGTTTGGAAAGTGGGATTTTTGGCAGAGTATGGACATTCAGCCAAGAGCTGGGGCAGCTTGAGAAACAGAATTCTGGCACATGCAATTTCTTCTCTTGTCTGTGAAGCCAGCTTTTTACTGGAAGCAACCTGCGGCCATTTTGTCTTGTAGGAGGAAAGGAAGAAGCAAAGACCAAAGTAGCTGTTTTGCATCTCATCTTCCATGACTGGCCAGGGCCTATCTCTTTGGCAATATGCATCGATCAAGCTAACATGGTGGTTCTTAACTGGGGATAACTTTTGTCACCCAGAAGATACCTGGAAATATCTGAAGACATTTGTGTCTGGTACAAATCAGAGGAGGGTGATACTATCAAAGAGGAAAGAAGGAAGGATGGAGAGGATGATGAGGAAGGGAACTAGTGGCAGGGAGTGGCAGAGGAGGCAGGGCAAGCAAGAGGTACCAAATGGGTTCTTGTCAAATAAAAGATCAGAGGAGCTCTTAGTTGAGCATTTGTGTTTTGGAAATCCATCTAGAATTTGGAAACCTATCATAAAGGATGGGAAGAAGCAACTTCAGGACAATTAATCTATAAGTAGCAGAGGAATGTGAGAGCATTTCTCAGGACACTGATTCAGGACCAGGAGAGAGAGCCTTTCCCCAAATCAGCAAGAGCAGCCCTTTTATTTTGTGCAGCTGGGTTCTAAGGAGGAGGGCTTCATTAATTCAGCTGGAGTTGTTGAGCTTGTCTTCATTCTCAGGAACGTGGAGGTAATATGCAAGCTTCCTGGCCCAGGAGTTCCTCTGCTGGCATCTCAGCCTACTCTTGAGTTGACCTCTCCGACCTTATTCAGACTTTGTCTTTTGGGAAGTTTCCTATTCTGTGTGTCAGATTTTCCTCTTGGGTCTCAGTCTTGCTGATTTCTGCTTCTTAAAGCATTTTTCCTTCACAAAAATCTGTTTGTTCTCCTTGAGAATTCAGACCATGTATTTCCTCAGTCCATTGTTATCTCTTGTTTAGGGAAGAATGTGACTGAAAGTAGCAGAAATCCATACCAATTGAAGCATGGTGGTGCAAGTTGGCATTTACAGGGAAGAAAGGATAGACAGGATAGCCAGGTGCCTGAGTGGGTGGGATCAGGGGTTATTTGGAAGATAATCAGCAATACAAAGTCTTCCTTCTCATCTCTCCTCTGATACTGGTTTCCCTTGCCCTTTGTAAGAAAGTACCAGCTTGAAGCCTGTGTATATTGTCTATACAGGTGCTCATCAGGGACTGCTGTGTTATAATTTCAATCTCAGAGCTTGGGTCCAAAGCCTATTCTTTAGAGGAACACTAGAATTTTTATGTTAAGGAAAGCTTTATGGTTTAACTGACTAGTCACTCGAGGGTCCTGTTCCCACCCCAGCTGTGGTATAGTTGTTTATGAGTTGGAAGTGGAATGCTTGATGCAGGTGGCTATAATTTGGTTGGGTGGAGTCGTTCTGGCACCTGTAGCTTATTTTGGGGATTGCATGCCTAATGGGTTTATGGGAAATTTTGGCTTAGGATATAAATAGCATGAAGCCGGAGAGAGTCGGGGTGGGTGTTGGTTGGTGGTTCGTTGGTTGGGTTGTTGTTGTGTGAGAACAAAGGTTGGAAAGATTTGAGCTTAGGACAGCCTAAAAAGAGGCTGTGAAGATTTCTACCTTTCTCTCTTTCTGTATTGAGTCTACTTGTAAAGGGGGTGAAGATTTCTATCTTTCCTTTCTGCCTCCCTAAGTTGAGGGTCAAAGATTGTAGTGTACTGCTACACTATTCTGTATCTGTCCAGAGCCACGCAGCCCAACAGACCTATGCAAACGGAGAGAAGGCATGTATGGGTAAGCTGTTGTGGGGAAGATGGCCATTGCTGGGAAACATGTTTGTGTCACATGTAATTGGAAGCTTGTCTATTTTGGTTATTAGAAAGACCTAGATCAAGTAAGACTGATGGTTTGGAAATTGAATAACCATTGCCTCTGTCTTGGGCAGCCATTACAATGGTAACTCTAGCCTCTTGCTTTCTCCTGACCACACCCAGCTTATCAACCGCTTCCTGTGTGCCCACTGAAGAAGTTGTAGAAGTTTGTTAGGATTTGTTTGATAGGATCTGGAAACTTTTAGAACTAGGTATGTTAAAGCTTACTGTTTTCTATTTTAAGGTTGTAACAGCTTGAGTTCTAAAAACTATCTCAAGATAATGTTCCTGAGTGAAAATAATCTGAATAAGAATGGAAAGAAGTAAAAATTCACTGCTGTGTTCCTTGGAAGAACCATTAGAAGGAGCCATGTGTGGTTAATACTCCGCGATGAACCTTGGCCCCGGTTGCAGTAAGAATGCATATGAAACGGCAAGGCAGACAATGTCCATGAGAACCAGGCTCAGAAATTGCCCACATTTAGAAATATAGAAAATGCTACATAAAAATTGCCTCCTTTAAAAATTCTGTGCTTTTTGCCATTGGGAAGCCACGCACCTTGTGAGGAGCCAATGACTGCATCAGTTTTTCCTAGGGGAAATGTGTGTAACGTAAACTATGTATATTTCACTTTCTCATCTCTAAGCTTCAAGAGCATCTAAGGATATCTGTATCTAGAACCTATATACGGATATGACTGTCTGAAATCAGGAATTATGCAGTATCAGAAAGAAGCAGTCTTAGTAGTTAACGAGGTGAATGAGATTGAGAAAGGCCAGATGTGTGTTCAGCTCACTGCCGTTCAGTCTATGGGAAGTCAGGGACCTCTGTGAGGATTTTGGTGAGAGTATGTATGTTGGTGAGGCGGAACCATGTTGATGGACTGTTCACACTGACTAGATGCATTCAGGGACAGTGTACTGGAGGTTGGGAACTCAAGTGCATCTTTAAGAATAAGTTACTTGAAAGGATTTGAATAGTACTGAGTGTCATAGTGAAATATTTATTAAATATTCTTACTAAGGAGATATATATATATATATATATATATATTTGTTTTTTTTTTCAAGACAGGGTTTCTCTGTTGTAACCGACTGTCCTGGAACTCAGTTTGTAGACCAGGCTGGCCTCGAACTCATCAGAGGTTCATTATGTTTATATTTTAGGTTCAAAAGTTTCCAGTTCACTTCAGGTAGTTCAGTTTCTTCTCTTGTAATTGCAGGTCAAACCTAGTGCTAAAGTTCATTTATGCTGTATACTTTTGTGATACGGCAACAAAAGATTTTGGTGACTTGTCAAGTCGGAGTTATGGGGGTACCTCCCGTTTCTAGTTGTATTCTGAGGGTACGGAAGCTCTGCTGCCGTATAAGAAGCCCTTTATACCCCTCTACCGTTTCCTGGATAGTGGTAGAAGCCAGTTCTTTTTTCTGTGTAGACAGCGAGTAAGGAACATAGCAGTGGCATATCTGGTTTCAACTTATTTATTAGAAGAGTTGTTGATATTGGTGTGATCTTTTTCCCTTTTCTGTGGAAGCCTAGCCAGAGTCCAGGAGAATGGGCGCAGTGTGCACCCAACATTCAGCTCCGGTGGTACTTCTAGAGGGGGATGGCATGAAGCTGGGGTAGGGGAAGCTCTGGGCTCTTGTCTTTTTTCAGGCAAGCACCTGAGGTCTTAGAATCACTCTCCCCTTCAGAGTATCTCTCCTACTATCAGATGCTTTCTTGATAAATACGAAATCAAAAGGTTACTTTAGCTTGTCAAGCATTGGCTGTATACACCTGAGATGAGTGATGGTAATTAACCGTGCTTATTGGGTACCAAATATTGTGCTAAGTTTCACATATAACAACTTCTACTTTAACCTATGTGATGATCTGAGGCACTGTTAGTATCAGCCTCAGGTTTGAATGCAGCTGAGGTAAGGCTAAGGGGTTGGGGGACTTTGCCCCGAGTCACGGATGACAAATGGCAGAGCTGGGACTGAGCCCAGGCAGACTAACTCTAAAAAGAGTGCCCAAGGCAAGAGTTGACTGTAGTGCAGAGTGGCTAAAGCTTCTGTATGTGGGGGAATCTTGGACAGGTGTGAAATGACTTTAGAACCTATGTGTGAGAGGGCCACTCCCTGTGCATGTTTCATTGAGAACTTCTGATGGGCTTTAGGAGAGTGAGAACTTGGTGCCGGTCCCGAACACAGCCTTAGCACTTGCTTTCTTGGCAGTCCCCACCCTCACAGTGAGTAGGCTGCAGAATGACACTACTCTATGGTACCTGTGTTGTAATTCTGCCAACCTCAGCTTTTCCTTTTACATTTGGTATACTCCGTGTTCAAAGACTCTCTGTGAGAAGAACTGCCAGTGTGGCGTTGGCAGTTGACGGCAATCGAAAGTGCGATCTGTCTTTGGAGATAGATCGCCTGGGTTCCGTCCACAGCCATCAAACTCTGCATAGTTTAGTCTTTGAAGTTGTTTCCCTGCTTGAAAAGAAGCTGTAGAAAAAAGTAGGTAAAAGCCTATTTTAAGTTCTAAACCTAACACGGTCTCAGCTTAATCGGATACAGGGAAGAAGTTCACGTAAAAACATTTAGCACCATGCTAGCATCAACAAATCTCAAAGTGGCAGATGACGACAGCCGTGAAGGAAGTCAGTCTGAGCGCGAAACCAAGATGCAGAAGGGCAGAGTGGACAGCCGAGGCGTGAAACTGGAGTCTCGGTGGCGCTGTGGGTAAAACCCATCTCGCCTCTGGACTTCCTGTAATTTGTAGGAACTGATGCGAGTACACACTTTGTCACTAATAGACAATGCATCTGAGTGCCAGGGCCTTGACTATGCAGAGCTCTCTTGTTAGAAGCTTTGTGGTTATGAAAAGGATGTACTAGCCCTGTTTTTGCCTTGAGAATCAGGAAGGGAAGTGTTATACACAAAGACCCATTATGAAGAGGGGGAGAGTTGTATCTCCCATTAAAAGATATAATTAAAATATTTCAGAAGTCCAGAGAAGGAAGCCATAAAATTCATACAGAGGACAGGGCACTGGAGACAGTGTTCAGAACTGCAGGAGGTGGGGGCAGAGATGAGGTCTAGGGAGTCACATTCCCAATGGATGGAGCAGCCACCAGAAAATGCATGCTTGGAGACTTACTTCATGAAGCACAGGGATGAATGCAGGGCAGATTTTATGCTTGGGATATTGCAGTTAGATTTAAAGAGGAGAAAGACAAATTGGCTCATAAAGGTTATATTTTCTTAGAGGATTTTCCTCCTCCAAATCAGGAGAAGCTGATACCGTGCTTTATACAGCATGGATAACATGTATAAAGATGAGCTGTGTTTTGCTTCTGTGAGTTTTCCTCTGTGTTCTGCCTCTGTGAACTCCAGTGAGGCCACAGAAGCATGTGGATGAGCCAGTAAAAGGAGGTTGATATTGATGAGACAAAATCTGGAAGAAAAGAAAGAGTTAAAGGTCAGCTTTGGGCAAAGGCAGGGTGTCCCTTCCTCAGACCCAGTGAAGTATTCAGAAAATGTCCAGATAATGAGACATTACTATCTCCATATTATCCTGGACATCGTGAGACATGTCCAGGAATGAGACATTCCTGGTTATGAAGGAGAAGGAACTTTTAACCTTATGGAGACTTCTTGGTTCAAAAAAAGAAACCTCAAACTAGGAATGAATCTACACTTGGATTTGATACTAACCATGATATGCTAATATAACTTCAAATGATTTTTCTCTGGGCCTCATTTTCACCTGTCACAGTGTGGTATTTTCTTTTTTTCTTTCTTTCTTTCTTTCCTTCCTTCCTTCCTTCCTTCCTTCCTTCCTTCCTTCCTTCCTTCCTTCCTTCCTTCCTTCCTTCCTTTCTTTTTTTTTAAGACAGAGTTTCTTTGTTGTAACTCTGGCTGTCCTGGAACTCACTCTGTAGACCAGGCTGGCCTTGAACTCAGAGATCCACCTGCCTCTGCCTTCCAAGTGCTGGGATTAAAAGCCTGTGCCACCACCACCTGGCTCTGCAGCGTCATACTTAATAGAACTGTCTCAAAAGACAACATTGGTTGAAATATTCCATAGCTCTTTACTATCCACAGTTTGTCAAGATGGTTGGAGGGATGGCTCAGGTGGATAAAGTGCTTGTCTTGCAAGTGTAAAGACCTGTGTTCGATCCCTAGAATCCACGTAAAAAAGCTGAGCATGGTGGTATAATCCCAACACTGGAGAAGCAGGTGGATCACAGGCTCTTTGCTGGCCTAGCCTTCTGGATAGTGGGAGAACTTGTCTCAAAGAATAAGGTGAACGGCTGCTTCTGAATTCTGGTTGTCCTCTTGACCTCCACGTGCACACACACACACACACATACATCATTTGTGAAGGTAATTAAGAGTGTTCTGGGAGCACCAGAAAGTCAGCGTTGTTATATGACTTATATGCACAGTTTTGGTGGGGCTCAGGGCTAAGGTGTGGCAGGTGACTTAGAGAAGCAGGCTAGGCGGGGATCCTGGCAGTCCATGGCTGTGCCGGTAGTTTTCAGGTGCTGCTGCTGCTGCAGTCTGTTGGCCACGTGATGACACAGCACTCCCATTATCCTGCCTGCTGGAGACAGGAGCCTTCAGCATCTCCCTCAGGAGAAAATTTACAAGAAAAGGCTAATTTAACTTTTGCTGTTGATGGCATTCCTCAGCTATACTAATTAGCCTTCTAATAGAAATGCTACAGAAATATATTCCACGCTCCTGAGAGTGCAGAGGGGGAAAGGTTGTTTTTAAATAACCTGGAATAGGTTTTACCTGTGGATTCCAGACCTGCTGTGCTCCCTTTCTCATGACTTTCTGAAAGGGCAGATACTCTCGGCTTAGGTAGAATGTCTCTCTCTACCTCATTGTCAGCTTCTAGGCTCTGTGATCCACTTCCTACTCAGTGTCAACTGCAAATAAATTATTTTAGCAAGGCAAATGACAGTTGCGTTGATGGATTAAATGCTGTCTCTCAGTTTTTTTCTAAAAAGTATTTTGTTAAGTTATGGATTATATTTTGCTTTCCCCCTCAGTATTTTATTATGTATCTGGCTGTCCCTCTCTCCCATGGTTCCTCCCTGCCTCCCTCCTTCCCTCTATCCATCCATCTATCATCTATTACCCTCCTTATTAATATAACCACAGTGGATATAGCTTTTGCTTAGTAAATATGTATTTAATGAAATGCATAAGTATGTGCAGCATATATGCCTTTTAAATTTCATTAGACTAAGAGGCCTAGATCTAATTCTGGCTTTGCTAATAGTTGGCTACATAACACTGGGAGTTGGTTCCTAATATTGAAAGGTTAATGCTGGGCAAAAAGGCAAGGTTTGGTTTTCCTTTCTTTTTAAAATAAGATTTATTTCTTTTTAATTTATGAGTATAAGTGTTTAGCCTGCACATAGGTATGTGGTGCCTGTGGAGGCCAGAAAGAGCATCGGATCCCCTGGAGTGGACTTACAGAGGATTGTGAGCTGCCATGTGGTTCTGGGAACTGAATCTAGGTCTTGAACAAGAGCAGCCGGTGCTCTTAACCATGGACTCATCTCTCCACCTCCCTGGATATTCTTGAATATACACAAGATCTTGTAACTTTGGTCTAGCAGGTTGGAGTAAAATAGCTATTATCTTAGGTGGGACATAATCTCTCTAGGTTCTTGCAGTCCGTCCCTTGGTTGATATGTATACAGTGTTAGATTTAAGGTGAAATAAGAACATTTTTGAATTCTGAGTGTTGGTAAAATACAGACAGCGCTGCTCACACAGTCCTAAGTGAGAAACCTGACTCCATCTGCAAGTGGAAGGGCAGCTGAATTACCCTTTTGGTCTCAAAGAGTTTAGGAGCGACTCATGAAGATCTGAAGAACGGGAGAAGTGAGTACGGCACACCCGGCACTGGGTAATCCTCAGGGGCTGGAGACATGGTCGTGAATGGCGGTGGTGGGCTGGTGCCTGGCTGGGAGTGCAGAGGATCAAGTTTTCTAGATGAAAAGCACAAAAACAAAGGGAGAGCTCTTCTTAAAAGTTCATTGTAGACAAAGGTGCCAACCATTAATGCCAAGAAGCCAGATGCAGAGTCCCGTGTATCGAGCTCGATTTGCAGAAGAAGGAACTACCTTTGTTTCACTGAGGACTGGAATTTCTACAGTTGTTCATGGTTCTTGAACTTCCTGGAAAGCACAGGCAGATGCAGCTGTGATGAAATCAGCTTCTCAGTCCCTGCTTTTCTAAGGACATTCTAAAGACATTTCACCAGTTTTGAGCTTCATCCCAGCAGCTTTCCATTTTATATTGGGTACAAAATCAGGTAGATTTTTACACATGTGTCCATGCATGTGTGTGTATATGTTTAAGTCCAGCGCTACGATTTGAGCAGGATAACCACTTTAAGTGATGGTCATTTGGCTTGGAGGAGGAGTTTACCAAGAAAGTTCCTTGTCATTTTCAAGTCTGAATATCATTCAGAAGTCATCTTTTGGAAAGTCTCTTCATCAGAAGGCACTTACTGCCTAGTGAGCATTCTTCTTCAAATACAATATAGTTTATTGTACACATTTCCATCAAAAACGAATCTGAATTTGTTAGGGTTTAGATAGGTTGTTGGTGATGGAATTCTATTCCTTTCTCCCCTCACGGGTCAAAAGGGAGGCAGGATATGACCATGTTAATCTATATGGCACAGCCTATTCTTAACCTCTACACAAGACTCTGATCAGGTGTGAGAATTTGTTTCTGCAGCTATCCAGATCCAGGATGGCCATGTCTGCTGCGTTGGAAACCACGTAGTGGCCACACTTGGGCTAGAAAGGGAAGGTAGTTCTGGTATGTCGCTACACAGATCCCAGAAGTGCACAGGCAGAGCAGGGTTGGTAGGATGCTCCCTCTGAGGTTAGGGAGCTGGGTGGTGGTGTGCTCTTGGGGAAGCACTGTTGCTGTTGGAGTGAAGGAAGATGATGACTTAGGGCTGGCTTGTCACGTTGGGGCTCCATACCCAAGGATGAGGATGTGGGGAACAGCTGGGAGCTTTTTGCATCACAGTGACCTTGTCCGTTAGCACAACATATCTCAGCAAATGTCTCTATATTTGGAAAATAATACCAGACACTCCCTTTGGGGCAGCAACAAGGACTGATTAAAGGGGTCAAGGGGTTGAATAGTGCCTCATAAGAAACTGAGAAATAGGAGTTGCCACTCATTCCACAGATCAGCCCTACTGAGGTGTCCATCTTTCCTAAGCACTGCTAGAATCCCAATTTTATAACTTATGTTTTCTTAATAGCTAAATATTTGAGCTGGGTAGTGGTGGTACCCGCCTTAAATCCAAGCACTCAGGAGGCAGAGGCAGGAGGATCTCAGTGAGTTCAAGGCCAGCCTGGTCTACAGAGTGAGTTCCAGGACAGCCAAAGTTAAAACAGAGAAACCCTGTCTTGAAAACTAAAAAATAAATAAATAAATAAAGAAAATAAATAAAAAATAAAAAAAATAGATAACTGAAGAGAATGGTAATAAAACATCTATTGATAACCCACTGCATGCCAACCATATATTGACTCATTTCTCCCATCATGAAATAGGTGTGGTCTTTGCTCTCATTTTATACACGGAAAATAATAGACGTGCAATACACATAGCTAGGAAATGGTGGACTATTAAGGAAAGACTAGGCGTTGTGGCCTTGTTAAGAGGAGGTGTATCATGACATAGACTTGAGGCTTCAAAGACCCATCGCCTCTCCCGTTAGCTCCCTCCGCCTCATGGTGGTTATCTCAGCACGGAAGCTCCACGCTGCTGCTCCAGCAGCGGGTCTGTCTGCCTGCCGCCGTGCTCCCTGCCACTGTAGTCAAGGACTCTAACCCTCTGGCTAGAACTCCCAGGGAATACTTTCTGTTCTAAGTTGCCTTGGTCATGGTGTTTTGTCTCAGCAATAGAAGAGTAAGATGACATGAAAGGGAAAGAGGAGTGATAGCCCAGGCATGCTCCCCAGGCCTTTTAGAAACCAGAGTTGTTCTTTTAGACACATACACACACCCTACTGTACCCATCAAGGGAATGGGTACTGTTTAAAAAGAAATGCCCATAAATGTGACCATGGTGAAACGGGAAGATTGTTAGCCAGCATGCTGTTGGTGTTGTAACAAACAAGCAAGTTAAGGTTGAGATTCTTGCCAAGAGAATAAATGTGTGTACTGAGCATAGTAAGCACTCAAAGAGCTGAGACAGCTTCCTGAAATGCCTGAAAGAAAATGTGCTTGATCTCAGCCAGATGGCTGAGAAGCAATGCCTGAAGGAAGATGATCAGGAAAAGCAGGAAGCCAAAGAGAAAGACTCCAGGGTTCAACTGTAGTACCAGCCTGTTCCACACAGAAGCACTCTGGGAGAAGCTGTGTGAAGGATCCTGTTGTGGAAGTTTATTTTTTAGTTGTGTTTAAAATAATAGTTTTTGTGCATTGTTAGAAAAAAGGATGCACAGGCGTTGGTGTTTTGTACTGTCTGCAGGTGTTGGATTTCTGTGGGGATGTTTGATTGCTTATGGTCTGCACCTGAGGAGTTCTGGATCAATAAAAACACCTGAGCTCAGATGCTCAGGGTTCCACTGTGATGGTGCTGGCCATGATGGTGGTTCTCTCTGCTGAGGTCTGGCAGGGTTTGCAGTTATAAATATGCCTCCTTGTCTCTCATGGTGAGTGATTCAGCAGCTAATGACTACAAATGGTGCCTGCAGCGTGGGGCCCGACATCATGCCAGCTAATTCAACGGGGAGACAAGAGAAAGAAACTGCAGACCTCAGCGTCCGCTAAAGTACGCTCAGAGAAGCTACCAGAGGACAGTAAGGTATTAATTGAAGGCTCCTGAAGGAAGGAGAGTGAGGAAGGAAATCAGCCTCTACAAAGGGAAAAGGCTGTGAAATAAATAAATGAGGAAAAAAGCTCGAAGGTGAGAGCCACAGAATGGAGGCCCTTAGACATAATTCATCTGGGAGCAGGAAAGAAGCAAGATTTTGACAGCTTTTCCTGATCATGGAGATGACTCTCCCTCCTGCCACTGGTGGTAGCCAGGGCATGGAAAAGTGGTAACCAGAGTATACTACTAGTCTATAAACTGAATTTGTTGGTGGCTTTTGTGTGTGTGAAGCTCAAGCAGGTCTTCTGTTTGAGGTCTATGAAAAAAAAAGGGTGTATGTTTCCCCTTAACGGTGTTGAAAAAAATCACCAAACCTTCAGAATGTTTCAACTGGAGATTTTTCCCACTGGCCCAGGACGCTCTGTTGTTGTGGAAGCCTAGGCTTAGAACCAAAAAGCAGCTTAGTTAAACTGAGCAGTTTTTTTTTTCTCCTGCAAACCTGACTACAAGCATTCCAGGCACTGGTGATGGTGATGAGAACTCCACCCACGAGGGAACTCTTATTGCAGACAAAGTGACCAGTTATTTTTTCAGCAAACCAGACTCTATCTTAAAACCTGGAGAGTGTTTCCTAAGGGTCAGCACACAGAAACTGTTTTCAGGAACTGGCCAAGGTGGTAGCTCACGCTGTTACCTGTACTTGGTACTGTAAGAGTCACCCAGCTGGTGCTGGTTTGGAAGGCATGAAGAGGTCTTTGGAGAGCAGGTGAGGCTTGGCACTGTAAGAGGCCAGGAGAGGCCATTAGTGAAGGTGCAGCCATAGTAGCAATTGAAGGGGTCATGCAGACAGGCTGAGGCTTGGCACTATGAAGAGAACCCAGGAGAGGCTATTGGTGAAAGTGCAGCCCAGTTGCAGCAAGGGACTCCAGCATTTTGAGATGCCTGTAACATGGGGTGACCACCAAGAATAGCAGCAGCAGTGGAGACAGCCAGAGCCTTGAGGACAAGCTGTGTGTGCTGCAGAGGGCAGAGCCAGAGAATGACCCAAGCCCTTTGGAGGAGCCCAGAAAATCGTGAGTAAATTCTAGATAATTGGACATTGATAATGTTTTTCTGCTGTCCAAAGACATTGAGAAAGCTTGATAGATGTTTGGCTTCCCTTGGTCCTGTGCATTAACAACCTCATGATTGTTTCTCTTGTAATAATTTTTGCTAGTGTAGTGTTAAATTGTGTTGTAAAGGTAAAGCAATTTTTTTTAATACAGAAAAGGGGACATGTTGTGGAAGTTTGTTTTTAGTTGTGTTTAAAACAATTGTTTTTGAGCATTGTTAGAAAAAGGGATGCCTAGGCCTTGGCATTTTGTCTTGTCTGGAGGTGCTGGATTTGTGTGGGGGATGTTTGATTGCTTATGATCTGCACCTGATCAGTTCTGAATCAGTAACAACCCATGAGCTCAGAGCTCCAAGTTCCACAGAGTTAGCGTGGACGAGAATGCCTCCCTGTCCTTCTTTGCTGAGCCGCCCCAGTAGCAGCACATTACTACAGGATCCTGTAACTTGTCCCTTATGAAATCATACCGCAAGAAATGTAAAAAACCCAACAACTGACAGCAATCTTGATTCCCACAAACGACCCATCCCCAAACATAGGATGTAGTGTTGCAAGCTCTGGTCCATAAAGTGAAGTTAGTAAACATTACTGAGCCTCAGTTTCCTACTCCGTAAAATGGACTAAAACTGACACCATAGGGTTACTAGCTGCACTGCTTTGCGTTAGTGCTTAGAACAAGGCCACGGACTGGCTGTGATTGCTGTCTCCTCCGTTTAGAATCCAAGCTCGTGCCTGGATTTAATAGAGAAGGGAGTTTTGTAAGCGATGTGCTTGAAATATGGCAAGAAACAGCCCACGAGGAGACTATTTTTTTCTATCCCATTTTAAATTAGGATGTCCAAATGTGTCTGAGATGTGAGGATTATACCTTCCGGCATGCCGAGACAATTTTTGGCCATATCTTTTTGTGAAGACAAGTTTTGGGCAGAGTGGGGTTGTGCTCACGATGGAAGAGGCAGACAAGCAGATGGAAGGTGGCAGAGGGAGCGTCGCGATGAGCTCGTGGAGGAGGCGTTAATATTTCAACATCTTTCTGGATATTTGCAGATAATTTTTATGAGAGATTTTAGAGATGCTCAGTTTCCTTTTCTTCGATGCACAACGACACAAAACAGTCACAAGTCAATCTATTAAGCTAAAGAACTTAGCAATCCTCTGTGGGGGTATTGACTGAGACCCAATTTTGTAACATATATGAGGCTCAGCTTCCTAGATTCGGACTTTTCTTTCCTGGGATAATTTATTATCTTGTAAAATTTACTGAAAAGCCTGGATTCAGCAGGCTTTTGGCTTTGGTCTCATGTGAGAAATAGACCAGCTAATAGTTTGGTATTAATATTGTGTTCCTGTTCTATCCTGAGCAATGAGGAGACAGAAGTGACAGGAATGGCATCGATTCTTAAGACCAGGAACAAGGTTTAAGGCTGACCTTCAAATGAATCACCAGCACGTGGTGTTGTAACTGCTCTAGTCAAGGTACATGGAGCACTCAAGGGGAAGGCCTCTGGAGGCGGATAGACCTGGCTTTAAAAGTTGCCCCTGAAAACCTCAACAGAACAAAAACGACTTGTCATTTGTCTCTGTATTACTAATCAGCTACTGACCTCTCCAAATTCCCAGATTAACATCTGTAAAACATGAGCAGCAAAACGACTATTTCTCCTGTAGGGAGGTTTAAATGATCATCCACTCATAGTACTAAGTGCGTAGTGAATGCTCAGTAAACATTAGTCATTGTTGTAGGAATAAAACGCCATGGGGTGAGATCTCTGTAGCGTGATCTTGCTAAGTTATTCATATAGCCTGATGCTTATGTATTACATTGCATGGTGTGTTTAATGAGTGCATACTTTATTCCTTATCTTAAATCTTTCATCAAAGTTCATTTACCAGATTTACATTCTGTATCACAGGGACATAAATTAAGATCAGTTTGGTCTCTTTATATTCAGAAATTTGACATTTTGGATATAGTTTTGCATATAATTTTTTTAAAAAGCCATCTCTCTGTAATTTCAGGTGCTAACAGCTGCTGAAAAAGTGACTGTCTCAGGCTGTAAGGAAAAATCTTAAGCCAACTCCAAGTAATGTAGAGGCTCTGTTTTAAGAGAATAAGAAGCCCTGGCCTATAATACCTGGCAAGAGGCTGAATTGCAAGGATGGCTGGCAGTGAGACCCTCCCCTCCCCAACAAAAAACAACTATAACAAAATAAAAGGGAGCAGCTAGCCATAATGGCTGACAGCACAGCCCTAGGTGGGGGTGGGGGATGACACCTACCACCGCAGGTCTGCGCATTGCTTCTTGATGACATTGGGCAACCAGCTTCTGGGAGATGCTTCCTGCCAAAGACCGAGACAGCATGGAAACCTTAGAGTGAGCACTGAGTAGATGCCATTATTACTCAAATGGTATTAAGAGTGACAGAATTTTCCAGAAACCTGGAAACAGGCTCAGGGATATATCTGGAGCTCAGGGAGTTTAGGGTACTTTGTTATATGGCATGCGGAGGCAGAAGGACTTTTGTTTCTCACCCAGGTTCTATTATGGGTAGCTGTGCCATTTCTCCAACTAGCTTAATCTTTTTATATTCCAGATTGCATATCTACAAAAGTCTAAAACTCACAACTCTTTTATGGGCGGAGCGCCTTTCCATCCAGGTGTAACAAAAGTTTGAACATGAGGTACAGCTTGATGAGTTTAGACATAAGGCGCCAGGAGCCAGGCCAAGGTCATGTGCTGTGTCCGCCCAATGAGCACGAAGGGGCAGTGCCTCTCGCTGCTCCTGTGGCGGGCTGAAGGCAGGAATGCTAGGAAGTGTTTGTGGTTGGTTCTTTGGAAACCACTTTAGTCGTGCCGTGGAAAGGAGTGTTCTGGACGCGGAGGGGTGATTTGGTCCACGTCTGTTGCCCTTGCTTGTCTCAGACCCAGGTCCTCACAGGCCCTGCCTGTGGTCTCAGGTATGTGCGCTGCGGGCATCAAGAGGGCCTTGGCGCATGCGCCTCGGTCTTCACTGCGTGGCATCCGCAGGCATCTTCAGTTTTCAGCCGGGAGCCACCAGGGCCCCTTGGACATGTGGGACCCCCTCAACCCTCCTTATTTCCTTCCTCCTCTTCCTGTTCCTCTTCCTTCCCGCCCCGCTCCCCCCACCCCCGCCATATACTTTTTGTCTAATAGTAAGTTAACATCCATTGCTTAGAGATTTCTAGAACGTATCCACCAAAATAGCGACTGTTAGTAAGTGTTGAGGGAACGTTGGCCTTGTGGCCATTACAGAGCACATAAACTAGTCATCTCAGCTGTGTGTCCTCGAGCAAGCGAGCAATTTAGCCATTTCTTAGCTCTAAAATATGGATCATACTTGTGCCCACCTCATGGCATGGAATGGAGATTAAATTAATCAAAACTTGTAAAATGCTGCAAGCCGAGACATACAGAGTAGGGCGGTCAAACACATGTAAATATTTTTAGTTTTTTTAATAAGGCAATCTGAAACGTGAAAACTGGTAGGATTTTGGTGTTGTCTATGGGTTTCAGACGCTTTCAGGATGAAGTAAACAGTGTTCCATTGGTCATAGAAATGGGCATCCATGGTCTGTGGTGCTCTGAAGATACTCTGTGTTATGACTACTACCGACAATGCAAGGTCTCTTGTGGATTTTCTGTGGGGAATATTGGTTAGGAAGGCTTCCCTGCAGATGTAGGACATGAGCTGCCGTGTGATAGCAGAGAGAAGGGCTTTAAGGGGGGTCTGTAAGATGGGGGTGTTTGGTAGTGGAGGAGCATGTGTTTGTGGGTAAGTAAAGGGCAGCAAGATGGGAGCACAGAGAAACTGGAGCTCAGAATATGTATACCCATAGTCACGTTCCAGGGTGATGCCTGGACCCCATTACTAGGGCTTCTGATAAGATTGTTGAGATATGGCCTGTGTATGTGGCTTTTTTTTTTTAAAGGCTTCCCACATGACACTAATTATAGCTAGTAACTAATGCTCTTGGATCATTAGAAATGTAAACTTTCATGTCTCAGGGCCCAGACTCGGTGAATCAGAATATGTATTTTAACAAGATCCGCAGGTGGTATGTATGGACAGGCGTGTGACGCTTTAGTTTGTGCATAGACTCATCGGAGTGGATTCAAAGAATCTATCTGAGTTCTGTCCCCAGAAATACTGATTTAGAAGGTCCAACGTGGCACCATTTTTCATGAAAAAGACCTGTCTGGTTCTTACAAAGTTGGCTTGAGAGGGGCTTTTAAAAGAGAGGCTTGTGAGAATGTCGAGATAGGAATTCAGAAGGGAGGAGAAGGTGGATATGGACTTTATCCCGACGTGTCTTGGGGCTGACTTCCTGTGAATCCGTTTGTGGGATGCTGATACATTTTGATTTCTTAAGCTTTAAGTAAAACCTGGAGAAAAGCAGTCTATTGCATTTCGAGTTGGGTAAAGGACGTTAGGAGAAGGAAGATTACCAGCATGAGTTCCTCTGGACTCGTCTTTACTGGCTCCTGAGACCAATTGTCTTATGTGGCTCAGAATAATAAAAGGACACTTATCCTGTCAGTTTTAATTTTCCAGATGTCCTCCAGGAAGATTTCCAAGTAGAAATCAAATTTATTCAGTTCAAGAACCCACTGGGAAGATGATACAGTCACAGAAATAGCCAAATTCTCGTCGGCTTTGAGCTCACTGTCTCTCTGAGTCATTGTCTCTCTAGGGTTAAAAAACTTTGTTTGCTTTTGTCTTTTCATGACTCTTCTGTGTCTTTCTGACTTCCATGTGATTTAATTGTCCTCTTGATATGTGTGTAATGAAGTTAAGAGGCAATTTGATAATGACTTTTTGAAAAATGCATACTTTTTCTTTTTTTTGAGACAGGGTTTCTGTGTTTTAACCCCGACTATTCTGGAACTCGCTCTGTAGACCAGGCTGGCCTCGAACTCACAGAGCTCCGCCTGCCTCTGCCTCCCGCGTGCTGGGATTAAAGGCATGTGCCACCATGGCCCTGCCAAAAAAAAATGCATACTTTTAAAGCAAACACTGTTTACTTAGTTTGAGTCTCCTCCTCCTTTCCTACTGTAAATGAGATCTAGTCATTGGAAGTTTTGACAATGTCTAATGT
This sequence comes from Cricetomys ansorgei, assembly GCA_026225945.1. Lineage (NCBI taxonomy): Eukaryota > Metazoa > Chordata > Mammalia > Rodentia > Nesomyidae > Cricetomys > Cricetomys ansorgei. The sequence continues at coordinate 16,304,433 of JAMJFZ010001133.1, forward strand.
GTGTATCTCTTTAGGCACTTTGTGGTGTGAACAGAATTGGCTTGTATAAAACTTATTATGAACTTTAAGATGGTCCAGCAGAGAATTAAATCAAGCATAAGGTTCTTGTAAGCTCCCTCCCCACTTTGGGCTCCTTAGGTCCTACTCATGAAGCCAGTCTGTGTGGGAAGTCTTCAGAGTTAAAGCAAGAGGACAGAATTTACTGTACATTTTTTTCATGTTCCTGGGGCAGTAACTCCTCTCCTTTTTGGTCTGGCTTCTTGCCTATCGTGGTAGAGGAAAGAGTGTCTAGAAGTTCATGTTCTTTTGACTGAGAAGGAGATAGCCACACAGGTGAACATATAATTTTTGGAGGTATAAATAGGTGCCTTATTCTTGGAATGAAATTGGAAAATTGCTGTTAAGAGGTTTAAAATATTCATGATACATCCAGTGATTTTCCTTCTAGGAATTATATGTACACAAAGTAAAATGATACCCATCAAAACTGTTCTAAATTAGAAATTGGCAAAATCCATGCCTGGTAGTGTATGCCTTTAATCCTAGCACTTGAGAGGCAACGGCAGGTGGATATCGGTGAGTTCAAGACTAACCTGGCCTACATTGTGAGTTCCAGGTCAGTCAATTACATAGCGAGACCATGTCTCAAATAAACAAACACACACGAAACAAGTTGACAAAACAGAAACTAGCGTAAATATCTACTAGTGGAGGACTATGATATAATGAAATGCCACCCAGACATTTAGATTTAAAGAAAAATTATGACATGAGATTGTCTGTCTGTCTATCTATCTATCTATCATCTATCTCCCTATCTCCCTGCCTATTTCTATGCATTATTGATTTTCATTGATGCTTTCCTTTTAGTCAACAGTCAGCCTTAGATGTTTGGAGACTGACTTTGCTCAGGGTCACTGTCCATGCTGAGTGCTGCCATCCTTTAATCATCTGCATCAACCTCTCACTTTCTAGACCTTCTTGCTTATTCTCCTGTGCATCCATTTTTTATGTGGGATGTTGGTGTGGTGGTGTTGATTTAGATGAGTGTTTTCCTGCAAGCATGGTTATACACCATGTGCATGCCCAGTGCCTTCAGAGGCCGTAAGAGGGCATTAGGTTCCCTGGAACAGGAGTTACAGATGACTGTGAGCTGCTACGTGGATGCTGGGAACTGAACCCCCCGGATTGTCTGGAAGAGTAGCCAGTGCACTGAACGGCTAAGCCGACTCTTCAGCGCTCAAGCCCCATTCTTTGCTTTGACTCCTTTGCATGTGCAGCTTACTTGCTTTAAACCTTTCTGTTATCTGTCAGGGACTATTCAGATCTCTCAACCACATGTTGAAATCTATCCATCTCTTAAGCCAGTATAAATGCTACTTCCTTTGATAATCCTTTTCCATTCTAATTATTCCAGCTAGAAATGACTTCCTCCTCTGAATTTTTATAGCGCATTTTTGGCATTAGTTATGTAGTGTGCTTTGTGCATCACATTCTGGCATAATTATTTGTATGCAAGTCTTCTCTTTCTCTTTTCCATTGGATTATTACGGAGACAATCCAGGAGACAATCTGGCTTATCTTTAAATCACTTGTGTTGCCTTAATAGTCATTTGATACGTATTTTCATGGTGGAGTAGTAAAACTAAGAAAGACATTAGTGATTTTTCTTTTTGAGACAGTGTCTCACCCCGCCGCCCAGATTGGCCTACAAACTCATAGAAGTTTGTTACCTCCCAAGTGCTGAGATCGTAGACATGAGCTCTTAACACCTAGATGAGTGAATCTTAAAAGTAGTAGATTTATAGAACTAATTTAGTGAAATAAAAATGAACTAATTACAAAATATTTGGCTAGCACATATGTGTTGTCTAGCGGTCTTCTTCACTAGGCAAATCACTCATGTGGAATGTATCTGAACGGGAGGAAGATATGCTGAGACACCAAGCCTTTGGACTGAGTGCTGAGCATTAATGAGAGGGTCTGCTTCTGTTCACGGGAGAATTGATTTCATAGAAGCAAGTACCAATTTTTTGTTTGTTTGCTTCAGTGTAGGTAAAAATAAGCATCTTAATGTAAAAGCAGTCACTTTTGAGCTAATTAAGAGGCTCAACATAAATGAGAGCATATTTTGTTCTTGTCATTAAGTATTAGTATAGAGGGAAGATGTAGGAAAAACTGTTTTTTAATCTTTGGGGCAATGTACAGGTCATCTCCCAGCTTTCACTGGGCAGTGTCTGTTGGCTGCAGCATTGCGTTTGGAATTAGGGGTAATTTGTACACATCAGTGCCATTAGGTGGATTAATAGCCAAACTAAAAATGATATACAAGTCGGTTCATGTCAGATGTGAGGAAGTAGACTCTGGGTCTTCCGTATGTTTACTATTTTCCGTTGTTCGGAGGAAGAGGAGCTTGTTCATGAAGCTGTCAAAGTTGGATGAAAGAATTATGATTCACTGAGAACTAGGTCAGACCTGAAGACAAATGCCATCAAGATTAAGTTTAACACAGAGATTGAATATCTCTTATCCAAAATGCTTGGGACCAGAAGTATTTTAAATTTCAGTTTGTTTTAGGAGTTTGGAATATTTGCATAGAATTTACCAAGTTGATCATCTCCAGTCTGAAAATTTGAAATACAAAAGCCTCCAAAATTTGAAAAAATTGGTGTGTCAACAAAACACGTTAGAAGTTGTAGATTGAGGATTTAGGGATGCTCAACCTCTATATTTTGGGATATAGCTTTAAATAAGCAATCCTGGTCTGTGGTATATATGAATTGACTACAGTCCAATGAAGAAAGCTTAAGGAATTGCTGACCAGGTTTATCATATGCTCCTAGTGTGATGTAGCTGGCAGGAAATTATTTAAAAAAAAAAAAACCCTATAAAACAAATGCATGCTCAAGCTACATTTTAAGAGCGTGCTTTCAGTCCAAAGAACGAGATGGCCTCATTTTAACCTCTCTTGAAACATCAGCCTCAAATGCATAAACTCTCCCACACGTATTTTTATCAATTCTTTGAGAACTCCATAAAGTGTATTCTGAATATATCCATTTCCTATCCCAGTTGCTCCCATTACCAGCCTCCCCACTCTCATCTCTTCCCTGTAGTAATATGCTGCTGTGGTAGCTCAGCAAAGAAGAGATGGAGGCATATTCATATGTGCAAGCCCTGCCAGACCTCAGCAGAGGAAACCACCACCATGGCTGGTGCAGTATTCGACAGTGGAACCTTGAGCATCTAAGCTCAGGTGTTTTTATTGATTTAGAACTCCTCAGGTTTTCTATAGATAACATGTGCAGATCATTAGCAATCAGACATCCCCCCCCCAACCTAACACCTGCAAACAGTAAAAAATGCCAATAATTAGCTCTTTCCCTAACAGTGAACAAAACAATATTTTAAACACAACTAAAAATAAACTTCTACAACACTTCCCACTCAATGTTGACATTACTTTTGTTTCTGCCTTCTGCATTTAGTTCAGTCCGTGTTGCCCAGATAGTCTTGGGCTCCTGGTGTGTGGTCAGCCCAGGTGCCATATCTATTGATTCAAAGAACAATTCTCCCCTAAAAGGGAATAAGAGTTTACTCTGGAGCCATTGTGAGTTCCCATGGCCTGGGAACACAGATTTCAGTTACCTCCAATTCCACCCAACATGGAAACAGTGCCATGAAGTTTTATAGTTTTATAGAACAAAGAGGCCATAAGTCAAGTTTAAAATAAATTGGTGGGTACATCAGATAGGCGGTTACAGCAAGCTGGGGGGAACTTTTCTATAGGTCTCAGATGCTGTCTGATGACATTGTTAGCTTTTGGATTGATGGAAGCTTGTGGTCTGCTAATTTAATAGAATTCTAAAAGGATTTTATCTGTTGGTCACTGGGATGTTAGTTCTGACTCAGGAGGGGTCAAGGAATGGCTATTCAGGGACATAAAGTACTTGGCCTCTTGACTGGCAACTTTCCCACCTTTCTGCATCATTGTAGTTTTAATGAGTATACCGGTCTTTACAGACAAAGCTTCTTTCACTTCTCCTTCACACACCATTAGAGAAAACTGTCTCTCTCCTAGAAGCCATAAAATGTCCATAGCTCCTCAGGTAGTGATTGGATTTCATGTCTACCTTACCCCCTCTGTGCTTGTGGTCTTGCCACAATCACTATGAGTTTGCATGTGCATCTACTCTCTTGTGCCTGGAAACACTGTTTTCCTTGATGTTGTAGACCACGTATGGCTCACAATCTTTCTGCATTCTCTTCCACAAATATCATGAACTCTGTGGGGAGGGTTATAATATGCATGTTCCATTTAGGGCTGAGCGTGCCATAGTCCTTTATTTTCTGCACATTGACATGTGGCAGTGCAGGGCGGGTCGTGGTGGTGGTGGTGGTGGTGGTGGTCTCTGTGTTAACTGCCATCAATGGCAAGGAGAGGCATCTCTGATGAGGGTTGAGAAATGCTCTGATCTAAGGGTATAGTAGGAGTCATTTAACTTTGCATCTTCAGAAGGATGTGTTCCACTTGGAGTACTCGTTTGTTCTGTATATACGTGAGACATGAAGGCATTGAATTGAATCATTGGAAATTTGGAAACTCAATCAAGGATGAGTATGCAGTCACAGAACTATGGACTTGTGGAATGACTAACCTGAGCTCCTTGAGTTTTTCAGAACAGTACTTCACAAACTCTGCAGTACTACATGAGTAATCTGTGGTCTCTGAAAATGAAGAAAGTGGTTTGGTGGGGTTGGGATGGACCTATGATTCTGTATGTCTAACAAGCTTTTGGGTGGGGCCAACCCTGCTTGTCTATGGACAACACTTTGGTTGCCAAGGCAGCTATGTTCATTGGAACACTGTAATGATGGGTTTAGTCTACACGGAAGGATGTTGAAATAGAGATAAGTATTGATCAGGTTACAGAATAGTAATAGTAATACAGAATAGTTACAGAATAGTAATAGTAATTTGAAAACGATTTGTACATGACCATGTATGCATGTTAGGAGGGGGCAAATATTTGGACTAGTAGAGAGGAGATTTGGATATAGGTCACCTGCATTTTGACCCACTGTCATGGTTTGCAAATCTGTTGCTTCAGTATCAGCTTCTTCATTTGGATTCTTCAAAATCCAAAAGATTCAAGAAAGGAACACACTCACTCTCTTTCTCTCTCTGTGTGTAGAGATAGTTAAGGTTAATAAACACGTTTTTACTAATGGCTGTTGAGGTTTCTTTTTAGAAGGCATTAAAGAAAAAGACTTCAGAGCATAGGGTTTTTTTTTTTTTTTAATATAGCTTAAATTAAACTAAAACTAAATTATCCTTTTCTTTTGATAGCTGATTTTGTGAAGCGAGGGTGACTTCTGCCAGTCACTTACTTCACAGACTGGTTAGACCAAACAATGTTTTGTTGGCAAAGGTACTGTGCTCTTGTATCTCTGGGTCGGCAGTGGTGTAATTTAAAATTAGTTGAGCTGCAGGGATGTATAGGTTCAAGCATGGCTGGAAAAGTTCTGGCTGTTTCTCAGGTACTGTTTTATCTCTACAGCCTTCGAACTTGTTTGCTTTTCCCTGTTTATGTGGTTGCCAGAGGGAGAAAATCCAAAAGATACAAGAAAGGAACTCTCTCTCTCTGTGTAGAGATAGTTAAGGTTAATAAACATGTTTTACTAATGGCTGTTGAGGTTTCTTCTTAGAAGGCATTAAAGAAAAAGACTTCAGAGCATTGGGTTCATTTTTTTTTAAAAATATAGTTTAAATTAAACTAAAACTAAATTATCCTTTTCTTTTGATAGCTGATTGAGCTTCCAATTATACAGCAGACTAAAAATTGGACCACAGAGCAATGATCATTGTAAAAACATGGTTGAAAAAAAAAGCAAGGTTATTCATTAGAGTTTTATTTACAGTTTGTAGGCAGACAGTAATAGTTGGTTTTTGTGATAGAAGTTTTGGTATTACTGTAGAAAACCAAATGTGTTTGAAATCACCTTAGCCTATAGCATTTCTCTGCATTTCAATTTATGACAGACAAGTCTGACTCTTCCTTTTAAAAAATATCCCAAGATGGAGGGTTTTATATGGATTAGTGTATTGTTCATAGTTGGATTTGAAATGCAGAAATTGCTTAAGATGTTTGTTATTATGGAGTATTATTATCTTTCAGGTTTAACGACATTGCTCAGATTTAGTTCCTTTTTTTTTTTTTTGGTTACGTGCTAACATTTTTTTTTTTTATGGAGGATTTTGAACACACAGAAGTATAAACAGAGGAGTGTGATGACATCCCTTCTCCTGTGTGTGCTCATCACCGTCCCCTAGTTCATCAGTCCCATCGACCTCTGCGTCCCATCCACTCCCTGTGGATGAAGCAAATCCTAGGTACCCTACTAATCAGTTTGTCCACAAATATTTTAGTCTCAATATCTGAAAGAAATAGACCTTCCAGAAAATTCTAACTATAATACTGTTATCACATAAATGAAAAATAAAGACATTAAAAAAAACATTTTAATTCACCAGTGCTCAGCTTAACGTTCCCATTGTCTCCTAAGTGGTGTCATAGGGGTTTTGTTGTTTTTTTAAAACAGTGTAATCCGGGATTCAGATAAGGACCACATGTTATGATTGGTTGATTTCTTACATTTTCTCCTCCGGCAGTATTTGTTACTCAGTTTCTGAAGAGCTGGGCTGTTTGTCCTGCGGTGTTTTCCAGCAGCCTGGACTTTGTTGATTGTGTCCCTGCAGAGAGCTGGAAATCTTTCTCTGCTCTGTGTGTTTCTGGAAATTGGTAGCTGAAATTAGAAGCTCCTTAAGAATTGGGTTCATTTGAGGGGAGTGAGGATGTAGCTCGTGTTTTAAGTTTTGGAAAGTTAATTGTGTGATAGTTCTCTTTCAGGTGAATAATGTACATACTTGAATGAAAAAAATGTGCTTGGAGCTGAGGTTCTTGATTTCCTTATAAAATGTGTGTGGAGTGAAAAATTGTTTTAAAAGAAAAATTCTGCAGTGTTTCCATAGCATATGGGGGAAACGTATTATTCATAATCAGAAAAACATATTCATAATCAGGAAGAGTTTATGAGGATGTTCTTACTTCTGAGTTAAATTTTAACATTTTAAAGCCACAGATAGAGCATGTGGCAAAATAATTTGCTGGTGTGATTGAAATTTTTCAATTTGGTTCTCCAGCCTAGTCCTTGTTGTTCCTGTGAAGTGTCTCTGAACTTTAAAGGTGTTCTCACAACTTTAACCTATCGTTTATATTCCATGCTTGTGCTTTTCTGTAGGTGTGCAACAAACCAGAACTTCTGCAGGATTTGCATATTTTCAACCTATTTGAATCTGCATTGATATGAGTCACATCAGTTTAGCTAGGAGGATACAGGCTCTGAAGAATTTCAAATTGAAGCATTTACTGTAACCTGTGTGGAGATGTTGGTCTGCCACCTATATATCTATGACACTGAAAAATTCAATTCATAGTGTGGTGTTTAGGTCCTTGTAAAGGCCCTGCTGACAAGGCATTCTGTGTCCCAGTTGACGATTGGTAAGCATCATTGGTGTTACCTTATTTGTTGACTGAGTAGCCAGTTGACAAGGCTGTGATGGAGTTCATGAAAAATCTGATTGAAAATTAGATTTAAATTCCAAATCTGCTGTAGAAATGGCAGCTTTTTAACGAATACAAATACTGGATATTTGAATTTCTGATAAGTAAGGGATATTTTTTCAGTGTAAATTCATCGGTTCTCCTTTATCTATGTTCTTTTTCTCCCCAAGAATTGTTATCTTCAACCAACCATGGGCAAGACATATTAGATAGGAATTTCCATAGATAAATAGTACAAGTTTAAAATTGCATACTATTCTGAGAAATGAGATGAAATCACTCTTTGGCATGGAAGGAATTTGCATCCTGTGGTTTGTTCAGCGTTTCCATGCTGTGTGTACTACCTGCCTGTCAGTCACTTAGTGGGGCTCTTGGTATTTGGTCTAACACACAGGGTTCAGTACCATCTCTAGTTTCCCCCATCTGCTGGGGTCAACGTAAGAATGACCATATGTCTCTAATATTATATGTGACACAGAACAAAATCTGCCTTTGTGATCCTGAAATTCACAATTTGTTGTTTTTCTTTATTTTGTTTGACATTTCTCCTCTGCTGCAAGCTATTTTTTTGACTTTTGGAAAGAAATTCATTTCACTATGGCCTTAATCCTCACCAGTAAAGTGTGAGAACTGCAGTAGGATTTGTCGGCTTATGTTCCTCTTACAGTAACTCGACAAGGATTTCCCCAAACAAGTGCGGAAAGGCAGTGGCAGAAGGATGCTCCTTTCTACTTTGCCTTACAAAAGGCTGGAGGCAGCCACTGGTGGAGACTGTATTCTTCCCAACTCTGTTTCCCCCATATGCTGTGGTAGCACAAACATACTCCTAATTTATGATGGGTACCTAGCTACATAGGATAAAAATTAAAATTCCCAATCTTTGTGTAAAAGTATGATCATGTTACTAAGATATAACTGATGGGACATCAGTGCAAATCATAAATACAGCTCTGGAAAGTGAACAAAAGCAGGGCATGTCTTTCTTCCTTTATCCGGCCCCCTTCTGCTGGAGTTGGAGCACCGTCCTTGCACCGTGGGTCAGTTTGGGAACGAGACGATATGTTGTGGAGTAGCAAGAAGGCAGGACACAGGCGTCGGCTGTAGAATATCTGAGCAGCCCTGGATTATATTCTTTCATATTTTCTATTTGTGTGTGGTAGAGTAAGAAAAATTTATCTTGTTTATTCTCCTGTTATCTGAAGCACAGCTGGATTTTATCCTAAATAATATAAAAATTAGATATCTGTGTGGACTGCTGGTCAAAAAAATTTTTTTAAAAAGTTAAAAGTGAAAAAGCTAAAAAAACCCAAAAAAACCAAAAAAAAAAAAACAAAAAAACAAAACAAAAAACCAAACGCATAAAATGCAACAGTGATGAGACACTGTTAATTGTCTGCATGTAAACAGTAAGCAGTGATGGCCACATATGAGAGACAGAAGCTGTGAGACAGGATGTAGGCTATCACTTGTGCGGTCAGATGCATGTGTGTGTATGGACTTACCTTTGAAAGAGCAGCTAAGACAATAGAAAGTTATCGATGGTCACCAGGGACTGTTGAATTTTATTTAAAATTTTCCTGTTTTGGAGGAGGAATCCGAGTTTCACCATGTTGACTAGGCTGACCTTGAACCTTTCGGCTTAGATGATCCTCCTCCTTCAGTTTCCTGCATGGCTGGGTCTATAGGTTCACATCATCGTGCCCAGCACACATCCAAACGTTTTATCTGTATGTATGCATGTGTGTGTGTGTGTGTGTGTGTGTGTGTGTGTGATATAGGGGAGGATGTGTGCCATGGCTCATGTACGGAGGTCAGAAAATAACCGGGGGAGTTGTTTCTCTCCTGCCATGTGGGTCCCCAGGATCAAACTCAGGTGGGCAGGCTTGGTAAATACATTTCCCACCAAACCATCTCATTGCCTCCAGCACACATTTAAAAACTATTGTGTGTGTGAGTGTGAGTGTGTGAGATATACATGTGTGTAGACAAGTGTGCGTAGGTGCTCCCACCTGTGCATGTGCATTTGTGGAGGGCAGAGGTTAATACTGATGTCAAGTGTCTCCCTCTATTGCTCCCCACCTATTTTTTTTTTTTTTTAAGACAAGGTCTCTCACTGAACCGTAGATCGCTGTTTGAGCTGGACTGGCTGGCCAACAAGACCCTGATTCCCACACCAAACGTAGGCTGACACACCTAGTTAATACCTGGGTGCTGGAGACCAGAGCTCGGGCGTTCATACTTGCACAGCTGTTTCTCCGGCCGTAAACTGTGCTTTTTCTACTGGTCAAGACTTTAAACTCAAACTATTAACTTAAAAATATTTTTAAAAAAAAGAGTTTTAAAAACTACTGATGTGTTGTTGAAGCTGCCTAGAACTTAGCTTTCTGAACTAGTCTCAGCTTCATGTGGCCATTGGGTGATTGAATGTGGAGTTGTGAAAAATTTGGTGAGTAAAATGTTCAATGACCACAGATGAATTTGAAATCAAACACATACTGAATCCAGGGTGTTTTGGGGCAGCCTTTCCTGTGGTGCATTGCATGAACTCGCTGCCTCCTTGGCTCTGAAGACACACCACATGCACTTTGCGTTCTACATGTGTCACGCCAGGCGGTGTCTTCCTGAAACGCCTCAGGCCAGTTTGAGACAACTGCATGTTCCGAATTGCGGTGCATGCCCTGCACTTCCGAAGTTTTCAGCTCTCACGTAAACCTAATGGTACAATTACAGAAAACAAAGACCTATAACATTTTCCCATCGTCCTTCCTCCGCATGTAAGTATCAAATTAGTGGATAATTTTTGATTTAAAAAAGTTTTGTTTAGCGTTTTAATAAAAAGGTCATTAAATGGATTTTGGCATGGAACTAGGACAGAATTTCCAACAATTTCTAAAATGGCCCCCAACGCATTTCTGCTGTTGCTGTGCCATGGATTTATGCAAAGCAGTTCATGATAGTTAAATAAAAATCAATCAACTGTGGAAAAATACTAAAGATTATCTTTATCATGCAGTATCAAATATTGTAGGAGTCCCTTATTTGTATGCAAATTTTACTTCTTTCTATAGTAAATAGTAAAGTTACATGTATACCAACAAGTTATTCTAAGATAAATTTCTTTTTGATTTATTAAGTGTTTGGTTAGTATACCTGTTTTTTATACCTGGTTAAAATTTCTTGGGCAAAAAGTCCATGAGTAAAATGTTTTAAAGGGGCCAGAGAGATGCTTAGTGGTTAAGAGTGCTTGCTGCTCTTACAGAGGATTCAGATTCAGTTCTTAGCACCCATATGGTAGTAACTTATAACCATCTGTAACTCCAGTTTGAGGAGATCTGATATCCTTTACTGACCTCTGCATGCATCAGGCATGAGTGTGGTACACATACATACATGCAGACAAGCCCCCCCAACCCCCCACCAACATGTAAGTAAATCTAAGAAATTAAACATGTTGTCTTCCTCTTATGTCCCGTCCCATTTTCCAGTGAGTCAGCAAAGGGAAGAATAATTCTTTTAAAATCTTTACCCCCTATTTTCTTGTCTATAGAAAATTTGACTTCCAGAGGAATATTTAGTATAGAGTAGTCTAGCATGATGGTTTCTACACAGATGCATAAATGAGGAATTATACATCTTATTAGTGATAGTGCAGAGGTGCTTTGGACCCAACCAGAACCTTAATGTGTAGGAATCAATGAAGGATCTTCTGAGGGGAATGACTGGTGATATAAAGGCTGACTGAGCCCACTAGGGAGGACAGAGGAAGGGAGGTGGGGAAGTTGATGAATCCCTCATGTGTTGAGGCAAAATGTTTCTGTGTCTAGGAGTCAGTGTGGGTCCCTTTCTCCTCCCGACAAAAGCATGGATATCTGAGTCAGTGTGCATAACCCTTACCACTTCCTTTCTTAAATGTCTTGTTCAAGACATCTTGTTCAAGACAGCCCCAGGAAACAGAGGCTGCATTAGTTGTGAGAAAATATATTGAAATTAACATCGCATGTAGTTGACTCCATTCATGGTGGAGAGCCAAAGACACACCAAGATGCTTTCAAAGCCAAGAGCTAGAAAACATTGAAAAGGAAAACAATCTTTCTGATATTTAATGTTCTAGGGGCTATCAGGTGCTAACATGTATACACCTTTGCCTGTAGAAGTTGACTTTCACCTTGATAATCTTGATGTTGTTATTTCTTTAGAGATCAAGGAAATAGCACATTGAGTCAAGGTACCCACTCAGCACGAGGACCTGAGTTTGAATCCCCAGCACTGGTGTAAAACCCTATGCATGGTTGTGTGTGTCTCAGGGCTTGAGGACAGAGACAGGTGAACACCAAGAACTCACTGGCCACCTTTTAGTGAGAGACCCTGTCTCAAGGCAATGAGGCTGAGAGCCTTAGAGGAAGAGGCCTGATCTCTGACCTCTGCATGTGCTCCTCATCTTCTTGAAGTGCTTCTTTATCTAGCAGAGTATAGCATCTTGCTATTATTTGGCTACAGGATTAATATGTTTACTTGAATTCACATTCCTCCTGTGTCTACCTCTTCAGCATACTCTGCCAATGTGAACCACTACCATTTACTAATATGTTTACTTGGATATATTACACAGCATGGTATCTGCTACACCATAGTCTGTGCACAGTAGGTGAAAGGTAAGTATTTGATTTGACTTAAAATTGAATAACATCCCATGAACTGGAAAATTAATCTCTCACCAGATAGGACTTGGGATATTGTGATGCCCAGGAGACAGAGAAGGTTGTTTTTTGAAACTGTTAATAAAACCTACTATATTTGAATTAACTTGACACATGAAAATTATATACTTTTAGATACATAGTTCCCCTCTGGAGAGATGCTCTTCACAATTTTGTTAGTAGCCTGTTGCTGTGCTTGGTTGCCTAATTAGCATGCGTAGCCTTCATTTCTGCCTCTGAAACAGACTCCTGTTCTGATATCCCAGGTGCTGGCAGAGGCCACCAGGCCATCATTTAGTTGTCTCAGTTTATCTGCTTCGTTGATAACGCACACTTTGAACAACAGATGTGGTACTTAGGATGGAGCTGAAGCTACTCCCCATTTCCCGTTCCCCTCACTACTTTCTTTTCACATTCCTTGCTCCCAAACTGGAAAAGGTGGCAGTACCTCATAATTAATGTGAAGGTATTTCCTAAGTGAATGGTTGATAAAGTATAAAAATTCTAGACAAAGCTAATCACTAACTTGATTTTTTTAAGTTGATGACCTTTTTATTAGGAAAGAATTAAACACTTGTATTACAATTTGCAGTGGGCATAAATTATACTTTCTTAAACAGCAGTGATGATGGTTGTTCTAAAGTCCACAGACAGCCCAGTTCATTGGCTCCAAGTGTTGGTTCAGAAGGGTTTTTTTTTTTTCCCCTCAAGATAGGGTTTCCCTGTTATAACTCTGGCTGTCCTGGAACTCACTCTGGAGACCAGGCTGGCCTTGAACTCACAGAGATCCACCTGCCTCTGCCTCCTGAGTGCTGGGATTAAACGGCGTGCGCCACCACTACCAGGCTTCAGAAGGTTTAAAAATCAGAGTCTGAAGATGCTTCCTTGGTAAAGATTTCTTATTAAAAATTGTTAGCCAGTGACAGCCTATCATCATTCAGTTGGCAGGAGGCAAACAGCACAAAGCCAACATGGCCAAGCACGCTGCCAGGTGTGTCAATGCAACCATAGGTTGGAGCCCGTGAAAGTATAAAGGAACATCCTGAAACTGAAGCTGTGTCTCGTTTAGCTTTTACCCCTTTACTGTACATCATCCTGAGGTAAATGTGTTTGTTTTCAGTAAATCAGCGATGTCACTTTATTACCAACAGATTGACCTAGAACCCATCCGGTCAAGTTTTTAAATTTGCCTTGTCAGTTTTAATACAATTGTCTGACCTTGTTTGGTTGTTAAGCTGCATGCATACAAACCACTAGTATCAATCAGTGGCAGCCAGAACTTGAGGGAGTCCACCGAGTGCTTTCCTGTCATTAAGGTAGTTAGTGTTTTATTGTAAAACTGGCATGTAGCTTGATCTATAGGAGACAGAGCCATCAATAATATATTTAGATTTTGTGTATAGATTGAAGGTTCTTTTGACATTTACTTTTTCTCTAAAAGAACAGAATGAATTAATGAACTTTTTTTTTCTTTTTTCTTTTTTTGTGTATGTGTGCAAGAGATTTGAATAACAAGTGTCTTACTGTTTTATTACTGTGAAGAGACACCATGACCCTGGGAACTTTTACAGCAGAAAACATTTAATTGGGGGCTTCCTTACGGTTCCAGACAGTTAGTTCATGATCACCATGGTGGGAATAGACAGGCATGGCACTGGAGCAGTAGCTGGGAGCTTCACAAGCTCATTTCACAGGCAGCAGACAGAAAGGTGCAGAGAGAGGGAGGGAGAGACTGGGCCTGGGTTGGGCTTTTGAAGCCTCAAAACTTACTCCGAGTGACACACCTCCTCCAACAAGGCCACAACTCCTAATCATTCACAAAGAGTTCCATTAACTGGGGACCAAGCATTCAAATAATGAGCCTGTAAGGCCCATTCTCATCCAGACTACCACAACAGGTCTTCGTTTTGTAGTCACCACATGCACCAACTCTTCATAGTTGCTGTGCCTGCCCTCATTCATCTCTCCGAGATGTGGTGTGGGCTGCTGCACTGGTATGACCACTTCTGAGTGTCCCATGGAGTCCTTCATTGTTATCTGCATCTTTGATCCTCCCCCCCCCTCCAGTCATCATTGTTATAAAATCCTGAGAAGTCAATGGTGCAGTTCCCAACAGCCTCCACCTTGTTGATCGTAACCTACAATTCAGTGTCCGTTGGGTCTTAACCCGCTGACCTCCTAACAGTTCCAAGTTCCTTTGGTATAATGTTGCCGTAACCAACTTTATCAAGCAGAGAGGAAGCTTCCTTGAATTGGGCAGCGTGTCCCTCAGTCAGCTGCCTAGCCATGGTGTGAGCAAGGTGAGGAAGAGCGGAACAGGTAAGGAATCTCCTTTGAGAGGAGTGCAGGAGCTATTACTCTCATTTAACTGATGGAGGAATGAAAGTGTGCAGGGGTCATTCTAAGTCTGAGTCACATCTGGAAACTGAAGCAGGTGTTCTACCCTCGGCAGCTTTTCTCCACAGCGCTTTGCCGACAGCTCTATTTGCTGTCAGAATGCAGCTTTAAAGATGTGAGCATCCTGCATGTAGTCTTAGTGAGATTACTATTGTTATTTCCTGTTGATTTTGAGCATGTCTCTGTCCTAAATAATCAGCTAATCCAAGTTTTTCCTCATGTTAGTAAACTCTTGGTTATGTGATTTATGAACTAGCTTATTCATTTAAACGTATTTAATTTTAATTATGTATTGTGTGTATGCCTGTGTGTAGACGTGTACATATATGTGCAGGTGCCCGTAGAGGCCAGAGGTGCCCGATCCCCTGGGGTTGCAGTTACAGGTGAGCCACCCACCATGGGTGCTTGAGTTATCTCTCCACTCCCAAGAACTAACTTACTCTTCACAAAACAGAAAGAACTTAAAAATCTCCATGCTGGTAAAAATGCATCTCAGTTCTTTCCACTTACTTCCAATTGGTATGTTGGTGTTAGATTGCCTTCAAGAAAATTAGCACACCGTCACTTCCTGTTTTGGTTCAGATGTCAGACGTCATTAATCAATCATATGACTTTCCCACTAAACCCAGATTTGTCTCTAGAATCCTTGTTAACTCAAAGAAGCAGGCAATTGCTACCATTTGCCATCCTTTATTGCCTTTTGATCTTTGAAAACCTTAGAACATTCTCCTTATTCAGTCATTTAGGTCGTGGTAGGGGAGTGACCTAGCTAGTTTAGCTTCATAGCAAGCTATGAAAAGAAGATCATGGCATTCTATTTTGTCATAAGAATCAGAACATTACTAGACATCTGGTATTGAGTTGATTGTAGTTTCTCCCCCCAAAATCAGTGGGAGAATTTCCAGGATATCAAGTGGTAGGCCTTTTGTGTAGAGAAAAATATCCTTTATAGAAGAGCTGAGGAAAAAGCTAAATAAATGTGGCTGCTCATCAGGGCACCTCGTCCTCTGGAGGGAAGTATTGCTGTTCCACGTTTGCACTTAATATGGTCGTGTATTTTCTTGGCTGTCACTGGTCTGGAATGGAAAAAGAACCTGAGATAATTTTGTACTATTAAGACACCAGCTTTATTTTTGGTTCTTTTTCACAGTCAGTTGTTTATTTAACCACCAAATTAGGCAACTTTTCTGAAATTGGGCTTATTGTTTCTAGGTGCTGTTGTTAACTTCTTGTTCCCTAAAGGGGAGGGTCTTGTCTTTCTAATGCAACAACACATTTCTGCTTGTAAAGGAAAGCTAAAGATTTTGGGAGAATGACATCTAGTTTTTGGCCATTTTTTCACAATTTTGGGAATTTCCTTCAGTTTTTAACACTCTCTCTCTCTCTCTCTCTCTCTCTCTCTCTCTGTCTGTGTGTGTGTGTGTGTGTGTGTGTGTGTGTGTGTGTGGCTACGTCTGTGTGAGTGTATGTCATGTGTGCCTGGGTGCTTGTGGAGGCCAGAAGAAGGCATTAGATCTCCTGCAGCTGGTGTCACAGGAGGTTTTGAGCTGTAGGTGCTGGGAACTGAAGTGGGGTCTTCTGGCAGAGCAGCAAGTGCTCTTGACTGCTGAGCCATTATATGTATATATATGTATACACACACACACACACACACGCACACACACGCACACACACACACATCGTCAGAGAACCAAAGGATAGGTCAGGTGAGATGGTGGGATCAGATAAGGACATCACTTTGTACCCCCACCAATGCCAGTGGAAGTTAGCTGGAGGAACAATAGTGAAGCTCCCTCAAGAACATAAGTTCGACCCTAATCTAAAGCTTAGTCTTCAAGCTGAGACGTTGTTCATTCCGTGGCCTAGCCACTGATGTGGGACTTGGAGGACCACGCGTACCTCGCCTACTGCTGCGTGTAGGAGGGTTTCATTTCATTTTTAGGTGGCTGTTCTCATTCTCATGCTATTGCCATGGACCTGTCAGTAGTATTCTGTAGCTCTGGAAATGTGGGCACTGTTCAGCTATGTTCCTTCTATGACCCTGACTCTTAGTATTTAAAAGTCTGAAGATCATTCCACAGTAAGACCTAGTTTTTGTCTGAATTTTTCTCTTTTATTGTAGTTTGTCTCTTATTGCTGGTTGATGAGAACAGTTTCTCCTACATTTGTTAGCGGAAACCAAAGTTTTTCTCCTTCAGCTAACAGATTCCTCCTGTAATAAATTCCACCTAATAGCTGCTGTTTAATTGGCTTATATTATTGGCTTATATTTTTTGCATTACCTCATCATTTTATGGTGTGGTCAGATGACAGAGTAAGCTATTCTTTGTACATCCCTACAAGAATGGGTTCTTATGAGAATAACCTTATAGTCCATGCATCATACTTCCTGTACTCTGTTTCCAAATACTCTGAATGTTCCAAATTTTTCATAAATTTCTTATCTCTGTAGAGTAGCAGTTTTCAACCTATGGGTTGTGAACCCTTTGGGGAGTCGAAAGACTCTTTAAAGGGGTTGCCTAAGACCATCTGCATATCAGATATTTATGTTAAGATTCATAATAGTAGCAAAATTGCAGTCATGAAGTATCAGCAAAAATTATTTTATAGTTGGGAGTCACCACATGAGGAACTGTATTAAAGGGTCACAGCATTAGGAAGGTTGAGAACCACTGCCTTAGAGTATAAAGGTTGATATATTCCTGCTTCATTTTGTATTTTATTCAGTTAATAATATATACAAGATATTAGGTGAGGTGTGGTTGGGGTGGTCAGGGACTAAGCTAAGTATTTCTAAGCTTTTGGCCTCTTATCCAAAAAATTGAAATAACTTTATTTAAAGCAAAGAGATAGAGCATGTCAGGTACATTGTCAAGACTGACGGTGGGCCAATTAGGTGGAAGTACTCAAAGATCCCAAGTTATCGGTGCAGGTTTCTTTATGGCATATAAAGGAAGGAGTGGTTTGATTACTAGTGGTATACTTGGGCAGGTCTACATTTTGATTGACAGGCTTGTATTATGTCAGCCTTTCTCACTGTACCTGTCCTTCCCATAATGCATTTTATTTTAATCATATGCATGCCCAATTATACATAGGTGTAAGACAGTAGATAGGGGACTTTCTCTAAGGTTCACCTAGAGGACACAGCTTGCCTTAGTGCACATGCATCTAAAACTAGTTCAGGCTGGACTGACTCTCTCTGTCTCATACTCAGACATAACTAGAATATGACTGAATAGAATCTGATTAAGTTTGGTGATCATTAAGGGGAAGATAAACTGATTCCATTGTTCAGAGAGGGGTGTGCATGCAGCCTGATATAAAAGAGGGTCCCATGTTGCTAATAGGTTGATAGGTGCATTGTTGGAGAGTGGTGTGTGCATAGCCCAAAACAAGTAGAGTCCCAAGCTGGTAAACTATTCGGTTTGCCTACCTTAAGGGTTCAGGAATAGATGAGAGGTTAATTTTCTGGATAGACAGGAGATATTAGATATACATGAGATTGAGATATAAAAGAAGACTGAACATGTAGAACAAGGAAAGCAATTTTTAGAAGGTTTCTTGGAAAAAATGGCACTTTCATTTGACTTGGGAAATCTATACTTTAGGCTTTACAAAGTCAGGGTCTGTGGATTCCCTGGGATACCTGTCTCAGTATTAAGTATAGTCATTGGTCCACGTTGGGTTAGCTAGTCAGTATGAATTATTGGTATTTGAAAAATGGTATTAGAAAGACCGTACTCACAGGGAACAGTATGATCATGGCAGGGTGATTAGTTACTTTTCTGTTGCTGGGGTAAAACACTATGGCAAGGGCATCTTAAGGAAGAAAGAGTTATTTTGGTTTCTGGTTCCAGAGTGGAATCCTTATGGAGGGGAGGGATCATGGGAGAAAGTGACAGGGCTGGTGGCAGGAGCAGGAAGCTGAGGGGTCACATCCTTAACCTCAAGCCCAAAGCAGAGAGAGCAAACTGGAAGTGGGACTTTTTGCTCTCAAAGCTCGTCCCCAGTGAGATACTCCTCCAGCAATGCTGAACCTCTTAAACCTCTCCAAACAGCACCACTAACTGGGAACCAAGAGTTCAAAAACCCAAGACTACGGGGACATTTCTCATTCATTCAAACCATCGCAGAGGGGGAACATAATGGGAGGTAACAAGAATCACCTGTGAGAATTGTGACTCTACAGTAGAACAGGAAGATACCCATTAAGTCTAGCTCTCCCCACACATCAAATTTTAGTCTCAGGAGTGGAGTCATCATTGGAAATAAGAGTTAGAGATTGTAATGTGCAACTTGGCTTGCCCTCTTATGCAGTCAGGTCTTTTGCGTTGATGGCTGGGTCATTCACTTCTTGCAAGGATTTTTCTTGGAAAAGAGAGTGGTGACAGAGGGCGACTATATTCTTCATCAAAATGGAATTTAGTTGCCCTTACTCCCGCGAAGGTGGTGAGCAGAGCTCAGCTAGAACGGTTATAGAATCTCCTCTTCATGTCTTAAGACAAGCTGAGGGCTTGGATGCATTAGCAAAGGTGCCAGCGTTGTCATGGTGAAGGGATGTTATCTAACACCTGCCTGACCTGATCCCAGGTTTCACAGACACAGAAGCAGGTAATTTGAATAGTGAGATAAACAAGGGGGAACAGCAGGAAGGACAAATTCAGGCCCATCTACTGCCTATGTTACTGGCATACTCATTTCAGAGGGTTTTAAAAATCACTTTGCATTGCACAGTTGAAGAGAACCAAGAGCACCACAGTGTGATGAGCGTTCTTAAGGGCGTGATGTTTTGGACTGGGATCTTAAGATCAGATAAAATCCTTATACATTTAGTGTCTCTTACGTGGTTGCTATTTTATTATAGCACATTTTTGATAAATTTTAAATAGCATGTTTTCATGTATCCTAATATGCCTCAATTTTCCTTTTGGTGCTTGGGCCTTATCTCCTTGTCTTTACAATTAAGTTCTAGTTGGACAGAACCACTGTTTGGTCTAAATTTAGCTTCTGATGTGACTAACGAAATGCTGGGCCCAGATCTAATGGTCATCTGTGACCAGGACACCAGAGAAACCAGAGTCCCTCGGATAGGTAGTTCGAGGCAGCTCCTTGCTATCAGCAAAAGGCTCAGGCTCTGTTCGTCTGGGAGAAAGACTTTCTGTTGTACTTGGGTTTTCCTCCCGTGCTCTAAATCACAAGGCAGCGCTGTCCTGGCACTGGCTTTTCAACTGCCATTATACTGCACACACTTCTTCGTTTGATGTATAGCAATTCTTCGCTTTAGGGAGCAGGAGCTGCCTCTGGGTCAGAACTCAGCACTAATGCTGTCTTCTCACATGGACAACCAATCAAAGTGTGAGGTCTGGACCAAGTGGTTACAAGCAAAGGTTAAAGTCAGAAATACTAGAGGAAACTTTAAAACGAAAATATGAAAGAGAAACAACAAAGCTCAGTGCTGGAGATACTGATTTGCATTATGTAGGGCGGAGTCCATAGTTTCAGAAGGTCTCCCGAGAGTTTGGAGGGTCATCATGGTTGGGAAACCGCGGATTGCCCCATGATCCCCCTCTTTTGTATTTGTATGACAGACAAGTGTAATCAGTCACTCTTTGCTATCATCACGTTAGGAATGAGTCAAAGAAATTTCACTTGGCTTAATTGTCGCTGTTACTTAATTTCATATAGGTTATCCTGAATTAAACAGTCTCATTTGTTGCTGTTGTTGAATTTTAAAAATTTTCTTCCATCAAGTGGTTTGGGGCTTCACAGTATAGAAGACCCAAATAAATATAACAAATATAGTTCAAGAAAGTAAGCCATTTAAACAGAATGTAAAGAATATATATTTATGGGCCATTCTTAACAACTAAAGTTTTTTTTTTTTGTAAGAAAGAGATGTTTATTTTTATTTTTTATTTTTTGGTGTGTGAAAGTTCACTTGCCTGTATGTATATACGCCATATATATGCCTGGGAGGCCAGAAGAGAGTTCTGGTTCATCTGGAACAGGAGTTACAGATGCTTGTGAGCCACCTTGTAGGTTCTGGGAGGTGAACCTGGGTCCTCTGTGAGAGTGACAAGTGTTCTTAACTGCTGAGCCGTGTCTTTAGCCCCCTGGACTGCCTTTTGTTTTCCTTTTATTAGGAGGAAGTGATCTGAACACCAGCACTCACCTCTGTCTGCTTCCAAACTGTGGATGTAGTGTGTGGCTGCCTCATGCTCCTGGCTCCATAGCTACAGCCACAGTTTCAACCATACTTCCTCCTGCATGGTGGGCTTTATCTTCAACCTTAAGTTGCTTTTGCCAGGTGCTTTACCATAGCAATGACAAAAGTAACTAATACCCTTTCCTTCTCCTATCCTCCATCCCTCCCTTCTCTGAGACACCAAAACATCAAGAAGAACGTGTTTCTGAGTCTGTTCGCTTCAATTGCCTACTACAGTTTTTAAAAAGGTAAATCGATATGCGTTTGAGTGTGTCTTCCCTCATTGGGATGGAATAGAGACGTTAAGCAACGTACAATACTTTAAATAATACTGACAGCGAGTTAGCTAGAAGACGTTGCTCATTTTTTACCTAATAACATTCTGCATGTATTCATAACAATGGCTATTGCAATTGTGATGTTGCCTTTGCACAGTACAAATTGGAAAGTTCTTCCTCATTCTTCAGTTGTATTCAGTTAAATGCACTTTCCCTAGCTTTGGCCTTGTGAAGTGAGAGCTGAGAAACAGAAAGGAACGGATACTCATAGAAGTATTTTGCTTTCCTTTGATGGTTGCCCTGTTTCTTAGGTGGTTTCAGGGGGATTGTAGGTGTAAATTGGCCTACTTTCATAACCATTTAAGATCATCTTGAATTGTTTAACAGACAGATCATAAGTAATTTTCACATACAAAAATAGGACATAATAATTAGTTTCTGTTTCCCATGTGCTTAAGATTTCAAGATCAAATCTACAACTTGAAGTAGTTGGACACTTTGCTTTATTTGCGAGGTTTTCATCTCTAGTCACTTCCCATTTTATCTGAAAGGTATTGTGCTGATAGCTTAATTCCTTATAAAACATATCCGTTGCTTGTAACTACAGTTAGTTAGATGTTTGTGTTAAGAGCACAGAGTCTCGGTCTCCATAAGCTCATTCTCAGCCTGGAAGCATTTATGTGTTCATTCGTACTCTGCTAAGTTCCTAAAAGGTAATTAGCCATGAAAACATAGATTTGAGCTAAAGAGCATGAGCAGAAAGGGGAAATAAATGGTGGCTGTGGTGGGAGGTAAACTTAACCAGCTAGGAGTGCCCCAGCTAGAGTGGAAAAGCACAGATCCCTGTGCTTGGCTCTGCTTGACCAGACTTTCAGTTTTCTTAACTATATAGACAATTTTAATGCTGTCCTGTGAGACTGCCAAGAAAAACGTTTGTGAGATATTCACTGTAGGAATTTTCTTTTCTTAATTTTATGTGCATTGGTGTTTTGCATGTATGTCTGTGTGAGGGTGTCGGATCCCCTGGACCTAGAGCTATAGATAGTTGTGATCTGCCATGAAGATGCTGGAAATTGAACCTGGGTCCTCTGGAGGAGCAGCCAGTTCTCTTAATCACTGAGCCATCTCTTCAGGGCCCCTGGGAGTTTTCAACTAGAGGCAATTTTGCCGTCTAAGAAGACATTTATTGGTGTCTTTTTTACCCCTTCACTGTTAGAGGTTGGACTCAGGGCCTGATGCTAGCAAAGTTCTAGTCCACTAGAGACTTTTTTTTTATTGCTGTGTTTATTGTGGGTGGAGGGTTGTCACTGACCTTGGTCACAAGTGTTAGCTAGCTGCCAAGCATCCCGCAGTGCACAAGACAGCGTCCACAAATAGTCTTGAACATGGTTGTCAATAGGGTTGGCTTTGAGAAACTAATCTTAGCACAATAGTGGCCCAAAGTGAAGACTCAGAAAAAAATGAGCTTTTATCATGATCATGATCATCATCTTTATTACTAACTGACATATAACTGATATAAAACTGTTGCTCATTGCCAGTTTTGGGTTTCCTTTTGAATTTTTTCCCCACTCCCCCCTTCTTTACCTTGTAGGTGAATTTACCCTTGTACCTCAAAATGAGACTTCTGCCTCAGCCTTTAAATGTTTTTCTGTGTTTCTCATGTGTACTCTTATATCAGACCAAGATTTGTTGACCATCTGTATCTTGGACTTTACCTTTTTTCCTTTCTGATTTTAAATCAGTGTACATTCTGGAGTCAGAGCGCTGGCACTGGAACTCATCCAGCACTACCTTCTTGAAGCGTGACCTTAAGCAACTTAATTTATTTTCTAAGCAGCAGTTTTTCTGGTGTGAAATGGAAATAACTACTGTGCCTTCTCATAGTGAGCATTAAAAGAAATGAGCTACATGAACCCCTGACTTAGTGTTGACGCTAAAAAGCTGCTCCGTACATATTATTACATAAACAGATAGACGTTGCTGTGGTTTACTTTCCGTTTTAAAAATCGTCATGTAGTTGGGCTTCGGCTTAAATCTGCGAGAGATCGGCTGTCTTGATCGATGGTATAGAACACAGAAGGTCTTTCCTGCACTAACCCTGCACTGCCCAGTGCTGTAGCCACAGCCCGGTGAGGCTCTTGAGCACTGGAGGTGCGGGCTGCCTGAATTGAAATGTGCTTAAATAAAGACATACACGTTTAACACCTTTGGCCCAAAGAAATTACTATAAAATGTTTCAGAAAATTTTAATATTAATTTTATCTCAAGATGAATATTTTTTCATATATTGGGTTAAATAAAATATGTTATTGGGACAGATTTTCACACTTACTGGTTTTATGATTTTTAACTGTGGCTGCTGGCATATGTAGTTTCACGTGTGGCTCGCACTATATTTCTGTTGTGCTGCTCAAGACCACCCTAAGAGGTAAGGCTTCTCAACTGGAGGCGCATCTGTCCGGATAGGCACCCCGGATGGTTCCTGGCACTCTCCTGACACTTACGAATGGGAGTGTGTCCCTTTAGCCTGGTTTGTCTGGTTTACTCGATGACTCTGTTAGTTACTTTATTTCATCGCTGTGACAAAATATCTAACAAAAGTAATTTAAGGGAGGGTTTATTTTAGCGCCCATCTGGGAATGCATTCAACCTATGTGGGGGGGGGGGGCTCCAGCCACCCTAGCTCTGTGGCCAGGGTGTGGACAAGCAGAGAGAAATGCTTGTGCTCCACCCACTGCCTCCTTTTTATTCAGTCTGAGGCCCAATCAATGAAAAGATACTTAACAGAGGGGGCTTCCCTCCTCACTCAGACCTAGAAACACCCTCACAGACATGCTCGGATCCCGTGCCACACCAGGCTGACAGTTAAGATCAACTATTCCCGGGAGAGTCGAACTGATACACTGATAAAAACGATACACGCGTGACTTCGTACTCTCTTTGGAACTTGAACTCTCTGTAAAAGCTGCGGTTACCCTTGGAGACCTCGTTTCAGGCCCCTGCCGTGGTTTTTACAGTGGACGCACTGAGCTTCTTGGCATGGTTGCTCTTTGCTGCCTTTGTGATCTCGTCTAGTGACTCAGTCGTCCTGACGTTTTCACACACCTGCGCAGTCCTTCCATTTGGTTGATTGCATCTGGTGCAGGGCGCTTTCGTTGTTTGGATGCTCCGGGGCACTCTAAGGACTGGTTAGAGCTAACTCGGGGACACAGATGAAAGAGCCTCATGTGCTTCTTTTAATACAACATTTTCTTCCACTTGATGACTTTTTTTTTTTTTTTGAGATCTAATGTGTGAAATGATTAATTCTATTGACAGATAAAAGTTGATGGAGACTGTTTACACAATGTTGCTCTGCAAGTGTTGATCTCTTAGTTTGTGTTTCAAAGTTCCCACATGGCATTTCAGAATTCAGTTGTCAAGTTTCCAAACTGATAAGTGAGATGGTATCTACTGTAAATAAGAATAAACTTGGAGGATTATAACAGGCATTTAATGATTATATAATTATAAAAGTAAACTGCATAAAGCCCAAAAGATCTCTCTTGGAGTGGACCATCTCTGATATTTCTTGCTTTACATTGTAGACATTGTGTGGACATGCCTATGTGTAGATAAATGCACCAAGGAAATAGAAAAGATCGTAGTATTCCATATAATGAAGTTCATTGATCCTGTTTGTGTGTGTTCTTTTCTGTTTCATTTACTGTGCATATTTCTATCACAAAACTGAGATATGTTAATAACTTATAATATATATTGAATTCACACTGTGTGAAGCCATTATACTAGACAATAAAGATCCAATCACTTGCACAGTCACTGGACTGACATTGCCAATCAACACTGACCCAGTACTCTAATAAGAGAAATTATACAAAGCTCACTTACAGTCCAAGATGTTAAGGAATTTGATGGGAGAGCATGTCAGGGCCACTGTAACCACAGATGCATTTGTCCCTGGAAAAGTAAGAGCTGATTCTCTTGAAGTGTACTGTAGAAACAGTTCTTGTTATAGGCAGGTGTGAGCTGCCTGATGTGGGTACTGGGAATTGAACTTGGGTCCATCCTCTGCAAGAACAGAATGTGTTCTTAACCACTAAGCCATCTCTTCAGCCCCTCTGTCCCACTTTCAACACATTGCCAAGTGATGAACTTTTCCTTTGATCCCATTGATGTGTGTTTTGCCCCATAGTTGGGACTGGTTCATCTTCTCCTGTTAGGAGGGGCTGTCTCCATGCCTCATATGAATGTTGCTGTCATCAGAACATCTAGGCCTGTTGCAAATGTTCTACAAACTATTTTTTATTTTGAGAAACAGAAGAAACTTGAGAGTCAATAACTGGGTATTTTCTGAGCAACTTAGTTTATCTGTATTACCTATTGCCATATGAGGAAGTTCTCCTAAACTTAGCTGTTTTACACAATGAAATTACGATCTCACATCTTTTGTGAGTCAGGAGTCTGGTTCCTGTGGCTAAGTGTCTCTAACCTGTGGTTGTGGCACCCAAAGCTGCGGCGTCTTCTGGAGGCTTGAGTAAGGGCAAGTTTCCAAGCTTGTCTGTGCGGTTATTGTCAGGACTCAGCTCCTTGAAAGCTTTTTAGACTGAGGGCTTCAGCTCTTCCTGGACTGTTGACTAAAGACTTCTTTTAGTCCTTGCCTTTGGGCCTCTCAGGTCAATTTACAGCATGGTAGCGTCAGAGCAAGTGAGAAAGGGAGTGTAAACAATAGAGAAGCCACAGTTTTTAATAACGAGCTAGTAGTTTCTCAACAGAAGCAAGTCATTAGGTTTAGACCATGCTCAGGGAGGCGTTTCATATGGTGTGCATAACACGAGGTAGAGGCCATTAGAAGCCCATTTAAGACACTGCCTTAGGGAGCACCTGTGACGGCTGTTCCTCAGCTGATGCTCCTGTAAGGTTCAGCATTTCTTCCCTGTATTTCTTCCATTGATAAAGCTGTAAACTTAACAACAGCAGGAACCAGGCCTGCCTTGTTGCTGTGTCTACAAGACCTACATTTATGGTACAAAAGTGATATTCAATATGTATTTTTAGAAAGAGTGTGTGACGTCATAGACTCAACAATTTCACCTCCTCTAACTAGTGCCAACTTTTTCCTCCTGTCGGATCTCTCGAACTTGCCCCAGTTTCCCAACTCCTACCTAGACCCTGACATTAAAGCCAGTATTCGGTTCTCCTTAAACTCATGCCTTCAGACCTGCTATTTTTGGAAGTCCCTTTGGCTCTGAGATCCCCGTACCTGGTCTCTGGATACCATTTCTATTTACTTCCTTCTCCCTCCTCACATGTCGTCCTTGCCTCTCATCCCATGAAGAGGAGATTGCAATTTCTTTCCTAAAGGGAGTGATCTAGAAAGAAGGTTCCTATGTAAATCTCTGTTGTTGTGGACACATGTGACCTGGTGACCTTGGGAGCATCCTGGGTCCCCTTTCTTGAATCAAATCTCAAGGAAGAACATACAAAGATGGCTGCTCTTATCCATTCAAAAAAGATGTGTGAAGGTGACTTTCCTGAACACTGAATAAATGTTATATTTTAGGAGATTTAACCCCATCACAGTCAATGGTAAGTGTTGTTGCATTGAAGCTGATAGTGTCCACATTAAATAGAAGAGATCTGGGGCTAATCACTTTGAAAGAAGTATGAGAATATTCTCATTCTTACTGTGCTGATGTATGTTTGTGACCTTGGCTCTACTGTTATAATTTTTAGTATTATCATTCCTGATTTGATTCTTAAACAATATTTATTTATTTGTGTGTGAATGAGCTTATGTGAGTGGGCATGCATGCCCTGCTGCAGGTGTGGAAGTCAAAGGACAGCCTTTTGGGATTTTCTTCTCTCCTTCCACCCACCCATGGGGAGCTGGCATTCTCATGGCCTCTAGTCCTTGCTTCCGGGTTTCTCCTTGCTTCCGGGTTCCTGACTTGAGCCACAGTCCCTATGGCTGCAGCTATAGATGAAATAAACTCTTTCCTCCTTAAGTTGTTTTTGGCCATTGTGTGTTCTTACAGCAATAATTAAAATAACCAGTGCACACTTTCCGTGTAGCCGGGCATAGAGCAAGCTCCTGATGACAGAGGAAGAAACATAAAATGTGGACACGATTGAGGGCGAGATTATGAGAAAGAATGAGAAGGAACTTGTAGACCAGGGGTGAGTAAACTAGACCCCAAAGATCAAGTTAGGAGTTAGGTCTACCTCCTAACTTTTTTTGAATAACCAGAATGGATTTTTACATTTTTTAAATGGTTGGAAAAAAATCAAAAGAACAATCTTGAAAATTACATGAAATACATGTAATTCCATGAAATACAAATGTTTTTGTCCATAAATGTCGTACAAGAATTTAAAACAAATAAGCAAAACTTAAAAAGTTTACATTGTGGCCGCTCCCATCCAGCTGTTACCTGTAGCTGGATTTGTGCTACTGTGGCAGAGCTGACCAGGGGACTGGTGAAGACTGACACTCTGGTTGTGTTTTACAGATAAGAAGCCACTTCTCACTTTTGACCAGCGTGCTGCTGTATATTTTAGGTGCAGACTTTGTGGGCAGGAGAGAGACTGGGAGACGGGGGAAGTCAGAAGCTCTCTAGCTGATGTTACTGCTGCTGCTGCTTCTGCTTCCTCTTCCTCCTTCCTCTTCCTCCTCCTGCTCCTCTTCTCCTCCTTTTTCTTCTACTATTTCTTCCCCTTCCTCTTCTTTTAATAATAATAACAACAACAACAATAACAACAACAACAGCAATAATTTTATTAAAATTTTTATTTGTATAAGTGTTTGCCAGCATGTATGTCTGTGCACCACTTGTGTGCCTGGTGCCCAAGGAAGCCAGAAGAAGGCGTCAGATTCCCTGGAACTAGATTTACAGGTGGCTGTAAGCTGCCATGTGGGTGCTAGGAATCAAACCTGGGTCCTTTGGAAGAGCAGCCTGTGCTCTTAACTACTGAGCCATCTCTCCAGCACCCCTCCTGCTTAAGTAGGCTTTTATAATTTACTAATGACTCAGATTATGTATATTCTACATTCACATTTAGTAAGTTATATATCCAAAGGCTGAGGAGAGGAAATAAATCTGTGGACATGGACTTTGTATTTCATGGGATTTACATGTACTTTTTTTCCCTCTTAGTTAACAAAAATTGACTCTGTATGCAAACTGAAAGTTACTAAGCCTGGTTTTTAAAAGACCTTCGAATATTAGTTTGATTTGTAGATATTTTCACTAATTTTAGCCTGACTTTCATATAACTTTATGGGATCATTGACTAAATCTAATAATTAAATATTAGGCTATAAACTGCTGTTCAAATGCTGGCTTGATATGAAAATAGACTATTATATGAAATTACTGCTTATTTTAAATAATTTGGGAGACAATTGCTAATGCCAGGTTAATTTAAAACTACAATTAATTGAGTCACCAAGAAGAATTTATGTTCTGCATTTATTAAAGCACAGTAAATGACTGGAACTGACAATGTTGGTAATGGACTGAGCAGACATTAGAATTTAATTCTCAGTTCCTAAATAATGATGAATTTCTCCTGCCTGCATATAATTGCTACTTTTTATTTTAAGCTGTCATGCTTGAGCCATTAACACGTGTGGCCAATCACATAAGGGTTGTCTTTAGAATTACAGATGTAGCGACAGCACAGACATGAAGATAACACTGGACTCTCGCTCCTGTTCTGCTGTGGGATGTTAAACTAGATTTCTTAGCTTCAGATTCCTAGCCTGATGTGAATATAAATGAGGAAAGATGTGAAGAACTTGGTTGTTGTGTCTGGAATTGGTATGAGGTTGCTAGTGTTCAGCGATGCGTTATTCTGATGACAGTTGGTCTTAGCAGTATTATGTCATGTCACCAATGTTAATTAACGTAATTTAGATGTACTACTCTTAGTGGGGGTGTGAGCATATTATGGACTCCACCCATAATTTTGGAGCCATGGGGTAGACTGTAATTTACACAGTTCTTAGAATTTGAAAGCGTTGAGCACATCTTACCACAGACTCTTCAGCTCATTTTCTGGAGACCCCCCCCCCCCTTACATACTCAAATCATTGTATTTATTTGCCTCTCATTTGGGGCATCCCATTGAAGCCCCTCAGGACGTACAAATCTCTTCTCATGGGAGAGGCTCACGTCTGGTATAAGAGACCTGCAGACTTGAATTTTCTTAGCTTTGGTATCCTCATCTACACCATGTGTTCATTAATAATACATCAGGCTGTTGTAAGAATTAATTGAGAAAAAGGACGTGTGAAGAACTTGACACTTGTGTCTGGAATTGGTGTAAACTTATTCTTGGGCCACAAAGAGGTTCTTTCTGCCTGCTTTCTCAAGACATGACATGCGTGGGAAGATACTTTTTGTAAGTCAGTCTGGAGTGAGCTGATGAGCTCCCCTTGGCTGGACACGCTGGCTGGAGGGTGGCATTGGGACCAATGACTTCTTTGCACACTGACGGCCATTTGTCATTCTGCCATGGCATACCAGCTCCTGGCCTGCGCATACCAGCTCCTGGCCTGCGCGGTTTTGGTGCGGCAGTGGGACAATTGACTCACGAGCAGCAGGTGTGCCTGTGCGGAAAGGGGGTATTTATTAGTGTTAGCCACTGAGCCTGGGCCTTTGGGAGGTAGGCCGACAGGTGAGAATGTGCTAGCTCACTGGAAGTGGGCTTTTTTGTACAGCTGCTGGGACTTTCAGATTTTGTACATGGCCCTGCTATTTTTTGTGTGTGTGTATTGTTATGATTATGTATGTTATATGTAGTGTGGAATAAATGACTATTTACCCAATGAGGACAGAGGTTATATTTATTCAGAGCTCCTTGTAACGAGAGGAGCCTCTATTACGTGCTTGACAGAGATTCCCTGGGGCTGGGGTAGAGTGAGAAAGCTTCAACGTGGCAAACTGTGGCTTTGTGTCTTGACCCCATGGAGAAAGCTGCAGGGCTAAGAGTGAGGCCTATCTTGTAGTTGGTCTGGGGTGAATATTTGGAGGTACAGATAAAAAACAGAGAAAAGTTGGCAGTTACTAGCCAAGTCCTGACTACTGTAGCTGGCTGCACAGGGGTCTTGGACAGGTTGTGTCTGACACAGCTCCTTGGTATATTCACACTCATACTCCTCTCTTTTTATCATCCAGGGAAGGCTAGGGGTGCATGCCTTTACCTCTTAGACCTATATCCAGCGGTCTCCGGAGTCGACTGCATTATGAGGTCTTCTTGACCTTTTTATTATTGTGTTACCATGGAGTCGTTTAATGGGAGACTAGCTGTGCGTAAGCACTTGAGACCCCGGTGGAACACAATGACTGAAATCATGACCTTAGTGACAAAAATGGGAATAATTAGTAGTCCTTGTAAGTTGCTTCAGAATCAGAAACATCAGTTGCTTAGCTGAGGCCAAGAGAACAAATTTCATGGGTCATGAGGATAAACTTTAGAAAGCCAAGTGTTTCTGTAAGACAATTTTTAGTATATTTTTTCCTGCAGACAGGGAATTATAGGGCTACCGTGGACTCGCCAAGACGAAGCTGAAAGCAGTGCACTTGTCCACCCTGTGCGGAGAGGTTGAGACTGACCTGGAGTCCTTCTAAGATTTGAGGAGTCATAATAACTTCTGCCAGAGTTAGCAATAGGTTTCTTAAAGATAGTTCTGTTTGTAAAATTACTGTCACTGGGAATTGCTCTTTACCCAGCTAATTAAGGATAGTCTCATTCTGGAGCTCACATTAAGCCGTAGCACTTCATAAGACAAGTCTCACTGTGTCGTGGAATATCATTCCTTAAATTCATGGGACCTTAATTTAAAGTAAAGAGGATCAAGCTTCTTGGCCACAAAAACAGTGCCACCCACACTCATAAGTAACTGCTTACCTACATCTCTGCAAGTGAGCCCAACAAATTCATCATTTCACCAAGTTAGACTTGGGTGGAGTCATTACTTTGGTTTTCATTGGTGCCCTCTCTAGGGTGAGTAGATGGTTGTTCACACTGCTCCAGGGAAAATGCGTGCAGTATTTTTGCTGATCTGGTGCTTGCTATGTAGCCCAGTCTCCTTGAGCTCCATAGCAACTTTCTTGCTTCAACTTCCCGAGTGCTGGGATTGCAGGTGTGTTGGTACACCTAGTTTAGAGGCTGCCTAAGGTATAGGAGGGGAGCTGTATATGATACAGGAGTCTCTTGCAATATTTTACTAAATGTGTCTATAGCAACAGAATGCAACATTTGAGGTGAAATCCTTGCACACATGGGCCTTCCACATAACTGTTCTTAGGATAGCTGGTATGTACCTGGGAGAGTAGGCTGCAGGGCTGTGAGGGCTTGTGGGAATGTCTTTGGATGAGAAGAAAGATGTCAACTTAGTACCTTTTTCTTGAATGTTGTTAGGAGTAGTTTTCTATGGCTTGTTGGGTAAAGGTGCCTGCTGCCATGCCTGATGACCTGTCTTCAATCCCTGAGATCTACATGGAAAGAGAGTTTCTCTTTTTAACCCTCATATTTATTATGGAAAGACAGATCTTATAGGTACTTTTGTAGAACAGGACTGTTGAATATTTACATTCCATCTAGCATGTATTTAAGTTGATAAAGTCTGGTGACCCAGGTTATATGCACTCAAAATAACTGAATTCTAGAGATAAAAGTTTTGTCTGGATTTAGGGAATCTTTAATTATAGCTTTGCACTCATCTAAAGTCTAAGGTTTAAATTCTATAGTTTTCTGAATATCTAGCTCATGGATGGTGTCCTTGTTACTTAACTATTCTTTGCCACCTTGACACAGCTAGGGTCATTTGGGAAGATCAACTGAGAAAATTCCCCCACCAGATTGGCCTGTGGACAAGCCTGTAGGACAGTCTCCTGATTAATAATTGATGTGGGAAGACACAGCCACTGTGTGGCGCCACCCTGGGCAGGTGGTCCAGGATGGTATGAGACAGCAGGCTGAGCGAGCCCATAAGCAGCTCTCCTCTCTGGTCTCTGCTTCAGTTGCTGCCTTCATTTCCTACCCTGACTTCTCTCAGTGATGGACTTAAAAGTGTAAAGGTGAAATAAATCTTCTTTTCTCTCCAAGTTGCTTCTGGTCATGGTGTCTTATCACAGCAGTAGAAACCCTGAGACAGAGGGATGGGTCTTTGGATAGCAGCTGGCATTTTTGAGGTGTAGAAATGTTGCTGGGAAAAGGAGGGGTTTTGTACAAGGAACAGAGGAAAGTTAGAAGAACACACAGAGGATACAGAGGGCAGAGAGCAGGGTGTACAGAAGCAACAGCAGGAGGAGGAAGAGGAGGGTTTCCTGGAGAAATTTGTTTATGTTAAGAATCTCAAATTGTTTGTTAGATTGGGCCAAATAATTTTTTAGGAAGATAATTTTAAATCAGAATTTTGTTTGAAGGCCTCTCCGCATGAATAAAATTGGGTATGAGAAACTGTTTTCCTCCTCTTGGCCCTAGCAAGATGTATTGCAAATACACAGTCTTGAAGCCAGATGTTTCTTATAGTGTCTACCAAAGACGGCTTTGGTGGAATTATGTGGGATAGGCATAAGAATCAGGGTTATAATAAAAGTGTGCACAAGAAGCAGGATTTCTTTTTCCTTTCTTCTAGAGGAAGAGAAGAACTAGACTTGAGTGACCTGTGTGTGATCTGTATCCTGTGTCTCACACCTACAGACTCCTGTGTGTGACCTGTATCCTGTGTCTCACACCTACAGACTCTTGTGTGTGATCTGTATCCTGTGTCTCACACCTACAGACTCCTGGCTGGTTGCCTGCAAGAGCCAATCAGAGAGTCTCTGGCCTTCCAGCAGGAAAACCAGAGAGCATGGTCCTCTTGGAGCTGAAGTCAGTATCTCAGGATAAATGTAGATGATGGGAGGAAGAGAATGGTATTATTTTTATGACCCACAGAAAGTTTCCCTGTGTGAATGCTAATTTGGTGAGAACTACAGGACTTCCATGACAAAAGACAGTGCAGACCGTGTCTCGGGGGATCAAGAACTTTCCAGGTCAACTGGAAGGAAACAGAGACCACCCAAAGGAAAACAAGCAGATGGTGTTCATCCAGGAGGATGTGCTATAGCGAGGGACCCTGTCACCATCTCTAGGAGGATGTGCTATAGCGAGGGACCCTGTCACCATCTCTAGTGTCCGGCAGAGGCTCAAGAGCCGGCAGAGCAGTGGGAAAGGTTTCAGGTCCGTGTTTTGATTGGAGGTCAGTGTCACGAAGGAGGAGGAGGAGAGCTCTCTAGAAATGAGGCCTCTCTTATGATTGGTTTGGGGGAGAATAGAATATTTATTTGGACAGTAGGAAGTCACTGATCAAATCCTGACTTCCCTGTGCAGTTACTGCAGAGGCTGCGGCCTGGCTTCCCAGGCTGGTCACTGTGAGATAGTGGGTTAGAGATGTTGGGTTTAGTTTTACCTAAGTGAAAGCCTAAGTAAAGAAAAAAAAAAAAAAAGAAAAAAAAAAAGCCCAATACCAGGGATTAACCCCACGTAACAAGTGCTGTGTTTTGATTTTAGACTTTATCCCCCAGCAAAGGTTCAGCAACCATTTTTTTTTCAAATTACTAGATCATTAATATTTTCTGCTTTTCAAATCAGATAAGCTAATTTGCAATTGCATACAAATAGACATACATGTATGTAAGTGAATAGGAATAGCTGTGTTCCAATAAAACTTTCTTAACCCTGGAGTTTGAGTTAAATAATTTTTATGTCATGAAATTTATTTTTTATTTATGAGTGCTCTTGTCTGTATATACACCTGCATGCCAGAAGAGGGCATCTGATCCCATGATAGATGGTTGTGAGCCACCATGTGGTTGATGGGAATTGAACTCAGGACCTCTGGAAGAAGGTCAGTACCCTGAATCACTAAGCAATCTCTCCGGCCCCCACGTTTCTTAACCATTAAAAATATTAAAAGCGACCTCATCTTTGTCAGTGCACAAACTGGTGCCTTACAGCCTACTGGTTATCTAGCTGCAGAAGACCCTGCATGTGCCATGTGGCCTCTGTCCTATGCCAATAGGCCAAGGTGGCCATGAGCCACTTTGAGCCCAAGGAGTATATCTGCTGTAATCTGCTAACAAAGAACATTAACAGTTTCTGCAAATGGTTCAACCAGTCTCTGACTCTCTCAGAGAAGATTGTGTAATGGACAACTGGATGACAAGAGATCAGCGGGGAATGACATGTCTTCATCTATGGCCCAACTGGGTGGCCATGAAGGATGCAACAGCCCAGATGGCTACAGTTCATTAGCAGTGGGATGCCCAAGGTGGCCATGTCATCAACCGTCCGCTGTGGCCATCTGATTGAGGCCCATCTTGGTGTGAAAGGCCCATCTTGGGGGTGTGAAAGGCCTGTGCTGAGCTAAGGGCATAAACCATGGAAATGTATAATTTCCTGGCAACAGCAGGTACAAAGTATGGCATGGGCTTCTGGAGGGCATGATCTGGAATCATTCACCAGACCATTCTAGAAAACTATGCCTACCCTAGAGTTCTGATTGGCACTGACTCTCACACCCCAATGGTGGTGGTCTGGAGGGATCCCCTGGCAGTGATTGGTGTGAAGCTGACAGGCTCCCTTTCTGGTTGGACCTAATTCAAAGGTGTGGTCCTGAAAGGGGCAGGCATCCTCATGGCGAAAGGTGGCGCAAGTGCTCTTGTGGAATACCACGGGCCTGGCGTCTACTTCTCCTATACTGCATGGCAACAATCTACAATAAGGGTGCAGAAGTTGGGGCCACTACATCACTGTTCCCATACAACTACAGGATGAAGTACCTGAGCAAGACAGGCGGAACAGACATTGCCAGTCTAGCTGAAGAATTCAAGGATCATTTAGTACCTGACCCTGGCTGCTAGGATGACCTAGTGATTGAAATTAAGTTCAGTGAGCTAAAGCTTCATGTCAATGGTCCCTTTCCCCCAACTTGGCTCATCCAGTGGCAGAAGTGTGGGCACTGTGGTGGAGAAGGAAGTCTGGCCTCTGGACATCAGAATGGGTTTGATTGGCAGCTGCACCAATTCAAGCTATGAGGACATGGGACAGTCAGCGGCTGTGGCGTACAAACTCAAGGGCAAGTCCTAGTTCACCACCACGCCAGCTTCTGAGCAGCTCTGCACTGCCACTGAGCAGGATGGCTCTGCACGGATTCTGAGGGTTGTGGGTGGCATCAATTTGGCCAGTGCCTGTGGCCCTTGCATTAGCCAGTGGTGCAGGAAAGTCATCAAGATGGGGGAGAAGAATACAATTGTCACCTCCTACAACAGGAACTTAACAGGTCACAGTGACATGAATCCTGAGACCCGTGCCTTTGTCACAGAGATCTTCATAGCTCTGGCCATTGCGGGGACACTTGAGTTCCACCCAGAAACTCTTTAACAGGCAAGGGTTACAAGTTCAAGCCAGAGGTTCCAGATGCAGGCCAGCTTTCCTGATCAGACTTTGACCCAGGGCAGGCCACCTGCCAGCACCCCTCAGGGACAGTAAGGGCATTGAGTGGATGTGAGCTCCACCAGCCAGTGCCTGCGACTCTCGAAGCCTTTCAACAAGCAGGACAGCAAAGACCTAGAGGACCAGCAGACCCTCCTCAAGGTCAAAGGGAAGTGTCCCACCGACCACATTTCTGCTACTAGCACCAGTTTAAGTTCCACAGTCACTTGGACAGCATTGCTAATAATAAACCTACTCATCAGTGCTGTTAACATCAAAAATGCCAAGGCCTACTCTGTAAAGTGCTGTCACCCACGAGTTTGACCCTGTCCCTGACACTGCTCGCTACTACAAGAAACATGGCGCCATGTGGGTGTGATTGGAGATGAGAACTGTGGTGAGGACTCAAGCTGGGGACACGCAGCACTGGAGCCTTGCCACCTTGGGGGCTGGGCCAGCATCACCAAGAGCTTTGCCAGGATCCATGAAACCAATCTAAGGGAGCAGGGCCAGCTGCCCCACACCTTTGCCGACCCCTCCATCCAGTGGACAAGCTGACCGTTCAAGGCTCGAAGGACTTTGACCCTGGCAAGTGCCTTAAATGTATCATCAAACATTAAGCATCCTCCTGAACCACACCCTCAAGGAGACTCAGGTTGAGTGGTTTCATTAGGGCAGTGCCCTTAACGATGCAGGAGTTGCAGCTGGAAGGGAGGTCCAGGCTGGCTACCCTTTCCCACTCTGGACCCTGCAGGTATCGGAAGTGCAGATCCATGTGTACCATCAGGGCCAGATCTGGTCTGTTCAGCATGGCCTCCTGCTCTAAGGTGGTGACTAGATTTGCTTTCTGTTCTCTCCATCCTCAGCCCATGAAGGATCCACCATGGAGGGCACTTAAAATTCTCTCTCAGCCCCTGCCTTCCTTTTCAATCTGGCTTGTCCTTGAGCAGCCCGTGCTACTGTATGTATTATTGATGACAGCACTCTCTCTAAAGGGAAAAAAAAAAGTAGTATTAAAAGCGTTTTAGCTTGGGGTCCATATACAAATGGGCAAATATGTCTGATTTGCGAGTGTAACATAGTTTGCCAGCTCCTGCTTTAATAGAGGATTACATGCAGCGAAAAATTCTATGAGCGGTATTCCAACATCAGCAGTAAACATAATAACACTGGTACTTGGCTAGCCATTTAGGTCAAACTGGATATTAGAGATTATTTTAAGCTCTTTGCGTACATTATCTCCCTCACCATCTTATAACTTGGTGTAAGAGGTACCATTATCCTCCCCGCTGTTAGGCCCTGGAGGCACTTCGTGAATGCGGGAATCGCAGCGGTCTTCCCCCAGACTCCCTGGCTGCTTCATTGGTCTTCTTCGGGTCATTAAAGCACAGCTCCGTAAGCACTCAGGCTGCAGAGGCTGAGGCTCACCCAATGAGGAAGGCTGTAGCCCGCACGCCTGCCTCCCTATACTAATTTTGGCTACAGTGGCAACATCATGAAAGTTTGGGGGAAATTGGAAAGCTCAGACGAGAGGACGGGCACCTGTGTCTTGCTGCGCGTGGCCGGTTTCCCTTAGCGGTCAGGTGCCTGCATTCCCTGTCTTTTTTTTTTTTTTTTCATCGGCATTTTTTGTACATGCTGCGCATATTTTTTTTTAACACTTTTACTGAGACATAATTTACAAGTAATACAACTCAGCTACTCAAAGTGTACAGCTTAATGGGTTTTGGTGCACAGCATTCATTTTTATAAATTTGTTATTTAAAAATCTTAACTGTGCTATTTAATAGCGCCACTCATATCATTGTAATGATATAATTATATAAGATTTGCCACCATTTTTCTAGTTTTTAATCACCCTGTTGAAAATTTATAGCCTAATCTCTCCCCAACCTTTTCTCCCCACTTCAGCCCCTGGTAACTGAAAATCTGCTTTTTTTTTTTTTTTTTTGCTAAGGATTTGACCGTGCCAGGTATTTCACATGAGTAGAATCATACAGTACTTGTTCTTTCTCTAGTCTGTTTGCCTAGTCTAAGATGTGCACATTGCTTTCTAGGTCTTCATTTGATAGCAGATTCTGGTGCAGTTTCTAGGTAGGCAGAGCTAGGAAGTGGAGATGGGCCAACTTTTATGAGCCATGCTAAAGCATTTAGGTTTTATTGTGTAGGCAGCAAGGAGGATAAACTTTCTTTCTTTCCTCCGTCCCCCTCCCGCCTCCCTCCCTCCTCCTTTACTCCTTCCCTCTTTCCATTCCACACCCTTTTTCCCTTCTCTTTTATCTCTCCTTCCAGTTTTCTCCTTTTCTTCTCTCATTTCCTTCCTCTCCTCTTTCCTCTCCAGTAGGAGACAGTGTTCAGAGTGGATCTTGACCCATGTGGAACTCCCTGCGTCCTCTAGCTAGATTACCTGGAGTTTAAAGCTCTTCCTGTGTGAGTGGGAAGATCTCTTCCATTCCATACAGGCGGGGTGTGTAATATCCATGGGATTTAGGGGAGAAACTCTGATTGCTGGGTCTGAGTCATGACTTGTAGCCCATGATGGGAGCAATTCAGAGGATAACAAGAACACTGTGCCCTTATTGCAGGCCTAATTGTTCCCTGGGTTGTACTTTGACTTCCATGCCTTTCATATGTTATTTGTGATGTATCTTTTTATGGTAAGTTCACAAAATAACCTGTGAGCATGACCTCCATTTTTATTGAGCTGGGCACAGTCTCTATCTATCACATAGGCTGGTTTGGTTGCCACTGTCTGCTTTTAGCAATGGCTCGCTTAAAAACATTTAAAAGTACAATTATTGTGTGTGCATGTGTCTGTGAATGTGTGTGCATGTGTGTGTATGTATGTATGTCTATGTATGTGCGTGTGTGTGCGTGTGTGTGTGTGTGTGTGTGTGTGTGTGTGTGTAAGTACTTTGGGAGCTGGTTCTCTGTTTTTACCATGGGAGTCCTGGAGTCAGACTCAGGTCATCTGGCTTGCTGGCAAATGCCTTTGCCTACTCAGCCATTTTGCAAGCCCTACTTTTGTTTTTTTAAAGTTTCTTTTATTTACATTTAATCACATTTACATTTATAGGTGTGAGCACCGCAGCATGCACACGTGTAGGTTAGAGAGCAACTTGTGGGAGTGGGTTATCTCCTTCCACCTGGTTGTCGGGCTGCCAGCTCCACCTTTTACTTCTCAATGTCCTTCCCTATATCCCATGGCCCTGTATCCTGAACTGCCAATCAGATTGCTGTATTTGTTTTTGTTTCTTGGTTACTTTCGTTTTCTTATCCCTCTTAGCTGAGTTCTGGAAGCGGGATGTTGAGTCTTGACCATCTGTATTTGGATTCAGCTGGTCTCTGTTGGAGACCTGGTGCTAATCATTTGACTTCCTCTTTTGAAGCTTTCTGTTATTTTCCTTACTGGTTCAGAGAGCATACCTGTTTTCAGTCTGATATCCTAAATGGTGATGGTTCTAAGCTGCTCTTTTGCATGTGAACGATTTTGTCTTGCTGGACCTTTTCAAGCCAGCATTATCTTTTCTTTCAGATGCTTCAGGTCAGAATCAGTATCTTTGTCTGCCTGGACTTCCCTACCACACTTCCATGCATTATCCTGTGGACATTCTTACTTACCTTTCTTTTCTAGCCTGTCCTGGGGCAGCAGCTGCCTCCACAGTTTCGTTCAGCCCACAGTTTGCCCACAGAATCTCCCGCATGCTTGACAGCATGCCTGGCAAGCATCCCCCATCGGCTCCCTGTTCTCGGTAGCTCTGCTCCTGTTCTCTATGACTCAGCCATGTACAGCCCATCTTCCCACCTCAGCCCTGGAGGATCTTTCCCATCCTCATGTTTCCATGTGTATATCTCCCCTTCCTTGCCCATTTCATCCTTTAGTACTTAGCTCTTACATCTCCCCTTCAGTGACCTGCTTTCCCCTGCACCTTCCTCCTGGGTACTTTCATACCACTTTGACTTAGGCCTTGGAGAATATAATTTCCCATTTTACCATTATGGCTCCTGTCTTCCTTTCCCATCATATACAAATTCTTTATATACAAGATCACACATCCATCACAGAGATTAGAGAATTGACAGAGATTATTAAGAAAGACTTTGCTACCATGAAAGTAGGGTTCAAATCCAGAGTTACTTCTTATCAGCTGTTCAGGTTTGAACAAGTCATTTTTGCTGTACATCTTGGTTCCTGATCTGTGAAGTGGAAGTAAGAATATATGCTTTGCCTGTTAGTTGCAGACATTTAAACTGCAACGAGCAGTTAATAGTTTCTTGCTCAGAGCAGCAGTGCACAGTGTGAATGATCAGGTGGTTCTGGTATTTGATTATTTTCCCTGAAATCATAGTCTCCTAAGTATTTTTCTTAATTTTGTTGTCTCCCCCCCACATCCACCCCGGTCTCTTTTCTAAACTGTATATTCTTGGCATGGGTAGGAAGGTTTGATGTAGGAGGGTGACAAGAAGTGGAAAAAGGAGAAAGGAAATTGAGAAGCTGCTTTCATTGGACAGCAAAGCTCTAATTTTAACTCGACAGTTGTTCTGCGATAGACTCCCCAGTCTGGCTCCTTGCACCAGTTATGGTGATGATATGGCAGAGATGATATGGTGGAGTTTTTAGCAAAGAAACCATGTTTTGTACACGTGAACATTTTGCAAACTCATGCACCGGTGTTGAGGTAAATTTCTGTCAGATAAGTTAGCCACTTGTCAAAACGTCATTTCAGACCTTTCATTGTTTCCAGTAATTTTGTTCTACTTTCCTGTTCAACTCTTCATTCGGAACCAAATGTTTTTCAGCATCACCTTAAGGACAACAGCTTGACACTAATGACAGCAGAACTATTAGTAGCTTCAGGCACTGAGTCCCTTTGAGGAGTCAAACAGAATATTGCTTCACGATAAACTCAGGGAGCAAGCACCATCCTTCCGTATTAGTAAGGAAATCAAGGCACGGAGAGGCTAGAGACCCGCCCGTATCCATTCACTAAGTGAGAAAGTTGACAGGTGAAACAAAGAGTTTGACTCGAAGTCTCATAGTCCAGGGTTCTAGCAGAAAGTGTTTACTGCACCTTTTTGGAAGTGGTTGCCTTTGGAAACCAAGCTACACACGATCAACTTGGTGATGGCTGTCATAGCTGTAGTGTTAACTACCGTGACTATGCAAGCAAGGTTAAAATAATGCTTTTGTTCTGTTAAATACCTCATGCCAAGAAAGCCAAAACTGTAGGTACTTCCAGTATAATTGTAACAGTGCCCTTCTTACCGCATGGTAATAATTATTTAGAATTTTGAAGAATTTTCACGCAAATTAAAACAACAGTAAAGAGCCTAGATACTGCATTGTGTTTAGTCTAGCATTAAGTATGTCAGAGGAAAGAGGGGGATGAGGGACACTATTGGGTGGATCACTTTAGAAATACTGTTTCCTTTAATCAAGAACCTACGCCACAGTCAGTTTTGGTCTCATGTTCTCGAGAGGGACTTGAGAGTTAGTGAGGTTCAAGTTTACCTCCAGTATCACACTGTCTGGTACCAAGCTTCATGCCAACTCCGAGGGAGAACAGTATCTGTTCTGTTGCTTTCAGCATCCACTGCCCACTTTTTTTTGTAATCTGCAGTAGAGGTTACTTTTGTTCGTTTATTTGAAAAAATAGGGCATAAGTCTTAGGGAGGACATGTAGATGGTTTAGTTCTATTTGCCATGTTGGTATCTCTAAATATAATCAGATATACATGCAACAGGGGCCATAAATGGATGGGGCTCCGGGAAGTGAACCTTGATGCTTGCAATATTTATTTATATTTTAAAAAATTACTTTGTGTGGTATGGTGATCATTCATTCCATAGAATCTAATGGCTCATCAGAGTTTGACTTTGGAACATGAATGAGACCTTCACAAATGACATTGGTCTTTACACGGCTGAAATAGTTTTTCTGCCTGTGTAAAGCAGTGGCTGATGGCTCTGTGTATATACCATGAGATCTAGCAAGCCAGAGGTTGCAGTGGCCCCATTAGTATCTCCTGTGGACACACGAGTAGCAAGGAATTCAGAATACCATTTTGCGTGTTAATACCGAAGACTCTGTAGTAAAGGCTTGGGGTTATCTAGAAAGCAGAATCTAGCTTCTAACAGGCACCAAAAATGTTTGCTGCTACTGGGGATGGTTCAAAAGCTATGTGTACTGACCAGGAGAGCACTTCCAGGTTTAGAGTGCTCTGATTTTCATACAAAAACGTGGTCTTAACCTTTAAAATGCTGAGTTCAGGCAGGTAGAGTTAAGAGGTTGCAACGGAGAATGGAAGGCCTGCAAATATATATATCTTTGAGTATTTATAGAAGACTTTGTTGACCTCTTATTTAAATAGTGTTTAACCTCTATCAGTATGGATTTGAGTTTTAGTGTTTATTATCTGTGTTATTGAGCAAACTATTTCTCTGAGGTTTAGTTTTTCTCATTGGTGTAGAAAAATTAAATCGAGCCAGGCCTAGTGGTATAGACCTATAATCCCAGTTATTTGGGAGGCTGAGGCAGGAGAACCACAAGGTCTAGATGGCTAGGCTGCAAAAAGTTTAGAAGAGCCTGGAAACCTCAAAATGTAAGAAGTAAAGAAGAGGGCTGGGATATACCACCTGCAGTGTGTGAGGCTTACACTCAATTCCTAGCGTTTCAAAAGAGAGCAAACCTAAGTCAGGTCAATTACATAAACTGCTGAGTATCATTCTGGGAACATCATAGGAGCTCAGTGAGCAGTCATCCTGGTGCCCACAGGTTAAAGAACAACGTGCCACCAAGGAGGAAGTGGGGCTTGGCTGTATCTCTGCAGGATTCTGAGGCCTGGGCTCAGGAGTCAGGTGTGAGTGAATGGATGGAGGATACTGGCAGGTGCTAACCACACAGGTATCAGGTCAAACTCTAAACCCAGTCTAGCCAAGGACTCAGTCTTGGACACACGCCAGCTCACCATGGAACCAGGCTAGTGCTCAGATGAACTTTACTGCAGGTCATTTATGTCAGGCCCAGGTGTGCACCTGCATTGCTGTTCGGGATGTGTTCATGTTAGCCTAGAAAATTACATTGCAGAAATTAAATCTGATGTTTCAGAAACAACTTTCAGTGAATTCTGATTGTGAGTGTGAGTGATTTGAGGCTTCCCTGCTGCTTTGATTCTCCCATGTCCCCATTAAAAATAATCTGTGGCTGATTGTTCAGGGCAGCTATTGTATTTCACAACCAGTTTTGATTTGATGATTTGAGTGGCAGGAACCAGGGGGAGCTAATGGTCTTGGGTGGACTGTGCAGCTGTCTGATTCACTGGGCTTCTGTGGGTAGCCTTACTAATTAGGAGCAATCAAGGTGCTTCTGAGGAATTTCTGAGACCATGTGGTGCTGTCCAGTCTGATTCATCAGCTCTCTGTGGGAAGTACAGTGCTGAAGCAGACAGAACAATTTGGAGTCTTCTCAGAAGTGTGGGTAGGGCCCAAAGGTTTAAGTTATTTTGGGATTCAGT
Organism: Cricetomys ansorgei; assembly: GCA_026225945.1. Taxonomy (NCBI): domain Eukaryota; kingdom Metazoa; phylum Chordata; class Mammalia; order Rodentia; family Nesomyidae; genus Cricetomys; species Cricetomys ansorgei. The sequence goes on from JAMJFZ010001133.1 coordinate 16,347,643, forward strand.
GGATTTGTTTTTGTTTGTGAGGGAAAGAGGAGCCAGACTGTACCCTGAGATTGGATGGTGGAGGAGTCAAAATACACAACTTGACATTTCCCTACTTGGTACAGAATTCATTGGAATGGTAGATCATTTTTCCACGTACAAAGACTTAAATCTATTCTCTAAATGTATTTGCAAAAATGAAATTCTCCTTCCTAGAATTATAATGTGTTCTCACCTTAATATACATACAACTCCTACTTGTGCTAATAAATGGTCAAAGGTTATTCATTCAGAAAGTGCATCTGACCAGCTTTGGAACAGTGTTCTTTTTCCTTCCAGTGATGTGCAGTTTTAAAAGATTCAGTTTTGGCTGCCATCCATTTGCATGTCCTTGCCTTGTGTACGTTTCAAGGTGAACAGTGAACATAAGAAAACAAACACCTTCCAGTCCTTGGCATTTGATGTTGTGTCTCTTATTTATCCCATTTTTTGCTTATTGTTTCATTTACACAATTCTTTTAAACCAGATTTTTATTTCACAATGTAAAAATCAAAGCACCGAGGACTGCTGGGGACGGCTGTGGTAGAAGCTCTTCCTTTGGAGAGAGGATACAAAATTGTTGAACAACAGCTTTTTTTGTTGGCAGAGGGCTAGGGTCTTACTCTGGAGCTCATCCTGGTCTTGAACTTAGAGTGCTCCCCCTGCCTCAGCCTCTCAAGTTCTGCAGTTACAGGTGACACGTACTATGCTCAGCTTGGGTAAATAGTTCCTATAGAAAGAAAGCCTACTATGTATTTGGCATGACTTTTAGTGCACAGAGTATCTCTCAAATGTTCCCAATGCTTGAAATTTAGGTGCTTGTTGAGCAATGTTGAGAATACCATGAGATTTCTATGCTGGTAGCTTATCTTAGAGGGCTAGGACAGATTCAGATGAAACTGGTAGAAAATTTGCAGTGCAACGTCCAGCTCCAGACTGTTGGTGCTTTGTGTTGTTGGTGTTGCGAGCATTGAGAGAGATACAGCCACATCATTGGCCTCTGCTCATTAAATCAGCGCCTCTCAATTTTCCTAATGTGATCTTTAAATCAGTTCCTCATGTTGTGCTGACCCCCAACCATAAAATTATTTTCATTGCTTCTTAATAACTGTAATTTTGCTGCTATTGTGAATCGTAATGTAAATATCTGATATGCAGGGTGTCAGACCACTCCCGTGAAAGGGTCATGATCCCCAAAGGGGGTCTAATGCACTAAAGCTAGTTGCATACCATCCCCAACTGTGACAAACAAAAGTGTCCTTAGAGTCTGTCACATGAGCTGCAACTGGGCAAAACTGTGCCTGCTTGAGAGCTGCTGATGTAGTTGTCGTCCATAGATCACTGGTGCCCAGTGAAGGAGCCATGTGGGTGAGTCCTGTGACTTTGCAGATGGTTACCAATCCTCATTAGGGAAAAGGAAGTTTTTCATGTACATGCACCACTTTATGCACGTGTTGGCAGATGTTAGCTTGTAAAAAAGCTACCCATTTGTTTGAAAGTGTTTTGAATTCAAAGTCCATTTTGTGGGGTTGCACAGATGGCTCAATATTAACTTACTGCTTTTGCAGAAGACCAAGTTGGGTTCCCAGTACCCACATGGCAGTGCACAGTCATCTGTAACTCGAGGTTCAGGGAATCTGATTCCTCTTCTGACATCTGCAGGCCCTTGCATGCATGTGTACAGTCTCCCAGAAGATTCTAAAAATGTGAAGGGGAATGATGTCATAAGTGCCTGGTCTGATTTTGAGTACTGGCTCTGTAGTCAGGCTGCTTGGTACCTGCCACTTCTTTCTTACCTAACTTTGGGAACTATTTAGCTTCTTCATAGATTGGCTTTGTCATCTTCAAAATAGAAATAGATTTTTTATTTAAGTTAGTATCACTGTAAGAATTAAATGTGAAAGTGCATTATTGTCATTATAATGAGTGATGTACAGTAAATATTTAATGAATGACAGCCTTTATTTCTTTTGGAGGCATTCAGTTTTTTTACCCTTAAATTCCAGAATAATCACTTTCAATAAATTTTATTTTTTTATTGTTTAATAAAAAGGTGAATCCTTTTGTTAAATTATTTGCTTTTTATTATACTTTATTTTTTCTTCTCTTGAATAATATATCCCAACCACCATCCTCCCTTCCCTCTACTCCTCCCAGCTCCTCCACTTCTCCCCTCTTCCCCTCAGTAAAGAACTGGCCTCCCAGGGTTACCACTCGAACAGGGCATGGCAAGATGGGACAAGGCTGGGCATAAGCCGGTACATGAAGCTGGACAAGGCAACTCAGCTTGGGGAAAAGGGCCCCAAGGGCAGGCAAAAGGGCCAGAGGCAAACCCCCTCACTTCAGTTTTTAGGAGTTCTACAAGAACACCAAGCAGGACAGCCATATGATATATGCAGGGGTCACGCAGGCTTGGTGTCTGCTGCTTCAGTCTCTGAGCCCCTAAGAGTGCTGGTCAGCTGACTCCATGGGGCTTGTTCTCCTTGACACCTCTATCCTACAACCCCTCCTCTCGCTCTTGCACGGGGTTCTCCAAGCTTCGTATGATGTTTGGCCCTGGGCCATTGCGTTTGCTCTGATCAGCTGCTGGAGGAAGCCCCTCTGATGATGAGTGGGCTAGTCACCTATCTATGAGCATAGCGGAATATCATTAGGAATTGTCTCCAGGCTATCCAGTCTCCAGTTTCTAGCTAGCCCTGCAGTGTAGGGAATGGACTCCCACCTTTGGCATAAGGTTCTGCCCTTTCATTGCCCCAGCAGATCCTGCAGGCAGGATAGGTTATAGGTCAAAGGTTTTATGGATGGGATGGAGTCACAGTCCCACCCCTGGAAGCCTTGCCTGGTCACAGAAGATGCTCTGTTCAGGTTCTTCATCTTCTATTACTAGAAGTCCTCACTAGGCTCACCTTCATAGCTTCCAGGGAGTTTCCACTGCACTAGGTCTCCAGATCTCCCCCTAGGCATTCTCCAATTCTGGTCGTCTCTCCCTATATTCTCTCCCACCATCCCTCTCCCCCTGCCTGGTCCTCCTATTCCTGTTCCTATCCTCCCCTAGGCTTTCTTCGATGTCTATTCTATTTCTCCTTCCCAGGGAGATCCATGTGTCCCCACTGGGACCTTCCTTGTTTCATAGTCTCTTTGGGTTTGTGGATTGTAATATGATCATCCTTTATTTAACAGCTTATATTCACTTATAACTGAGTAAATACCATGTTTGTCTTTCTGGATTTGGGTTACCTCTCTCAGAATGATTTTTTTTCCCTAGTTCTATCCATTTGCCAGCAAATCTCACGATGTCATTTTTTTTATATAGCTGAGTATTACTCCATTGTATATATGTACCACATTTTCTTTATCCATTCTTCAGTTGAGGGCATCTAGGTTGTTTCCAACTTCTGGTGGCTATTATGAATAAAGCTACCATGAACATAGTTGTACAAGTGTCCTTATGGTGGGATGAAACATCCTTTGGGTATATGCCCAGGAGTGGTACAGTTGGGTCTTGAGGTGGGTTGATTTCCATATTTCCTGAGGAATCACCATATTGATTTCCAAGGTGGCTGGACAAGTTTGCACTCCCACCAGCAATGAAGGAGTGTACTGAACTTGCCGCTTTCCCTCCAGCTTGTCCTGTGTTGATTTCTTTGGGAATATTTCCAACAAACTAACCACAGCCAGTCACATCTTTGTGACTATCATTGGTTTCTTATTTTCTTATTCTCTTTTGCATAAACCTTATCAAAATTGGTTTCCAGTTCCATCTGGTCTCTCCTGTCTTGGTTCTCTCTGTTTTATTCTTCCCACTCCTGCTTTAGTGTAGGCTGTAATTTTTCTATCCTGGACAGCTTCAGTGGTCTCTTCACCTACCCCTTTCCTCTAGTCTAAATATCTTTCTAATCTGTTATCCACAGGCAGGTTTTAATTTTTAAGTGTGAGCTGGACATGGAATTTCCATTCTAATAAACCTTGAATGGTTTCCCTTTGGGACAAAATACAAAGATTTCATTATGCATGCGAAGCCCTTTCCTTGATAACCTTTCTAGCCCTACTTACACTTCTTCCTGTAGTCATCTTCCTCTTCAGGACTCATAGGCCACTGTCAGCCGAGCACTCAGAGTTGCTGAGATGTATTCCATCATGAGCAGTGTTAATTGGCTTAGTGCTTATCTAATCTTTCAGTGACTTGTGACCTTCTTCATATGGGTGTCATATCTGGTTGCCCACAGTCCCTCTGGCTTCTGCTGAGAGCTACAGTAGAGGTCTGGTAAACATTTGTTGCATGTGTGCATTCATGAACGCGTGTGAGAATGGATGGATACACATGCCAGAGCTACATCCATCTGAGCACAAGTTCTCCAGCAGCCTGCTGTCTCCTCTCACAAACCTCCCCAGAATAGTTCTCCTGCCTTCCTGGGTGTGAGCTTCCTTCCTGTGCACATCTGTCACTTCAAGTGTGAGTCTGTAGAATCTGGAGGAGATCATGTATTGAGCTGCCTCATATTCTGGGCTGTTTGAATATATATATTCTCTCTGTGTCCCTTTTCTGCTCCCTGTCCTTTTCCTTTCCAGTGGCACCCTTCCTGTGCCACTGTTACAGGCGAACCTTTTGGGATTGTAGTCTATAAGTGCACTTTTGTCAGGGAGATTTTCCCCTAGCTGATCTTTAAAATTATATTTTTAAAATTTATTTATTTCGTGTGTACTCTGTGCATGCCTGATGCCCATGTCCTTAGGGGTCAGAAGAGGGAGATGGATACCCTGTAACTAAAGTTAGGGATGGTTGTGAACCATCATAAGGCTTCTGGGAGCAGAACCTGATCAACAAGTGCTTCTAGCTTTAGTCGGCTCTGTGCTGAACTTACTGTAAGCTTTGCCGCCTCTGATGGTGAAGGGAAGAGAAAGGACAGTACATGTTGTTTTACATCCTCTGTAGTTCTGCTTTCTTTCCCCTCTAGTGTCCTGGTAACTGTTTTGACAAGGGTAGTTATTTGGTCTGTCAACCCCTGCTTTTGTCTTCCATCAATAAAGATTTTTTTTTCCTTATTGTTTTAAACGAATGCTTGAAAGAACTGCTTCTCCACACATTGAACAGGCCATGCTGATTTGCTCATGATACTATGACAAAATACAGTGTGTGGACTTAGTGATGTAAATAACAGACATCAGCTTATTATAGCTCTGGACTCTGGGGAGGCTGAGGCCAGAGTGCTGGCAGGTTCAGTTCTAATGAGGATCTTCTGTCCTGGTTAGTTTTTTTTGTCAACTTGGCACGAGCTAGGACCATCTGGACAGAGGGAACTTTGATAGAAAAAAGGCCTCCATCAGATTGACCCATAGGGGCTTACTACGGGCAGTGCTTCTCCCAAGCAGGTGGTCCTGGGCTGTACAAGAAAGCAAAGCTGAGCAAGTCAGGAGGAGCAGCCAGGAAGATGCATTCCTCCATGCCTCTCTTTTACTTCCTGACTCCTGGCTCCTGTCTTGAGTTTCTGACTTGGCTTCCTTCAGTCATGAATTGTGATCAGGATGTATAAGCCAAAAAAATCTTTTCCTCCTCAAGTAGGTTTTGGTCATAGTCACAGCAGGAAAGTAAATTAGGATGCCTTCTGAGTCACAGAGAGCTACTTTCTCACTGTGCACAAAGTTAAAGGGAAAGGGAGAGGGAACACAGCCTGTTTTTTTAGTTGACATCTGTTAATTATAGAGCCAGTGTTTCTTCTATAACAATATTAATCCTGGTCTGGCAGCTCCACTTGTATCCATCCAACCCTAATTATCTCCAAGGACACTACCTCTGTATGCCGTCACATGGGGACTTAGAGCTTCAGCATGTGACACAATTCAGTTCCTAACATGAGGATGCCAAAGGCTCTAGTAGGTGCTTGTTTGGAAGAAAAAGCATCCATGGAATTGCACAGAGAGCCTGGACCATGGGCTTAGATTTTATGCTAGTCATTGCCTTCATAGAGCAAAGATGGATTCAGAGTGCAGAGTGTTGTATATCCAGTGTCCTGATAAAGTGTCATTCACTTTCTCTTTTCTTTCTGCTTCTTCCTCTCCTCCCAGGGCAGGGTAGGCATTAAGTCATCCTGTAATATCTCTCTGTCTATGACCCTTCCTTTGGGTTTGAACTTTGTAGGCTTTTGTAGCCTTACCTGTAGAACTGATTAACCCCCACCCCACAGGGTTTCTGGGAAGGTTAGTAGGACAAAGCAGGAAGGCCATGCAGCGAACCTGTGTGTCTACATCAGTTGTTCCTCTAAAATCATGAGAATCACTGCAAATGTGCAGCTTTGGGCTGTTCCCATTGGTTCCTTATTTATCTGAGTGTGTAGCCTGTTTCTGGTCTTCCTATTTTACTCAATTCATGTATTTCCAGGCTTTTCAGGAGACAGCGCTGCAGAACATGCTGGAAAAGGAGCACAACCGTGACGTGGCTGTGTCCTGCAGTAGGCGGATCTCAGCCACGGGGCTGTTGGACATTCGGCGTGTTTGTTCTGATGCTGATGAAGTGTGGCTGGGAGATGCAGCTAAGCTTGAAGAAGGCTCAGTCTTTTAGTTCATATCTGGTAATTATAGGGCCAATATATCTTGCTGTAGCAGACTGGGTAATTGCACAAGGGGGATAGGGTAGGGCAGGTGGGTGTGTGCCCAAACGGTCTACTCCCTCAAAGGGCCCTGTTTCTGAACCTTAGGTGTTGGTGAGATGAGCAGAGGGTAATTTGCTACCACATCAGGCCCTAATTTCACTGTCACCATCTCGGTGTGTGTACACCAGGCCTACTCTATTTATGTCAGTTAGAACTCCAGAACAAACTGTTCTGTAAATATTGCCTTAACAGCTAACACAGTACTACCACTTTATTCGAAAATAAACTTTAAAAGCTCTGCTTTAGAGAGCTATTTTCTTCAGTTAATTTTTTTTTAAGTTGAACCCACGTTTCTGAGAGTTTAAGTCAAGAAATATCTCATATTCTTCAACTCTTTCCTCCATTTCTTTCTGTTACTTGGATGGTAGCTTCAGAAGTGTCAGGAGCCTAGACTCAGGAAGCCGAGGCAGGAGGATCTAGAGTTTAGGAAAGCCTGTCTCCAAGACAAAAATGGTAAGAGGAAGTACCCTACTTATTTTGTTTTCTTGTGAATGTTTGAGCTCTGTAGATAACCATCTATTAAATCTTTACTCAAAAGATGGACTGCATTTGGGACTGCCAGAGGCCATGCATATGGGACACACTTCAGTTCAGCCTCCTGCCTCCTGCCTCCTGCCTCCATCCCCAGTTTCTCTTTAACTCAGGTGAAAGTGGTTACAGAAGGGCAACTCAAACACTAGCAGCCTGGAATCCTGGACCCCCTCTGTCTGGCTGGGCTCTCTGTTCCCTTGATGGGCATTTGTTTCCAGGAGGACTAACTGGCCAGAAGGAAAACAAAGGGACCAAAGGAGAAGCTAAGAGAAGGGATTTATTGCATTGTCTCCCCCAACTAGGTCGGTCTCTCTCTCCCTCTCTCTTTTTCTTTCTCTCCTTCTCTCTCTGTGTGTGGGCAGTCTTGAGGAGTCTAGCCCAGAAACAGCTGTGGTATTTGAGAGTAGCCTATGGGGTTAAATCAGGTTGATAATTCTGTACTTCTTGTTTCTCTATTCTTCCTTTCTATATACAAATCTCATTTCTGAACTTGATGTTCTTGCCCCACCTCCGAGTCCACCAGTATTGTTTCTCCTTCACCACACATCATATGCTCTCATCTTGAGTGAGGTTCTTCCCACCTAGGTTGTTCCCAGGACCGTAGCAGCTGTGTTTTATTTTCATGCACCCTGCAACATCTTTTAGTAACATCTGGCAAAATGCTTGCCCTCCCAGGACTGTCTACAAGCCCATGGCCACTGTAGCTGTGTTTATAGTAGCCAGGGTATGGAATCAACTGAGTATCTATCAATCAGCAGAGGAATAGGTAGAGTAGCATATGATTTGGCATTTTAAAAGATTGCACTACTGTCTCTTGGGACAGCATGGATGCCTATAGGCGTTGTGCTAAGTCAAATAGTCCAGGGATAGAAAGTCATTGGATGGCAGCACTTATACACAGAGTGAAATAAAATAAAACAAATTGAACTCATAAGAATGGAATGAGGGATAAGAAGCTGGAGATTGGAGAAGAAAAGAAAGAGAATGGGGAACTACCCGTCAGCAGATACAGCGTTTCAGTGAGACAAGAAGTGTTTTTATTTATTTATTTTTTGTTCTTTCTTTCTCTCTCTCTCTCTCTCTTTCTCTCTCTCTCTCATTTTCTTTCTTTCTTTCTTTTTTGATGTGTGTATGCTTGTTTTTGTGTATGAGCATGTAGAGGTGTATACATGTGCATGTGTTGGTCAGAGGTCAGCCTTGGGTGTTACACTGTTCAGATGTTGTCTGCCTTGTTTTCTTTTTCTTTTTTTCTGAGACACGGTTGGTCACCAGAGCTGTCCTGTTCGCCCCAGTCATCTCTCTGTCTGTCTCTGTGTCATGCCTGGAATTTTTACATTTGTTCTGGGAATCAAACTCAGCTACTCATGCTTACAAAGCAAGCCCTTTACTAACTGAGCCGTCTCCCCAGCCTCAAAGAGTAAGTTTTGAGGTTTATTTCACAGCAGGGAGACTATAGCTCATAAATACGTGTTGCGTATTTTAAGAGTAAATTTTAATGTATTACTACAAAAAAAGTCAAGTAAGTAAAGTGACAGGTATGTTCGTTGGCCTTTTTAGTCACACAGACCTATATACAAACAGAACATTGTACTGCAGAGTGTGTTACAATTATTATTGACAGTAAGAGCCAAAAGAATGAGAAGTTTGCTGTGAGATTTCATTTGCTGGAAAGATCAGAGACGCTACACCCGTGAAGTCTCATGCCTGCCTGAAGAAGGCCTGAGCGAAGATGCTGCCAATGGAGACGCTAGTGTGGAAGGGGGTCCCATGGGGCCTCAACCGTAGAGAACTACAGACAACTAGGCATGCTGAGAGCGCGAGAAATAGTCTTCCCCAGGGAAGAACTCTCACACTGGTTATCCAGTGCCCCAGCGGTCAGCCGGAAATCATCTGAGATCGTACACATAACGTGACATATGGACTGAGCAGGCTGCATTTATATAGTTAGGAACACATCTGTGTCTCTGTCAACAATTAAAGAAATAGAGGCCGTGAACTTGAGAGCCTGGTGGGGTGTGTGCATGGGAAGGGTTGAAGGGAGAAAAAGGAAGGGTTAAAATGATGTAATTATATTTTAATTAAAAAAAAAGAACACCCCCACACCCACATCTCCATATAAAGAAATTATTTAACAGAACAAATGTGTGTCTATCCAGCTAGACTATCCAGCTGGCACCTCTTTTCTGTCTGTGCTCTGTCTCCAGAGGCTGCCATCACGGAGGTAGATCTCCAATAAAAACTGTTGAAGATGATCGAATGCAGGCCAAGGCCAGCCTTCATTCAGACGTCATTGTTTTCAAGGAATGAACACTGTCTTCTGAGGGTGTGGCCGGGTGCTGCAAATGGCCAGAGAGAACGAACACAGACTCACTTCACTTACTTCTGCTTTTATCAGCACAGCGAAGAACACTGGATAGAGGGATACATGATGCAGTGGGATGGGACACAGAAGGCACCCAGTCACTGTTGAAGGAGTCACTGTGGGATCCATGCTGTTCCACCAGTGGGAATACTCCAATTCTAATATTTTATTTGCTTGGGATTAATGGTGCGAGGGTGTGCCTTGTGAGCCCAGAGACAGCAGAAGCTCAGTAGACGGGATAAGTTAAACCCTTTCCATATGAACTATTTACAAACCTATTTTTGAAGACTGGTGTCAGAGTCCACCTTTTATTAAAGGACAGTGTGTTTCGTTCATCACCCACTGAGGTTGGAGGTGGAGAGTTTCCCCCGACTTTTCTGAGATGGTGCAGGTACTTATATTGGAGACGCAGTTTTAGGGTACTTGGTTACAGTAACTGTAGAACTTCAGGCTAACAGAGCACATGAAGGCATGTTGCTATCAGACTTCCTCAGACTCTGAGGGGGAAGGAAGGGTTTTTGCCAGGGCAGTGGAGGCTCTGGTGTAAACCAGAGCTGGAACGTTCAAGCAGCCAGTGTAACCTGGTCATTAGACATTCTTAGAGTCCTTGGGCCCTTTTATTTCTTTGCTTTTCTCTTTTCTGCTTTATCCAGGAGATACACGCAATGAGATCCTGTTTATTTTGCAAATGTAAAAGGATATTTTGTTTAATGTGGTATTTGAAATAACCATCTGTGTTTCTCTGCCTGTTTATTCTGATAAATCTCAGGAACACGGGCCTCTCTGGGTGAGGAGCCAGGAATATGCGTTGTGTTCTCAGGGGGCAAAGAACAGTAAATTCCAAAAGAAAGGATTATTGAAATAAGCAATCCTTTCTTTGTTGCTGTTCTTTCTTTGTTCCTGTTGTTGAATTCTTTGGTCTAGCAGTGTGTCATGGCTTCTATATGCAAACAACAGAATCTGCAAAGCTAATGATGATGCAAGATTTTGTGACAAAAAGAAATTTATGATAAAAATTTCAGAGCTTTACAATTAGGAACAAAAACTTAGCCAACTTTGTCTTGTATCCTAAAACTTCCTGCTTAAGTGAACATTTCTGTGTCCTGCTGGAAGCTAGACCTGTTCAGTCTTCCATGACTCTGTGGCCTTTTAAGAGAGGAAATCAAAGTATCTAAAATTAAAATACTCCAACTTGATAACTATTCAGAACTTTTATGTTGTAGGCATCTAAACCCATGATTAGACCCATGACTCCCCTTGTCAGGTTTACATTTTAGTGGAAAACTGTGCTGTGGAGCTTCTAACTTCCTAGGGTGTAAGAAGAATGAAAGAAAAGCAAGAGAGAGAGTTTGAAATGGAGAGAAAGGTGGGCTGGGAACACAGAAAGACAGAGAGTCAGAGAGAATATCAGAGCAGGGCCTGGCTGTATTAGTCTCTTTTTTGTTACATTAGCTAATTTCCTGAGACTAGGTACCGTATAAAATAAAGACACTTATTTAGCTTCCGATTCTGATGACTAGAAAGCCCAGACAGAATGATGCTGTTGGCTCGGTGAGGACCCCTCCCCCTACATTAACAAAGTGTAGGTGGCAGCCGTCATGTTAGGGTCACACAGCAGAAGGAACAGGTAGTCACATGGCATGGCAGACGGCAATAGAGACTCAGGGGTCAGGCTCAGTCCTGTGGGAACGCACTGGGGCTCCATCACAAACATTTATCTCTCGGAGAACATCGATTCCAGGGACCTAATCACCTCTTCCCGGGCCCCACGCTGGGATCCGAGCTTCTAGCACAGGACTATTTGGGGCTCCCCTCAAACCATACCTAAACTGTAGCGTTGCTCAAACAGCGGTTACCTAGGCACAGCTCTGAATGAGCCTGGCTAAGAGAGAAAGAACATTCACCTGGAAGGCTTGGCATGGTTTGGCAAGGTGTACTATGTAATGAAATCCAAAGACAAAGGGTGTGAGTAGCCCTGGCTTGAGCAGAGGCAGAGGGCTGATCAGGCAGGGTGAGGGATTTGAACTTCCTCTGTGTAAATCAGTGAGCTAAGATGATGGTTTATGTGAAACACCATTTCCCCTACCCACAGATGAGAGTTTCTGGTTGCTAGCAACTTCTATTCCCCTCCATTCAATGTTATATTCCACTGTGTTGAAAGAAGAGCAAGGCCTAGAACACAGGGATGAGAAATGAACCACTCCCCTTTGCTTGGCCGGGGAGTTCTTTCCCTGTGGAATGCAGTGGATACTCTTGAGTGTGGATTGCTTCTTTTCCATGTCCATCCTGGTTCGTGATGAGTCTGGTGGTGTGTGTAAATATTCAGAAGGGGACACTCAAGGATTTACAATGGCTCCTTGGAAGCCTGCTGTTATGAAATAAAATTTAAAATGGAAAATTTAAGTATTTAGCACAGTAGCTGGCATATGGCAAGCGCCTAATGAATGGTAATTCCCTATTTTTTTTTAAATCAACAGCTATATCACCAGAGGTATTTGTTATGGATTCTAACACTAAAACTTAATCATGCCTTCTTGTAATTCTCACACTCCTTAAGAGTGAGTGCTTTATTGAATTCAGTCTAGATTTTGTAATGGCCAAAAGTAGTGTTGTTGGCTTTCTAATCAGGGCCAGAAAAGACTCAAAGCCCTTGAAAAAATGGCCTGTCACATTTGAGCTGCAAAGTCTCCAGATTGCTGTGGGCTCAACCATTCATTGCTTGGAAGAAGAGAACTGTGACTTCTTGAAGCTCCATTCTCTGTTCCCTTCATGGAGAGAGCTGTTTCCTTCATGGGTGGAAGGGTCGCACTGCAAATTGCAGAATCCAGAATGACCAACAAGCAGGCTCTGAGCTCTGTTCCCTTTGTCCCTGCCATCCTCAGTGGCACTGCACAGGGAAGATCTTCAACAACTTCTTGCGTGGCTTGTCCCCGAATTCTCAAACCACTGTATGCTCAGGAAATGAATTTACCGTGTGTTTCAGAAGTCACACGAAATTAGAAGCCAAGAGGTCACATGAAGACATTTTCTTGGTTAGTAGTCTGGAGACAAAACGGGGGACTCAGGAATTGCTGACAGGGTTAGAGAAGCTTCCTGGGCACTGAGACTAGGTGGCTCAGTGACCTCAGAGTGGGACTTACTGTCTTGGTTTCTTTCTTCTTTGTGCTTTGAACCTCAGGCCCTGTGCGTACTAGGTGAGCACCCTGCCGCTGAGCTGCAGCCCATCCCTGTTGCCTTTCATTTTAGCTATTTTTCCTCACTGAAAGGCTGGTGAGCCCATACACCTTCATAGGTGGTCCCTCCCATCTGTGGTGACGGCTGGAAATGGTAGGAATGAGCTTCTCACCCTGGCAGGTTCTGCTCCCTTCCCATGCTGAGAGGAAGCTAGGCCCTTTGAGGACACACTATTACTCTGCAAACCTCCACTCTTTTCAAGATATAAGGCTTGGCTCCCAGAGGCTGGGGCACAGTCAGCTCCTTTTTAATTGGCAGAAATCTCCCCTAACCCACAGTGATGTATCTGTTTCCAGAGTGGCTTTCATCATGAGCTCTTAGGGCTCTAAACCAGCATGGACCAGCTCCCCCAAGAACAGGCTTTGCAGGATGAAGAAAGCAAAGGGAAGAGAAAGGAGAGTTCTTCCCAAATAGATTACATCCCTTTAAAATAACTATGACCGGCTAGATAGAGTATGAATTTTAAATCTGTTCCAACTTTTAAATAACATCCAGTTTTAAAGCATTTATGCTAGCTAATCTAAGATCAATCAAATAAAACTGAAAACAAAGGAAGAACAAAAAATTTCTGAGCACCATTTAGGGTGTTAAATTAGCTTCAGGATTTTTACCCCTAGAAGAGGGATGTTTACCGCTCTCGTTGGCAGTGGACCTGTGAGAACCGGGCCTAAAGATGAGCCAAAGTCTCATGCAGTCGTCAGCTTTATTCAGAGCATCAGACAAGTTATACTCTGAGGGTTAAGATGAGTCACATGAGTAACGTGTGCACACAAGGACAAGCCACACGTGGCAAAGCAGTCTTCCACAGAGGCATTTAACAATAGCCAGTTGGAATAAATAATCTGAAGTAAATTTACTCTTGCCTGCTATACCTTGGAAGGGCATGCAAACACCTTCCAAGAACAATTCCGTATTCTGAAGAAACAGGTCACAAGACTCTTGTCTCATTTTCTTGGATTTTTCCCACAAGCACTCAGAATTCTCACTCCATTCTTGGACCGCGTTCCGACAGAGGGACGTTTGCTTTTAGGGTTTATATACACTCCCCCATCCTCACACCCTCAACCTATTAAAAACTGCGAAGATGTGGCAGGCATACTTCTGTCTTGAGAAGAGTTCTATTTTGAAGTTTCTTAAAGGTGGCAAAAGGTTTTAACTTTTGCATCGAAATCCATATTCCGTTCTGTCTGGAAATTTGGGTTGTTGTTGATAATAAGCTATAATGGAACCTGTGGAAGATGTTTTGTGCTTTTATAGTTAAAAGCATGAATCAAAACAACACGCTGGGCAAGTGCCTTGATTGTCCTGTAGGTGTGAGTTTGGTGCCACCTTGTGGTCAGTTATCAGACACACATGCTATTATAGGAAAACGGCAACTAATAATACTAAAAATATGCCCAGAAAATTAGTGAGTGTGTGTGTGTGTGTGTGTGTGTGTGTGAGAGAGAGAGAGAGAGAGAGAGAGAGAGAGAGAGAGAGAGAGAGAGAGAGAGAGAGAGAGGAGAGAGAGGAGAGAGAGGAGAGAGAGGAGAGAGAGGAGAGAGAGAGAGGAAGTAGAGAGAGTAGAGAGAGGAAGTAGAGTAGAGAGAGTAGAGAGAGGAGAGAGAAAGAAGGGAAGAGAGAGAGGAAGAAGAAAACCTAGTAACCTCAGTAATTCTTCGACTGGATATGTTCAGCTTTGTCATAGAAGAGTCTTGCTCCGTAATTCGGGGAATCAACTGGGCTTGCCTTACGGGATTTTGATGCCCTAATAAAGTACCAGTGCTGTCTACCACCTGTGGAAAACTTTGGGTGTTTGTGTAAGCCTTCGTTTCCTACGTAATGTCCCACTATCTCATTCCTTTTTATTTCGTTTTGAGCAAAATATTATAAATATATCAATATACATCTTTTAAATAATTGCGTGTGGGTGCGTGTCCGTGAACATGGTCACGCAGGCCATGGTGAGAGTGTGGAGGTCAGAGCAGACTCCGTGCAGGCAGTCCTGTCTTCGCCGTGGGTTGTGGGACTCCCACTTAGATCATCGTCAGGCTTCGGAGGCGTCTTCGCCCACCAAACCATCCCACCAGCCCCGGGACATAGCTTTGTAATGTTAATACTTAATGCTGTCTTTATGAGACTAATAGACATAAAAAAGGAGGAGGAAGCCTTGTTAAAATATCTCACATCAAATTTAGATACCATATACTTCAGGCTTTACATACTTTGAGCTAGTAAGATAATGAAGTACAGATGAAATTTTTAAGTATTAAAAATTACTTTTTGAGAATTTCACAGTGAGTATTGTATTTATATCATTTCACTCCCTCCCCCTTCCAACTCCACCTGTCCCCCCGCCCCCATTTGTTCTCATATTCCTGACCTCCTCCTCTTTAGCAGTGTTCACACACACATGTAGCTGTCTGTATACACAGCTGCCGAGTCCATTTAGTGTTGCTCATATGTGTATTTGTTTAGAGCTGACCATCTGGACTGGATAACCTGTAAGGGGCTTGTCCCCGTAGAACACGGGTTCTCCCTCTCCCAGTCACCATCAGTTGCCTGTAGCTCTCCGTGTAGGAGTGGGGTATGCTGAGATTTCTTCCTTCCACAGTGGCATGCCAACTGCTGTTGTCATCATATAGGCTTTATTTGGGCTACCAAATTTTTGATATTTTATGAGTGTATCTTCCGTATAATATAGAGAAAATGCTGTTTCACCTCAAATGTCCTGGTCCTCTGGTGTTGTAGAAGTTTATTTTTAGTGGTATATAAAGTAGTTTTGTGCACTGTTGGGTGAGGGGCTACCTAGGCCTTGGCATTTTGTATTGTTTGCAGGTGTTGGATTTATGTGGGGGATGTTTGATTGGTTATGATCTGCATGTGCTATCAGTAGAACATCTGAGGAGTTTTGGATCAATAAAAACACCTGAGCTCAGACACTAAGGGTTCCACTGTCCAGTATGGCGCTTGCCATGACAGTGGTTCCCTTTGCTGAGTTCTGGCAGGGTTTGCACCAGTGAATATGCCTCCTTGTTATCCTTGCTAAGCTGCAACAGCAGCGTATTACTACACTCTGGCTCTTAACAGTATTTTCACCCCTTCTTCTGCAGTGTTCTTTAAGCCTTCGGTAGAGGTCGTGTTGCAGGTGTATCAGAATGGGTTGCACACCTTGTAGTCAGTTGTTCTCTGCATTTTGAATAGTTTCTGATTTCTGTGATGGTCTCTGCTTCAAAAAGAAGCTTCTTTGTTGACAAGTGAGAGCTACACTTACTGTATATATATGTATGCATGTATGAATGTATTTAGAGACAGAGAGAAAGACACATGGAGAGAAAGTGTGTGTTTGTGTGTGTGTGTGTGCGCGCGCGCGCATGCTGGGGCTAGAACACAGGGTCTTGCATACCAAGTTGTTCTGCACACAACCTCCCAGTTCCCTTCTCAACTCTCCACTGTAGTCCAAGCTGTGCCTGTGGCCTGGAGTACCCCTTTCTGGGGAGTCCAAAGCTTTACTGTATCGGGCTTTAGGAGGTAACCTCCGAAATGCTTCTCGGTGCTTCCTCCTTGTCCTCTAGACCTGTGAGGTGTTCTGCACTGTGCACACCCACGATGCCATGTGGCGATCCTTCGATGCCTTAGCTCTCCTTATTAAACAGCAATGTTGTTTTTTGGGTGGTGTGGGAGGAAGGGTTTATTTCAGCTCGCAACTCTCAGGGAGGGTTGTAACTCCATCACTGAGGGAAGTCAGGGCAGGGACTCAAGGAAAGAACTGAAGCAGAGGCCATGGAGGAATGCTGCTCACAGGCTTGCCTCTTCTAGTTCACTCAGCCTACCTTCTTTTTGCACCCGGGACACAAGTCCAGCTGTGGCACAGCGCACAGTTACCTGGGCTCCTACATGAATCATCAGTCAAGACAATCTGCTACATGCTTGCCCCCAGGCCAACCTGGTCAAGCCATTTTCTCAATCGAGGATCCCTCTTCCCAAGTCGTTCTAGTTGTGTTGAGTTGACAAAGTAGCTAGCACACTGAGACTGGGTAGTTGTTTTGTTTTGTTTTGTTTTTTTTTAATTTAAGAAATTATTTTCTTATCATTTGAGTGGAAACATTTGAGGAAAACAACACCATTCTTAAGAGGAAGTCCTGCATGCTAGTTACATTTTTGTAACTAGAATTCTATAAAGGATTTGATCCATATCACCCACAGCAGAGAAGGCCTGAACTAAGGCTAGATGGCAGAAGATGGGGCCATCAGTAATATAAATGTGGACCCAAGGCTTCTAATCTCTCTGACATCACTGGGGCCTGTTCTCTCAGCTTTCTTCCATCAGCCTTATTGTCTCTGTGCCTATGCACCCCTTCCACGTGGTGAAGCTACCCCTACAGCCTCGTAGACCAGTCGGAAGAGGGCCTCTCTGCAGCCTCACAGGAGGGCTTTGACTGCGTGGCTCCCGAACAGTTGCTGTCCTGGCACTTCATGTGTTGAATGGCTGGTCTGTGTGGCGTTTTTCTCGTGTCCCTCGTCTCTTGTTTGTGCTCATCGCAGACCTCTTTATTTAGTTGCTTTTGTTTTCTTATCTTAAAAGTCATTTCATACAAGATAGGGATCGATCTGGGAGAATCTCTTGAGACACAAAAGGGCTGTAAAGGCTCAGTTGTTCTGTCACAACGGTTGTAGATGGCAGATCTACTGCCCTACCTGTCCTGCATCTTTCCTGACTTCCAGGAAAGAGAGAGCGAGGCTAATAGATCACGGTCCTCCGATTCTCTTCTTAAAAAGACTTGGTTTAGGCAGGACAGGCAAGAATGATTTAGTTTGAAGCCATCTTATTGGGAACTACAATGCAGGTACAGAGAATGGATACGTGTGAATGTGCAGCTAGGTGAGTCAGTATCACACACACAATGCCTTCATCCAACCCAGAGATAACTCTAGATGGTCCTGCTTCCTTTTCTCCCTTGACAGCCTGCTTCTTCCCACAAAGCCAACTGACTCCCTTTTAGATCTGTTTGCCATCTAAGTATATGTTCATAAACAGTATAGTTAACTTGTCTGCTTTTGAGCTTTATTCCAGTGGGATCTTGTCTTATTCTTAGGAGTATAGTATATTTCATACAATGCTGTTTGTGAAATCCATCACTTTCGTTGAGTGTAGCCATGGTTTATGTATATTTGGCTTCATACGCCTGGCATTCTGTCATACAAGTAGACTCATCTCCTCATCCACTTTTCTCTTACTGCTGTTGAGGAACATCTGGCTCGGTTGCCGGTTTTGACTGTCATGCAGCATCGTCTCCCCCTTAGTTTCCCAGTTGTTGTGCCTTGGGTCACATGGAATACACTTCAGTTGGGTATATACCCAGGAGTGGAAGCTCTTGTGCATGCTGCAAGTGTATGTTCACCGTTGGTTAACGTGCTGCAAGCGTATATTCACTGTTGGTTAACATGCTGCAAGTGTATGTTCACCATTGGTTAACATGCTAAAAGTTTTTGAAAGCAGCTAAACAGTCTACTAGCATTGTGGCTCCCTTACCTAACCCCCAATTTTGACACACTGTGGCAATCACAGATGAATCCTATGCACAACTGCTTTTTGTTTTGGAGCTGGAGTTATGAGCAATTGAGAGCCACATGATACTGGTGCTTGGAAGTGAACTCAGGCCTTCTACAGGAGCGGCTAGTGCTCTTAACTGCCCTTTACTAAGTGCTCGTTTTATATAAGATGCTGCGGTAAGTGCTCTGTAGCTAGCACAACAGGGCATTTGCATGGCAGGCATTGGAACTGGGCAGTTTGCTTTCCCCATTTTTTAGAGATTCGGAAAGCTAAATAACTTAGCAGCGCGATACCAGTGCAGCAGTGTTTTATCCATCAGGAAAAGTATTTAGTGTAACTGCCTTGACCACACCTCTTAACGCTCTCACGGAAGGCTGTAAGTTATCTGTGGCGTGTGCATGTGAGTGTGTGTGTGCACGCGCACGGAGGCTTAGCATCGATGCCGAGTGTCTTCCTTGATTCCTTATTCTTGAGATAGTGAGAGCTCCTTGCTTTGGCTACACTAGCTGGCCAAAGAGCTCCAGGGACCTACTTGCCTGTTCCCCACCCCAAGAGTGGATACAGACATGTGCTACCATGTCTAGATTTTTACCTGGGTTTTGGGAATCCAAGCTCAGGCCCTCACTTCCAAGGAGGTCCTTTAGAAACCGAGCCACCTCCCCAGCCCATGCGTGTGGTTTTCTAAAATGAGTTAGGGCAATAATAGGTACTTGTCAACGTTTTTTTTTTTTTTTTCTATTTTTTTTCTTTTTGGTAACAAATGCGAAATCCATAACAGTTTAATATAATTGAAAAGCTATTATAAAATACTTTAACTCTCCCAAGGCCTCAGAAATATCTATCGGGACCTTTCCATCTTTCTCAGCCACATTACAGACACTTTACTAGTACCCAGATAGAATATCTACATTTATCACTGTCTCTCACTGGTCGTGGCAGCCAGCGGGATTGTCTAAGGAGGACCTCATCCGGCTTTTGACCGAGACCCTGTGTGTTATGGATGCTGAATGCGCAGGCGCCTCTTCCTCTGTGCTCCAGCTACAATACTTGTCTGTGTGCTGGGTACATGTCTGTGATCACATTGCATAGAAATTATGATTCCCGTTTTATACAGGAAGCACAGAGAGGTTTAGTTACTTGTTAGTAAGGGCTGGGCTCAACCCCGCGTCCAGTATCTCTGGCTGCCCTACTCTAGTTACTCATCGTGCTGTGTGTCCTGGACCTCTCTGGGTTCCCTTACTTCTACTCCTTGCAGCAGGGTGTTTACACAGCGTTCCTTCTGTCTGGTGTGTTCTCCCTCAACTCCTGAGCTGTCTCATTAGCATTTCTTTCTCTTCAGAGCTCAGAGTCAATGTATTTGCTTAAACTGTTTGCAAACTACGGCAGATACTTCTGTTGTTTGCTTATTTTAAATTATTTGCTACTAGAGTTATTTGTGAACTATTTTACTCCCCTCATATCCTGTAAGTTTCTTGAGGGCAGAGCTCTCTCACACTGCAAAGTGTTTGTGCACTTCGTGGGTGACTGACTGGAAGGATGCCTCATGGTGGAGACAGAGCTCCCTACTGCTCCCTTCTGCTAAGGTGTGTTTTTCAAGAAAGCCCTAAAGGAACTCACCTTCTAACTATTGTTTAAATGACTCTTTTGATCTAGTGCCTGATTAATGTGAGTTTTTAATATGCATTTTTAGTTCTAAGTCTACTTTTTGTCAAGTCTTGCCTTATAGTTTACAAGGCTCCATTAGCTCCAAGTACTCTGTCCATGGTATCAGTACCACGCACGGCTGGTGAACCCATTCTACCCTGTGATTATACAGAAGAAAAGGTGGCTTAAACAAAGGGCTCTGCATTGAGTCTGAATAATGGGATTAAGAATTTGTCCCCATCAGTGTTTAGCATCCCCTAGTGCATTGCTTTTTTATCTTTGAAGTGGGACTGTGTCTTCTTCCCTGAGGTATTAGCCAGCTTTCCATCACCATGGCAAGGTGCCTGAGGTAGTTACCTCAGGAGGAGGCACCCTGGGCTCATTTTTATTTGGAAGAAAGGGGTATTTTCTCTGATGTTCATAGGATCCTGGAGTTAGGATGTGGGGACTCCAAAGGTCGGTCTCCTCTAGAAGTTTTAAAATGCTGTTTTTTTTTCTTTTTTCTTTTTTTTTAAATCAAGACACATAATGTTAATACATTCTCTGCTTTGTTCTTACCATCCATAGTTTGGACCTAGGAAGGAGTGAGCAATAGTTTATCCAGACTATTTATTTAGAGATGAGTGGATAAAAAGAACAGGATTTAGAGCAATGGTGAGAGCTGGCAGCAGAAGTTTAACCGCGTTGTGGTAACGGCCGGACGCTCCCGCCTCCAGCACGTAGTTCGGAAGGCAGAGGGAATGCACGAGAACACGAGAACACGAGAACACGTCACCTTCTTTGGCCCCTGTGGAGGAGCTTATACAGCGATAGGGGCTATATCACAAAACAGAACTGAATTATATCCACCTCAGAATGTGGCGAGCTGCACAGTCTTCTGGAAGCTGTAAAGTCACGTAGCTTACTGACTCATGCTGATCGTTTGATAATTACTTATATATACTGCTTTGCAAAACCATTTAAACTATTTTTGTAAAATAAATAAATAAAAATTAAATAAAGCACTGTGTTAAATGATTGCCGTCGTTGGACATTCAGTGTAACTTGGTTTGCTTCTGATTTAAATCCCAGATGAAGCTGGGTTAGAAGGATAAAAGAGTTGGGATATATGGGCTCCACGGTCAGGCGCTTCCCCAGCACACTCCGGGGGCCTCATGTGCCATTCCCAGTGTGGAGAAGCGCAAAGCAAGGCAAAACCGAACAATGAAAGAATGATTGGTGAGCATTCTTAACATTACCACAAACAAAATTACACATTGAACTGTTCATCACAAAGTATGTTAAACCTCAAGTTTATGTCTCGTGTTGTAATTTGTAAAAAGATTTTTCCTTTAATTATTTCAGGATCTAAAGTTACCTTGTATTGGAAAATAAAGGAAGTGACCGGGAGGGTGGGACGCGGCAGGAAGGATAGGGGCGTGTCTAAACCTGGGTGCTTGTGGACTCGTCGCTTGCTCCGTTCTACCCCCTTTCCTTGAATTACTTTCTAGATGCCTATGGCTGGGGCTGACTCCTTCAAGAAGGCGGCCCTCAGAGGAGATGCTCTGTACTTTTCCAGACTCCAAATTTAGGTTTCTTTCTCTTTCTCCCCGTCACAGGTTTTCTCTCTCTCTCTCTCAGTTCAGTGTCATGTGGTAACAAAGAGCTCAGCTTCTGAAACTGGACTTGCTGGGCTCCAGTCTGGCTCTTATTCTATGTGACCTTGAGTGATCATTCGACCACTCTCTACCCCACTTTTTTTGTATATGGAACGGGGGTAATAATAATTTAATAAAAACATAATAATATATGCTTCGGTGGCAGGACTCTGGCATGGGATTTGGTAAGTGTTAGCTGGAGTATAGCTGTTACCTTCTCCTCTGCGACTGCATTCTTCTCCAGCCTTAGTTTTATGCCTCTGTAAAGACCCTTCCAAAAATTAATTCTCATTCCATATTCTTCTGTCTTTTGGATATGGGCTATTCTCCTTGTTTCCAGCTCTGCTTCAGTGTGCGTAGACACCACCCACCTTTATCATCTGTAGTGTGCACAGCTTCCGGTAGATACTGAGGGGACACTCCTGATTTCATGGGGTCTGCGTCTAGAAGATAGAGAATTAGGTATTAAAGTGGGGTTCGACAGCCAGGACACAAACGCGTCCCACAAGAGCCCCCCTTAAGGGGACACATTGAAGCTGTTACTGAAGCATGAGTAGGACCTTAGAAATGTAACCCCAAATCCATCTTCTCCACGGAGCCTTTTCTAGTTACACTCACTCTTTGGCACCCACGACCTAGGTTACATTGGCATCTTATTTCTGTTTCAGGCCTAGCAGTGCAGGTATCTGCCTTGTCCTATAAATAGGAAGGCCTGCCACTTTCCTACGGAATTACAACTGGCTGGGCGATGAAGATGAAAGCCTTATCCTCGCGTGTTCAGAGCTTCCTGTAGGACACTGCCCAAATCCCCTTTCAGTTAGTGTCCCATTCTGTTTTTTGAGCTAAACACGTCTCTGAGGAGAATAAATTCTACAAGGGAATTCTCCTTACTCATGCTTGACTCATTTGAACCCAAGTTTCTTTCTTGCCTAGCGATGACTCAGTTTGGTCATATACAAACTGGAAGGCTTGGATTGGGGTCTTTCTAGTTAGCGTTTCTGTGATTCCTTTCAATCCGGAGATGGATATGGGTTGTGTGGGAAGTAGCATGAACGGGCACGTATAGTAGTGACATGGAAATAGGGGTACGTTATCCCTGGGCTGGCTGGGCTGCTGGTGGAGTCATGCAATGGCACCGTCTTTGTGTGCTCTTCAGGCTCTTAGACGACCATTATGCAGCATTTGTAAGAAGGAACTTGAGCTCTTAATATAAGAGAACACACATATGTTATCCATAGGTTTGACGGACCAGATATTCCAGAAGAAAGCTAGAATGCAGAGAAAGAAATCATGGCATTTTTGAGAGATCATCACAAGTGAGGAGAATTCACAGAAAGAAAAGGAATAGAGGAAAGAGAGAGCAGGTGTCAAAGCATGATCCGATGTAGCCGCTAGCCTGCTGCTAGAATGTTGTGTATAAAGAGAAATGGGTCAGTACTGGGCTGCCAGTTCTACCAGAGGACATGATTCGGAAGAACTGGGCACGTAGAATAGCAGGTGTTTTTCTCTAGTCAGAAATGCTAAGACCATTAGACCATTAGAAATTGATGACCTTGAGTTCAGCAGGGCTACACAGAGAAAAATATGGAACTCAGATCGATTCTTGATCTTGCTTTTACATGTAGAGGATGAGTACATAATTCAAGGTAGTTTTGGAGAGCAGATCCAGAGAGAATACAACTAGGCAAAATGCCATTCCTTAATACTTGATTTGTGCTAGTTGATTGGTTTACTTAATAGCATTAGTAAGGTGGGTCAAGACAGTTCATTGGAATCGGAGCACTGTCAGGGTTGAAGTGTGCGACTCTGGTAGAGCATACTGTAGATTCCTGCCACGGTTTCCCTTTTTGCTATTTAGTTTCTCTAGTCTTCCTCCATGCCCACTGTGCTTCCTCAGGATGATTTCTTGAAGTTTTGACTTGCCGAGGTTTGAGAGCCTCGTGGGTGGTTCTGTGTGACTTGCTCTCTTCTCTTGACGTGGATCCTGGGTCTTGCTGTCTCAGGGTGTCACGCGATGGCCTAGCATGACGAGTAGATGAGTCTACTCTCCCTTGGTCCACAGAGTCACAGACACAGGCTTGAAGAGTAAGGCGTTTGTCGTGGAGCTCGGCTGTGGATTGGCAGAGTTCCTCAGAAGAGCATGTCATGGTAAGACACCTTTATTTCATAGTCTGGTTCATTTGTTCACTCATTCGTTCACTCGTTCATACATTGAAGTTCTTATCTGACAGAGTCGCATTAGGGATAAGAGCTTGAGTTCAAGAGTCAGCCTCAAATCTGGAGCGATGACTTCCTTCTCTTGGAGCTCCATTTTCTCTATCTATGGAAAGGAGACGGTACTCATACCCACTTGATAAAGCCGCTGAGAAGAGGGTATGGAATGCATGAAAGAGCTTAGCATAAGGCTCCGTGTAGGGTAAACATTTTACAAGTGTTAGCATTTCTACACGTAGCACATCTGTAGGCAAACGGGATGGACAGCACCCGTCTTTGTAGAATTTGTAGTTTGCCAAGGAAATAACTGTAAGGAAAGTTCACACAGACTAGAATTGGTGATACATATGCAATCTAGAACACATCTTAAAGTGGACGCGTTCATTAATTGAGAAAATATTTATCGAGCATCTACTAGGTATGCTGCATTGTTATCAGCACTGGATATGCTTTTCCGGGCAAACGGTCGACTCTTTACACTCATAGAGCCCATGTCATAGCTAGAAGAGAGACACATCCATAAAAGATGGAAGAGATGAGAAGGGAGGGTGTAATTCAGGGTGGTCTGGGAAGACATCACGGAAGCAGTGGCTTTTGAGCGAAGAACTGAATAAAGTGTTCGGAGGTTCTGTGTATCATCCAGGAGAAGAGCTCTTCGGTGAAGGGGAGAGTGAGGGCAGCAGTGGCCAGGCAGGATCTGCTTAGCAGGCTGGGGGAGCAGCAGAGTGGCTAGGAAGAGACGCTGAGAGCTGTGAGCAGTGCGCTCTCAAGAAGGTTTGACCTTCCTGCTGGGCCACTTTGTTTCTTTGGCTCAACTGGGTTTTCCAACTCATGTCTTGGTTCTTCCCATGGTAACTCTGGGTAGACATATGCCTGTTTTCTAATAGACTGATTTGGGGAGACACTCGAAGGACCGTTAGTTTTGAACATGACTGTGGTCTACTGGCTGTTGGAACTGTTCTTGGTATTTCTCCTCACCAGGACAGTATGAGTCACAGGGGTCCTGAGAATCTTCAAGCCAGCTTCCTCTGCCACCATTACCATTGAGTGCTTCCTTAGTCATTCTTTAACCCTGCCTGTTTTCTGGCCTCTTCCTCCAGGATTAAAATAGCCCAGCACGCTGCTCCCAGTGCCTCATTGTTTAGGGACAGGAACTATGCTAAGCCACTCACCACAGCCGGGTGGGGATGGGGCGAACTGATAGATGAGTTGTGTCTGGGACAGGCTGCTTCTGAGGATAGGAAACCTGAAGAATATATCATTGATTCCAGACCAATCTTGTCCTTTATGGAAAGAGAAGCATCAGAGTGGAGGTGACACGTGGGCCGTGATATTTCGGAATTCTGTGATCCATATTGTTTCCACAGTGCTTTTCACTTCCTGAAAATGAGGTGGGCTATAGGGGCTAGCTGTCATCAGTACTTCTTCAGGTTGTTAATTAGCAGAGGGCCATTTATTGGTGACCATTGCTTGTCTTCTTTTTGGTAACTGTTGTGTATGGAGAATCAGCTACGATAATGCGTTTAGTTTAAAATCAGTGAGTTTATTAAGCATATAGTAGGCAAAAGTAAGGGAATGAGTAGCAGGTAGCACATATAGAGGGGCAGCAGATAGTTAATTTTAACACCGTTTCTATCATTTCTCAAACAACTGTTCACAGGATCTGCCTGACCCGTGTAATAGAGAATACATCAAATCTAAAATTCTGAAGTTGTAACAGATGAGGAAACTGCTACTTCTCAGGGATTAAGCAATTTGCCAAAATCACCCCAGGACTGTGTGATTTCCAAGCCTGTGTGATTCTGTGCCATCTTTTACTTCTGACTTTTTTGTATTCTTAACTTTTAGTTATAGCGATATAAGTATAAGCATATCAGGCAACATTTAAAAATAGAAACAGGCTAGATTTTCAATTAGTTGGTGTAGGTCCCTGTTTCCCAGCTCCCTCTCAGGGGCAGCCAAGCAGCTTTGGAGAGGTAGCAGTGTAGTCAGGAACCATCCAGAAGGTCTGGCAGCCAATGGGATGCTGGGCCGGGTGGAGGGTATAGTAGGCTTCCCCACCCCTGTAATAAACTGAGTCTGCTGTTTTGCCACTCACCTGACTCCCGGAGTCTGTGTCCTGACTCTTCGCCAACTCTACCCCCTCGCCTGAAGGGTCCCGTGGACCCTTCTTTCTTGAAAAGATGGGTTGTTTATCTTTTTTAGTATGTGTTTATAGTGGTAAACTTCCCTTATAGTACTATGTTGCTGAATCCCATAGGTTTCCATATATAATTTTCTATTTTTGTTTGCCTCAAGATAGTATCTCATTTTCCTTTGGATTTCTTTCTTTACCTATTGATTGTTCCTGGAATTGTTTTTATTTCTCTCTTTGGGTGTTCCTAGACCCATAGACATTATGAAATGAACCCAAAAGTTAGATAAAGACAGGCCGCAGTGACTATTTCTTCAGGCTCAAGCATTTGAACACTTGGTCTTCGTTGGTGGTCTTAGTTGGTTTGGGAAGGTTATGGAAATTTTAAGATGGGGAGCCTTGCTGGAGGGAGTATGGAAGCAGGCTTTGAGAGTTTATAGCTTTGCTCCATCTCTTTCTCCCATTCCTCCCTCTTCTTCCCCCTCCCTCCTTCCTTTGTGTAGTTGAGCTGTGATCTCTCAGCCTCCTGCTCCTGCTGGCAGGGCTCCCAACCATTATTTACTTCCCCAGTGCTGGAGTTAAAGGTGACTTTACCATGGTTGGCTATATATATATTTGACTGAGTGATTGAAGTAAGTTCCCAATACAAAGAAAAGCTTTGTGTTAATTCCCACATGATTTTATTTTGTAGATTATCATTAAAATTAAAACAAATGTCCTTCCAGTTCAGTCTGGTGGTACAGCTCTGCAATTCTGGTAATCAAAAGACAGAGACATGAGGATCAAGTTCAAAGTCAGCTTGGGGAACTTAATGAGACTCAGTACCTAACTGACTAGTAAAAAAATCAAAGGGCTAGGGCTGTAGTTCAGTTTAGAGCACTTGCCTCGTGCTGACCCATCTCCTCCCTGAGACGGGATCTCATGTGCTCCAGGCTGGCCTGTGTAGTTGAGATTATCTTGAACTTCTGGTCCTCCTGACTCCTGGGATTACAGGTGTGCACCACCGCTCCCCATTTATGGGGTGCTAAGGATGGATCCAGGGCGTTGTGCATTCTAGGCTAGCACTCTATCAACTTAGCTACATCTCCAGCCTTTAAAAAGGGCGATTTCAAAAAGAACGTCATTTAAAAGCTTTCTTAAGGGATAGTTCCATGTGTTTTGCAGACACTGCACTCGCCCATGTTTATTCTTTCTATAACCATAAAATCTGTAATTCTTCATATTCTTCTTCTTTACCTCTAGGTTTCTGAGTTAAAGAAATAAAACATTCAAAGACACTCACTTTGCAGACCCTGGTCTCTATGGGTTTGTGCGCAAGCAGCTTAGTTCACAGCTAAAGACCTGACCAGCAACGAGGGACAATCATCCACTCTAAATGGGTGACAGATGTGTGGACTCAGGACTGTGGCCTCCCTGCAGCTTAGGCAGGGCTCTAGTATACTGAAATTTATGTAACTCAGGACCAGTTCATCTCACTAGGCAGAAGGCCCATAAGACTGGAGCAAGGAAGAGCTTGCTTTGGTTCCAACTCTCTTTCAGTTCAGTAACTCCTGCTCCGGCTCAGGCCGAGTCTGCACGTTTAGATCCTTTACGTCTCTCTTGGACTCGCGAGGTTAGCTCTGTTCCAGACCTTAAGTTGAAAGCCATTCTCCCCGCTTCTTTATTTTAAAAGTCTCAAATGGATTGTAAAACAAAAGAAATATCCATAGATGAAAGACACACTTTGAAGACCTTGTTTAAAAATACTTTTTATTGTACTTTGGAGAAAATTCTATTCTCTCTTACTGTTTAAAGATTTGAAAAAGAATCTGAAAGCATATGAAATCTGTTCGTGCTTGGGAATGCATATATACGTGGTTTCTGAATCTTCACTAAGGATATCTTTTGCCACGAACAATAGTACAAAATTATCCAGATAAAGTAAAAATGACCTCAGACTAGTCGTGTAAGCTTGCCATCAAGGGATATAATTTCTTAGCCATCTGACATATTTTCTTTTATCATGGCATTTGTAAAAGAACTGTTCTTGATTTTCTTTTCTGTTTCTTTCTTTTTTGCTCTGACTCCATCAATGATGAGAGGGATATTTAGTGACATTGCTTTCTTTTCTAGGTTAGAAAGTGGCTCCTTAATTCTTGACATTTATTTCACATAGTTTTCCTCTTAACCCACTGTAAAGTCTTTAAGCTCCTAGTTGGAAGAACATTAATCCTCAAAAACTTCCCTAAAGGTGTTTTCTGAGAAATCATTTCAGAGAGAAGTTACTTCATCCTGGTTGGAATGAATCATCTCTTCCAAGTCCCCAAACCTCAGAGCCTCTGGCAAGCAGTGTGGGGTTCGGAGTGTGGTCGCAGCTGTACTGTCAGTGGGATGTGGTGGAGGGGACGCATCTGGCTCAAAGATGTCCGACTCTAGTGTGGAAATCTGGCTGTCGCACATGCCCTGATGCTAATTATGTGGTAATCGAGTCCCTCTGGCCTTCAGTACCAAACAAGACTGGAAGAAAGGGGAAGAACGGTGCCTGCATGCTTGGGGCCTGTGACTTACAGCTAGGTGTACTGCCATTTTGGCAGTGATTTTGCACAAGTAGTTTACTTTCTCCTCCTGTAAAAGTAAGTGAGGCAGCTTTCCCTTCTGATCCCTACCACTGGTAATGTTTAGAGCTTGGTTCTAGTGTTACATTTTTGTTGTTTTTTTGGACGCAAAAATCAGGTTTACTTTTTTGAAACAGCAAATGATTATGTGGTTTGCTTCAGGTTAGCGATTAAAAATGGGCCAGAATTAAAAAAAAAAAAAAATTGTATGATTGAAAGGTTTTGTTTGTGCGGGACACAGACACGTGTGACTTCACGTTTTCCTTTTTTTTTATTCCGGGTTCATTATTTTCCCGTAGCATTGTGGGAAGGTTGTGACGTGGGTTTGCTCTTATAATGGTGGCTTTAACAATGATGGCCGCATGTTGGCTTTGGTCCTGGGTATTGAACATGTGGACAATCCACTTAGCGACACCACGGTTCTGCAAGATGTTTTGATTATCAGATTTTTGAAAGGAGAAGAAAACTGTCCGAATCTCCAGTCCCCACAAGGTTGCTGAGCACACAGCTAGCGAGGGACTGACTGGCATCCCTTACGGCTGTATGCGCCAAAGGCAAAGTCAGTGTTCCTAATTTGGAATGTTGCTCCCAGTCAGGTCTTTACAACCTTCACTGTTGAATTATTCCTTTCTGTCCTCTTGAAAGCCAGAAGGTAAAGTGGCTGTACGTTGGTATGTAGTTGACCAGAGTTTCGCATATATGGCTCTAGGAACCCCTTAATTCCAACAGACATACCCATAGCACAATTGTATTATTCAATAGCATTCACACTCCGTTTCTTAAAGCCCACAGTTGTTACAGACCCCTCTTGGTCTCTACTCATCTTACTCTTGAAGTACCTGCTTCTGGCGGACGCCAGCAGCCATAGCTGATTGACCAGTGGTGGTGTCTGTCTCAAGCCGGGCCGGCGCGCCCTCTGCTCTGGGTGCTTTCACTTTGGAAGAAGTTGTTGGAAACAGCTCACCTGCTATTTCCGCGGCATCCCTCTTCCTCCTTTTCTTGCCTCATTTCCTTCAAATGCAGCATAACCCTGCTATCTTTTTCCTCTGCTCCCCTTTTTTGACTTAAGAACAGCCAAACTGATTTCTTTTGCTTTCAGCCCAACGAATATTAGCTAAAGTAACAGTTTCAAGTATGCTAGTTATTTTGGGGAAAATTATTTGCCAAATACAAGTAGGACATAGAGTGGCTTTAGTAGTGTGCCTATCTCTCATCATCCTTAAGTTTTTTCTTTTTTTCTTCTTCTGTTATTCCTTCTTTCCTTCCTCCCTTCCTTTCTCTTTCTCCTCATTTTTATTACCATTTTTATTAATTACTATTGTGCGTAAGTGAGTGTGTCTCTGTATGCATATGCATGGACATGCACCCCACGTGTGTTTGTGTATAGGTCAGAGGATAAAGTTTGGGAGTCAGTTCTCCTCTTCAACCTTGTTGAGGCTGAGTCTCTTGTTTTCTGCCATGCCCCATGGTGCATCCTGGATGACCCTCAGGCTTTCAGCTGGTTCTCCTGTCTGTACCTCCCATCTCACTGCAGGAGTGCAGAGATTACCAGTGTGTACTGCTGTAGCTGGGTTTTCCGTTGCTTCCAGGGGTGGAACTCATGTTCACACAATGAGCACCTTTACCCGATGAGCCATTTCACTGTTCCCCCACCATCCATAATATTTAACAGCTGCTTTGAGATATACTTGACATACTATAAAATTCATAGTTTTACATTGTACAATTCAGGGATTTTAAAAGTGTATGCGCAGTATTGTAAAATAGTGATAATTATCCAATTAAGAACATAGCACGCTCTCCCTGCAAGCCCTGTGTTTGTAGTAGTCACTCTTCATGTTCCATACGCCTAGCAATGATCACTTCGGTGTATGTTTTGTTCTTGTCTACTGAAGTCACATTATTATGTTGCATTGGCCACACCATTTTTCATGGCACACATAAGTTACTTGCCTCATCGCAAAGATAAAATACCTGCAAGAACAACATAAAAAAAGGTCTGTTTGGCTCAGTTTAAGAGGTCGCTCAGTCCATCGTGTTGGGGGGATGCACGGCAGGAGTGCGAGCTGCTGGTCACGTCACTTCCGCAGTCAGGAAGAAAGACATGATGCCGGTGCTCAGTTTCTTCCTTTTTCTGTCCAGATGCCTGGTCAGGGAATGGCACGACCCACATGCACTGTCAGTCTTCCACCTCAGTTAAAACTTCCTGGGAATGCTCCTTACAGATGCCAAGAGGTTTGTCTCCTTGGTAATTCTAAGTCCCTTCAAGTAGACAATCAACACTAAAGATCACATGGGGTAGAGTTCATTCATTTTATTTCATTCATTCATTTATTCATGATTTCTTTTCACACACACATGCACACCTGTATGCATATTCATTAAGTGTTTACACATGAAATGTTTAGACATTTTGGGGAAACAATGGAAGATATATTACCTTTATACCAGAGACAAAGGTACAGTCCTTCAATTCTAGTGCACTAATAAAGTGGATAACTCTCAGGGACTTTGAGTTTTTAGGCTGTGTATGAACCAGTATGTTCATGTTTGCCTAGTACATTGTTCAAGTTATAATTTGAAGAGGTTTCAACATTGACTCTTCATATTTTTTCCAGCTACTTAAAATTCCACCAAGACCACAGATAAGCACACAGAAATTCTGCTTACAGGCAGAATAAAGTGAATAAAAGAGCGGATGTTAAGCATAGTATTTGCATTTCTGATGATTTTTTTTAAATGCTCCCTTTAGATCGTCTTATAAATAATAATAACAACTAACAGTGCAGGATTAAATTTAACGTATTTCTATATTCCCTAAAATAAATGCTGAGTGTGTACAATCACATATCTTGCATAATTACATGTCTCATAATTATATATGCGCACACATACACTGAGGCGGTAGGTTTCTCCTTTGACTGGGAAAGGAACCTTGACACATGTGCCCGTGAAAATAGCAGACAGCTCAGTGGTGGTTGAGCGGAAGAGCCGATGACCTCCTGTGCTTGGTCTTGTAGTCCCCGTGTTGGGAGAACTACTCATAGCTAGGCTGAACCAGTCACACAGACTGGCTTTCAAGGCCCTTTCTTTGAACGAAATGGCCTTGCCGTGCCCATTGTGTTTTCCTTTCCCATTTTTATTAGCAAAAAAGCTTTTCTTAAAGAAATAGTAAGGTTGAAAACATTGTTTCTCACGTCTTGGCTACAGGTGTCCCAGGGGTCACGACATGATTGCAGATTCCGATCCAGCAGGGTGAGGTGGGACTGAGGGCCCACCAATTAATGCATCTGGTCCAAGAACACCAAGCGGCTTGGGTGCCTTTCTCTCCCTGGCTTGGGGCCGAGTGACCCAAGAGGCAATGAGAAGCAGGTGGTCCTCAGAGAGAATCTCTCCTCATTAAATTTTTGAGTAGAAAGGACTCGAATTTAGCTAAGGCACCTTTGTGACTTAGGGTAGGCAGTATTACTATCTATCCAGACATTTGAAATTAGTTTAGATAAACGTTTTTACCTATTCTAAAATTGCTTATGTCTTTGACAGTTTGTTAAGCAAACAGGTCGTGAGGTGGTGAAGAGAAGATAACAGGAAAAAGGGGGCAATTAAGATTTTGTTTTGTTTTCTTTTCAAGACAGGGTTTCTCTGTTGTACCTCTGGCTGTCCTGGAGCTCACTCTGTAGACCAGGCTGGCCTGGAACTCACAGAGATCCACTCTCCTCTGCTTCCTGAGTGAGTGCTGGGAATAAAGGCCTGCGTCACCATTGTCCAGCAGTAAATATTTTAGGGAGCCATCTAAAAAGATTTGCTAAGCAATTAAATGAAAGGGCTATCCTTTCTGTGTGTGACTCTGACTGTTAGTATTGCAAGTTTTTTCTTTAGCTATCAGAGCCAGATTACGTGTTTGAAGTTGTTTCTCCATACTCACTAAAAACCAAAAACAACTTTTTTCCCTCTTTTTTTTAAAAAAAAAAAGAAAATAGACTCCCCCCCATACAATATATTCTAATTACGATTTCTCCTCCTCCAACTCTTCCCAGATTCCCCTGCTACCTCCCCATCCACTCAAATCCACACCTTTTCTTTCTCTCTGTCTCTCATTAGAAAACAGACATCTAAAAATAAAAACGGGTAAAAGAGTCAAATGAAAATCACAAGCAATACACACAGACACACACACACCCACATTCACACACACAAATCCCATATAAACACAAGATCAGAAACCATAATGTATAAGCAAAAGACCTGTATGGAAAAAGAAAAAAGAAAAATAAAAGCCCAGACAAAATGTTATGATAATAAACCCCTCCCCAAACACCATTGAGATCGCTTTGTTTTGTCCATCTGTGCTCTGCCCACCTTGTTACACTACTTACGTCAGGCTGGGAAACGTTGACAGTAGGGGATGCTATTGTCCTAGAGTTCTTACATTTTCTAGAAATATACGGAACAGGAATGAGTGGTATTCTTGAGAACCCCTTGTAGAATTGTATGCAGGCTGGTTAATGGGAAATCAATTACATCCATTCTTTGACTTGTTCTTACAACAACTGTTTCTTGTTTTCCCTTATTTAAGAAAATGCCAAAGTACTTAGTGCATTCTTTCCACTGTTGCATTTGTTTGATGATAGAAAATTCATGTTCAGTAGGCCCATCTTTATTTCTTGCTTAAATAGAGGGAGGAAAATGAGAATTTCTAATTCTGGGCCTCTAGCCATCACTATGTCAAAATAGTGATGCGATTCCTCACGTGCCAGACCCCATGCTTCATGTTTCATGGGAACCACTGTGCTCGCTCACTCAATGAGTGTCTCACGTAGTCTTTGCATGAACCCTGCAAGTTAGTTAAAATTATTGCTTTTTATTTGTGGACGAAGAGTTGACACTTAGAGTGTTTTAGTGATGTGTTGAAAGCAACATAGGCTGTAATGGGTAGGTAGATTCAGGAATCAAAATTCTGTCCTTCCTCACTGCTCTCAGAAAGCCAGACAAGATTATTGATTTTCCCCAGAACATATAGCTAATTGGTTGCACAGCTATAATTAGAACACAAATTTTTAAATCTGAGGTCAGTGTAATCTTCCGGTAGTGTGTCACCTTAGGGTATTGGTGTATAATGAAAACCACAACTCCCTCTTGCTTACAAAGGAAAACGTTCCCATGTATTCTGTTCTTAGTGTTATGAATCTTGGTAAAATGTCACATATCCACCAAAGTGGGTTCTGCAGTCATTAGTGGCGCCATGTCTGTGTGAGGAACCCAGGACCCTGCTGCGTTTGAAATCACCAGTCAGTGTCTTCGTTCAGCTACCTTTGTTCTGCTTAGGGTAGTCTATATTAAGGGAGGGGGCTTAGGCCCATCCATGTGAATATTCTTTTCTTCATACCCTTCTCGGCAAGCCAGATCTCCCACCAGAACATGCACATGTTTCCAGCTGCTCTGTTTGTCCTTTCACACACATGGCTTAGCCCAGGGAAGGTTTGGAGCCCTGGTGAGTGTTGTACATCCTGTACATGGGATTACAGAGAAAAGGGTCAGAGGACTGGCCCTAAAACTTTGATTAGAGACAAACTGGAAAATGATTAACAAGAAAATAAAGTCACAAGAGAGGTAGAGCAGGCCAAGTGTTCTGCAAAGAGATTCTGTTTTCTTTGAAAGAGTTATGCTAAATCCTTGCCTGAGAAGGAGTATGGATTTATTAAAAAAAAAAAAAAAAAAGAAGAAACTTCAAGACTTCTGGGTATAAGCCAATTCATATTTTTATATAGCTTGGAGACAGTTTTCATAGTCCTGGAGCTCCAAACTGCTTTACAGTGCAAAAGCTTTATCATTTTTCTTTTTTCCCCACAGTGTGGAAAAGAGCTTAAGGTCACAAATTTTTAAAAAATCTGCCAGGAACTCATATTTTCCATGTTTGGGGATAAGACACAATAGATTCTAAACATCTGGCCAGTCCCTATGTAAATAATTGGGTGTTCCGTGCACATCATACATATATAATTATATTTTCATTCTATTTACCTTTTTGTATTTTAGACATTCTGAAATCTGGATTGGATTCTGACTCCAGTAGCTATTGGAAGTTGGCCTTCTAAACATTGGCTCGGGCAAAGCATACGTCTCCCTTCCTCATTTTCCATATAAACTCAAGTATGGTTCCTTGTATTTTCATTTTTTTTTTCCTTAAAAAGCTGAATATGGGAGCTTACAGGGGTTGTATAAAATGAAGATCTGTGATTTTTTTTTTTTTAAGAGTTGGGAGACATTAGAGTTGGCTGGAGGAAACCTCAGTGTTAGACGCTGGCCCATATCTGCTAATGATGTGGCTGCAGTGAAAAACTCTAAGCCACCCCAATTTATCGTCTTGTGAAGCGGACACAGGGTTGGCAGCTTCAGCGCAGTGCCATCAGATGAATGAGCTGGCGAACGTGAGGCATTCGAGTTTCAGGGAGAGAGCACTGGACAGAGCGAGCTGATGTCGGGGCTCCCCATACTAACCACAGAGGGGCCTGGAGCCTGGCCTCCTCCACGCTGCAGCCCTGTGCTGACCAGCTGGTGAGACAGTTTCCCCTCTCGTTCTCTCATGTCTCTCTCTGTTTCTCACTCACAATGGTGTATACCGTGTCACAGTGCTGT
Source organism: Cricetomys ansorgei (assembly GCA_026225945.1). Taxonomy (NCBI): domain Eukaryota; kingdom Metazoa; phylum Chordata; class Mammalia; order Rodentia; family Nesomyidae; genus Cricetomys; species Cricetomys ansorgei. The sequence goes on from JAMJFZ010001133.1 coordinate 16,382,828, forward strand.
GTTTTTCAGTGTCGTGAAACTAGCAACTGTTCTTGAGAATGTGTTCTGTGTGTGAACATTTGAGACTGTAAAGGAAGAGATGGGTACATCTTACCGATAATGCAGCCGTCCTTCCCAGCACAGCCTCCAGGTGAACACATTAGCAGCTTGTAGAATGCTGTTCTAGGGGAACTGCGCTGGGCAATAGGATCCAACATACTATGGTACCAACACAAGGACACCTGAGATCTTGGTGACTTGTTAGTGAAGTATAACAGATCACTGATGTTTGCTTTTTGACTGTAATGTCATCAGTATTGGAAGTCGAGGGTTCGTTTTTCTCTCAGGGCCAGTCTGGAGGAAAGCAGAGTCTCACTGAATCTTTTGAATCACACTGGGAGGTCCACATAATTTTTCCCATTTTATAGTTGGCCAAATGTTGGCTCAGGAAAAGGTCCATGTTAGCTAGGGAAGCCATGGCAAATGGGAAAGTCTCAGTCGATTTGTCTTAAAGTCTATGCCTTTCCCTCTGAACGTGTACAGTGTTAGATTAAGAGAGTCAAGATTTCCCAGCCAAACATTATATTTATGATATCTTATTTCACCACCCCTTTGTAGGCCAGCTTCCTGCCTGAATGCTAGATGTCAGTGTGCTTCTACCCCGGGGCCTACATACGGCCCTGGCCTTAACTCAACTGTGGAGTGTATTTGGGAGGATGTGGAGCCTGGCCTTGGTGTATGGAGAATATGGCCTAATTTACAGTTGCTGAAGGAATATTTTATCTGAACACAGTGACATAAGAAAGGCATAAGGCCTTTCGCCCCTAATTCACAGACGAGGAATCAGACTCAGGCTAAGAAGCACATTCTATGTCTCATAGCTAGGATGTGGTCTGGCCAGGATGAGATCCAGACAGGCTGCTCCAGGGTCTAGGCTGCTGTACACTACGTTACCTTCCTCCTCGTCTTTATTTTTTTTTTACTCTCTAGTATCTTTTTATAACAGAAATCACTGATTTCTTATATTTCGTATTGTCGAATTTACCTTTTTCTTTTTCTTTTTTGTTGCTGTTGTGGTTTCCTTTTAGTAGGAAATTATTTTTCTTGTTTCCTGTAATTCGTAGATTCTTTTGAGGTTTCCAAGTTTATATCCACATAATGCGGTTGATAATGTTAGAATTCTCCTCTCTTTCTACTCTACTACTCGGTTTCTGGTCTTACTGTTTTGACTCAAGTCTCCACGAGAGTGTCGTCCGGTGCTGACCGTGGACACGGCCTCGTTTCACTTCAGTGGGATTCTTCTCAGTCTAACGAATGGTTCTCTTTGTTCCCAGTTTGCTTAGATTTAAAAACAAACAAACAAATAGGAATTACTATATCTTGAGCTGATAGTTTTTTTTCTTTTCTCCGTTGTAGTTAATGTTTTATCTTAGAAGTTCGTCTGAGACCCAAGTACTCTGTTCTTATTTTCTGAAGGAAGCGCACCTAGGTTGCATGTTCTATGTGTCTTATGTAGGTCTGACTTTTTTTGTGAGCAGTACTCACGGTCTAGTTGTGACGTTGGGTTGTAGGTTACTTTCCTCATTTTCTGGTCTGACCTTTGTGTCGAGTCAGTTCAGGCGCAAGGGACGAATGGAGAGATTCTCTGAAAAAGAGTGTGTAAATTGGAGCCATCTGGGCTTTCTTAGGGGAAAGCGTTTTAAACCACTCATCTGTTTAATGGCTACAGAACTTGTCGAGCTCCCCATTTCTTCTAGAATTAGATTCCGGAAGCTACTTTTCTAGTCATTTGTCCCTTTCATCAACATTTTCAGTTTTTGGCCAAAAGTTTGGGTGGTAGCTTTCAAATATCCCTGTGCGATGTGATTTTTGACACGTTTATTAGAGTTTTTCAAAGAAACAGCAGCTCTTTGGATTAGCTCCACTGGACCTTTGTCCCCTAGTTCCCTGTTTTATTTTTAACTCATCGAAGAGGCTTTCATTCACAGTGCTGTGTTTTTCATTACTACATAATTTTACTCTTTCTCACACCTGCCGGTTGATTTTGGAGTGTCACTTTACTCTCTCTTTCCAAATAGATTCACTTGTGTACCTAGACGTTTCAGAAACATTACCTATTCTGTATATGGCTATCCGTTATTAGAATTCTCCTAGTATTTGATAATTTAATTTGTTCATGTTGAGAAGCATTTCGCACCGACAAGGGCTTTGCTCTCTGATCTTCTATGACCCCAGAAGATTTGTGTTCGTCTTCGTCAGGGATTGGGTTTCCCCCTGTGCAGATCTGGGCGTGCTGGGAACACTTAGGCATGCTGGCTTTCTCCAGCCCAGTGCTTGCATTGCATCTGCTCCTATAAGAGAGGGGCTAGAACGTTTTGTATGCCTGTGAGCTTTATCTCTCCCTTTCTGCCTTTTCCTTCCTACTCATTTTCTTCTTACCTCTCTTTTCCTTAGAGGTTTCTCCTTTTGTTTTGTAAGCCTAACTATACTTGGAAGGGGGATTTCCTTTCATTTAGCCATAGTGCAATAGGAAGATGTATCAGAAACCAGAATGATGCCAGAAAAAGAGGCTGATGTGACTTCCCCCGTTGTCCGAGGATGCTTTCATTGAACTTCTGTGTGCTTGAGGTTGGAACTAAACTGGACTTACCAACTGGTTGGCTCCCAGGCCATTGGCTCGTGTATGTGTAATATGAGTCCTTTAAAAGATTCCCCTCTTTGGACTGAAGTGCTATTGGTCTTTTCTGTGCAGGGCAGAGTTTAAAGTATGTAACTAAATAGGAAGAAAGGTTAAAAAGGGACTGGCTAAAGGACACTTGTCAGGGTACATGTGGTACAGTCTACTTGTGCTTCCTGCAGATTGACTGTAGCCAGGAGCCTGGACTTCTACTGTTCTGGCTGCTGTGTGTCTCTACAGTTTTCCCAGTGGAAGGCCATAGACAAAGGAGCTTGACTTTTGAGCTTTGATTCGCTATGGACAACTGGAGAAGGAGCCTGGAATCAGGATGGTGAGTAAAAGATTTTCACATCCCTGTCCAACACATACTCTTTTGTATTTGAAGGAGGTTAGCTAAGATGCTAGCAGTTTGGTACCCAGGCTCAAGGTTGAAAAATAAGGGGATGCCATGTCCTGATGAAGGAGGGCACTGGAAGGGCTTTTCTCTCTAATGAGCAGTGCAGCAGAAAGCTTTGGGAAGTTGAGGTCATCTTGATGGCCAGGAGACTCCAAAGAGATGGCTGTGCACTCCAGCCTTTCAGGTTGCTGCGTGATAGGCTCATAATTACTCAGCCAGTGAGATTTGAGTGATTGACTGAAAAGAAATTTCGTTTGAAAAGACTAGGTACTGTGAATACAAGGGAATTGGAAACTGGCCAATGTATTTCTGACCTTTGACTCTTACAAAAAGTACTATGGCTTTTCAGTACTTCATACTGAAGCCTAGTCTTTAAAAAATACAACATTTTAATGAATCCTTTGAGAACTTAATGCATCATACCTACAAAAGATACTTTGATCATATCCACCCCTCTTCCCCCCAATCTTCCTGGCTTAGTCACTGTTCTATTGCTGTGAAGAGACACCGTGACCAAAGCAACTCTTAGAAAAGAAAGCATTTAACTGGGGGCTTGCTGACAGTTTCAGAGGCTTAGCTCAGTTTTTCTTGTGGCAGGGAGAATGACAGGGACAGGCACACAGGCAGATATGGTGCTCAAGAAGGAGCTGAGAGGTCAGCATCCTCATTTAAAGGCAGAGAGAGGAGGGGGGGCAGGCACTGGACTTGGTGTGGGTTTTTGAAACCTGAAAGCCCACCCCCAGTGACACACTTCCTCCAACAAGGCCGTACCTCATAATTTTTCTAATCCTTTCAAATAGTGCTGCTCCTGGGTGACTAAACATTCAAATATATGACCCTATGTGGGCCATTTGTATTCAAACCACCACATCTTCTAAATCTACCTCTCATTTCCCCTTCAAACTTCACATCCTTAAAAAAAAAAAAACCCTCACTGAGTCTAATGCATATTGCTCAAAATTGCATGAATGTGAGCCCCTCTGTTAGAGCATGCACAGTCTACCAGGAGCCACACCCCCAAAAACAACAGCAGCACCACCCCAAACCCCAAAAGCCTTTTTCTTCCCTCGCAGCCATTAGCTGTCAGCAGTTCCTCAGCCTGGGGGTGAGGACTCCTCCATTTATGCTGGAGTGTTATCTGAGTTGATCTTACGCAGGTCTTGTGAAGGCACCCTCAGGTGCTGTCAGTTCATGAGTGCAGTGGCTCTGTTATGGTCCTCCCTGACTACTGGCTCTTAACAATCTGTCTGTTCCCTCTTCTTTGATGTTCCCCGAGCCTTGGGGAACAGGCTTAATATAGATGTCCCAAGCATGGCTAAGCATTTCACGGATGTTTCCCTGCATTTTGGCCAGTTAGGAGTCTCTGTCTTAATTACCTTCCATCGCACAAAGAAGTTTCTCTGATGAGAAGTAAGAGTACAGTCTTGTCTTTGGCAGCCAGCTCTGTCCAGCTTTTTAATTATCTACACAATCAAATTTCTCAGACAGATGGTCTTATGTCAGCCACCCTTGAGATACACCATGCTGTTTAAGCACCGTGTGGGGTCAGGACTGTGGGATGAAGTGATCTAGACTATGTCCCATCCTTCCTGTAGGACACATCGTGGCCACCTTGGTTGCCGAAGCCTAGAGCCACACCCTTTTTATCTGTTCTCTCAGTACCAAGTCCAGAGCCCCTGAAGTGAAGATTTTGTCTTTGTTAGGGGGTACATGCGTCCTCTTGGGCCTGCTGTTCTCATTTGTAAAATAAGGTTGACAAGGTAACCTTTAAGTTCTCGGAAAGTCCTGCAAGATATGATTCCAGGTCAGCAGGTGGGTTACCCTTCTCAGAACATGGGTTTCCGTTGCTGTTGTCTCTGAAGTGACCCTACTGCATCCAGATTGGTGGGCGTGTACTCTGTGTCTGGCACATCATACTTTGTAAGCAGTAACTCATCTAATCATTAAGTGATATAACTTCATCGAGGTTAGCACTTCCTGTGTTGGAATTATTACTGTATCCCTCTTACAAACATGGAAACTGAGAGGCTATTAGTTTTAGTGCACAATTTGTTATCAAAGGTGCCATTACATTTTAAAATTGAAGTTGTCGTTGTTAAATGTTTAACCTGAGATTAGAATATCTGGTGAGTACTTGAACTGATTGAATTATTTTATAATTATATTTCTGTCATAGTGCTGTGTGCATGATGGTGTGGGCATGCATACCAGTGTGCCTTTGGAGACCAGAGGACAGCTAAGTGAATTGATTGTCCCTCTACCCTTGCATGGGTTTCTGGGATCAAGCTTGAGTTTTCTGGCTTAGGCGGCCTTCACTGCTGAGCCGTTTTGCTGGTCCAAGTAGGATTTCTTAAAGATAGAATGATTAGAGACAAGGAGGGAGAGACAGTTGTGGGTGGGGAGAAAATGAGAATAAATGAGATGCCTTTATAGTTCCTGTCTTCAAGGATATGAACTTGAAAGATGATGGAGACTTAGCAGGTAGATGCATTTTGCTAAAGAATCCCTTGTGTAGAGACAAGGTGACTCCTGCTTACGTTCAGACACATTCACATTAAAACAGAGTGAGAACTAAACACAAACATAGATTTGAGAGACTTTTGAGCTAAGATGTAGGCTGAGGCTCAGATTGTATTTACTCATGCCGAGCCCGTTTTGTAACTAAGGACTAGTGGAAAAGTGTTGTTTCTTAAAGACATGTACAACCTACAAGCATCTATCTCATCCACCTTTCTATGGAAACCAGCCGGGCTAGGATGGCTAATTCTTAATTGTGAGAACTGCTACACTGGTCATAAGTGCCTGCCTGTCTGCTGTAACCACCCCCGCTGTTCTTCTCTGGCACACTGTGAAGGATTTGTGCCATGTCAGGGTCCAGGTGGTTAGTGGTTCAAGCACTGAGGTCAGACTACCCGGGTAAGTACCCGGCTGTGCTCCTTACTGAGGGGAGGGGGCTCGAACACCTTGCTTAGTTTGTTTGTGTCTACATTCTCATCCTTTAAATGGAGATCGCAGCAGTGGATGCCTCTCAGGGCTGTGTGGAGGCTGTCTAGAGCTTGGAACCATGTGTGGCAGCTGGGAAGTGCTGTACAGGTCTTCACTGTAACTGGTCCTTAGGTTTGGTTTCTCTTTGGCGCTGGCTATTTCCATGGGCTCTTAGTTTTGCAACTTTATGCTAACAGAATCTCATTTTTCCTCAAAGGCACCTAGCCCTCACCTGGGTGTTCTATCCACCCAGCTATGACTTTCCATCATGACTACCACGACACAGTGTTCTTCTGGTGCTTTGCTTGTCTGCAGGAACTGTGAACATTTCTTCCTCTTCTTGTTTGTCTTTTACAAGTCTGAGAGATAGAAGGAAAATGTATACTGAATGGATAAATGGACCTCCTCTTCTTCCCTTCAGAATGGCACCTGATGCACTGTCTTTTGTTTTCCACTCAGGAATAAGATAGGCATTAGAGTGAGCCCACTTCGTAGATATGGAAACAGAGGACCAGGGTGATAGACAACCTGCCCATCCAGGGACAGTTCCTTTACTGTCATCTTGCCAGTGTTGACACCTGTGATCAGAGCGTGTCTGCAAATTTGGTTTGAAATCTCCTTTTGGCTTCTTTGTAAATCATATAAAAAAAAGCCCTTGGAAACAAACTATTTTTGGTTGCTCTCAGGAAAGACAGTTTCCAGTCTCAGCACGCTGATCCATCACATTGTGGATCCATCACATCCAATTGGATCAATTCAGAACCCCACACTGTCCTCAAAGGACAAAGACTTACTAGCAGAAAGCATATTTAAGTAACCAGAAGACAGTAGCTAAAGCATATCTCCAAGAGCAGGGCAGGTGGTTGTACATACTGTTTTGATTGGTTTAGAGATAGGGCTTCGGTGGAAAAACTTCATATGGCCCCATGGTTTTACTTCATGCTTTCTGTTACAGATGTATTGAGGTAAAGTTACTTATCTTACAGTTTACCCCATGTACACGCAAATTGTCAGTTTTCATGTATATAGAGGTATGCAGCTAACACTACCATCTAGCTTTAGATTACGTTACCACACCAGAAGGAAACATCCTAGCGGTTAGTAGTTACCGACTACTATACCCTCTATTATTTCCTGGCAGTCATTAATTTATCTCTGTCTATGAATTTGCTTCTCTGGATATTGTGTAAGTGGAATCACACTATTTGTGTTTTGCTTCGTTTGTGTTGCTATAATAGTTTCAGGATCATTCTTTAGATCTTCAGGATCACCCCATTTTATGGCTACATAATTTTGCATTGACTGGATATATCACATTTATGCACTGATTAATTAATTGATATATGGATTATTTGCCCTGTGGGTCAATGTAAACAATGTTGCTATGAATATTTATATATAAATCATATGGAAAATGGATAAATAAAATTTAGTATATCTCTATAATGGACTGCAATTCAGTTAGAGAAAGGAATGAAATACTGATACTTGCTAAAGCAGGTATTAAACTGTGAATGCATACGAAATCAAAGACACCACTTATTTCATGATTTTACTGATATGTCTTTCATAGGCAAAATGATAGAGGCAGAAAGATTACTGGCTCCCAGGGCTTTGGACTTGGGTTTGAAATGGGACATAGATTGCTAAACAGTACAGGGTTTCTTTCTGTGCTGATAAACAGGATAAAAACTCTGTTGATGGTTGCACAGTCTTATGAATTAAAATAAAAGACCCTGGAAACTTACATTAATAAAATTGTGTTGTATCATTAAATAACCAGCAATCTCTGTCAGTACGTAACACTCAGTACCCCATGAGGCACTGTGGCACACCATTAAGAAGAATACCCGTCCCTGTGTTCTAGGGACTCCTCATTCCTGAGTGTGAAGGTGAAATGGGGACTCCTAGCATATAATCCAACAGTGCACCACACTGTGCTGGTGTCTGGATGGAGGCCGCATTCAGAAAGATCTCAGCACCTCTGGGTATCAGCCATAGGACTTCAGACAGATTTCACATGTTGACTATTCCAATATTTATGTAACTCAGACATAGTATTATCTGTGCTTACAACACTGTGAGTCCCCATGGGCAGGAGTCCTGTCTTCCGTCCAGCTTGATTCCTCTGCTTAATTTCGTGGTCTGGTTCACAGGCAGGATTATGTGTCTGTGAATGAATGAGTAACTGCTATGTTTGAAGCCTCCTGGTATGTCCCTGGGCAAAAGAAAAAAAAAAGAAAGTCTTCAGGCTTGTGGCTGCCTCCTCTGGCCAGCCTGAGGTTGCTCTGGAAAAGAAGACATGAATTCACCAACTGACTTCATTCAAGGGTTTCTTTTTTACAACTGTTAACCCCTTTCTCTAGTGCTCTCCACTGTGGTGGCCAGAAACAGTGTTGGGTACTCTAGAGTGTTGTGATTCCCTCTCTGGTAAGACATCCAGAAATTGTGGGTTGGGTCAGAGAGAGAGGGAAACAGAAGGCTATTGAAATGAGTCTTGATTGTCTTTTTCTTTTTTTCTCTTTTTTCCGTTCTTTTTCTTTCTGCGTTGATCCAGCATCAATGCTCTGAGTTGTGTGTAGCTTATGGGTGTTGGCTTAATGAGAACTTTTTTTTTCTTTTTTCCTTCTGCAAAGGTACTGTATGTTGATTGAGTTCTTTCTGTTGGATATCCTTTGCTTGCACTGGACTTTTCTTTATGTTGATTTTTTGCTTCATTTTTTTTTTTCATTTCCCATGCTGTTCAGTTACTGGACGCCAGAAGAACCAAGGTTTGTTTGCGGCTTGTTTGTTTTGCTCTGCACAGCCTCACCTCCCGTGTGTTTGAACGTGTTTGTCTGTGTCTCCATTTGTTCCCTTTTGCTTGCAGAGGCAGTAATCCTGTTTACTAAACCTGTTCGCAGCTTTATTTGTAAAAAAATAAAGTCCTTGTTTGTGTCTGCTCGTAGTGGATGCTATTATTTTCATCTTTAAATGGCTATGCATTTATCATGGAAAATAATGGATAAAGAACATCTTAGGAAACAAGGAATACTGAGTCTGGAGTGTTGTGGGCCTAAGAAGGTGTGTTTCATGAAAGTTTCCCTCTAACCCTTTCCCTTCCCAAATTAAACACTGTAGATGTATAATTTCCCTTGTGGTTGACACTAATATACCGTTTCCGTGTGTGTGTACATTTCTCTTCTCCTAAGACATTCAGAAAGCATCACTGAATTAATTCCCCTCTTCATGTGCTGTCCCATGCTTCTGAAGTCACCGTGGAGGACTTCATGGCTGGCCCCTGGACCTCATGATTAACATTCCATCTTCATGGTGTGGCAGCAGCGGGTAGCACTTGGCCTTTTCATTGACCCTCTCCTTTCTCCTCTCCTGCTCCATCTTTCTCACGTAGCACCTGCAGCTGACCATCCAGGCCCTCCAGGATGAGCTGCGGACCCAGAGAGACCTCAACCACCTCCTGCAGCAAGAGAGTGGCAACCGAGGAGCGGAGCACTTCACCATCGAGCTGACCGAGGAGAACTTCCGTAGGCTCCAAGCCGAGCATGACAGGCAGGCCAAGGAGCTGTTCCTTCTGCGGAAGACATTGGAAGAAATGGAGCTGAGAATCGAAACACAGAAACAGACTCTCAACGCCCGAGATGAGTCCATTAAAAAGCTTCTGGAGATGCTGCAGAGTAAAGGGTTGCCCTCCAAAAGCCTGGAGGACGACAGTGAGCGCACACGGCGGATGGCAGAGGCTGAGTCTCAGGTCAGCCACTTGGAAGTGATTTTAGACCAGAAGGAGAAGGAGAACATCCACCTGAGAGAGGTGAGCACATTCACTCAGCTTCCCCCAGGTCCCCCTTAGGTCCTGAAATACGCTGTTAAGCTGTTTCACAGGCTGCCGTCTCAACCTCATTTCCCTGGCACCAGCCCGTGATCTTCTCTGCTCATGGCTGTTAAAGCAGCATTTGTGTGAGTTCCCTTCTGCACTCGTCACACGTGTGACTGGCTGTTACTCACGCATGTGCGGCACGCAGTAACTCTAAGGTGCTTTCTGGCCACTTTTCCGCAGGTGGCTACATATTTGGAGGTTTCTGGGTACAGATCTTTTTAAGTTTGGTTGATTGTCAAATGTCTCTCTAAAGAAACAAAGCAAACAGGTGATTAGCAACCCAGCGAACCCAAGAATTTTTGTAACTGAATCAGGGATAGGGTTTATGGAAAGCAAAACACATGCGTGTTTTTGGGAAGAATAGTAAAATGTACAGACCCATTCTGAACATTTAGGCTTAAGATAATCCTTGTCTGCGTTTATATTTGTCTAGAACAGACTGTTCCAGGGTTTCTGAGTATGCGTTTCATCCTTAGTGTATTAAATCATCTGAAGTTATCCCGCAGGCAGTTTCTCTGGCTGGCCACCACCACTGAATGTTGAGATGCTCAGATATCTGAGAATTTATGGTTAGTTAGAGCTTAGGAAAAATGTGGGTGTCAGCCAGGATTTGAAATCGTTACCACAGTTTTCATGCTACTGTGGCGGAGACGGATCTAAAAGCGTCACGTAGACGAGACTGCTAAAGGGAGACACACATCACATAGCTAATTGTGAGTTGTATGACAGCATTAAATATGTTTTCAAAACACTGACAGCGCTAAGTAATTTCAGAGTAGACTGATTTCTTGGTATTGAATACCTGTTAGACGGGCAGCTGCCTTGAAAGTTCCTCATTTGCTATTAAGAAAGTGTGGCTTCCTTGTTGAGATCTGCTAAGGTACCATTGCTCCCACAAGGTTTCTCTAATGCCGTTTGTATTTACTTGGAAAATTTTAGCAGACTTTGGCATTTTCAAACCTAATGTCCTCTATTTTTAATCTCCCTTTTTTTTTAGTTTCATAAGGTCTTAGCCACATATTTTGGAAACCACATGACTAGGTTTTATATTAAGATACTTAAAGAGGTATTTGTTGGGCTCACTCTTTCCATCTGAATTCCAAGAGTGTGAATGCAGTGGGCAGATTTCTAAAATGATCTTCAGTGGTCCCTACCACTTGGAATTCACACCCCTGTGTAATTACCTTCTCCGGAGGACTGGCTAACTCTAGAGATTTGCATCTAAAAGCTACTGTATGGCTGAAGCACTGGGCGTTGGTGCCGCTTCCATGATAGGTTTACAGAAGACTGAAACTTCTACCTTGCAAGCAGATTGTTGCCTTCATAGTGTTTTGATAAAGCAAACTGCTATATAGAAGGCCAGATGGCAAGGACGGGAGCACAACCTTCAGCCAACATCCGGTGAAGAGAGGAGGTGCTTAGCAGGTGAGCCAGCAGTGGAGACAGGTGCTACTGATGGCTCAGCTGCAGCCTTGCGAGGCCCCGTGAGCAAAAGGTCCAGCCGCGCTGCACCTGCTCTCTTGACCCTTGCAAAAAACCAAACAGACCTGTGAGGTAATGACCGTGTGGGTTTTTTTTGTTTGTTTGTTTTTGTTTTTTCTTTTTGAGTTGATTAATTTGGGGATAATCCGTTGCGCAGCGATGTGTGACTAATACAGAGCAGAGACAAAGCCTCTATTCTTCTTCACGGGTCTCCAATCTAGTTTACAGAACAGAAAAAACAGAAAACACAACAACAACAAAACCCCAGCAGCAGCAGCAACAACAAAAACATGATTTGAACGAAGACCGGCTAGATTTTGAGACGTTTCTTGTGTTATCGCAGGATTGCCACAACAGAGCATCTCTATAGTTAGAAAAAGCTGTTGCTTTATTTTGGGGGCCAAAGGATGATGTTGTTATGTAGCCAGGGTGGGATGCCAGAGAACCCACCATTTGTGGGAGAGACCCTCCCTCTCTCCATGCTGGTTCTTGTGGTCAGGGCGGAGACACTGCTCTTCTGCTTTAGACTCTGCGTCTAAGTACACTTAATAGACGCTGCTGCTTTGGTTCATTTGGTCACCTCCATTAAAAGAACAGAACCACAATTCACGTTTTTCCGAAACGGATGGATTCTCACAGAGGTCTGCTGTGGATGCACATCGCGTTTAGACTCTCAACACCAGTTTGAGAGGAGTTACAGAAAGTTCAGCCCCCACACCCAGCCAGTCTCATTGACCATCAAACCAGCCAGTGGGCTGCCCTAATCCTGGCTCATCAAGAACAGACTGTATGTAAAAAAGCATGTCTGTATAAAAAATATTCCTCTAAAATTTGAATTCAACAAACATAGAGATTTAAAAGAACCGCCTTTCCCAAGGGAAGATTGTAGTAGCTTGTCTGGTCCTCTGTTAAATTTTTAGGAATTTGGGGAGCCTGCTATTAAGCCATTGATAACCTCAAATTGGTCATTTGAGTATTTGCACATTGGAACCTGACAGATGCCGCTTTTAGATTATTCAAGACTGTTAGGCCTGTCTTCCAAGGAGACTGACTCTGTTGCCACCTCCGCTTGCATGCCTTGATGAAGCAGGCTGACATGTGAAGGCTAGCTGAGCAGACTCCTTTCACTCCCAAGAGCCATTCCTGAAGCTGGTTTATCAGCATGCTGCTGAATGAAGCACAGGGAGTGTTTATCAATGATGTTAGCAAGAAAGGGCACTGCAGAGTCTGAAAGTTAAAAAGAACTATGACTTCAAGTTCATCAACCATTCATAGTTCAGAATTTTCCAGAAATATCTGAGTGGTTGGTATTGTGCAGATGTTTTATGCCGAATCTATTGAATGCTTAGAGCCGACTCATTCACTTTTTCAATAGTTGTGGGAATCATTTGTGTGTTTGGGAAAGAGTCTACTTAGTATTGCCGATTGGCTTTGAATTTGCTCTGTAGCCTAGGCTGTCCTCAAGCTTGTCATCTTCCTGCCATAACCCCTGGAGTCCTGGTATTGCAGGCGTATGCCACTGTGCGTGGCACTTGCTGTGTAAGGCTTTATTGAATAGCTATTAGAGAGCATGGAATAATAACCAGTAGTTTGGCTTGGCTTCAATTGTGATAAATACATGGAAAAATTGAGAAGCTTTGTGAAAAAGAGAGAGACTATTGCCCTTGTTTGGGCCAGTTTCCAATATGGAGGTTAGCAAAGGTGACTTGCTGGGGCTAAGACCTGCCTCTGAGACCTCAGTGACAAAAGGGCTAGCCAGGTGAGGACCTCAGAAGACCATCTCACTCAGACGGAGAGGCCATGTTCTAGGAGGTAGGTGCTACTGTTTGTCCATCTTACCTGGGGCTGAAGGACAAAGGACATCAAGAAGCTTGCCAATATCACATGGGTAGCAAATGGTAGAGATGCTTTTTGAATCAGGGTGACTTATTCTCAGCCCTTAAATAATTTCATTACGCCCCCCTTCCTGGGAACATCTTCACTAGAGTGTTCTGGAAAGAGCAGACACTTTGTGGGGTGAGGGAAAAAAAAGGTCACTTCTAGACAGAAGACTTGAGAAAGAGAGAGCATCTCAAAATATGTGGCTTACGTTTCTTTTGCTGCACTGATGCTCTTTGTAAGACATTTTGGGAAAATGCTATGCCAGAAAATAAAAATAGTGTTTCTGATTTGTGACCTATAAAATATCTAGCACACAAATAGTTGTTTCCCATTACTGAAAGTCTGGGTTATTTCCTTCATTAATTACCCTTTAAGGCAAATTTCATTGTAAGCTGTTTCCATGTTCTCTACTGAGGCTTAGAATGCACTTCTATCACAGTGTTTAGTTTTTTTTAGTAGAACAATATGTCTGACTGCTTTTGTTATTAAACCAGTAAGAATAACTCAGCATGAATACAGAAACTGCCTGACCTCTGCTAATTGAAATGAATTCAAACCAGGGTTTAAAATGTACTTGAGGTTTTAACTTCAGTGTGTTCTTGATTCCTTTTTCATTATTCTGTGCAGTCCAGCCAGGTTGGAGCTGTGGTGCAATGCTGGGGAATGGCGTGCTTAGTGGCTTTATAATTCATTTTCAGGCAGAGGTTGGACCTCACATATATCCCATCTCCAGGCCTCCTACAGTCCATTGTTTCAGGCACTCTGGAGTTGGCAGGAATTGCACACGAGGCAGAGAGGCTTGCTGTAGTGTCCTCTTGCTTTTCTGTGGTCTGGAAAAGACTGAGGGTGAAATCCCTTCTTTGTGTGGGAGGGGACACCAGCAGCAGCAGCAGCAGCTACATAAATGCGACGATCTCCACTCAGTTGGAACACTGACCTCATTGCCAGGACTGACAAGTGACAAGTGAAGGGTTGACCAGAACTCCGCGTCACTAGGGCGTCATCCGTGCATTTCCATGCAGGTTGATTTGATAAGACAGTGTTTGATGTGGTAAGCTTACCTTGTACTCTAGCTTTTTCTGCAAACACACTTCCATATAAGCTATCCAAAATACTGTTGATCTCACTGAAGAGAGAAAATATATACCACAGCATTCTTACATTTATTATACTTATATTTCTTAAAGGGTTCTTAGAGCAGAGTCAGGGGTCTTTGGATTGGTCATAATGTAAGTTGCTTAATGAGAAGAATTTGTCTTTTGCTGCTGTGGCTATTGATAGTCTGTTAATTTTTTTGCGGTTGCCAGCCTTTCTTCAGTAGTAGAAGCAGAAGAACACTCAATTCACTGGGGCCAGGGTTACTAACAGCCAAGGCTAGCGAAACTCAGGACTCAGGATCTGAGTTAGTCCTCTGTGCTGGAGGAGGCAAAGAGAAGTAGATGATGTGTTATCTACCTAGGGTGTCCCCAGGCCAGTGAAAGATCCATCAAGGCCAAGGGCATCACCTTGGAATCGTTGAGCTTTGAGTCTTTTACTGATGACTCAAACCTCCCTCATAATAGCCTCTGCTCAAATATCTACATGATGCTCCAGCCACCGCGCCCACCATCAAAACCATGTGGCCCCATTTTCTTTAACATGCTTGTCCTTAGTTCTGCTGACTACGCTACGTTTTGCTGATGTAGGCATATCTAATTCTGACTCTACAGATTCAGTACATTCTATTTCTACTCACAAGGCATATCACAGAAAATATTCTGAACACACAAACTTAGCATTTTATGTACAGTGTCTTTTATAAGATTTCTTTCCATATTATAAAAATGAATGATTATTTCCTATTTTAATATAGTACCTTTAAAAAAAACCTGATCAGTACTCTATGAGTATTCTGATATCTCAAATATTATTGATGTTCAGCAAATATTTTAATGAATGGAAATGATTTAAAATATATAGAGAAGGGCTAGAGAGATGATCCAGTGGTTAAGAGCACAGGCTGCTCTTTCAGACCTGGGTTCAGTTCCCAGCACCAACATGGCAGCTCACAGCTGTCTGTAACTCCTGTTTCAGGAGATTCAATAGCCTCACACAGACATATATTCAGGGAAAACACTGAAGTACATAAACATAAAAAAATAAATAAAAGATTAAAAGATTAAAATTCTTAAAGAATTTCTCAGCAGTTTATTTTGGACACATATTGAATATAGATATGCAAAATAGTATGAGAATATCCACGTCAGTTTTGTGTATCCAAAAGAGGCTAAAAAAGAAAAATGAAAAGTTATACCTTTCTGAGTTAAGACTCAGAAAAACAGATAGACTTAACAGAGTCTTCAGTGGCTCCATAGTGGCTGTAATAGGGGTTGGGGATTCTGGGAAGAAAAAGTACATTATCTCATTAAGGGATAATTATTCATCCTATATCTTTTTAAAAGTTTCGTTTTTATTTATGTGTCTCTCTGTGTGTGCCTATGTGTGGGTATCTGAGTGCAGGTGCCCACCATGGGCATTGGAGCCCTGGAGCTGGAGTTGCAGGCAGTTGTGGATCTCCTGAAATGGGTTCTGGGTCCTGAACTTGAGTCTTCTGGAAGAGCAGCACCTGTTCTTGACTGCTGAGCCATCTTTCCAGTCTCTCTGGCATGGCTTAAGCTGGGTTCACCTTCCTAATGGGTGGTCCCTTAGCTATGTGATCCCTGCCCAGCTGGAATGCTGGTCTCCACCCAGGCCAGAGATTCAATTCTCTTCACCAAAAGGAAAAGGCTTTTATGGGTCTTTGTTACTACTGTAGCAGAAAAATCTGATGGTAAATAAGTCTGATTAGAGAAGACTGTCAAGTCAAGCCACAGGTGGGAGAATTATGCTGAGTTTTAGAAAATTGAGTTCGGAGTGCTGCTACTCAAGTCTCTCAGAAGGTGAAGGCACGGCTGAACTGCTGCTGGTCTTGGATTATTAGATCATTGAGAACTCTGAGTGCTAGACACAAAGGATTGGCTTTTACTCCATGGACTCCAGAAAGCCTTTGAAAGCATTTGCCTTGGGGAATGTGGCATACAGTATGATCAGGTGACAGCGAATTTAGGAAGAGACAAAGTCAGGGAGTAAAGTTAGAAGTTGTGAAGCTCTGTCTGAGTTCAGAGAGCATTTTTAATGATTGGTCACTTGCAATTTTTTTTTAGCGTAAACCCGATAATTGTGGCCCCCAAGCCTTCAGTACACATGACCATTCTGTGACCTGCTTTTTCTCGTATGCTAGAAGGTCATACTCTTTGTGCCTCTTTTCTGAGTAAACATGTAATGTGAGTGTGGGATCTCTTGAGACCATGCGGGGTTTTCACTGACAGATGCCAATGCAATAGATTCCCTTTGTTCTCAGTAAGTTCCACCTTCTCCAAACACTGTGGAGAATGGCTGCCAGTGAAGTATTTCAGAAAACGCTCCCTCTGTGCCCAGGTTAACAACACAACACATCCACAATGAGGATTTTATAACTGTCAACCTTCCGTTCCAGATGACACATGGAATATGTACTAATAACTCGCTTCTGTTTGGCGTCTTTGTCTTCAGATTCTCATAGATTCCTGAAAGTTGGAATGCTATATACTAATTTGAAATGGGTCAGGTCTTACCCCATATTGATTTTAATGATTGTAATTGGCTGCTTTTTACAGTAACAGACTGGTAGAGCCCCAGGGGGCCATCAGACAGAAGGCAATTCCAGCTGCTGAGACAGGGAGCAAGTGGCAGATTGCTGTGGAGTAAGAGGCTTGGGGGAGGGCAGAGAATGTCGGGAAGCTGTGTTCAGAGAGGCTGATCATCCAAGGACCAGCGGTCCTCTGAGCAGTATTCTTTTGGTAGCAGACATGATTTGTATCCCAATTATGATTTACTAAAACACTCACCACAAATAAAACCTCGGTCATAAGGAAGGGCTACCAGCACTTGTAGTGCAAATACATCAGTGTGTTTCATAAACTGTGGTCATGGGGACTTGAGACAGACTTGCCTATGCATGTCCTTATCTGAAGTAGGAACACTAATTCCTTACCAGTGGAGGAGGCTTGGTAATTCATGGAACATGTTTAATGCTACCCACAATCCAAGATGGGCGCTGATTTGAGATGTGTAACATTTACTGAACACACAACTAGGATCAGCCAGTGCTACTTTCTAAGAAGTTCCATTTGATCCTCCCAATGAGAGGATCAGGTGAGGCAGTTGAAGCCTAGAAAGCTTGTGTGACTGGGTCCAGTTTCTCAGAACAAATTGAGATGGATCGTGGATTCAATTTGAGGCATGCTTATTCTAGGCACCATGTTCCTAACCACATCCAGGGATTTCAGTCTGACCAAGAGTACCCCACACTCTAGGGTCCAGCCCACAGTGGGAGGTACCATCAGTAGGTACATGGGCTGAAGAGAGGTGCTGAATGTGACTCTTCTCCCTTTGGAATGGTAAGCCTAACTAAAACCTTTCTTCTGTAAGTTGCGTAAGCCAAGCAAGTAGAAAAGTAACCACGTCTTCCTTATAAATAAATGCTTTTAAAAAGTCAGACTTTTTCTTCTTTCTTGTTTTTTTTTTCTACTAAGATTTTGCTTATTTAGAATTTATTTAGTACCTGTGTTTGTTGACATATCAGGCCTATACAATGAATCCTCTAAACAGCTCTAGCTACATTGAAGTGACTTACTTGCAAAAGAGCCTATCTGTGTGTGTTCAGGTCAGTTTACAAGACATTTATATGTGGCAGTTGCTATAGGTTTCCCCATTGAAAATGCTCATCAGGTCAGTCCAGCACCTAGTCAAGAAGAGTCTCACACTCCGCCACTAGTCTGCGCCACTGAGGCAGCCAGATCTCTGGGTGGGGTCCCCACTTGAACATTTTTAGTTCACTAGGAATTTTCTTCCTTCTTGTAGCCCAGAGTTGTTCAATTTCATGACATTTGGGACAGGAAAATTCCTTACAGAGAGGGCTGTGTTTGGGAGCATCTGGGGGTGGGGGTGGCACTTTACCTATTGGATCAGGTGACACCCAGAAGCTCACCTTCAAATTATGAGGAAAACACCAACAACCAAACAGGGCTTCAGACATTGCAAAGTACTCTGGAAGGCAAGATCAGTTGTGAATAGACGCATGCTCCCGAAGGCTGGCCCAGGGCTGTGAAAAGTACAAAATTTCCCAGCCCAGGGTTCTGGAAACTTCAAGGAAGGACAAACCACAAACACCATACTGTAAGGGCAGGGGCCTGAAGGAGGAGACAGATGTGCTGAGAGGGGTGGGGGGGGGGTGACTTGATTTGAGCAAGAGAGTAGGGAATGGGGAGAAAAGCAAAGTGGGCAGGCTTGGAGGAGGAGGAAGAGAGAAGACACTGGATTGGGAGATGCTGCCTCTAATGACACCCCACTCCTTCGTTGGCCCTTCCTCCTCGCTTGGAAAATAAAAGGCTGAGTCCTGGGAAAGAAATCTGAGGGAAGAGGTGGGGGTGACATCTTCGTCTCAGGTAACAAGTGGGGGACTTCAGATTTAGTGAAATAAAAGGCATCCGACTCCCAGGAGCATTTATGGAGGCAGTCACGGGTCCAGGACGACATGCAAACCTCCATTTCTGATCAGCAGACTCCCCATTAATTGGCAGTTTTATTTTATATGAAAGGCTGTTGTTCCTGTTTTCCTCATCTTGGCTTTGAGCCTCCCTTTCTGCGTTTTAAATAAATATTTCTCTGCATCAACTGCCCTTACCCTCAGTACCACCAAGCTTCAGAATCACTTTGAGTGCAATGGTTTTATCACGTGGAAATGTACTGCAGATGTTCAGAATTACCTTCCCTTTCTCCTCTTTAAAACATTATGGCCACACATCCTTTGCTCTAAATACTATTAAGTATTTTTATTATTGCTATTAAAGATTCTGGCCTCAGGCAGAGTCCTACTATAGCTTAAGTAAAGGTATGTATTGAAATAGCAGTATGTAACTGTGTTACATTAAAGTCTGAACTCATGTATGGTTTTGAATGGGATTGAAACTTACTTTCTCACCCAATTGACCAGGTTCTCTGGGTTTAGAGAACTCTTTTCCTTTCCCTCACTCTAAACCATATATGGTTTTATTCAGTTTCCCCCTCCTTCATAAATACATAGTTTTCTTTAGGCTAGAGATTTTTCTGTTTTTTTTTTTTTTTTTTTTTTTTTTTTTGCATGTATCTTTGAACTCAGCCTGGTCACATGATGAAGTTGGCAAGGAGCTGATCTGCCAGCATGAACTCATTAGTGCATGGTTTTAATAGCTACTAATGGAACAGTTATTTTCTTGCAGAGAATCTCCTAGATTTGTAGCAAGATTTCTGTATTCAAGTGCCCCGTACTCTGTCCAGTGGTCATTTGTCAAGGAAATCCTTCAACACTTAACATGGCTCCTGTTTGTGAGGTTAACTGCCACTCAAAGCTCAACTCCGTTTAGGTTTATTATTGTCTATTACTGTTATTTTCTATCTCTTTGGCAGCCTTAGAAGTATTTCTTAAAAGAGTTCTGTGCCCAATCTCTGCAACTCTATATTTTAAAAATTAAATGTGTGTGTGTGTGTGTGTGTGTGTGTGTGTGTGTGTGTATGTACACAGTCAGTGCCCATGGAGGCCAGAAGAGGGTGTTAGATCCACCCGGAGCTGGAGTTAAAGGTGGTTCTGAGCTGCCTGATGTGGGTGCTAGCAACAGAACTCTGATCTTCTGCAAGAGCATTATATGTGCTCCTAACCTCTAAGCCACATTTCCAGCACATACTCTCGACAATTCTTTAACTGTTTGCCTGGCATCAAGGATTCCCTTTTCAATTGCGTATACTTTCTGAGTGTGCTGGTGATTAATCCTGGTTTAGACAGTGGTCTTTGGGACACTGTTTTTTACATTGATACCGAAACTGGAATACATTGTAAGGTGGTTTTCTTCTAAGGGAGGGAGAAGAGGTCTTTTAGTTCTGGCAGAGGCCACACAAAGAGTTAAAATCTAACTGTGCCTTAGCAGAAATGGCTCTGAATGTTGGTATTATACCTATGTTCCTAGCCATGTTCTTGCAGGTGGGGTGGTTTCTATTGAAGTTCTTTCATAATGCATGTCAAGCCTTAGATGATTTTAAAGACCCAGGGCTTATTTGTTTTAAAAAGCAGAATGCTGCACGGTGCCTGGGTCCCAGGCAGTTGCACATTTGAAACTTGAGACACTTTAGAACGCTGCCAGGCACAGACCTCCGTGAGTATCATTATGATTCCTCTTAAGCAGTGTGGATAGGCAGAATGATAGTGGGAGTTTGGTGGAGACTTACAGGCAATGAGTTGAGAGTGCTGACATTGGCATGTCACATCAGAGGTGACATGAAACCCTTATACAGCTCATTGATCTCTGCTTTGCTAGGCTGTGGTTACCCTCAGTTTGTCTTCCTGCAGGACATCTGTGTCTTGCACAGAAGACTTGAGTGTGGTTGAGAGTGATTGCATTTCTTGATATGCAGTGACCTGAGGACTCTGCACAGCATTGTACATCTGAGATTTACTGGCATGGAGCCTAGCTAAGGACAGCTCGTGGCGTCTCATGTTGGGTAGTCCTGTTGGGTGCTCTTCACAAAGCGCACAACATCACCATCACCAGCACCGCTGCTGAACGACACGTAACCTGGCTACAGGCAGATAGCTCAGTGCTGTACTCAGTTCTTGCTCAGAATGACATCGTGAGGTGTAGGCGTTGACATTTCCGTTGTTTAATCAGAGCAGTTAAGGAACGCGCCTAGGACCTCACAGGGCACTTGACCCACGAAGTGAGAAACTGTGTCATTACCTGTTGCGAAGGAGCCAAAGTAACTTCTGGTCATTTCTTCCTACACAGTTCTCCCCTCTCTGGTTTGTTTTCTTTGAGCTTTTTCTTCCTATTAGATTTCTCATCTGGTTTCTGTTATAATGCTATTTAGAATCGTACTCTTTCAGTGTTTTGATTTTCCCCCCTCTCATTTTAACCTTAACACTTTTGCTTGCCTTGTGTTCCCTCTGTATTGTTTCAGGGATGAATTTGTTGTCACGTTCCAAGTATCTGTTCAGAACTTTCATTAGCAGTCTGAAATTTATAAGCTACTTCTAACCTGGCAGAATTCAGGTCATCGTGGCCCCCATTTCCTATAAAGGAGTGGAGCAGGTCCTGCCTCTACAAACGTCGCTGCTGTTTCCTGGAGTGCGGTGAGGAAGGGTGTCAGTTGTCAGTCTAGGTGGTTCTCCCTTCCCACACTGCTGCCTTTTCTTTTCAGCCTTAAACCATGCCTACTGGCATTTTATAGTCACGTTTTGGGGTCCAGGTGTTTTACTGAGCGGTGAAAACTCAAGGGCGACTTCTCTACCATCTTGCGCTTACTTTGCATTTGCTTATAGACATTGTTATATTGTGTGATAAATAACTGGTTTATAGGGCTCAATAAAGCAACTTAAATATAGCACATTTACCTCGTGCAGTGTCTGCCTTGTGGAAGGTGCTCAGCAAGTGCCGGCTTATTGTTACTTAACACACACATACTTGTTTCCTCTCAAGACATTTCTCTGAGTATAGGAATCACATTTTACTCGTTTAAAAAATCTCCAACATCCTGCTTATGGTTCTTTATCATTATTTGATATGCATCTGCCTCTTAGAAACATTCTGTGCAACATTCTCTACAATCTCTCTACAAACATTTTAATTCTTAATTCTTTTGAGAGTATCGTGTATAAATACTGGTTTTACATGGTTTCCAACATTCTCTATCTCCCTCCATCTCCTCATGTCCCTCTCCCCCTCTTTTTAATGTTTGTGATCTTTTCTTTATTGTTACATGTGTATTGCATACATACCTACATACATATGTAAAAGTACAGCCAGCTGAGTGCACTTTAGTATTGCTCAAACGTGTATGTGTTTAGGAATGACTGCTTGGGATTGGGTCCTTACCAGGCCCTACCCTACATGAGAGCTACAGGCAATTAGTGGGTCCTGAGAGAGGGAGAAACAGTCTCCTACACACCTTTGGGTCTGTCTGTGAGTTTCCATTCCCATTGCTCTTCCCTTTGTTGGGCTCAGTCCTCCCAGTTTGTAGACTTGTAATCCATTCTCATACCGCTATTGGGATCATCTGAAAGAAACATTAATCTGTTCCTTGAATAGCCATCATTGACGAGAGAACAATGTACAAACCCCGAGAAGGGTTGCAGGGCCTTTCCAAGATCATCTGCTCTCTTTTTGTTCTCCTTGCTTCCTAGTCACTTCACACTCAGACTTTCTTGAACAACGACATAGAGACTCTGGTCTCTGTGTGTGTGCTGGTGGGCTTCCCCTGTAGCCTTGACTCCCTTCTTCCTCTGTGTGGGAGAAGATGGTTGTCATTGTCATCACCATAGCCAGAGATTTTCAATCTTTTAGGTATGCCCGCTACTATTTTTAAGTTGTTGGTTTGTAGTAACACATGGGTTTAATTTTTGCCATAGCCCCAGTGAGATAAGCCCGCATTGCAGATGAAGAATCTGAGTTACAGGGGGCAGACTACTCTTTCTGGAGCCATAGAGGGAGTCATGGTCAGGGTGGTTACAAGGCTGTGTTCCTAGCCATTGGGTTACACTGCCTCTTGTGTGCAGGCAGGGAGTGCTGGGGTGGGGAAAAGAGGTGTTTAGCATGGTTTTCTAGATCTAGGATCATCAATCCAGACTTTCTTCACAGCTGGTTCCCATGCCCCTCAATTATGTGCCCATCAATAAGGAGTTGGTTTTGAAAGTCAACGGGACTTCATGAGGTCGAATTAAGGTGATGAGCATGGGAACAGACAGACAGGAATTGGAGAGTTGCCTTGAAGTAGGATTCCCAGCTATGACTGTAGAAAAGGAGCAGGGCAGAAGTATCAGAGAGAAACCATATTTAGGGAAAGAAAGGCAGTAAAGGGAGGAAGCAGCACAGTGATGGAAGCAGGAGAGGGTCCTCAGAGGACTGAGGAACCAGACAGCTGAGTCTGCACGGTCAAGGGAGTTCAGCGATTCTCTTCTTTTATGGAGGGTCTTTAGGCCCAGAAGAGGACACTGCAACGGCAGAGACCTTGTCAAGGCGGTTGCATTCAAACGGGGCCTTTGGGCTGAATGTCTCTGTTATTGAGAAGTTCAGTGACAGACAGGTAGGAAGACAGGCACCTGCATGTAGCTTACACCAGCTCAAGTGGCATTCGTCCCTGTCTCCTCCCTCCTATCAAAGGACGGGGAGTTTTAACCAGACCTAATTTACTCAGACTGTACTCGTATTTAGTTTCTTAAAGCATACGCTGTAATCAAACAATAGGACATTTAAAAAGCTCTGAATTTTAGCTCCGAATATTAAACTCGAACTAACCCTTTGATGTTATGAACGTTAAGGTTCCATATAAATGGATTCTGCATTGGGTCTGGGAACAGTGTGGATGAGGGTACAGAGTAAGGCAACATTTCAGCAAGATTCTGATGGTAGCTAGTCCCGCATAGTCAGAGATGGGTCAAGCCTCCGTGGCTCAAACAGGAAATTAAAAAAAAAGAAGTATCTAAAAAATCTTATCGTTTGCTTTTTCAAGCGACCTTCAGTGCCAGCAAACAAAGACCTTGGCAGACATGCTCGGCAGCTTCTGAAGCTCTTGTCTATAATCAGCTGATACGATCACCCTCATATATTGGAACTGTATTTGTGAGGAAATT
Organism: Cricetomys ansorgei; assembly: GCA_026225945.1. Classification (NCBI taxonomy): domain Eukaryota; kingdom Metazoa; phylum Chordata; class Mammalia; order Rodentia; family Nesomyidae; genus Cricetomys; species Cricetomys ansorgei. Next base: position 16,406,817 of record JAMJFZ010001133.1, read on the forward strand.
GCATTTCATGATACTCTAGCCATTGGTTCCATGGTATCAATGCTTCTGTCAGTCTTTGGGAAGAAATTTTTGAAATACAGTGTCACCTTTGATCTCAAAACCCCAGAAGTTTTGAAAGAAGTTTAAATGAACTTGTGTTCTCTAGAACAGACCTAATCATATGCAGCACTGTTGGCATTCTGTGATGGCTGCTTCTCTGTTGTTGGTGGGTGCTGCTCTATGGCTTGTGGTATGCTCAGCAGCACCCATGACCTGTGCTTAGAGAGGCCAGCATAGCATCACGCTTCCCTTTACAAGTCGTGTCAATTAAAAAATGTCTCCGCGGGTTCCCAGAAATTCCTCAGGGGACAAAGATCATCCCCCTTTGAGAAACGTTGCTCCAAAGCCTTGCTACCCAAAGTCCAACGTGCAGCAGAAATGTCGTCTCCCGGGAGTTTGCTGGAAATGTGCGATCCAGCCCAGGCTTCTGCAGTCAGAATCTGCACTGTAGCAAGGTCTGCAAGAGACCTGGGAACACGCAGAGGTTGAGTCACAAGGACATGAAGGCCTGCATTGGGCAGCATAGGGTAAGAAGGGGAGACTTATTAATAAGACAGACTTCTTATGCATAATGGCTTTGAGCAAATTGGTCAACCTCTCCAAGAAGGTTTCTTCTACCATGGGACTAAGAAAACTGTTGTTTTGTGAGAATAGAGCATGGATGGGAGTGATGCCACGGGGGGACCGCAGCGCCCTCATCAGGTTTCCTGCTTTTCCCGGGTGCTCTGCACCCTCTGTTACTGGGAGTGATGAGATAGCAGGGGAGGAAAGGTCCTGCGTCTGCGTTAATGCTCCAGAAGTGCAGCAGGTCTTAGGAAGTCTGCTTGTTTACACATTTTTCTTTTCTTTTCTTTTTTTCCTTTTCTTTTTTTCCGAGACAGGGTTTCTCTGATGTAACTCTGGCTGTCCTGGAACTCGGTCTGTAGACCAGGCTGGCCTCACAGAGATCCACCCGCCTCTGCCTCCAGATTGCTGGGATTAAAGGTGTGCGCACCACTGCCGCCACCACCACCCAGCTCACATTTTTATTTTTGGATCTTCTCCTTTCTCCAAGCTGTGGCTCTCCTGGTCTGGCCTTCCCATTGCTTTGGAAACTGGGATCTTGGATCCGGAAAACCCATTATCTTGGGCTTTGTGGCCTCTACTGATCTAATGTAAAACCAGACTCGAAGGGTGGGAAAGGGGAAGTGGATGGCAGGTAAATGTGTGAGACTATTTAGGGAAGAAGTAGTGATACAATGTACTCCATTGCTGTGTCTCTGCTACTGGGTTTCTAAGTGGGCGATTATCTTTACAGCCTTTAGGGAAATGCTTGACTATCCAAAATTAAGATGAACATTTCTGCTCTGGAAGTAAGTTGGTTGCTCTAGAACTCTGTATTTTTCCCCCTTTCTCTTTTTTTCACCATGTCATTAGAATGCCATAGATATAAAAAAATGTCCCTTCTTGATTTATCAAGAGTAACTCTTAAAGTATCAGGGCAAAATCCAACCTGACATAGATAATGATCCCTTTTTTGGTGAAGTTTATTTAAAAATAATGTGCTTTGTTTTTAGGGCTGACTAGGTGGTATTTGATTACCAACTGGGCTGTGCTCTTTCCTAGAGAGTATTATTTCTCCTGCTCTTAGCATGCCTTAGTTGCCTCTCGTTCTTCCCCTGTGTAGAGGCCTTCTGGGCTCAGCCCCATCCACTTTAGCATGCCTACAGTTCGTCTCCCGTTGTCCTTGTTCAGCTCATGCTTAGTCATCGGTGTTTGCCCAGTGATAAGAACATCTAGCATTGCACTTCTCAGAGCATGTTCTTATCACTAAGTGACGTGCACCTGTAGTTTATCTAAAGTGTTGTGGCGTTACAGGTGTGGAAGGACGTGATGTAGAGCCACGGTGCTGTGCTGTGGATGGACACTGCACAGCTCTAAGGGACACCATTTATATTGTGGCAATCACAGATTTGCATAGACGTCTTAGGACGATGTCTCAGAAGATGTCAGCACATCAGCCTGTCGCCGGGATGGTCCAGTAGGTGGAAGTAAAGAGCCTGATCAACGGGAGTTCCTCTTTTAATTTGTACAGAGGCAATGTAAGTTAGCAGTAGGCCTGCCAGTTTGGATTTCTTGGGAGTTCTACTTTGCTGTGAAAAATAATATACATCATTTTCCCAGAATAAAGAATGGGGAAAAGAGCCAAGAGAAAAATATAATGTATTTCATAATTCATGAATATGGAAAAAGGATCCTCCGGGAAGGGGATGTTTTTGAACATCCTTTTCAACTTGAAGCTACTGCTAATAGCTGTTTGTCTGCTGCCATCCTTCCCAGGTGGAGAAATCATGGAGGTGGTAGAAGAGGCTTGCCAGCATGGGTTCAGCAGGCAGCAGTGAGAATATACAGAAGGATCCAGTTGGCTCAAATTGGTGGAAGATGAGGGGGTACTGGCTTGAGATTTGGGAGATGGGGTGTTATTCTCGTGCACAAGGCTGCACTTAGTGTGTGCTCTTCTCAAACCTTGGCTTTTTGGAGGCACGGGTTGTTCACATAGCTTGTCGCTGGCTGTGAGCAGCCTTGCTGGCTCATGTTATGTCTTAGGTTGAGACAGTTCACTCATCTTCTTGCAGTTTTCCATTGTTACTTCCATTTTATTCTCTAGAGCGCCTGTGCCTTCACCTGGAACAGCATCTGAACAGTAACTGGATGGAGGGCATGGCATTTTCTGCTCGGCCCTGTTAGGTGTGGCAGCATTGGTGCCACAGTTGGCAGAGGGCTGGCAGAATGAACAGAGCAGGAGAGAGAAGGCAGCTGCCAATGGGGCGGGGCAGTGGAGAAAGTGTGTTTTTTTTAATTTCAATTGATAAACTTTTGGATTCTTTATCTTGTATTTGCATGTGCCCCAATTAGTCATTTTCAGTGGCCTGCAAAGAAGAGTCTCACCTAGAGGTGTGTGTGTGTGTGTGTGTGTGTGTGTGTGTTTGTGATGTCATTTTCGTAGCTGTGACTATAGCAGGATTTTTCAATTGAGTGCAAGTTGTGATTTAAGGGGGAAGCAGTTTGTTCATGAAATTTTCAAGTAATATGCTAAAACTGAATTATATAGAACATTTAGTTTGGGCTTACATATAGCAGTTGGTTACTAGCTATATACAGCTTATCAAGCAAGGTCACATTGCTTTTGCTGTGTGGGCAGTGAGGCTGAGTAGGGCTGAGCTTACATTTCTAGGACACAGAAGGGATGATGTGTCTGACTGTTATATCCTCAAGCACTTGTGCTTAATAAACACACTTCTGAGTTTGTACCTTGAGGATATTTGAATGTTGTTACTTCTTTGAAGACTATCTGTCTGAGTTCCCGTTCCTGTTGCAGTGATTAATAAGTCCTGACAAAAGCAACTTAAGGGAGAAAGCCTTTTCTCAGTTCAAGTTATCATGCTGGAAATCCAGCGGCAGGAGCTTGAGGGAGCTGGTCACATTACATCTGTAGTCAAGAAGCAGAGAGCAAGGAGTGCGTGCTCAGCTCTTTTCTCCATCTTACATAGTCCAGGGCCCTATGTCTGGGGATTGGTTCTGCTCACAATTAAGATGGGTCTTCCCTAAGCAAGTCACACAGTCAAGAGAATCCCCACAGGCATGCCCAGAAGACCATCTGCCAGGCGATTCTAGATTCTCTCAACTTGACAATGAGCACTATCCCAGGTGTTGGGAGTGAGGGTTTTCCTAGGATGTGGGGCTTATTATTAAAGCCAAAAACCCTTGTGGGAACAGGAAGAAGACGGTCACTGTACTCTTGCACACTGTGGCAGAGACTAGGTAGGTAAGCGTAATGTGGAAACTGCAGGACTGGGTCCTTTCCTTCACACTGCTCTATGTCCTGGAGTTGCATTACAGTGCAGTTTCCTGTACAGAAGGTAGTAAAACTGTGAGAAGATCGTGCAGAGAGCTTTGAGGCCCTGTGTTTATCTGTATTCTTCCTTCAGTCCTTTTAGGAGCTGGAGGTGAATGACAGGTAAATACACAGATATTTATGTTCCTGATGATCTGGCAGGAACCATGGGATTGCAGTTCAGTCTAGGCCACACCAGTTACTTTCCGGCCAGGTGCTTCCATCTTGGCTTTAACTTGGTAGATTTTAGTCACTTGGGAGCTTTCATCCCTCACATGACCCTGAATGTGAGCTGTTCTTCCATTAAGAGATTTCAGAAACTCAAGTTTAGTGTTTAGCAGTTATCTACATAAGATAAATGTTCTCAGTTTAAAAGGTTGACTTGCTATTGGAAAGCTTCTGCCTCTTTGGGGACCTCCTTCAGGTCCGATCACCTCCTGTTGGATGATCTGACTGGAGGCCTGGCCATTGATGCGAGGAAACTTATTTGGTTTGACTTTTTAAAACATCAGAGTAAATACCTTTCACAATGCTTTTGTCTTCTCATTGGATACTTGGACATTTGTCTTTTAACCAATTGACTACTTTGCAGATTTCACCACTCAGTTTTTCAGTTTGTTTTGGCCTTCCTTAAATAGTCTGGGTATAGGGAAAGGGAAAGTCTGCTTTCTCAGGACAGCTGCTGTTTGTTGTGATAACTGACTCCGGAATGCTGCCCTTGGAATGGCTTTCAGTGTGCAGTATGCATGTACTACTCATTAGCCAATGGGGTGAGAGAAGGTCCATTCCTCAGAAGACAACTCCCTAAGATTGACCAGCCTTGCCCTTTACGTGTTAACATTTTAAAAAATGATTAAACACCGAGAGAATCCTTAAAAGTGACAACTATTTGAATCTTCCTGGCTGTCTTTCACAGAAAGTGGCCTCAGCAGACTGGAAACTTTCCTTTTAGCTCAGAGCCAAGATTAGCAGCATCTATTTATTATTCTAATCTATTAAATAGTGGGTATCTTTAAATAGTTTTAGAAATGCAGGACTATATGCCTCTATCTTAGAGGTCCCTCATAATAGCCTTTTATTTAAAAAATTTGTGTGTGTGTGGTGTATATGCATATCTCTCTGCGTAATTATGTGTGTGTAGAGAACAGATTTCAGTGTTGGATGTCTTCCTCAATTGTTCTCTATCTTATTCTTTGTGGCAGGGTCTGTTACTGAACCTAGTGCTCACCAACCTTGACCTTGTTTGACTGGCTGGCCAGCAAGTTCTAGGGAAGCACCAGTCTCTACCTCCCCAATACCACCTTGCCTACCTTTGACATGGGTGCTCGGTGCCACAGCCCAGGGCCTTGAGCTTGTGTGACAAGTACTTTCCTGATTAAGCCACTCAGCCGAGCATCTCTCAAATTATTTTTTCTTTCAGCTTTATTTAGCAAGTGCATCTCACTGAATCCAGAGCTTGCTGTTTCAACCAGAAAGATAGATTAGCTGGTGGGCAAACCCTGCAGTACATCTGACTCAGACCCTTCAGATGCGCCCCTTGCACCTGATTCTTTCACAGGTTCTGAGGATCTGAACTTAAACACATGCTTAGGCAGCAAGCACTTCACCCAGTCAGCCATTCCTAGCCCTGAATTTTTGATGTTTTAATTTTTTTTTTTCTGGTTCTTCTTATGTTGCCAAAGGTCACTTTTCACAGGTGACATCATTTGTGTCTCTGGCAGTTTTCTCACGGTCGGATTTTTGTTTTGTTGTTCTGCTACGGACTGGACTGGGAGTCATTTCTAAGCTGGTTAGGATGCTATAGCAACTGGAGTCTGGACAGATGTACCAGTGGTTAAAGTGAGGACTGCATTATTTAAGATAAGGCTTTGCACATCATTGTGGTGTCATATCTAAATAGTTCCTAGTGAGTTTTGGCACTGGTGAAATAAAGCTTCTGACAATGTGGATTTCAGATAATCTCAATGATAACTTGATTTCAACAGGATGCTTCTTTTTGTAGACCGGTATGTAACTATATTTGAATATGTAACAGAATTTCATTCAAGTGGTTTGGGTCTTGAGTGTTTATATTTTAGTCAAAGTATTGGTACTTTCATTTCTGTTATTTTCTTTTAAATCATGCATCTAAAACTACTTCTTTAACTTTTAAAAATTAGTTTATTCTTTTTCTTTTTTACATTCATTTATTGTGGGATGTTTATATGTGTGTTTTTGCATGAGTGAGCACACACAAATGAATGTGGAGCCCACAGGACAGCTAGTGGGAATCAGTTCTTTCCTTCCACCATGTTGGTCTTGGGGACTGGACTCAGATCATCAGCCCTGGCAGGAAGCGCCTTTGACCACTAAGTCAGTTCACTGGCCCTGTGTCTTTAGTCTTAGCACAGTGTTCTAGAGACAGGGAAGGCTCACGTAAGTAACCACATTTGAACAAGTTCCACAATATGTTAAATTCATATTCCTTGGTGCTGTGAAGGAGTCAGCTGAGGTGCAGTATAAAAAGATGTTCCTAAATATACAAACACAACCTGTTCAGCCTGTGTAATGTTAATTTCCATGCCTGTTTTCAGTGCGTACCATTTGGTACCAGATAACAAATTGGTGTGTTCTTCTCTGAGGAAGACTGTTTCTGCTACTCTCAGCATTCCCCTGTTGTTCTTTGTGTAGGCTTGAGGCCTTACGGAATTTCCCTGTTCATTTAGCATGTCTATGACTGTTGTTGTTTAGCTTATGCTTAAGCAGTCATGTTGGTGACACTTTATGAGCGTAGCTTCTGACATTTCTAGAGAGACACAGTCTCACAGGAAACTCCCTACTCCTCTGGGTCTTAGCAACCATTTTGCTTTGTCTTCCACAATGGTCTCTGAGTTTTAGGTATAGAAGCTGTTGTGCAGATGTATCGTTTGGGACTGGGCTCCTCAACTTGGTAATTTGCTTGGTTGTGGTTTTCTCTAAAGTTCTCTATCTGCTGCAAAGAGAAGTGTCCTTGGTGGGGTGTGAGGACCACACTTACCTGTGGCTATAAAGACAGTATTTAGAATTCAGTTAGGGACTATGCTGGTTTAGTAACGTTGTGTTTGTATATATTTCCCCCCTCACGACCGATGACCTCATTAGCCCTGGGTAAGTGCTAGGTTTCCATTTACGAGGCATAATTTTGCTGAAGGTGGTCTTAGGTCCAATTTCAGAGCTGTTTGTTACCATCAAGGTGTGTGGGCCACTACTTCACCCTATGGGTTATTGTTTGATGCTGGTGGTTGTTGTGGTTCATAGTTGGGTAGAACTGTCCCCATCTCTCCTGCTCGGAAGCTCGCATGATGCCTTATGGTACCACGAAAGGACACTTTCAGGTCAGTTCCAGCTTAGGGGGCTCTGGGCTCTGTGTCTGATATGCATGGTGTCCTTAGCAATAGAGACTTGCCTTCCTTATGTAATGCAGTAGCATATAATGTTTGGGAGACTCTTGGACAACCCTGACCAAGAGCTCGAAAGAGGCTTCTCATATTTGGTGTTGGAGCTTTTAGTAGATGGTCTTTGACTATGGAAGGGATCCTTGTCAGCAAGGATGCAAAATATTTATTTAAACTATATTTGTATATTTATTATACTGACTTATTATACAATACGTCTTTAAAGGTAGTTTTAATAGCATAATTTCTTAAGACTTTTTCAGACATCCTTACTGTTCTTTTACTCTCCTCCCTCCTTACTGTGTATTAATTTCCATCCCTGCTCCCTGATTTGAGCACCCCTTCTGTTTTTTTTCCCCCCTCATATCACTTGTACCCTGTTGTTCCCCTCTCTACTGATCCCCTACCCAACCTCCCACCCTGGAAATGGTCCCTTTTTACTTTTCTGGTTTCTATAGCTACTCTAGGATATGTACTCACATCTGAACATTTGGAGCTAGGAGCCTCAGATGAGAGAGAACATGTAATGTTTGTCTTTCTGGGTCTGGGTCACCTCACTCAATATGAACTTCTCTAATTCCATCCATTTACCTGCAAAGTTCATGATTTCATCTTTCTTTACAATGAATGGTATTCCATAGTGTATACGTACCACATTTTCATTATCATTCCTCAGTTGAAGGTCATTTAAGGTGTTTCCATTTCCTTGCTTTTATAAGTAGGGCATCGATGAACATGACTGAGCAAGTATCTGTGGAGTAGATGTTTAGACTTTGGGTATATGCCAAGGAGTAGTACAGATTTATTTTTAGTTTTTGAGAATTCTCCACACTGATTTCCATAGTGGCTGGACCAGCTTGCAATATGATCAACAGTGGGTGAGAGTTCCTTTCTCCCCATGTCTTCTCTAGTATTTGTTGTTGGTTGTTTTGCTGATCTTTTCATTCTGAGTGGGGCAAGATAAAAATTTCAAAGTTGTTTTGATTTGCTTTTGTCTAATTGCTAGGTATGGTAACCATTTTTTGAGATATTTCTTAGCCATTTTTTTCTTCTTTTGAAAACTCTTTATTCAGGTTCCAGTCCAACCCCCCCCATTTTTTGGACTCTGTGTTTTGGATTCTTTATACATTCTGAATACTAATCTACTGTCAGATGTACAGTTGACAAAGAGTCTCTCCCATTCTGTGGGTTTCCTCTTCACTCGATTGCTTCTTTAGCATTTGTCCAGAAGATTTTTAGTTTTATGAAATCCCACTTGTCAACTGTTGTCCTTAATTCTTGGGCAAATGGAGTCCTATTCAGGAATTACTTTCTCAGAGCTATATCATGTAGGGAACTGCCTATGTTTTCTTCTAGAATACAGCGTTTCAGGTTTCATATTTAGGTCACGGACCCATTGGGAATTAGTTCTTGTGCAACGCGACAGATAAGGGTCTAAAGTCATTCACCTGCATGCGGACATCCAGTTTTCCCAGCACCATTTGTTGAAGAGTCTTCCTTTTCTCTAGCATATGTTTTTGACATCTTTGTCAAATATTAAATGGTTGAAGTTGCATCTACTCATGTTTGGTTCTTTGATTCCCACCCCCACATTGGTCTACACGTCTGTTTTGTGCCAATACTATTCTGATTTTATTACTGTGGCTCTATAATACATTTTAAGATTTGTAATGAGATCTCTTCCAACATTGTTCTTTAACTCAGGATTGTTTTGTCTCTGTGGGGAATTTTGTGGTTCCCCAGGAATTTCAGAATATTTTTTTCTGTTTCTGTGAAGAATATGATGGGGGTTTTGATTGCTTTTACATTGTATCTGTAAATAGCTTTGGTAAAATGATCATTTTCACAATATTATTTCTACCAATCCATGAACATGGGATATCTCTCTGTTTTCTAGTGTCTTTCTCTCTTTCTTCAGAGGTTTACTATTTCATTGTAGAGGTCCTTCACATCTTTGGTTAACTTTATTCCTAGATACTGTACTTTATTTGAGGCTGTTGTGAATGGGAGTATGTCCATGATCTCTTTCTCTATATGTTTGTTGGTGATGTATACAAAAGCTATTCATTTGTATCCTACTGCATTGCTGAATTTGTTTAATGTTGCTAGAAGTTTTTTGGTAGAATTTTGGAATCTCTATAATATTATGGCATATGCAAATAGGGATATTTTGACTTATTTTTCTACTTACATGCCTTTAATTTTCTTTTCTTGCCTTGTTGCTTCCGCTAGTGCTCAATCACAGTATTGAAAAGGAGTGGGTATAGTGGACAGCACTGTTTTGCTTCTGACTTCAGTGGATTGCTTCAAGTTTTCCTTCCTTTGGGATAATGTCGGCTGTGAGTTTCTCATATAGAGTTCTATTATTGTGAACTGTATTCCCTCTATTCGTACATTCTCTAGAACTTTTATCATGAAGCCATGTTGATCTTTGTCATAGGCCTGCAACTTTGTCTGAATCCATTGAGGTTATCATGTGATTTCTGTGTTTAAGTCAATCTATGTGGTTATTAAATTTACTGATTTGCACCTGTTGAACCATAGCTACATATCAGGGGTAAAGCCAGTTTGGTCATGGTGGATAATCTTTTTGTTGTATGCTTGTATTCTGTTTGTAAGTATTTTATTAAGCTTTTAAAAATATGTTTATCAGGAATATTGGTCTGCAGTTTCTTTTTTTCTGTGCCTTTACATAGTTTTGGTACTAGAGTAGTACTGGCTTTATAGAAGAAGTTTGGGGGTGCTACATTTTCTTTTGAATAAGTTTAGAAAGATTGGGTATATCTTTTAAAGTCTGGTAGACTTTTGTTGTGAATCCATCTGGCCCTGGACTTTTTTTTTTTTTCCTGGAAGGCTTTTTGTTACTATTTCAAGCACCCATTTGTTACTGGTCTGTCTAGGTTGTAGACCTCTTGGTTTAATCTTGGTGGTTTGGCTGGATCTAGAAATTCATCCATTTCTTTTAGGATTTCCAGTTTAATTAATGGAGAAGAGATTTTTAAAAAATATTTCATTATAATATTCCAAGTTTCTTTTGTGTCTTTTGCAATGTTTCTGATCTTGTGAGATTAGATCATGTCTTTCTTCCATTTGGTTAGTTGGGTTAGCAGTCTATCTTGCTTATTTCCTGAGAACCAGCTCTTAGATTCATTGATTCTTTGTGTTTTTTCTTTCCTTCTATTCATTCTCATCTGCTCTGATTTTTGTTATTTCTTGCTGCCAAGTGGGTTTGGATTTGTTATTTCTCCAAATTTTGTGTTGCACCATCAAGTCATTTATTTGTGCTGTCTCTCATTTCTTTTTAAAAATATAGGTACTTGGAGCTGTAATCTCTCCTTTGTAGAACTGCTTCGGGGTCTCGGAGGTTTTGTTGTATTGTCTTTTCATTTGCATTTACTTCCAGTACTTCAAATTTTTCTCTTTTGATTTTTTTCTGGCCCATTCATCATTCTCTAGTGAGTTGTTCAATGTTCATGAGTCTGTGTACTTACTAGAGATTTGTTTGATGTCAGTTTTAAGTTTTGTTGCATTGTGGCCAGATAGGGTACACAAAATTATTTCCATCTTTTTGAATTCATAAAGGTTTATTTTTGTGTCCTTCTATTTCAGAGAGACTTCTGTGTGCTGTTGAGTGTATGTGTGTTCTTTGGTGTTTGGGTAGAATATTCTGTAGCTACATTAAGTCTATATAATGCATGATGTCAATTAATTCTCATGTTTCTCTGTTTTTTTTTTTTAATAGATGCCCTATCCGTTGGAGAGTATGTATTACTGAAACCATCTACTATTAATGGGTTGATATTAATCTGTCTTTAAATCCAGGAATATATTTTTGATGAAATTGGATAACCAGAGTTTGGTACATAAATGTTTAGGATAATAATGTCTTCTTGGTTAACTGTTTCCTTGATTAGAATGAAGTGTCTGTATGTATCTCTTCTGATTAGTTTTAGTTTTAAGTCTGTCTCGTCAGATATTAGGATCATGATGCCTCCTTGCCTCCTGGTCTAATTTGATTGGCGTGCATTTGTCCATCTTTTATATCTGAGATGGTGCTTGTCTTTAAAGTTAAGATGTGTTTCCTGTAGATAAGGCTTTGTCTTTTGACTCAAGAATTGAGGCCATTCATAGTTAAAGTTATTATTGAAAAGTGTGTGTTAATTGAAGTATTTTAGTAATTACGGCTTTGTATTTCTTTCCATAGTCTATTGGCTATGCTCATTTTTCTCTTCAGTCTGAAATATTAATTCCTGCATTTTTTTGTTTTTTTAGGTTTGGCTTGTTAGATTTATTTATTTGTATTTTTATATCATGGGGAGGTCTTGTTTTTTTTTTTTTTCTCCTTCAACTATGATATAATTTTTCTGGGTATATTAGTGTAGGTTGTCCACCGTGGTCTTTGGAATGCATTGCTCTAGATTGGATTAAGTGGAATGACGGAGGGAACTGGGCTTGTGTGCAGGATGTGCGGCCTGGTCCATGCCTGGAGTGAGAGTGGGGGTAGATTTGGGATGTTGTGGAAGCTGCATGGAGGTGGCGTGATCAGGTAGGCTCACCAGATTTGATCCTGGAGAAGGATGTGCAGTGTCTGGCTGGGTAGAGAGGTTGGCTATGATGTGGGAGGAACCTGTGGGTCCTGAGATTATTTGCATCCCAGGTCGGGGTGGCCAGACTAGGCTGGGCACTGAGTGTGGGACCCAGGATAGATCTAGGTTTTGAGGAAGGTGTATAGAGGGGAGGATCAGGCAAACTCAGCAGGATGGACCCCAGAAAAGATGTAAAGGATCAGGGTTTTATATTTTAAAGCTGTTTTGGGTCATGGTGATTGGTTCAGACTGCATTCTAGAGCTTTTGGATACCACAAAAGGGTTTTGTGTAATAATAAGACAAAACCAAATTGACTGTGTACCCTGGGAAGATGATGTTGGATTGCAACAAGGAAGGAATAATGATAAACTCTGTTTCTAAGGAAGACTGGTCTTGAACAAGGTGTGATTGGTTTGGACAGGGTCATAGGACAGGAGCAAGATCATTAGAGGCTGTGCCAGTGATTAATAATAGTGATTAATACAGTGATAACTGGAGATTGGATACCAGAGTCACATTCTGGATCCGCCTTTCTCAGTGTGTTTGGAGGAAGGATGTTCCAACATTGTGAGCAATGCCTGAAACCAGACCTGACTTGATCTGGCTCAGTAGCTATGGTCCAGGTGATTGAGGGACCATTTGAGCTTGCAAGCAGGCTCCAAGGAGCTGGAATGTGGCTACAATGTATTCTTTTTAAGTGTTTGACTTGGTATAGAAAGTAAATATCATTGGTCTTGTTTAGTCTTCTTTAACTAATTTAGTAAGGATTCCAGTAAACTTTCATGGGAAGTTGCCTTGCCAACTTCTTCCCACAGGGACAGTATCAGCCAGTGACAACACTGATGGACTGATGCGTGGAGGGGTGATTCCTGGAGGGCTCTTCTCAGCACTCTTATAGAATTGGGTCTTTTGGGGTTGTGGACCTCATGTTAACTTTCTCCCTGGAGGAGTTTCAGCAACACAGCTGGGAAAATGGGATGAAAACTGGAGCATGGACGTTCAGACTCTGTGGTATCAAGAAATCTCCATGAGCACAGCCAGAACGGAGTTCTCCCTGAAGAAGACAGCATGCAAAGTCAAGGTGCTGGATGCTGCTGGCCATGAAGATGAGCTAGGACGGGATCCTGAGGGCCTTCACATGCTCTGGGAGGCACACGTCTTGGCTCTCCTCTGAACACAGCCTCTCATGCCTTTTATGAATCTCCATACACATAGTATAACTGGACAAGCCATAGCTTTTGAATTTACCCTTTATGGATCCAGCTGGAGCTTGGTGGGAGTCCAGGTTGGGTTGGTTTTATACCTGTTCCAGTCAGAACCACAGATAATCTTTTGGCCTCTGAACATCTCTCTCCATAGTGCAGGGTCACAACTATATACTATAACTGCATATTAAGAGAATATCCCAGCACTTGGGGGAGGCAGAGGCAGGCAGATCTCTGCGAGTTTGAGGCCATCCTGATCTACAGAGTGAGTTCCAGGACAGCCAGAGTTATAATAGAGAAACCATGTCTTGAAAAAAAAAACAAAACAAAAATCATATTCTAGTAAGTATCTAAGATCTATCAAAAATTGGCATAAACTCCAAATTTCTCTCCACTCTGTGTATTTGATGTGTTCTAAGTATAATGTGTTCTAATCTGTGTTCAAGTATAATGCTTGTTTTGAGAAAACTCTTAATTATGTCTATTTTTCAATGTATAACAGCCCACTCTTTAGTCATGAAAGAGGAAGGGACAACCTAATTTTATGTGTTATGAGTGAGACGTGCCTTTTTGAGGTGAGGTGGATTGTCCCATGGAATTGCATTGAACAAGCATATTCCAAAAATTAAAATATACTGTGTGAGAAAGATTATAGTTGAGGTGATCTGATTTATAGAGTAAGACATATTGTTGAGTTCCTAAACAGCCACCTGGTGAGCGAGGAAGAGGTGATCTTCGTATCTTATCCAGTCTGGTAAATATTGTGGGTAAAGAGAAACTAAATCAAAATTCAAGTTGTCCAAGTAGAATTTTGGACACTTCCCATGATTTTCTGTGTCTACTTCTTCATATCATGTGACACTAGACAAGCTAAAATGGTGTCTGTACATCCGGATTGGCCAGCTACTGTCTATGGGCGAAGTTCAAGATGGTATTTATTTTGGAAGGTGGAGTTTTTCAGAGGCTTGGCATACCCATTTGTTTCTTTACTGTCCTTGGCTGCTTTCGAGCTACAACAGCAGATTTGAATCTTTGCAACAGACACATTTGGTCTGCAAAACAAAAACGTTTGTTATGTGGTCCTTTTCAGGAAAGCTTCCCAACCCTGGGTCTTGATCATGCAAGGCAGTTTGTTTATGAAATGCACTGGGGGAATCCTCAATTCTGAGGGTGGGCCAGGATCCTCCCTAAGGTAGGATTAGCTGGGTGGGGCATATGTTCCCCTGTCTTGTTTCGTCCTTAGTATTTTGGCTGCCCTGTTTGCTGTTAGTTTGCTGTGTGTGATTTGATCGGAAGAAATTATTGTCTTATATAAAATTAGCGTGAAACGTACTGGTCTGAAAGCACATGAGGGCATTTCACAGAGAGCGAAGGCTTCTCTGGGTGTGTCTGGTTTAACTACTTCATTGTAAATTGATACTGGAAGCTTAACAGAAAGCTTCAACTAAGGTTACAAAACCTTTGATGGGGATTTGGAAATGGAGATAAACCTCTGTTAAGTATTGGCCTGGTAGAAATTGCTTTTAAGTTGCCAGCAGCCCATTTCTCATTTTGTTTTTAAATAGGTAAAGATGATAAACTTCCTGTGCTGCAATTATTGTTAAAGAAAGAAAGAAAAGGAAAATATGCTGGATATAATAGTACACATCTTTAATCCCACGACTCGGGAGGTGGAATCAGGCGGATCTCTGTGAGTTTGAAGTTACCCTGGTCTACAGAGTGAGTTCCATTCTAGCCAGAGCTACAAAAAACAAAACATCTCAAAAAACAAAACAGCATCCAAGAAAATGTGGCTATGGTTGCATATGCATACTCACAGGGCTACTTACTTACTCTGTTTTCTGTTGCTACAGCAAAAGGCCTGAGGCCAGGCACTTTATAAAGAAGACAGTTTTGTTTTGTTGCTAATAGTCCTAGAGGCTGGTTCGATAGCATGGCATCTGGCGGGCGCCTTCTTGCTGCCTCATAACATGAAGGAGGATATCAAGGGGAGAGACAGAGAAAATGTGCTAGCGTGGGAATCTTCCTATTTATTAAGTATAGTCACGGAATCACCAGGGACCACTTTCATAGGTGCATCTGATTCTGGCTAACTCTTGTTTCCACTAACATACAAATTTGGGGATTTCAACTTGTGACTATTTGGGGACCCCACTCAAACCATAGCATAACGCCGTGACCAAAGAGTAGTTTATACCAAATCATCTGTTTTTTGGGAGACAGGGACTTGCTGTGTATCCTAGGCATATTTGGAAGCCACTAGGTAGATAGATACCTGGACCTGGGATTCATGGTTCTCTAGCCCCAGCCTCTTGGGCACTACAGTTGCAGGTCTGGGCCACCACATTCAGCTCTGTTGTTCTAATTTTTGAAGCATCAGCAATACTAATTTTATATTAAGCCTCATGCCATGGGAACTGACAATTTAGTTGGTTAGTTTTCTCAAATATTTCTATTTTTGTAGCTTAAAAAATAAAACGTGAGTTGTGTGGGACTCAGTGTGAGAGCGGAGCCTTGGGCCTAGGGAGAAGAGCGTGAAGTTTTTGAATCTGAGTGATTTTTCAGTCTGGCCACGCCTGATGAAGCTTTGTTTCACGATATGTTAACCTAAAAAGCCAAACGAGTCTGAGATTTTGCTTAGATTCCGAGTAGATACTTGAGATATACATTTGGGAGTGCATTTTGAGTGCTTTGTATTTGAAAGGACGGACTTCACTGTCAGACAGGTACAGTTACGCGTGGAGGATGCAGTGTCCACCTTAAAGGAGAAACCTGGAAGGTGGCGGACAGGGCTGGCATCATTTTAGAAGTTCCATTTGGTCCTCGGGGTGAGTCTTTGAGATGGGTAGTATTATTTCCATTTTACAACTAGGAAAATAAGTTAGCTAAGTACTTCCCACGGTCACACATGAGAACTTCGGGGTGTTGCTCATTGTTTCCTTCCATAGCAGGCTGCTTCCCATTGAGAAAAAAACCATTAGAAATTAAGTCATAGACTACAATGGCAACAAAAGGTAAGCTCTGACGTTTTCCTAGAAACCACGAGCAAATTCTCTTTACATTTTGTTTCTGTTAAGTAGTTTTTTGAAGTTATTTATTCTTTGATAATTTGATACACGATACAGGATATTTAGATCATATCCGCCCCAACCGCCCCCCCTCCAACCTCCGTCTCCAGCGCCACCCTCCAATATTCTCTTCCAAACTTCATGAGATTTTCTTTTTCTTTTTGTATAACCCACGGAGTCCAGTTAGTGTTGCCCATGTGCATACGGTATATGGAGACATCACCTGCGCCATGCCAACCTCCTGTGGGCCACCACTGAGGAAAACTGACTCTCTCTCAGTCAGTGACCATCAACTGCCAAAAGCTCAGCTGGGCATGAGGCCTCACGGTCCCCCCTCCCTGCACCCCACCATGTTGGAGTGTTGGCTGGCTTGACCTTGTGCAGATCTTGTGTTGGCTTTTTTTACAGATTAATAAGATAGAATGTCTTGTTAATCTCCATTGTCTAGATATTTAGGGTAATTCTGACCAGGAACTATTAACCCTGAAACCCTTATTTATTTATTTATTTATTTATTTATTTATTTATTTATTTATTTATTTATTTAGTGTTGTTGAGAACAAACTTCATTTCAAGTTGACTTAATTCACCTGTTATGAATGAACATGTAGCAGATTATTTTTGAAATAATAACTAGTTTGCATTTTATTTGTAGTAAGTACTAGTAATTCCTGTTTGTCTTGTACCTCTCCACTGCAGATCAACGGTGTTTGGTTTTCTCTCTGGAAGGGGTAATGGTTCACTTTTGAGTTTCTGGATAGAGGTTAAAGAATTGTAGGAGTGCAGACACCACACGTTTTGATTTACTGTGACCGGCCTGTGGAAAGAGAAAACATTTCTTGTTCTTGAAGGCAAAGGTACAGCTTGATGAACTGCCTGGGCATCTGTCTTCAATCCACTGTCTTATGGTGATGAGGCTTTCCAGTGCCTGTGAGTCTTGTCAAATGCAGTTTCTGGTTCACCTGACCTGGGGTAGAGCCCGAGATTCTGTATCTATTTTAACAAGCTCAAGGTGGCCCACAGACACATGTTCAAGGCAGCCCATAGATCACATGTTCAGTCTAAACTCTGGAGAAGAGAATGATGGCAGGGGAAGAGCTTCTCACCCAAAGGGAAGGAGTCATTCCACTGCAGAAAGAGGCGAGCCCAAGAAGGGGTGTGGTTGGAGTCAGGGGGCAAGTGGCTGCCAACGAATAGATCCCCTATAGCCTTCTGTTTCATATGAGGGAAGCAACAAACAGATAAATCTTCTGAAATCCAGAAATGTCTAGAATATATTCCTTGTGATACACACACGCATGCACACAATACACATATACATTCTTGGGCAGCTTGGGGAAACTAGCTGACGCATCTTCAGTAGTGGGGAGGGTGGCGGCAGCTGGTTGCATAAGCTCCTGTGATGAGGAAGCAGTCGACCGTGAACCTCCATGCTGACAAGTACAGGGAGGGTTGGACCACTTGCGAGGACATGGATGTGGACAAGGAGGAGTCAGAGTTTAGGATCCTTGTTGGATTTGTGGGGATACTATAGCGATCAATAGTTATGCCAGAGGCCAGCAGCCAAATATTGTGGCACTAGCTACTTTAACATGATCTATAGAAGCATCTGTATAGAAGCTCTATAGATCTAATCGCATGCCCTCAAAGCTACTTCCCTGTGCCAGCAAGGCAGAGGTAGATGAGAGGATGAAGGCAGGTGAGGATCTGAAGAAACCCTGGTTCAGTAAGTAGTATTTGAGCTACTTCTGATTGCCAAGAGGAAGCCAGTTACATCTACTGTCCACTAGGGGGTGGAATTTACAGGCTTCATGGAAAATCAGTTTTAGAGATAGAGTTGTGCTTTGTATATCAATATCAGGCAGTGTTTTGTAGACAACAGAAGACAACCTGCAAGAGTTGGTTCTCCCCTTCTACCATGTGGGTCCCAGAGGTCGAAGTCAGATCCTCAGTCTTTGTGGAAAGTGCTGTTACCCACTAAGCCGTCTTAGTGACCCTAAAGTATTATTTTTAAAAATCATAATGGTAACTAAACTATACTTTTGGAATACTTTTTTTCTCTTTCCCTCCCTCTCCCCTCCCTCTCTTCCTTCCTTCCCTCCCTCCCTAATTCCCTTCTCCTTCCTTCCTTCCTTCCTTCCTTCCTTCCTTCCTTCCTTCCTTCCTTCCTTCCTTCCTTCTCTCTCTCCCTCCCTTCCTTCCTCCTCCTCTCTTTTCTTTCTTTTCTTTCTTTCTCTTTCTTCTTTCTTTCTTTCTTTCTTTCTTTCTTTCTTTCTTTCTTTCTTTTTCTTTCTTTTTTTTTCTTTCTCTCTCTCTCTTTCTTTCTTTCTGTCTCTCTCTTTCTTTCTTTCTGTCTCTCTCTCTTTCTTTCTTTCTGTCTCTCTCTTTCTTTCTCTCTCTCTCTCTCTTTCTCCTTTCCTTTCCTTTCCTTTCCTTTCCTTTCCTTTCCTTTCCTTTCCTTTCCTTTCCTTTCCCTTCCCTTTCCCCTCCCCTCCCCTTTCCCCTCCCCTCCCCTCCCCCTCCCTTCCCTTCCCTTCCCTTCTCTTTTGCCTTCCCTTTTGCCTTCCCTTTTGCCTTCCCTTTTGCCTTTCCTTCCCTTCCCTTCCCTTCCCTTCCCTTTCCTTCCCTTCCCTTCCCTTCCCCTTCCCTTCCCTTCCCTTCCCTTCCCTTCCCTTCCCTTCCCTTCCCTTCTTCCCTTCCCTTCCCTTCCCTTCCCTTCCCTTCCCTTCCCTTCCCTTCCCTTCTTTTCCCTTCCCTTCTTCCCTTCCCTTCCCTTCCCTTCCTTTCCCTTTCCCTCTCCTCCCTCCCCTTTCCCCTCCCCTCCCCTTCCCTTCCCTTCCCTTCCCTTCCCTTCCCCTCCCCTCCCCTCCCCTTTTCCTTTCCCCTTCCCTTTCCCTCCCCTCCCCTCCTCCCCTCCCCTCCCCTCCCCTCCCCTCCCTTCCCCTCCCTTCCCTTCCCTTCCTTTTTCCCTTCCCTTCCCTTCCCTTCCCTTCCCTTCCCTTCCCTTCCCTTCCCTTCCCTTCCCTTCCCTTCCCTTCCCTTCCCTTCCCTTTCCTTTCTCCTTTCCTTTCCTTTCCTTTCCTTTCCTTTCCTTTCCTTTCCTTTCCTTTCCTTTCTCCTTTCCTTTCCTTTCTCCTTTCCTTTCCTTCTTGAGATTGGGTTTCTCTGTGTAGACCAGGCTGCCCTCGAACTCAGATATCCACCAGCCTCTGCCTCCCAAGTGCTTAAAGGATTAAAAGCATGTACCATCACTTCCTGGCTTTGGTTATTTTATTTTTTTGGCACTTTTGGAACATTTAACATGCACTGAACACTGTGCTGTATGCTATTTAACTTAATTTAGAAGGTGATTTCAGTTATTACATGTTGTGGGGACAAGTACCATTATCAGTTCACATCTCACAACTGAGAAATCTGGGACTTAGATAAACTAGCTTTATTATCCCTGTGTAATTGTACATCTATTGTGGCAGCTCACCAACCAGGTCAAGGAGGCATAAGCCCTGCCAGACCTAAGCAGAGGGAACCACCATCCTGGCCAGCACCATACAGTGGAACACCGAGCATTTGCACTCAGGTGTTTTTATTGTTCAGAACTCAGGTGCAGATCATAAGCAATCAAACGTCTCCCACAGAAATCCAGCACCATGCATACAAAATGCCAAGGCCTATGCATCCCTTTTCCAATAGTGCACAAAAACAATTATTTTAAACACAACTAAAAATAAACTTCCACAACATTTTCCCTTTTCTGTATAAGCCAATAAAAAATGCTTTATCTCCAAGGGCCTCCATTCTGTGGCTTTCACCTTAGAGCTTTTTTCCTCATTTATTTATTTCACAGCCTTTTCTCTTCATAGAAACTTATTTCCTTTCCCTCTCTCTCCTCTTGCTTCAGAAGCCTTCAATTAATACTTTAATCTCTATCCTCTTATAGCTTCCCTGAGCATACTTTCCTGGACTTTGTGAGGCCTGAAGTTTCTTTCTCTTCTTCTTGTCTCCAGGTTGGATTAGCTGGTGTGATGTCCTGCCCCACGTTGGGCACCATTAGTTGTAGTACACCTTTGGGGCGGCTCACCGAGGAAAATAGGGAGGCATTCTCATACATGGGAACTCTGCCAGACCTCAGCAGAAGGAACCACCATCCTGGCCAGTGCCAGACTTAATAGTAGAACCCTGAGCATCTGAGCTCAGGTGTTTTTATTGATTCCAAACTCCTCAGGTGCAGATCATAAGCAATCAAACATCCCCCACAGAAATCCAACACCTGAAGACCATACAAAATGCCAAGGTCTATGCTGCCCTTTTCCCAACAGTGCCCAAAACAATAATTTTGTACACAACTAAAACCAAACTTCTGCGACATCCCAGTTTATGCAGCTGGTAAGTAAATGAGGCCGGAATTACCAATCAGCATCCATTTTAGGTTCTCAGATCTTAGCATTAGGCTTGACACATAATGAAAACACAGTCAATATTTAAATGAATGAATGAATATGTAAAGAGTCAAATGACAAACTGTTACATGGGAATGCAGTTCTGAGTAAGATAGGAAAGGTAAATGAACCAGATGTACCCTCTTCTCAAAGAATTAGTTTACTGTGTGTGCATCTTAACACAGAGCTGAACCTTAGGAAATACTGGTGGGTCCTGTCAAAGAATAGATACAAAAAACAAAAGAGAATGTGTAAACTGGAGTTCTGGAAATGGGATAAAAAGGTTGCGGTTTGAGGGCTTTTAAAGAATGTTGTTTATGCTTAGGCTGGGTATGGGCTGGGGGCTTCAGAAGAGGGGCCAAGACAATATTTCAGGTCAGTTCATGCCTCTTAGAGTCACTTTACAGCTTCCCATCATGCTGTTGCAATCCCCAGGCAGGATAGGAGCAGATAGCCCTGCAGCACGGATGCAGAGAGATCCAGGCCAGCTCCAAGTTGCGCCAACCTCAAGCCTGGGTGCCGACCTTCTCCCAGTGTGCCCTGCCCAATCGACAAGGCTTCTGTCTGACTTCCACTTTGCATTTGGGTCCCTGTTAATCCGATTAAAACACCAGTCCCACATGTAGGTATTAAATTTCCTGTTTAGGCTTTGAGGGTTGAGTTCCTAATCACGGGCTTTTCTTCACCTACCAGAAGCTGAACTCTTGTTGAAAACTTGGTTTTAGAGCTTAGGGAATCTCTAGAATTTGTATCTCACATACAAGTTCGTTACATCGAAGTCTGAGTTTGTGTGCAAACAAGTATTTCCAAAGCCTCCTTGTTGTAATGTGCGTTTGATGGACTGAAGTGGGAGTGGCCTGATTGCCTGCAGCTACCTTGGTCGCTTGCCATTCAGAACCGAGGACTCGGAAGTCCCAAGCTTCGTGCAACCTGGAATAACTATTTAGGGAAGAAAATGCCGTCAACACCAATGTGTGGAATCTGTAGTTGCACTTAAGGAATGCATTGTTTGAGTTAAGTGTCAGTGCAGAAAACCCTCTGTGCCTAGAATGATCTCCATTAAGATGAACATGTTTGTTTGTTTATTCTTTCTCTGCCCCAGGCTGATCTGGAACTAACTGTGCCTTGAACTCTCAGCAGTCCTCCCGTCTCAGGCTCCTTAGTGTTGGCATTACGGATGTGAACTGTCATGCCCAGATTCATGGTTTTAAATAAGAGAGAAACTTAAATAATTTTCTTAAACGATTTAAAAATGCTTTTTAAAATAACTTTAAATTATGTGTACGTGTGTGTCCTGTCTAGCGGGAACATGTCCAGTGCCCGCAGAGGCTGGAAGAGCAGTCAGATTCTCTGGACCTGCAGTTTTAGGTTGTTGCCTGATGTGAGTCCCGGGAACTGACCTTGAATCCCCTGGAAGAGCAGTAAATGCTTTTACCTGCTGAGCCATCTCTACAGCCCCTTAAGTAATTTTCAAAAGGTTTATTTTTCAATAGGAGAAAATTTAAATAGGAGTCTAGTAGCAGTATTATATAGATATCAAGGTGACTAAAAGTACCAAGAAAGAGCTGGACATAGTTTCTGCTTGGCTTGCTGTCACTTGGGAGGTGAAGGCAGAAAGACTGCTGCAAGTTCAAGGCCTGTCTGGGAAACACAAGTCACTGTCTCAAAAAGATCCCCCTTTCCAAAAATACCAAGCCAAACTAGCCGAAAAAAGCAAAAGAAAGCAAAACACAAAACCCCCAAAGCCAGCAAACTTTGTTTCTTTTGTTCATTCTTGCTATTTATGTTACTGTCAAATCAGACTTTTCAATAGCAGGAGAAAGGAGTGGACTATGGAGGGTGAAGCGTGAACACACCGCTAGTGCGTGAGCTGTGGCAATGGGGAGTGCAGAAGCAGGGGAGTGCAGAAGCAGGCGCGTGCCCCGGAGCGGCGGCAGCGCTGCGGCTGTTCTGTGTCTGTAGCTCTGCCCTAGTCACGTGGAATGACTAGCGCTGTCATGGCACAGAACATTTGCCTGATACTGTCATGGAGCCTACTATTTTAGGATATAATTCTTTGAATTTGAATAAATTTGAATAAAATCATATTGTGACTATTTTTTTCAGGTTTACATTTAAATCGAGTATGTATGGGAAGAATAGAAAATAACTTTCACACACTCCTAAACTGTATTTCTTCAAATATAGCAACAGTCATGAACTATATAGAGGTGAACTACTTCCGTGTTGGCGTATAGCTTTAAGCGTGATCTGGAGCTGGATTTACATACCGTAACTACCAGAACTTGTGAGGAAAGCATGATTTTAAAATCAATATTTTATCTGCCTATAGCACTACGCCCTTCTATTTGAACAGTTTCTTTCACACGGAGTACTAATGCTAAGGAGTGGGAGGGGGGAAGTCCCTTAGCCCACCTCTGACTTCCACTCACTGGCTGCAGATCTTGACAGCCTGCCAGGCGGTCCTGAGAATCTGGGCGCGTTACTTCTATTACTGGAGTCTTCATGTGCAAAATTTTGAGGCAGGAGCTAGATTAGATCAGTATTTCCAGAACATTGTTGTATGAAACTCCAGTGCTCTGTGAGGAGTTTTTAAGCATCCATAAGTTAAAAGTTCGCCTGATCAAATTCAAGTGAGAAATGCCCCATCTCCCTTTACAGAGTCCCAGCATGCCTTGGCATACGTAGGATATGAGATCGCCTGAAATATAGTTGTCTTTTCCACAGATCTTCACCCAGCGAGTCTCAAATGCGTTTGATGACAGAATCCTGTTATCAAGGAATGTGTTTTGGGAAACACTAAACTAAGTTTCTTCCAAAATTACAGGGTTGAAAACAGACCATTCAAATGTTGCCGAGCAGCCCCGGACCTGTCTCATTTCTGCCACTAGATGGCGATATTGCATGAGATATATTTTCTTTCCAGCATCTCTGGAAGTTTCGGGATTTTGTTTTTCCTTGATACTGGAGAGTGTGGATCAGTTAGTTGTACAACTGACCTCAAGGTGTTTTTGGCAGCATTTTACTAGTCATTTAAAATAGAGCAGTGTCAATTGTTAAGGTAGCTACTAGCCAAGATCAAATAGTACTTTTTTTTTTTAACCCTCATTAATGCTATCTTTAAAAATAAATCCAGGTACTATTTAAATAAAACGAGGATGATCTCCAATCATGTTTCAGCCAGACAGAATGTCACTGGACATCTGGGTTGCTCTGTTGATCAAATAGACACATTAGATTGTGGGTCTGTTGGGGAGCTGGTGGCAGTTTGGAATGGTCTTTGGTTTCTGTGATGTGTAAGATTTCTGGATTTCTACACGCATCACATGTATGTAAATGGTGGAGACCTGTCAGAAGGGCTTTCCAGGCTACCTGTCCTGTAAGTTGCCTTTTCATTTTTAGTGAATTCTTGATCAACATTAAAAATAATGTTATTGGGCATAAAGGTGAGTTAGCAAGTCTGTGCTTCACTTAGTCCTGTTGTAAGCTTCAGGACTTTAGCAATACCCCTGCTTGGAGCTCATGGAATTTCACACGTCGGTCTAAGTGTGCCCAGGAGTTTAGGAAACAAAGGCGACTTTACCCAGGAATAGTCTTGCTTCAGGTTTGTTCAACTGAAGGATGTTTACCCACTAGAAATGTGCTCCTTTTTAATGATGGGAAGGGAGCTATAAAACCTAATGAGGAGGCTTCCTGAAGAGCCAGCTCCCGGAATTACCTGGCATCTACTGTTTTTTTTTTTTGGAGGGGGGATTCAAACTGTGACAGGAGCCTACCTTTTCTCTCTTAATCTTACTTTTGAAGGTGAAATCTTGGTAGGACTTCTTGGACCTTACTCCAGTAAAAATTATTTCTGAACCCAAAGTAGCTCCCCAAAGACGTAAAATCTCTCATGCTTGCTAAGGTAAGTTCTCAATTGCCTCTTTTTAGTGTGAACAGTAGATGTGTGTCTGTTTTTGCATTGTGCTGTACGTTTTCTCTTAGTTTTTCCTCTGTGATGTGCCTTCTAGTTTTTCACCTACTTTTGAGCTTTAGAAATTTCTATGGGATGTTGCAAAACCCACTTGTGTGGTGTTCTCTGATTTTGTAAGAATATTCATTTGAGAGATTTAATGGAGGTTTTTTTATATTTTTTTGGTGTGGGGATTTTTAAAATTTTTAAAAATTTTAAAATGGGGATGTCAGGTGAAGTAGATGATCTTAGCTGGTACTTACTGAGCACTTAATGTTCCGTGTCCTTGGCCAGCCATTTTAGATGCATTATTCCCTTTAGTCCTCACAGAAACCTGCAGGCAGTTGATGCTGTTTCCCCAGCATGTTCGTATAGGGATGCTAAGGGTTAGAAGCATTAAATAACTCACTAATGTCCCGTACTTCATAATAGGTGCAACAAGAGCTGCACATCGGGTCTCTTACACTTTATATTTTACCGGCCTGCAAATGATACGGCGTGCTTGCATAGTAAAAGTTCCGGCATCATACGTATGAATCTTTGTTAGACTGAGGCAGGCTGGACCTTGTCGCAGCAAGGTAGCGCGAAACCTCCTGATAATGAGAACCCCACTGCCAATTTTGCCCTCAGCTCTAGACACCAGGATTTCTTGGCCCGATGGCTTCATATTCAAATATGTTTGGCCATGTTTCTCAAAACACTAAGTTACTATACTTTGCATTAACAGTACTTGGCTTTGTCTTTTATGCAGAAAGCCCCTCCAGGCCTCTGTAATGTGCTAAAAAAGATCTTGTCTAAAACTCAAGAAAATAAATAACATAAAACTGTTCTGAATAAATTTGAGTTAAGTGAACAGAACTCTTTTCTGTGTACGTGTATTGCATACATACAGTTGCGTGTGCCTGTGACCTTGTGTCCTGTTGCTGGGCCTAGGACCAATATCCTCTGTAGTGAAGGACATCTCAGAATTTCCATTATAAATTATTTTAGAGGCATATAACGAATACTGTAAAAAGCCCAGGACTGCCTGGAACTTAACTTTATTGTATTTCTGGGAGTTGTTGCAGGATTGCAAGGAAGCACAAAGGCCTGAGTATGTCTTTGTTTTGGGAGGGGTGCATATGCTTGCATCTAGCTGGTACCAGTGCCAGGGTTGACAGAAGTATGCCAGGGACCTGAAAGACTCAGATGGCAAAGACGAACAGTTGTATTCAGAATGCTAACAGGACAAGTGCACGATTTGATCTTGATTATTGATTACAGATAGGAAGAATGCACAGCATATTATGAATTCCATAGGTGAATCCCACTTTTTATTTTTAAATATTAGTTGACAGGAATGAAAAAAATTACTAGAATAATAAATCAAAAGACTGTACTCACTTTACAAAACCAAGGCTCAAAAGTAGTCTTATATGGAAAGCCTGCAATAATTATAAATACGTATGGAAAGCAAACAAACAAAAAAATGTATTGAACACGCACTGTTTTCCAGAAGAACTGAAAGCTCTTCATATGAGGATTCTCTTTTGATCCAGTCAGCACTTCCATTTTGCAGATGACTCCACAGGCCCATGTGAGGAAACAAACCACCAGGTCTCACAGAGCCGGTCCTGGCAGAAGAGCTGATTCTCTCAGAGGTGCGAGAGACTGTCGCATGCACCATGCTGCCCCAGCCAGTTCTCATGTCGCCGTGGGCACTAACATTCTTTTAGCGTGGTTTTTCTTAGATCCAGGGCTCATCGGAACCAGATGGGGCATTTTCTATCTCTTCTCTGCACTTTATTCCCCAAAGTTTCAGTTGTTATAAGGCTTGATTGTTTCTCTAATGAAAGCTTCATTCATTAATAATAAACATATTTGAAAATGGCAGCAGTTTGTATGGGCTGAGCAAAGGTTTGTCTTTGTAGAGGATTCACTAAGCAACTTAAAAAGGTCATATTGGAGTCTAAGTGGAGTGTTTATCCAATTAAAGAGCTCAAATAGATTTCAAGCATAGTCAAGAACTTCTCATAATAAACAAATTGATAGATTAATTTGAGGCCACTTGTATACCCATGAACTGATAAACTGAAGGACTGTCAATTTACAGAGTATCATCAGCTTCATTAGTTACTTTAAAAACTTGTCTATGGGCCGGGCGGTGGTGGCGCATGCTTTTAGTCCCAGCACTCGGGAGGCAGAGGCAGGCGGATCTCTGTGAGTTCGAGGCCAGCCTGGTCTACAACAGTGATTTCCAGGACAGCCAGAGCTACAACAGAGAAACCCTGTCTTGAAAAACAAAACAACAATAACAACAGCAACAAAAACCTTGTTTATGGAAAAATGGCTTACAGTTCTAACTTATGATCCAGTCTGCTTGGATTTTCTCCACTTTTACTTGAAATAAGTGTTTGCTGTGCAAGTCATCTTTCAGTTTGTAGCTGGGTGCTTTGTTTCATGCATGAGGTTTCAAATATCTTAAAAGCAAGGACATTGTCAGCCACATTCTCAGAACCACACCAGTTTTCAGCCTGTCACTCCCTGCAGGCGCTCCACGAAGGCAGGGTGTGCTTGTGGCTGAACTGAACTGAACCTCAGTGGAGGAAAATTTAGCCTCTGGGCACAAGTGGCCGTTCATACACACATGGATTGTTTGCGACTCGTGTCCACGGACTCCATCTATGCCAAGCCGCACTGATTGTTAAATGTAGACTTTTACCCGTGAGAAGACGCAGGATCTTTGCTATGCTAGTGGCATAACCTTAACTGTGAGCTGGCCTCCCAGATGATCCAGGGTGTACCCTAGGGATGACAGTACAGCTCCCTCTCTTGCTATCAATTTTGTGACTTTCCAGAGAAGCAAGATGGTTCAGGAATTGTGAGCTAAGGTCTGGGTGTTAGTGAATCTAGGCCATTGCACTGTTTTGCAGCAGTGTGGCCTCGGACAAGTCACGTAACTTCTCTAAGCGTTTCTTGATCTTTAAAAATGGAAGAGTGTGAGGACTGAGTTGAGACAGACGCAGGCTCGGGTTGATGGTCAGTCATAAACCTTAGTATCTGTTATCTTTTATGATTATCATTGTAAAGAAGCAGAATAGACCCCTGGTTATCAGCAGAAGAGTCTACTATGAGAGGACTTTTGCCAATGGTAGGGAAGTACTTTTGATTGTTGCATGGTTAGGCTTTAGAGGAATGTGTGCTACTGACAGCTAATGCAGACCAGAAATGTCACCAGGATCCTCTGCCACGTAGGACCCCAGCCCCCACATACACATGGGATCATGTGGTCTCTTGAGGTCAATGTCATTGAAGTTGACAAATCCATTTTTAGTACCTAACAAACATGTAAATAAAATCAAACAGCCAAGCAAAGTTGAAATATCAAATTGTCCTGGTATAATATGAGAAAGCTATTCAGAAGGGTACATATCTTAGTGAGGAATCTTGGGAAGTGATGATGGCAACCAGAGAAGCAGTATTGCTGGAGGAAGGTAAGGGGAATTGGCTGATGGGACATAGCCTACCTTAGCAGAGAGAGTTGATAGAGCAAGCTGAAAAAGCCACTGCCTGCCGTTTGAGGATGGAGTTGCTAACGGCTGTCATTTCTGCCACCTCTCCAGCTGCCCTATTAAGAAAAATTCAGATAGTAAAGGGATCCTTGTTGCTTTACAAATGTAACTAAAGAAGTATTTTCACTAAAATGCGTGGCAAATTACACAGACGATAAAATTGGGGTCATTTAGAAATAACCTGTAACTATAATCAGTCGTGCAGCAAGGACATTGGCCGTTGGCTCATGAGTTCTGGGTCCTTCCTGCATTTCTCAGTATGATGAACATCACATATTTAAGCAGTTTGATAAAAACTTGAATTCATGTTTGGTATCCATAATGCCGTTGTTTTTGAAGACCAGTGTTAGCATGAACCCTAATACCCCGGGATATGAACAGAACGTATGTTACAATGTGTTAAATGATTGTGTTTACAGCACGTGTGTAAGGAACGTAAACTCTTTGAGTTCTACCTCAGGTATTTTACCATCAGAACTGCACCTTTCTGTTCAGTGGCGTTCTTCACCCATACTGAACTTTCCTTACTGCAAAGATGACAACATGAAGTCAGCTTCTAAGGTAATTTTGCAGCCTCAAAGAGACATTATCTTGTGTCCTGATTATCTAAGAAAATAATAGTCTCTCAGTAAGCATTCGATGAATGAGTCACAATAGCTCCTTACCTGGTGTATCCTTATCGTGGATACACCAGACTTTGACAACTCCCACTTTAGGTCCCTTTGCCCCCCTCCTTAACCTAAAATATTTTGTCTTTGAAACTCACCTTACTAAAAAAAAAAATCTCCCTCCCTAAAGCATTCCCTTCTTTCTTCCTTAACCCTAGTCCTGTCAATATTATTACCTTTCTCTTCAGTAGTGCAAAGGACTGTGTTCTTCTGTTTGCTTTCTGTTGGCTCACTTTAACAGTGCCCTTGTCCCTGATTGTGTGTGGCTGGGTAAGGAGCCATAACTGTATACCCTTCTACTGCATCAGGGCCTTGCACACAGTAAGTGCTCAAATCCCGATGGAATAATTTGGTAGGTCTTTCCCTTTTGGCTAACCGGAAGCTCTGTTTGCCACCATGCTGCTCACTGTGTGTTCGCTAGAGATCCCGGGAGCTCAAGTAGACTCCCCAGCCGGACGTGGTGTCATTCTCTTGTAGCTACCTCCCTAGAGTTACACAGAGCATATGCCCCGTAGATGTGTGGGGAATGAGGATGCTTTGAAGTCTCTGTGAGTTGGTCAGTACTTAAGTGTCACATGTTTGTAGTGTGAAAAGCAGTTGATGGTCTTAAAATTATCTGCCTAATGCAACTAATCAAGGATTTTTATGGACTTAATCTAAGTCATACTGCTCGTGTTTTTTAATATGTACTATTGTCAAAAGAAGGATAAAACAGAGGGTAAAGAGCTTTTCAAAATGAAAACTAGCCTGAATGAGGACAATTATGAAATTGTAAGTGTACCAGAAGACCTTTCAGCCTGACAAAGAGGTTTGTTATCCTTAGATAACTAAAATTGCTAATGAGCAGACTGTATTTTCTCTTGATTTGATGTCAGTCGATACTGGAAAGCAAGACCATGCAACATGGCCTCTGCCCTCAGTGCTCTTGTGCCTTAGCATGTAACTCGGCACCCTTTTTCTTAAAGGACTAGATGATCAGTCTTTCAAGCACTGTGAACCACTTGGTCTTGTCATTATTCAATGCTGCTTTCATAGCATGGTGGTAATTCATGTACAGTGCACAAATGAAAGCAATGTGATGATGTTCAAATAAAGCTTTATTTACAAAGCTGGCCATTGGGATTTTGTCAGCATGCCATAATTTGCTGAGTCCTGGTCTTGAGGGTGGATATGTATTTATGTGGATATGCATGTGTATAGAAAACTAGTCTTAAGAGTGGGTACTTTTCTTTGCCGTTCCTTGTGGGAAGTCTGAGCTAGGAGAGAACTATGGACCAGAGTAGTAAGGGAGAAGCTTAAGGAAATGGGTTGCTTACTTTGTGATTATATGTATAGAAAATTCCCCTATTCTAGTTTTCCCATTGAGAAATCCAACACCTGCAGACAGTTCAAAATGCCAAGGCCTAGTCAGACCTTCCCCCCAAAGTGCACAAGCAATATTTTAAACACAACTAAAAATAAACTTCCACAACACTGATGTCTTGATATTTTCTGGATATGACAAGGCTGTCACCGTCACTATGGTGACTACAGGACCTGTACGAAATCGAGCTTGTCATTATTTCCTTACAGATGGGAGAGGGGCTTTGGTCAGTTGATGGATACAGGGTGGAAGGGTTATCACTTTCTTCAGTGGTGTAGCCACTGGTAAGATACCTGATCCAGTGAATAGCCCCCAACTCATGCTTATGCACGCAACTATAGACCCAGAAAATCATAGACAAGAGAGGAAGCATGTGAGGGACTTGTTGCAAAGAGGAAAGATTTGTGGAGAGTGGTGGAGACCAGAAAAGGTGATGGGGAGTGGAAACAGTCAAAATTTGTTTTATATCTATGAAAAAAATCAAAGAATAAAGAAAAACAAATAGGAACAAAAAAAATACAGTGAAAAACCCTTCCTTCCTTCCTGGTTACAAGTTTTCAATTAGCATTTGCTTAGTAGAGACAAGGGCACTGCGTGTACGAAGGCATCAGTTACACAGCTTCTAGAACAGGACTGGTTGTTACAGACAGTCTAGTGATGGCCTTTACATTGAGTGTACTAAAACAGCTTCTAGAACAGGACTGGTTGTTACAGACAGTCTAGTGATGGCCTTTACATTGAGTGTACTAAAACAGCTTCTAGAACAGGACTGTTGTTACAGACAGTCTAGTGATGGCCTTTACATTGAGTGTACTAAAACAGCTTCTAGAACAGGACTGTTGTTACAGACAGTCTAGTGATGGCCTTTACATTGAGTGTACTAAAACAGCTTCTAGAACAGGACTGGTTGTTACAGACAGTCTAGTGATGGCCTTTACATTGACTCAGAAACTTATTTGACGCAAACACTCTGAGAATATTTTAAACGAAGATTGGAAATTGTTCCTTCTTTTATTCCTTTCTTCCTGCCTGCCTCTCTCCCCCTCCTCCTTTCTCTCTCTCTCTTTCTTTCCTTCTTTCTTGCTTTCTTTTCTTTCTCCCCTTCTTCCCCCTCCCTCCCTCTCTCCCTCTCTCCTTTCCTTTCCCTCCCTCCCTCCCTCCCTCCCTCTTCCTCCCTTCCTTCCTTCCTTCCTTCTTTCCTTCAGAAATCATATCTTTAGTCCTGATAGATATCAGTCACTTTACATATTTCAGATAGTATTTTGTTAAGTGGACTCCTCCATGTAGGCACGGCTTCTCATGTACTCTCTGGGTAATTTTGTCTTGTTTCACACACTTCCTTGAGGAAGACAAAATGTGGAGCAAAATTGTCAGAGTTCTGTGATCCTGGGAGAAGCCGTTTTGTGCACATTGCCTGTGACTTGGCCTTTGTTACAAGCACAGGGTTGAGAGCAGGTGTTGGGATACGTGCACCTCCCCTGGTTAGTCTCATGTTTATTTCACTGCTTTCAGATTTTTCTAAAACTATGAAGTGCTTTATGCAGGTCTGGCCTAATTAGCTGAGGCTGGGAAGGGCTGTAAGAGGTTTTGTGTTCCCTCTCTTTCCTGTCTGTGTAAATCAATTAAAATGGACGATGAAGAAACTCACACTCAAACAGTGTGCAACTCTAGAGCTCACTGCCATGTGTTTGCTTCCTGCATATTAGGAGGAGGTTCTCCTAAGTCATATGTATGATTTACGGAAGCCAGAGATACATTTCAACCAGCTTTGTGATATATGGGACTAGGGCAGAATATAGAGATGTTATTTATGCCTCTGATGAGAAGGGGAAAGTTGTATCTTATAATGTGCTTATAGTCTAAGCAGTGTGCTACAAAAAGCACATCTGTCCTTGTAATTACCACAAAACTAAAACTCATTACTATTTCACAATTGACATCTCTAAATAGTGTAACTGTTCCTAATTAATAATAGTAAGTATACTCCAGTGTCTGTAGTCATCGAAGTCTTTGGGGTGCTCTCATTTACTTGTTCTCTTTAAAGTTGTTGTTTGGATGCTTAGTTCTGAAATAGTCTCTGCGTAATTTTCCCCATCATATATTTTATAAAAGGTACTAAGTCCAAGAAGGTGGTCTAATATTAATTGCTCATTGATTATTATAGAGTACTAAACCATGATTCTTATCCACATGAATAATTGTGTAGCTTAGTATTTGTGTTATTTTATGTATATGGATCCTTAAAGCAATTCAAGTTGTTTTATATTGACTGACATTCTTTTTATAGGGCATGAAACCTGAGAGGTAGGAAGTGGCAAGCCAGAAGCTATAATTCACCCAAAATTTCTTCTTGAAACAACTGTAGAGAAATTTATTCTTTTGACTTTCTTCTTCTTGAGTTGCATTTCTTAAAGTCTTTAATTTTTATTTTAAAATTATGTAGTTATTTATTTAAAATTTATTTAAACATTTGTTTAAAATTATGTATTTTATATATATAATGTGTGTGTATGTGTGTGTGTGTGTGTGTGTGTAGGTTTGTATACATGTGAATGCAGTACCCACAAAGACCAGAAGAGGGCTTCAGATCTCCTAGAGCTGGGGTTACAGGTCTTTGTGAGCTGTCTGACATGGCTTCTAGGAACTGAACTCTGGACTGCTTAAAGACTAGCAGGTACTCCTAACTGCCAAGCCATCTCTCTAGCCCTTAATTGCAGTTTTTATGTCACTTTATCTTTAAAGATATTTAAGTGAAACTATAATAATGTTTAGTTCAGGCCCAAATTTTTGAGCAATTTAATTGAATCTTCTCTTTTTAAGTTAAGGATTCAGAAGCTGTTTCTAATTTGAGTTGGTCTAAGCAAGTACTGTAGAGACTAAACATCTATATAAGGTAACCTGACCAAGCTCTGCCTAGCTTCCCATCTGGGTCCTGTAGCCCCTTGTCTCTTTAGGGTTAGCCCTGTAGCCTGTGAGCCTTTGGGGAGCATGGAGCTGTTAGAGCAGGCTGAACCCACGCCCAGGACTTCTGGGTTTACCACACCCAAGAGAGTAGTCATATATCAAAGTTCCCCAGGGAGGCAGGTCAGACCAGTTCTTTACATGTGGGCCTGACTTGTCTGACTTGGGCCTTGCACGAGGCAGCAGGGCTATCTGGGCCCCTCTTTATGTCTGTGGTTCCCAAGGACAGAAACTGTGCTTCATTCTGTGACAGACTCTCAGCTCAGCATGCCCTGGCTTCTGAGTTAAAGTTTAGCTAATGAGTTCCTTTCACTGAACTAGTTTACCCCCAATTAAGAAAACAACTAAAATTTCCTTATAAGAAGAGGAGGAGGAGGAAGAGGAGGAGGGGGGGGGGATGCATTTGGGGCTTTGTCATATGCAGCAGAGTAGAAAGTTCCGGCCTGAGTGCTGGTCCCTGCCTGTCTAGCCTGGGTGGCAGAGGGCGAGGGTTGGACAAAGCTCACTGGTGTGGGCGTGACGACAATTTCTTCAGTAACCACATGTCTGTCCCTTCTACATCGGGACTTACAGACACACCTCTGCTAAAGAGCGTGGGGTGGGGGACAGGAAGACAGCCATCATTGCACCGTATGCTGTTCGCAGTTTCCTCCCATCTTAGGCTTTCTTTTCTTTCACTGGGCAAAGAGTTGTTCAAACTCCCATGCGCATCGTGACTTCCAAAGAAAGAAAATCAATACGCCCTCTTGTGTGAAAATTTCCATTTCTTAGAGAATTCAGGTGTATGAATCACTTCCTTCTGTCCTGTCATAGAGAAATACAACAACAAAAGCAAACCCAAACCAGTGTGACTCTATAGTCCAGCTGTGGAGGCCTGGTTGGTGTTTTTAAGGGAAGACTGCATATCATGGAAAAAGCTACGTTCTTAAGTGGATTCTGTGTAGACCTTACAGGAACAGTTTGCAGATGTGGATAGCCTGCCCAAGAAAAGATTTTTACAGTGACTGACATCCTCAAGACCTTCCCAGGAAAAGGAAAACACGTCCTTTCTCAGTTTCACGTATGCTTCCCCCTGATCAAAAGATGAATTTATCCATGGTGGCACCCGAAAAATAAATTTTTTAACAGAGTTACTTCACAGTAAAGATGAAAGTGCAAGCTAGTATTAGACAGGCCAACTGGAAGGGCCCAAGTGTGGACAATTTTATGTTTGCTCTTGCAACAAACACATGTGGAGTCTGCGAAGGCTTGATGCCGTCATCCGGTGGGGTGATGGAGACCCCACTGACGCTGGAAAAACAGCAGGTTGGTGAAGTATAAAATGCAGCTTCAGGTACATTTGTGGGTTGGGAAAGTGTGTTGATGGGAATACAATCTTAAATCTTCTTAGGCTTAAGGATTTGAGAGAGGAGAGTACACGGGAGGCTCGAGCTGAGAGGTGATAGGCTGGGTATGTTTTTGTCTCAAATACTGTACATGGATGTCTTGGGAGAAATATGTAGGAGAACTAAATGAAAAATGCCCCCCTGCAGGCTTTAAGTGTTGACTGGCCGTGATGTTTTACCAGTGTTTCTTGATTGTTCGTGAAGTGCTTGTTGCATATATCTTTCTTGTGCACTGGCTGAGAGATCGTATTGTTTACATTGGCCTTGCTTTTGCATTATGTACTTCCAGGAAGACACTTGGTCATCCAGTTTCTTGTTCTCTGAAGAAGTAATGAAGCATGCACAATGGTTGTGTAGTAGAGGTTGGTCGCATGAAACCAGAGGAGCAAGGTGATCCTCAGTAGAAAGATTGGACTGGAGAGATAGCTTGTGGGTAAGGGTACTTGCTGTTCTTCCAGAGGACCTGAGTTCAGATCCCAGCACTCATGTCTAACAGTCCATAATTTCATGTAACTCCAGTTTCAGGAGAATCCGATACCCTCCCCGGCCTTCCCCAAGTACTCACACATATGTGATATACAATCATACAGACGTACACATGGATATATAAATAAAAATAAAATGAATCTTCAAAGAAGATTGGACCTGCTTTGGTGTGTTACCACAGGCCCACAAACAGTCTACAAGCGCTTGAGCAGTTCTCAGCAGATACTTCAGCAACAGAGGATCTGAAACAGGCATGGCATTTCTACCAAAGGGTAAATTCTCAGAAATGATATACCAAGAACATTCTTCTCTACCAAGAAGTCATTGTCCTTTAGATAGGAAACACAGTAAAGAACATTTGCTGTTCCCAGGGATTAGAGGGTCTGCTGAGCAGATGGTGTCCACATTCCGGGTCCGTCTCCGGAAACTGCCATCCTGAAATGGAGAGGAAGGAAGGGAGGTCTTCTGCGTGTGCGTGCTTCAGATGGTGATAGTGAAGTGATGCATGAGAGACATGAGAGTCTCATTTGGTGTCCAGGTTTCTAGGTTTCCCTCTCCTATGTGGGTGTGTGCTAACTAAGGATGTTTTCCTTTTGTAAATAGATATAAAATGAGATGAAATTATTAGGAAAGGTTTAGTAATCAAAATTCTTACCCTAGTTTCCATTATACATTATTCTTGTTGCCTGGATCACCTTTCCTCCAACTACCTTTAGTTAATTAATGTTGGCACATCTTTCAGCTCCTGGCTTTCAGGTCACTTCTACAGAGGAACCTGATTTTCCAGATCTGATTTTCTCATCTCATTTAAGCATTTTATTATTCTATGTTGTTTTAGTTTTAATTCCCAAGTATTCTGGTTGTACTGGTCTTCTCTGGTATCTCAGTACTCAGCTCTGGATTGAGTAGCCAGCGACTCAGTAATATTTACTGAATGGTTGCTGGGTACAGCAGGTAAAAACATTCTAAGTCAGGAGGGAAAGTCAAACCCAAGATGGAAAAGGAAAGGCACTGGTCCTTGAGTGAACCCTACTTGGTTTTCTGTATGAACAAGCTGTTGCCTACATTCTAACAGCTTCTCTGAATGTGAAGCAGTGTGGGGTTTCAGAACATGTCCATTTCACATGGTTTTCTCAGTTCAGAAAATAGATGGAGACAGAATACGGCGAAGTGACGAGAACGTTGAAGGGGGTTTCCCTCTGCCATGTGCTTTTGCAATGAACTCACATGAAATCTGAGGGTATGGCCTGGAGAAGGGGGCAGGCACTAAAGGATTCTGAACAGGGGACACTCTTGTGAGATCAGAAATTCCTTTCTAAACCCTAACGGGGATCAAGGAAGCGCAGAAGACTACAGGGGAGGGCGATGCTGCTGGCCGCGGTGTGTGCGCCCCAGCGGCAGCTGTTCTGGCTGACACTCCACACTGCTTGTGTCTGAGAACCCCCAGGGCTCGTGTTCTAAGCACATGTTAAGGACTGCGGGTCAAGACCTCTGGTTTTAGTAGTAGTCTATCCTGTTGGATTCTGGGCTTTTGTTTGTTTTGTTTTTGATAGAACTTAGGAAGTTTGCTAGAATTTCATTTGCGTTCATTGCAAGAGCCCATGGCAGGGGAGATAACACCTCCTTCGGTATTCTTGTCACTTCCCCGTATTCTGCCTTCATCTGTTAAGGGAGATTTTTGAGTTGGGGACATCATCTAGAGTGTGCTGTACGTGAGACAGACTTTCGAGGAAAGAGTGAGTTATATTTTTCTGTCCTTGCTGCTACTTTGTCTTGCAAATGATTGAGTTTTCATAGAGGCTCTCTAAGATCCAGAACAATGATAGCTCTTGTTCTGAAGTTGTTGTTATCAGCATTCCAATAAGGACAGAGATCCATTCAAAAGTGGTGGTAGGCTTGATAATGACCTTCAAATATGTGGCCATCCTAATCTGAAAGCCTACAATTATGCTGTCCTTCTTACAAAGGACCTTACAAATTTGATTGGAGTAAGGACCTTAAGGTGGGCAGATTATCCTAGATTGTTAGAGTCAGCGAAGTCAGCAGTCTTCAGAGGTCTAGGAAGAAGATCTGGATCAGAAGAGATGCGATCACAAAGGCAGAAGTCAGAATCATATTAATGCTGACTTTGAGGATAGAAGGTATCCATGAGTTAAGAAGTTCAGGATACTTGGAATATTAAGGAGAGGAAAAAATAGGTCCATTCTACCAAATGCTACTGGACACTGGCTGCCCCCAACAAGCTTGGTTCAGCTACTCATCCTCAATTAAGCCAAATTAATAGATCCAAATTAATAGTGCAAAGCAGAAAAGGGAGATTTATTCAGTGTGGGAAGAGAGAAAGACCCTTCAAGTCCATCTTTGAGGTCCTGATACTGGGGAAGTATGGGGCCTTTAAGTAGAGGGCCAGAGTTATGCATAGCTAGTAAGTCTTGGTCAAAGGGTAGACCTGACCCTCATTTTAACCCACCATTGTCTGGGCTGATTCTCCTGCAAAGTGGTCTGATAAGTTGTATATCTCTTCCTGGGAGACAAGCTCCCTCACCCCATCTTGTTGACCAGGTTGTATCCTTGTTTTCCTCAAATGTAAAATTCCTTGGAAAATTTTTATTATCTTGAGGCCCATTGTTGGAACAGTTTGATAGCCAAAGTGAGAGATGCAAGTGTCTTTAGAATATCTTCCCTGCCAGGCAAGCCGGCCACACAAGGAAATTAGCTGCAGTGTGTCCTGTATAGAACTCTGAAAACTTCATGCTTCCAGAACTAAAAGGCAGAAATCTGTTGTTTTAAGCCAGTAAGTTTACAGTGATCAGTGCCAACAGTTTTGGAAGGTTAATGTACCCATGAATAAAGTGATCTATTTACAGATGGTGATTTTATTTCCACACCAAAAATTGTAATATGTGGGCTTCTCAGACAATTCGATAACCCAGTGATATTATTTGAGCATTTTTATCACAAGATATTGCTGTAGGCATTGCAGGCCCTGTGTGAGCAAACTCCATCATAATGCAGACCTTCAAAGACTGCTCCACAGAGACAAACAGCAAATATCTAGATACACAAGTATTTAACCCAAGGGTTATAAATAGAAATGCAAATGTATATTCCGGAGAAGTGGTCAGAGATGGATTTCTGGAGGAAGTGATGTTCTGGATGAACTGAATGCTTAGTGAAAATTAGCAGATGAAGGGAAGTAACTCAGAAGATTGTTCCCGGTAAGAAGGCCAATGTGTGTGAAAGGCTGAGGCAGAAGACCCCAGAGCTCCTGTGGAGCTGAAGATGGTACTGTGGTTGGAAGGAAGAGTGAGAAAGGAGTCTGGCAGGATAGGCATTACATGTCAACATCAGGAAACCAGGGTAACTTTTAACCTAGGAGGAGGCAAGCACTCTAGCTTAAATGGTATTTTTAGCTGTGGTGTTTAGGAAGCAATGAAGAGGAGTGAGAATAAATAGGATGAAGGATACTATAAGTCTTCTAAATTGAGAGTTTTCTAAGAGGGAGGAGACATGGTTACTATTTAGAGTATTGTATTAACTAGGACAGTATCAAAGGAAACATTAGGAGATGACTGAAGTTGAGGACTGGCTAGCAGTAATAGTAGGGACCATGTGGTACCCAGGAGGATGCTTCTGAGAACATCATTAGAACATATGTTCTTCTTCTTTGACCTTCTGCACTTACTTTAACACAAAGTAACATTTATACAAGCCCACTCTGTCTGACTCCTTTGTCCTGCTACCATAGATTGTGCAGATCTTACTTCTGGAGAGGTACCATGTATGTCCTAGAATTTGACACCCTGGGTTGATGGGTTTCAGCTGGACTTTCTTCAGCCTGTGCTAAGGTGTCCATGGCTAGTCCTCCTGATAGAAAGCACAAGCCTGCTATTGGACATCTATAGTGCAACTTCCTGGTTTCTGGCAATCATTTCCAAAAGAGGGCATTGTATCAACATTACCTGGAAGGCAGCCCAGAAGATCCCTCCCCTGGAGGTCCTCCCACTCTGGCATAGTGCCTGCCTTTGGAGAAATAATAAGAATATTCTCAGTCAGACATGTGATTACCATCTCTACTTTTCCTACTATTTTGTGAAAACCTCAAAATTTTCATTCTTAGTCTGTCATTATTATTATGATATTGTACTTAAGTTCTGCCTAGCTCTGAGAAATTACTCTTCATATATGCTAAAGCCTTTATGCATTTTTATGCATTTACTTTTAATTATTAAAATATATTTTGTATATTTAGAGTTTATAACATGATGTTATAGGTTATTCATAGAAAAATGATAACTATGGTGAAGCAGGTTGACCTATCTTTTGTGATAGGTAAAAGATTACCTATTGTAAAATCATTGTCAGTTTTACTGAATTTTGAATTACCTAGGAGATAGGTGACATGAACTGCTATTCTCTACCATATTGGCCATGAGGACATCATACTCTGAAACCATAAGACAAAGTAAGTCCTTCCTTCTTCTAGTTGTTTCTGTCTGGCACTTTGGTCACAGTAGTACAAAAGTATCTAATATATCTATCATTTCATGTAGGTTTGTGTGTGTGTGCGTGCGTGTGTGTGTGTGTGTGTGTGTGTGTGAGAGAGAGTGTGAGAGAGAGAGAGAGAGAGAGAGAGAGAGAGAGAGAGAGAGAGAGAGAGAGAATATAACAGCTAACATATTAACATAAGTCCCAAATGCCCTCTGATTTACTAACTTCGGTTTCAGGCTGTAAAGTTGTCCGTCCCATATCCCTGTTCTGTTTCTTTCACATGCGCCTCTTCCCACTGTTTCGTTTTCTGTTTGTGCATTGGAAGCTTTATTTAGTGTCTGTTGAATGTGATGTATAAGACCAAATTCCTAAGATCTGTAGTGAGTCAGAAGGTGCTTCTCTTACAACCATGCTTCCTCCCCTCCACAGCCTCAGACTGTGCATTCCCAGGGCATCATTCGTTTCTGGCACATTCTGCAGCCTTCCCTGACCACTCTATGTGATTCTTCTCTCTAGGATCTCCTGTTATGTTTGCATTGGGGATGCCCTTGCATTCTTACATCCCATCTCTGGACTATTTCTCCAGGGTGCTGGTCTATTTTCCCTACTATGTCCAGTACTGTTTTTCTGCTATGACACTCATCAAATCAAGCTTGTAAGGAGTTATTAGCTTCATAGATGTGTACTTATGGACATCCTTAAAGTGGGGGAAGAAGGGCAAGGAATATTTTATCCACACATGCTCAGTGTGTGTTGTCAATCAGTGTTGAATTATGAATGTAGCTATTCTGTATAATGCTGATTTTTAAAATTTGTACTTTACAACAGATTGATCTCAGCAAAAAATTCTGTGTTTTTTCCTGTGAGTCTTCAATTGCAATATAGCTTAAAAGGAAGTACTAAGCTTTATACCTTATGAAGAGATAAATCTTTTTGTTCCAAAAACGAAACAAAACAAACCCAACCCAACTGCATTCTACAGTCGGCCGAGGCTGTCGTTTTCAGGAGTTACTCAGACCTTTTGTAGTCAATTGTTAGTATATCGCACATGGCCCCTCGTTATTTCAGTTTGACAATGTTGCTATGGAATAATTATTGAATTTATCTTAAGATGCCTTTACTTCATATCCCCTGGGTATCCTTTAAACTTTCCTTTTAGGGGAGGCTTTCAGAAGAGTGTAGTTTGGTGTCTATGAATTCCTGGAAGTTAAGGATGGTTGCAGAATGATTCACACAGTAAATATCTAGGGCTGGATTTGCAAATCATATGGTAAAATCTTGCAGGCATCATTGGCTATCCATCACTTCCCTGTTGGAAATAAATAAAAGAGACCAGTGTCCACACAAAGCTTCTCATTGTGGATTTGACATAACAGACTCAACTCAGGGCCATGGTAGGCTTTGGATGGCAGTGTCAATTACTTGGGAATTTGTTTTAACGTAGCATCTCAGGACCCACATGAGACCTGCTGAATTGGATTCTCTAGGACCAGGTCCAGCAATGCCTGCTTCAACAAATCTTAGGTGAATCCATTACATATTGAAGTTTGATAATCATGGCCCAAGAAGATGGGTGGCATCGCATGTATTGATATGTGAGACCTGGAAGAAGTTCACTTTTCTTCTTACTTCTTTTCTGAGCTTTCTCTGAAAGAGTTGCCATCTTTGAATTTTTACCTACTAATTTATTTTAAATCTAAGGATTGCAAGCCTCAATTAGTATCTGGAGGAAAGACTTTATTTTTTATTAAGGAGGCAGCTGGTAGAGATATGGTATTAAATAAATTGATTACTTGTGGCACTAATTACTTCTCTCACATCTTCTTTCCTAATTAAAAGTAGTTTGCTTGTCAGAAGATTTGTGAGGGAACAGAGAGATGCCTTGTTAGTAAAATGTCTGACTCACAAATACAGGGAGCTGAGTTCTAGCAGCCAGGTCATGTTAAAAGCTGAGACTAGTGTTGTGCCCTTGTAATCCCAGTGCTGGAGGCAGAGAAAGGAGGATCTCTGGGGGTATTGGCAGCTGATGGAGCGGAGTTCCAGGCCAGTGAGAAACCTTGTTTCAAACAAAAGTGGGAAGTGCCTGAGGAATGACACTGGAGATTATCCTCTGACAACTACATGTGCAGGTGCATGTATGTGTGCCTGCATGTGCGCGTGCACACGCACGCACACTCGGATGCATGCACTTGCCACACTCATAATTTATTTCTTTAAATTTTTAATTATTACATTGGTAGCAGACAAAAAAATTTGGTCCTGATACCATGCTTAGGGCAAATGGCCAATTAGAAGAGGGGCGTGTTTTATTGGGAAGCAAGCCGAGGTGCAAGAGGGAAAGCTACAAATTTATCTTTTGACAATCATTCATGTGTGTGTGTGTGTGTGTGTGTGTGTGTGTGTGTGTGTGTATTGCCTTTTACTCTTTTCTTATCCCCCCAAACCTAATTTCCTGTCAATAATTTCTATTCCCATTTCATGCCTTTTTGGCTTGTTTTTGTATTGTGGCCTACTGGGCTTTGCTGCCTGCAGGAGTATAGATATGGAACTGTCCACTAGAGCATGTGCCGTGGAGGCTACACCAATGACTCCACTGACTACAGTGACTCTATCTCACTTCTGGCGCCCTTCAAGGGACCAAGGAAGGGAGAGCTCCATGAGCCCTTCCTTCATCAGTGCATGGGCGTTGACAGGCCCAGTCCTGAGCAGACCCGGTGCATGCTCTCTCAGCTTCTGTGAGTTCATGGTTGCAATAGCCACGTAATTTCCAGAGGCTGGCATTTCGTAGCCCTCCTCCCCGTCATTGAGCTCTTACGTTCCTTCTGTCCCTCTCGCCTACATTGTCCCCTGAGCTTTGGAGGGGATGCTATAGATGTCCTGTTCAGGAGTGAACATCCAGCAGTCACTTATTCTCAGTGTCGTGATTAGCCATGAGTCTCTGCGTTTGCTACCATTCATTATAGGGTTGAGAGCAGTGCGTGATCGCAGTCTGGTCTGTATGCCCAAATGAAAGCTGCTTATTTGGGGGGACACCCAAGCCTGGCTCCAGAACCTCTGCCTTTGACCGCCACATGTACTGCCCCATATGCATAATTAAGCAATTGTTGCTATCACCAGAGGGGCCATTATCATCAGGCCCTCACCAACCCCTCTGTCCTTACTAATCTATTGAGGCCTGCTCCATGAAAGCCATAGGGGGAGAGAACTTTAGGATTACAAAAGGAGCTGGAAATTTTATGTAGATTATGTTCTTAGGGTATTAGAGTTATAAAAATAAAGTACTGTCTCTTTTCCGTGTCATCTTTATGCATCTTTTACATATACAAGATCTATCATTATCTATCATCTATCTATCATCTATCTATCTATCTATCATCTATCTATCATCTATCATCTATCTATCATCTATCTATCTATCATCTATCTATCATCTATCATCTATCATCTATCTATCATCTATCTATCTATCTATCATCTATCATCTATCATCTGTCATCTATCATCTATCTATCATCTATCATCTATCTATCATCTATCATCTATCTATCTATCTATCATCTATCTATCTATCATCTATCTATCTGTAATCTATCTATCATCTATCTATCTATCATCTATCTATCTATCTATCATCTATCTATCTATCATCTATCTATCTATCTGTCTATCATCTATCTATCATCTTTCTATCATCTATCTATCTATCTATCTATCTATCTATCTATCTATAATCTATCTATCTGTCTATCATCTATCTATCTATCTATCATCTATCATCTGTCTATCTGTCTATCGTCTATCATCTATCTATCTATCTATCTATCATCTATCTATCATCTATCTATCTATCTATCTATCTATCTGTCTATCATCTATCTATCATCTTTCTATCTGTGTCACCAAATCTTTGATGATGCCAACTTTTAACTTTTCCAAAATAGTAGCTGCAAAACAGAAAGGGCAACTATCTTCAAACACTACCACCATTTTTAAATTTTAGACCTTTTCTTTTTCTTTTTTTCAACACTCAATCCCTGGGTGATCTCCTCCTGGGTATGGATCTAAATACCATCTGCTTACCAATGATTCGCAGATTTATGTCTTTGACCCCAACTTCACCCCTGAGTTTTTGACTCATCGGTTCACCTCTGCTCCACTCTCTGCTTAGTAGGCATTACAATTGATCCACACTGTGTACTTCATCTTCTTTCGGTGTTTCCCATGTGATGCCCAAGCCAAAGCCTGACCATACCTTTTGGCCTCCGTGCCTTTCATATGTAAGTCATGAATGGGTCCTGTTAGTTAGTTCTACGGTCAGCGCTTGTGTAGCACTTACCTGCTCCTGTCCATCTTCATCGCTACCATATCCTATCCTAAACCATTCCTGCAGCCCTTCCCTCAGTGACTGCTCTCCACTTCTTCCTTCTATGGTTTGATTCCTATACGGAATCTTGAATAATCCTTCATTAAAGTGAGGACATATCCTTCTGCTGGAGACCCTGCTATTGCTTGCATCTTCCTTAGAAGGATTTTGCCAGTGTCCCTCACCAACAAAACGAGGCACATGGAGTCCATGTGATGAGGTGCGATAAGAAGGCAAAGGCACTTTGATTTGGGATATTTTTCTTCCTTAAACTCCTGGCTAAATACAAGAAAAACTTCAGAGAAAGCCAAAATGAATAATCAAAAAGGATGGTAATTACTTTTTAAAATTGTATTGCAAGACAAACAAGGAGGGACTAAGAAATTGGAAAAGATACACGTGGATGTACGTAGTATGCTATTCTGGAATACTGAGCTCATTAGTGGAAAAACCGGTAGAGTCTGAATAAAGACTATAGTTCAAATAACAGTGTTGCACCGATGTTATTTCCTTACTGTAGTAATGAGCTGATATTATTTTCTTAGTTTCCATAAATGTACTGCAAAAGCATATGATGCTAAATATTAGGCAATAAGGTTAGATACAGGCTTGCAGGACCAGTTAGCTATTCCACAAATCCAAACTTATCCTAAAATTAAAATGTATTT
Organism: Cricetomys ansorgei; assembly: GCA_026225945.1. Classification (NCBI taxonomy): domain Eukaryota; kingdom Metazoa; phylum Chordata; class Mammalia; order Rodentia; family Nesomyidae; genus Cricetomys; species Cricetomys ansorgei. The sequence goes on from JAMJFZ010001133.1 coordinate 16,451,327, forward strand.
GGAAAAAAATAATAATTCTTAGAATAGCCTTTAAAGTCTGCATAATCTGAACACAAAGGATGCTCTAACTTCTCCTCCATAAGCACCTTGCTTCAGTAGTGCTGACCTCTCTGTTGGGTATGTCATTTGGTTTTATTATTTTTTAGGCCTTTGTACTTCCTGTGTCTTACATGTGGAAAACCCTTTGTTTTTTGAGGGGCTAAAACCTTAACCTCTTCTATGGATTTGATCAAAGTTTGCAGTATGTGAAGGGGTTTTTCCAGTCTTCTTGTTTCATTCCCCTCCTGTATATCAACGTATGATGGTTACTTTTCTTAACACGTGTGTGAGTGTATTTTCTTTCTTTCTCCTTCCCCTAGAACGTAAGTTCCATGATGTATTTGCTTTATTTCCTGTGTATCCTTAGGGCAATGCCATGTAGATAGTGTGGGGTTAGATGAGGTGCTTGTCGGATGAGTACATTAGATTAAAAAAAAATTATAGTGAGCATCCAACTCCAGCAGAAGCAATGGTCCTTTACAAGGAGCACATTTAGCCTTATGAAAGATTCATAACATTGAGGGTTTTTGTGTCTGTTCTGTTGTGGGCTGGTAAAAACTTGATAGCAGATTGGTGCTGGCCCACCAGCTGGGATTTCACAGCCCTGGGCTAGGTCTTCCTCCCTTCAAAGGAATATGGTATTTTGGTTATTCTAAACCCATGTTATCTGATATGGTAGCCATTAACCACATGTGGCCATTGACATTTAAATTAATTAAGATTAAATAGAATTAAAGAGAGCACGTCCATGTGTCAGTGCTCCGTAGTTCCATGTGGCTTAGGACTACTCTGTTGCAAAGCACAGACACAGAACAATTGCATTGTTGCAAAATGTTCTTTTGGCAGCCTAGCTACAGACAAGCAGATTCTTTTTTTTTTTTTTTTTGCCTTTGGACTGTAAAAATCAAATGATCATAGCGACAGCTATAATTTATTGACACACTGTGTCAAGTACTGTGCAATCTGTTTTGGAAGATTTCTCCCAACCCCAGATCCTTGGAAGAGATGCTATTTTTTGTTTTTTAGATGAGGAAATTGGAGGTCAAGAATAGTAAGCTAAGTTTTCTAAGAGCTCTGAACCAGGTGTAAAATTTGAGACTGCTGTAGACATCAGACCTGTAAATGCAACAGTTGAGAGAAGCAGAAGCCTCCATCAGGAGTGACGACCCTGTTTCACTGTTTCTGTGGACACCGTGGCTGACATTATTAGGGCAGCCAGGATGGAAATTTTCCTTTCTTTCCACTCTCGCCAATAAAGTTCATTGCATATATTTTTATCCTTAAATGTCTTCTTACTATACTAATTTTGCAGCTATTTGTCTCAGATGCTTCTCAACAATGTAAAATGTAAATTGAAGTCTCAAATCAACATTAATAGGTAGGGAAGGATCCTTTTCTGATGTGTAGAGAAAGATAGCTAATCATGACCTAGACTATGTCATGTTCAATTTTCCCTTTGGGTCAGTGAATGTTCACATTTTATTATCTGAGAGCGTGGTGGTTTGAATGAGAACGGCCTCCATAGGCTCATGTTTGAATTTTTGGTCTCCAGTTAGTGGAACTATTTGGGAAGGACTAGGAGGTGTGGCCTTCTTGGAGAAACTGTCACTGAGGGTGTCCTTTGAGGTTTCAAAAGCTCATACTAGGCCCAGGTCGTGTCCGTCCGTCGTGTCGTTCCCCCCCCCACCATCTCTCTGTAACTTCTGGATCAGATGTGAGTTCTAAGTGACTGCTCCAGCACCATGCTTGACTGCCATGGTCCCTGCCACGATGTTCGTGGACTAGCCCTCTGAAACTGTAAACAGACCCCGAGTCATTGCTTCCTTCTACAAGTTGCCTTGGTCCTGGTGCTTCATCACAGCAATGATAACCCTAAGACAGGGGGCCATTCTCATTCAAAGCCCCACACAGTCGGAATACCAATGCTTTAGAGAGCTCTTTTAGACACCAGGGGAAAAACTGTGAGGTGTGTAATGAATGGTGCTTAAAGGCCCGAGCCCTGCGTGAATCGTTCCTGGCTTGAATTCTAACTAACTTAAATATAATGATAGCCTCAATTCTTATGTATGTAAATTAGAGTAATCGTATTTCCTGGCCAGTAGAGTTATTGTGCAGATTAAGAGAAAACAAAGCACATACTGTGGTGCTTTGCCCATAGTTAGCACCTGATTTGTACTGTTACTGTTATTTTAATTTTGTAATTATCATTTGGTAAAATGAATCTTAATAATCTACAAGTGTAGTGTGTGACTTCTAGGTTCTGGGGGAAGTTGTGAAGAACATTGGGATGTCATTTGTATTCCTTATTTTTTGCTCCATGTTTAGTTTTTCTTTCCTTCAGCGAAAAAAAAAAAAAAAAGTTCCAAGAAATCATAACAATAAATTCCATTTAGTTCCGCCAAGAAGATACTACGGTACTATTTCGTGACACACCTAATTTAGTTGTATAAATTTATGAAGTTGTTTTCTCCCTAAAATAGTCACACTTAATTCTATGGAACCAAGTGAGTTGTAGGACCCTAATCAAGTTCTCTCTCGCTGCATAATAAGTTCAGTGCTTTTAAAACCATTCTACCGTTAGTCGTGGCACACGGGTATGCGCCTGCCTTCTTCATTACTAACTCTGAATTTTTCTTATCACCTTTAAAAATGATAGATTTGACTGGTTATTTGATAAATCTTAAGTCGTAAGACTGTGATAAACTGCTGCATTTTAAAGTGTATGAGCAACAATGAATATTTGGAGTCAAAGCAAAAAAAAAAAATCCAACATACAATTTTAACAAGCTAGCCTAGAAATATTTCTAGTTTCATGCATAGTTAAGTCTATTCTAATTTTCTGCCTTCTTACCATAGATATATTAATCAGCATTCTGTATTCTGCTTAAGCTATTTATTTTTTGTGTCTCTTGTGCATCCGTTGTGTGCACACGAGTATATAGGTGCACTAGAACATTTATCCCTGCGTGTAGGTCAGAGGTTGGTGCTGAGTGTCTTCTTCAATTGCTGTTTACCTTACATTTACAAGGTTTCTTACTAAAGCTGGAGATTTCCAATTTGACTCGACAGGCTGGCTGGTGAGCCCCAGGGATCCTCTGGTTTCCACATGTACAGTGCTGGGATTACAGGTGTGCACCAAAATTCCCAGCTCTATTATGTGGGTTCTGGGCACTTAAACTCAGATCCTCAGGTTAAGATCCACCTTCCCAGCCCCTGAAGGTACCAGTGAGCATCACGGTAGGACACTCTGCTGTATCCTTGATGGTCCCAGGTTAGTAGTATTGCTTTAACAGCTCTTCTTCCTCTGGGTGTGTATGCTGCATTTCTTTATATACTTCATTTCTTAATTATCATTTTCCTGTCATCTGATGGCTACTTTTCATGTAGTTTTAGTTTATATAGAGCTACAAATTTTAGAAAATATATTAACTTACATACTAGACATGATGCTGAACACTGGGAAGAATAGAGGGAAGCTTGAAAGCAAACCAAATAGAAAGACCCAAGAAACAGGTCAGGAAATATTTTGTAAGTGGGTGATTTGTATTTTAGTAGAAAATTACAAATAATCTGTCTCGATTGGGAGCCTAGCCCCTTCAACTGATAGCTGTGTTAATGTAGCTGGCCTGTTTCAGTCTTAGGAAATGATAGTAGAAGGCACCTCAGGATATCAGTTCAACAAATGGATGATTTGTGATGATTACTCAAGGAACTTTCTGATCTCCACAAATGCTAGTGCATAGGAGGCAGTTTGCTACATCTGAGGAGGGGACATGTCAGCTTGAGACCTGGGAATTACAGGAGCAGTTGTTGGCCTGGTCATCAGTGGGTTGGAAGTACAACGTATTTCATTTTAGAACACACAACTCTCTTCCTCTTAATGTCAGCACTGGTGCAGTCAGGGACCACCATAGAATACCTGTGGCTGGCAGCGAGGAAAAATATGAATTTTGTAGAATCTTGAGATGAACAGGTTTTCTCCTGTGCCAGTCAAGGCTTCCAGGGATGGACTGGGACACCATCCCAGCCACAAGACCTTTGATCTATAACCTATCCTGCCTGCAGGATCCACTGGGACAATGGATCTCCTATGGCAGAACCTCATACTAAAGGAGGGAGCTCATGCCTGATACTACAGGGTGGATCAGGAACTAGAGACTGGGTAGCCTGGAGATGTTCTAATGATATCCTGCTCTGCTCATAGATTGGTGCCTAGCCCAATCTTCTCAGAGGCTTCCTCCAGCAGCTGATGGGGACAGATGCAGAGGCTTAGGATCGAACATCATGCAGAACTCAGGGAACCCCATGGAAGAGGGGTGTGGACCAGAGAGGTCAAGGATACCTGGAGAACAAACCCCATGGAGTCAGCTGACCAGCACTCTTAGGGCTCACAGAGACTGAAGCTGCAGACATGGAATCTGCAGAGTCCCCTAAATATATCTTATAGCTGTCTGGCTTAGTGTTCGAGCGAAATTCCTACAGGCCAGAGTAGGGGAGTCTCTGGCCCTTTCCCTGCCCTTGGGACCCCTTTGTTCCTGCTGGGCTGCCTAGTCCACCCTTGATGTAGGGATTAGTGCCCGGCCTTGTTCCATCTTGTCATGCCCTGTTTGGTTAACTCTGGGAGGACTGCTCTTTTCTGAGGAGAAGCAAGGGATGGGGGATTGGGGAAGCAGGGGATAGGAAAGGGGGCTTGAGGGGACGTAGAAGGAGGGAAGGGAGGGGAGGAGGGGACCAGGATATATTATATGAGAGAAGAAAAAAAAAGAATGTCCTAGATAAAACCTATTTTTAAGATATGAACTTGGGTTGGTGAGTCAAGAGAAGGTCTAAAGAAGAAGGATTTTGCTCTTTTTTTTTGTATTTTGTCAGAAGTGAATATAGTTCTACTAATGAGCCAGTAACATATATATAGGCAGGGCAGACTAGAGTAAAGGTACACTTCCTTCTGGTACATAAGATGGTAGTTCTTTACTTAACCAAGTGAGGAGGATGTTTGGTACTTTGTCAGTGGCATTGTGACCTTATCATTGCTGTACTCAGAACTATGACATGGCTTTGTCTTACCCTGCTTTGTGTAGCTGGTGTTTCGTGAGATCTTTTATGTCTGTCTAGAAATTAATATGGTCCAGTACAAGTGCCAAACCAGTTTCTAGATGTCAGGTCATGCTCATTTTCCTTTTTTTCTACAGTACTTGCGGGCAGCTTCTGGATTCTTGTGGAGTAGTTAACAAATGGGAAACATGGAGGCACGTGCAAAAAGTAGGCTACATCTTAGAAATTCGATTAAGTGAAGACCTTAGAGACAGGTGGAGGGTCAGAGTGAGGGCAGGAAAAAGTGAAGGGAGCCTGATGAAAGGAAGGGCTCATGGGGGGTGGTAGGCCAGGGCAGACAGGGAACAATGAAGGGAGGGGGTGCAGATCTCACCCAGCAGAGGCCAAGGAGAGCAGGGGCTCTGAGCGCTCTTGCCAGCCCTTGCACTGCCAGCTGAAATCCCCCGTAATCTGCCCGGGTCATACCGAGTGTTCCCAGCTCTCTTTTTATTAGTGTGTCTGGTAGGAAGAGGGAGGTAGACGAGAAGGATGGCAATGCCTGTTGAATATGTGTTTGTAGAGTAAGAAAAGATTGGAAACCTTTGTCTACTTGATGCTAAGAATCTCTCCTCCTCTCCCTCTCTGTCTGCCTGTCTGTCTGTCTCTCTGTCTCTGTCTCTCTCTCTGTGTTGGAGTGATGATCCACAAGGACCAGTCTTTGCATAGTGTCTCTTTCTAACCATAGCACAATATCAAAGTAGCTCAAAGTTGTGTTGTTAAATTTCTTAAATGTCGTAAGGAAAGACAGGCCATGGAAACACTTGCCTACGAGGGAAGGACACTCCCCACCTGTTCTGTTCTCTTCCCCGGGAAAGCCCCTCAGCGCTCACCCGAGCTGTAGTTCTAAGAAGTTTTTGTTTTCTCTTTACTTGTGGGTTGGAAATTTGGTTGTTTTTTATCTTTTTAAGAAATGCTGCTGTAGACATCATTTTACATAAATAGTGCAGACCTTGTATGAATAAGCTCATTATGTAAATTTTAGCAGTGGGATTGATGGCCAGCATTTTAAATATATTCAGTGTGTGTCATTTTAGACATCTACCAACAAAATTGGAAGAAGCTTACTTTTTCCACTTTCTTGTCAGCCATGGCTACAGTTGGGTACTTTTTTTCCTGATCCAAATGTAAACATGTGATTCTACATAATTCATTGTGTGTTTATGCGTATGTATATTAAATATGCATATTATTTAATAAGTCCAATAGACCTATGGAAAACATACAAAACTTTAAATTTATATATCATTTTCTACTTCTTCTACATTGCTTTTGGTATATTTTTATATATTATTGAATTAGGATTCTTAAATGATATAGAATGATGTGAATAAATTAACATGTAGTTTTGGCAACTTTTAGTTGGTAGAGATGACACTTCACAGGATATTTTTTAAAGTGTGTGTGGCGTATAAGAAAACATGCACGTGTTTTACTTACTTACCTTTCCTGGTACAGACGTACTCACTTAGGAATGAAGACTCTTAGAGAATGCAGTGGTCATCTCTCTTACCACCGAGGTTGCAACATAGGTAATTATTGCAGAGAGATGCCAAATGACTTTCATAACGACGGTGAAGCTGTCAGGAAGCAGTCAGCTGGACAAAAGGGGAGCCTTGCGTAGGGCGGAAGTGTTGCCAGATACACTGTGGTTTCCCCTTCGTATCGGCTGTTGTCATTTGAAGGGCTGTTTGTTTCTTTGGTAGTTCTTGGAATTTTTAATTATTTCATTCATTTGTATATTGCGCAGTGGATGACTGTGGCTTTCATTTCCTGCCTTCAGTGTACATGCCATCTTGGTTTGAGGGAAATATTTTTCCACCTTAGAGGCATGTTTCAATTGGTGTAGTGTGAAATGGGGACAGTGGTTGATTGAGGTCCTACCACAATGCCACCAAGCCTTGCCCTCCCACTGGAGGAATCCTCTTAAATGGGATCATTCATTTTGACCTAGTTGGATGCTCTATTTCTGGTTTTCAAAATGTTCATTTTAGGCACTAAGCTTCCTTTGAAAAGGGAAGAGGAAAGAGGTGATGACAGTCCAAATCCCACAGAACCCATCTGTCCACAGACCTGGTTGGCTGACTTCTATCTGGGAGGGAACTGGTTAAATTCCTCCCTCTGCGCTCTGACTGTGGTGGCGGAAAGCACCCTGCTCAGAGGTCAGGAGGGAGATGAGTGCAGGTGAGTATGGTGGCTCCAGGGAGAAGCCAAGTTGTTATGAGAACAGGTCCTGTTGTTCTCAGGATAAAAGATCTAGGCTTTGCCTCAAGCTTTATCAGGCACGCGAGACCTTGTCTAGACCTCTCCTTTCTCCTGTCTGACATTTCACGGCCAGGATCTTCTCTGTGACTATGGGAATCATAGAAATAATATAGATGTAATGTGTGTTTTTCACGTAGCTACAGCAGCCACGTTTCATTCATTCAGCCAATCGATCTATTCAATCTTTTTTGGACATTTTCTGTAGGTAAGGAATAGAGAATTATGGTTGACAAGATCAACATGCTCACTTGCCCTGACCTTGCATTTCAGGGGGAAGCCCAAACTAGAGAAGTAGTTGAAATGTGACAGTGTTCTGAGGACTGTCCTGCACGGCGCTGCCAGGAAATGGATGATGTTCTCCAGAGGTCCACTGTAAAGCTAAGCTGCCAAAGTGCTAGAAATGGGAAGTGACATACATCTCTAAGGGATGAGGCCTAATGGGATATTCACAGGCCATGGAGGGTGTATCCCCCAAAGGGATATATATTTGTCTCACCCTCTCTTTTATCCTGAGGCTCAAAATCTGCTTCCTGGCTCGGGCTGTAAGTCACCTGACCGGTGCTTTTGCTATGCTGTGTCACCTTCTCCAGAGACTCAGACCTATGAACTTGCCCGTCTTGAACTTAACCAAAGTAAACATATCTTTATTTCAGAAGTACCTAAGTACTTTGTTATGCATGTGAAGCTCACTACCCAGGGCAGCTAGGGTTATTTTGAGTGATCCAGCAAGACTTAAGTCAATGTTGAAAACAGAAGGAGAGCTTGGAGGTGGTGGCCCACACCTTTAATCCCAGTACTCAGGAGGCAGAGGCAGGTGGATCTCGGTGAGTTCGAGGCCAGCCTGGTCTACAGAGTGAGTTCCATGACAGCCAGAGTTACAACAGAGAAACCCTGTCCTGAAAAAAATAAAAAATAAAAAAAGCGAAAGGAGAAGTAGCGAGTGGCCAATGGAGAGTAAGGAGCAGGAGGCAGTTGTGGCATGCAGGCATAAACGTGTGTATGTAGAGCATCCCATGCGGGTTAGTATCATCTGCAGAAGGTCAGGGAAAGGCAAAAGCTATTTAAATGGGAACCTAAGGGGAATACAGTATGGCTAGAGGCCAGAGAACTTAGGAATTAGGGTTCAAACTATGCATTGTGGACATTGCTTCCAGGCATGGGAACAAAGGATGCCATCTGCTTTGTCCTCCAACGAAGGCACCTTTGATACTGCCTGCCGTTCGCAGAGTCTGGGATCAGCACCCTCGATCATTCTTAACATCTCGAGTTTGAAGGATAGTTGTCAGCTCTTTGTCTTTGATTGCTGAAAGCACTTTAACCTATGCTTGTCAGTAAATGACATCAAAAGCGACACCTCTCCTTACACCAGTGACTTTTCAGTGTCACGTGGCCTCTTGATGTACAGATGTGTAGATTGTTTCAAGAGTTTTAGACATGCTTAGATTTTGTGTAAAAGCCACAGAATATTTGCATGGAGGTGTATAGCATGCTTTAGGATTGAGTGTGGTTTTGTGCAAATATAGCTCCCGTTTTGTTTTGTTTTGTTTTCCAGTAGAAGGTGGCAAAGCTCCTGTGCAGGACCCCTTAAAGCATTGTTACTATCCTGTGAGGTGTGCTGTATAAATAGACTTTTCCATAAACAAGAATCATCATGAACAGATCATTTTTGTAGGTTCTGAATAATATCCTATGGTTTTTTGCTTTAGAAGTTCACAGAATTCAATTTTTCGTATAAAATAAAACTCAGCCTTGGGGCTCATCAGTTTTCTTTATTATCCTCTGTTTCCTGTTTCAGTTGTGTGTGTCTTCATTGTCCTTTTCTCTGCTTGCTTTGGGCCTCTGGCTTCTTATAGGTAAGGCATCCCCCTCGACGTCTATAACCAAAGCTGCCAGGGTAATGTTTGAGTGTGGGTGGCTTCTGTGTTACTGAAGCTTGCTAATGCTCAGCTGGTGTCTCATTAGCCTGACCAAAAAGCAGAGAATCTCAGAAGCCGCTGCCAAATTATCCAAGTAAATTAAGGATTTTAAAGTTTCTTACCTCATTGTGTGCCTAACAGATATTTGTGTGTGCCTGTGTATTTCTGTGTACTTGTGTGCATGCGTGTGTGTGCACACGTGGGGGCCAGGGGCCACTTTATCACTCTTCGTCACTCTCTGCTTTGTTAAAGATAGACTCTTACTGAACAGGGAGACTTGTCCAGCAGGTCTCAGGGATCCTATTTTCGCCTTCCCAGCATTGGAATTAGGCACACACCACCATTTCTGTTTGTGTTGTAGGGTATTGGACACAGATCTTTATAGTTTTTGTGGCAAACACTTGTTAAGTGATCTCTGCCCTGTGTTTTCTTTTTCTTTTTCTTTTCTTTTCTTTTTTTGTGTATTTGTGTGTTTGAGTGTGTATGTACTTTTGTGTGTGGATATGAGTGTGCCCAACTGTGAAGATTAGAGAGATGAACTTCTGATGTCATTTCTTGGGAGCCATCCACCTTGGTTTTCCCTTTTTCTTCTCATTGGTTTGGAGCTTGTAAGACTGGGTTAGACTGGTTGGCTAGTGAGCTCCAGGGATTCTCAGAGCTGGGCTTAAAAGTATATGCCACTGTACTTGACTTTGAAATCTGGGTTTAAAGGATCCAAAATCAGGTCCTCATGCTTGCAAGGCAATTATTTTACCAACTGAGATATCTTCCTGGCCCAGGTATTTGTGTGTGACTTCCAACAGGTTGTTTCACCTATGTAATGTATTGCAGTGCTATATGCATCTCAGCCATCAGTCCTGATGTGGCAGTGGTGAGATCTGAAATCCGGTAGGCTACAGGAGCAATTGCAGTGGAGTCAGTGGCAATGTCCAGTCGTCAGTGTGTGGTGGTGGTTTAGACAGTTGGTTACCTATGGTAGTACTGAGTGATGCAGCAGTTTAGAAGGCTTCTCTGGATGCTGATCCTCAGTACTACCTACATTTCAGCTTAATTGACAGCTCACCTAGTGCACCTGTGAGCTGTACCGGAACTTCCCAGTACATTTCTACTACGGTCAGGTAATTTTGGTCTTCCCACCACATTTCTCTGGTCCGGCTTACTTTACTTGTTGCTGTGACAAAATAGCCACAATGACAAAAGCAACCCGAGGAAGGAGGTGCTTGCTTTGGCTTACAGACAGGGGGTCCAGTGCATCGCAGTAAGGAAAATGTACTGATGGAAGCACAAGGCAGCTCATCACACTGTGCCCACAGCCAGGAAGCAAGAGAGATGAATGCTGGTGCTCAGCTTGCTTTCCCTTCTCATTCAGTAGAGATGCCAGCACATGGGGCAGTGCTACCCACATTCAGGGTAGGTTTTCTCCCCTCACAGATGTGCCTCTCGGGTTGACTTCTAGATGATTCTAAACCCCATCAAGCTGACAGTACCATCTGTCATGCACATTTGATATAGTGACCATATCACAGGTAGTGTTTCCAAACCATTTACCCATGTAACTTGTTTATTGAGCATTCCATGCAATTAGCATGTTGGGATCGTGCATTGTGAGCAGCACGGCATAACAAGACCTGGGGTTGTGCTGAATTCTAATGCAAGAAGATGATCATGATCAGAAAGTTACTGAATACTTTCCTGATATTATTTGCATAAAGTCCCATAATATAATTTAAGATATTGTAGGCCTGCTGATGCTGGGGGGAGGAGTATTGTGAATCCAGGGTGAACCTGGGATACATGGTGAGAAAGCTCTGCAAAAAGACAATGTAGGGCAGACACAGACAATTATTGGTATTTTGAATGGAGGCTATGCAAGATTTGCTCATTGTGCCAGCAGAGGACTCTACTTTTGTTTTTCACACTAATCAATTTGTAATAACAGATAAGCAATCCAGTTATTTATGTTCCTTCCTTTCCTTGCACTAGGAGCGTTTCATGATTTTCATTTTAACTCTTATAGCAGCCATGTGTGTGCAATGTTACCCTTATTTTACAGTTGCTAATAAATTATCACCCTCCCCCACCAAGGATGAAATGGATCACGAATGATAACCAAGAATAAAGTGGTGACTTGAGTCTGAAAGTCGTCTTTATCAGGGAGCAATGACCCTCTGCACTCCCTAGTTCTTAGGAACATGTGGTCTCTCTGGATGGACTCGAAGCACAACACTCCCCACAGCTCTGTGTCTCACTGGAACCTTCTGTCCCTGCTGGGTCTCAGCCTAAGGTCATTCTGTAAAGAGGAAGGCCTGTAATCTTAGTCATGGGCACAGTGCCCTGGTTTCAGTTAGAGCACGTTTCATGATGTAGTAGCATCTTTCTGTGTCTGGCCATTTGGTTTATGGTCATTCATGTCTCCTGGTCTGTAAATTTGGGGACCTAAAGGTTTAGGAATCTTTCCCACTATTTCCCGGAGCCTTGTTCACATTCCCCAAATGTCTACTTAAACAGGTAAACCTCTCTATCATGTACTAGCAGCAAGTCCGATTTTCTCAATCTTTTCTCATTTTTGCCTCACTAAAGAAGAACAAGCGAAGTGAAATTCTCCTTAAGAAGAGATATTAGACATTAAGGAATTCAATGTTAGGGACTAGCATTTGCTTTTCATCCACTGAAATATCTGTGGCTACCACCCTCCCCAGTCCCTGGAGTGGTATCACCATCCATGCTGAAAATGCGTGGATTCATGCTGTTTCTGAGTTCAAGCTTTATAAAGCAGTGCTGGATACATCTAATGTGTAGGGTTGCCATAAAGACCAAAGTAGGTGATGTTCTTATCACACTGTAGATGCTCAAACTTGAGAACAAGGTGCCCTCTATTAACTGTGACGCGTGACCGGGAGTCATGTTATATTATGCTACAGTTCTTAAAAGACGCAGATCTGAAAGATGAGACATAAACAAAATAACATATACTGAGAAGGCACAGAGGTTTATCCAAGATTTCTACATTTAATGGAGATTTGGGGCTTTGACAGTTTATTTAGCTTGATTCAATCTTGAGTCTTTGTTTGTGGACTTTCCCGGGGAATGCCGATAGTGTAATTTAAGCACACAGTAAAAGGCCACACCTGTAGTGTAGAAGCATTACTCACTTTGGAGCACGAGATGTGGGATTTTAGTACAGAACACACGAGAACATGCCACCAGGCAATTACTGAGTTGTAGAAAAGACAGTTTATCCGTATTCTACATGCATTCTCTAAGCTTAGACAGATTTAGAGTTATAAATCTTAAGATGTGCCATTTCTGGCATGTTCTTTTCTCGTCTGTCAGGCTCAGCAAATTGCTTTTCCTATGGATAGTAATTTATATTAAAGGAAATACCACTAAGAGCATCTTGTAGTAATTAGCTAAAATCCCCTCTCTTTTTATAGATCTGACTTATCAGTCCCCAGATAGTACATTCTTGCATAAAAGAGAAATATTGTCAGTTAATTTGGAGAAAGAAAAGGATGAGGAATTTTAGTTGTAGTTTAATTTACAACAATATGTTTTATATCTGCCCTGCCGATGACATTGCAAAAATGTCTGTTGGTTGAAAAAGTACTCTTAGGGTTTGTGCCTAAAGTGTTTGTTTTTATACTATAACAGGGTGAGGGGTGAGGCCAGGAGGGACATACGTGAATATGTACCCTGACCGTAGTCTATAGAGCAACAGTCTTCTGCCTGTAGGGACTGCATGCCGTGACTTCATGGAAACTTAAATTGTATTTTCATGGACAAGTTGGTTAAGGATTCTCCAAAGCCTGGAATCAATAATTCTATTTGATTAAAAATGAGCAGGGCTTGAGCCTACTGACATCCCTCACCAAAGTAAAGGTCAGCAGTCAAGATAGACATGCATCCTATCTACATCAAGACAGACAGACAGACCCTTGTTCTGTTTCCCTGTTTAAAGGACTCTATGGCAAGACCCAACACCGGGTCTTCCTTCCGAGCCTCTCTGGAACAAAGCCTGATGATTTTCTGATGACTTAGTGCATGTTTGCTGAGCACTGACCATGTGTAATGTGCACACTGTGCTAGGTTCTGGAAAGAGAGCAATGAACCCACCTCTTCATGGGACCTGAGAATCTAAGTGACGAGGTGAACACCTCAAAGAAAATGTCCAGAATAAGGATATAAGCATACAGCATGAGGCTATACTAGATGCAGAGGCCAAATAAAGCATGTGAATACCAAATAAAGCATGGGGATTGGGGGTTAGAGGGTAGATAGGGATGGGGAGAAACAAGTATGAAGAGGTAGAGTGGAGCAAGAGATTGCTTGCAGGCCTTGAAGAGCATGAATGCTAAAAATCAGTGGAGTCGAGAGCTAGTGTGAGAGAGAAAGGAGGGGATGGGGAAAGAGTGGTGTGAAAGGTTGGGCATGACACCCCTTTGTGATGCTAAGACTCAATTCTTTGTTCACTGTGAGCCATTGGTTTCAGTAGGGAAACTAGGTGATTAGATTTGACTTACTTGGCTTAATAGTGGAGGGCAAAAGTAGTCTCTGGGCCTCAGCTCTAGCCATCCATTTTGTCTGAGCCTGAGTTCCTGAGGGGACTGACAGCTAAGGCTATAGACACCCCATGATTTCTCAGACCATGGATGCTGTGCCTACCATCTGGCTTGGAGGTAACATCAGTGTTCACAGAGATGTCTCAAATATGCTTCTCAACCTCCGAGCTCCTCTTCGTGCAACACACAGACCCCTTGATGTGTGGCCGTGCCAAGCTTCTGTTACCGGCTGAGCGTCTCTCTATGGCTCACGAACATCTACCTTGTGCCTGTTTCTAAGGAGCCACTAAGGTGCCGTCCACCACCAAGTTAACTTCTGGAGCTATTGGCTCCTGGATACAGTTCAAGGACGAGGCAAGTCTTTAAGTGTGAAGAACAGCACAGATGCCCCTTTCCTCTCTGTTGTTCTTTAACTGCCCTGAACACATGGGCGATTTATAACGTCTTAGTGCTGTGTTTGCTGTTACATCTGCAAAATGGTGAGATACAGCAAAGCAGGGCTTTAAAACTTCAGTGTGAGACAAGTATAGCTAAAACAAAGCAGGTGTCCTAAATTCCCAGCCTGTCCACTAAAGCAGAACCTAACTGAAAACAAAGCTAAGACAGTGTAGAATTAACTGTGTCTAAATTGAGGGGCAAAAGCTTATTTTTAAATATTTGTTCAGAATCTCTCTATGAGATTTGGAATTGCCATCTTTTTACTCAGAAAAAAAAAATGAAGTTAGTATTTTTGGCAACAATTAATAGTCCATTTGTGGCAGTCCCCATGACATCTTTATGATTTGATAGGTTGAGTCATGGAAATTCTACCCTTCCCCGGCTTACGTCTGCAAAGAGAGCGATTGGAAAATCTGCTTGACGGCGCATCAGTTTATGCCCACATTGTCTGGATCTGATAAACTCGTCACGCATTTGGAGATCAAATGACCACAGTTGACTTTGCTGTGTTGCCAACTCGTTTGCATGTTGCACAATGGAAGCAGTTTACACATAGTAAAAATGCCGTCTACGAAACAGTAAGACATAATGATGCATGTGGGCCCTTTCCTTCCTGGTCTCCATTTACTCTGGAAGCAGCTCACAGTGATTGAGGGATGGAGTTTTCTAGACTCTCAAAGTATACAATTCTTTAAGTATACTTTAAGTATGGCCTGTAAACTCGAGTGCCAACTTATTTGTTTTTCCCTTTAAATAAATATGCACAGTACCAAGGTCTCTCCCAAGTAATTTAACACTATTAAATAATTTAAAATTTAATTTTAATTTTTGATGTTCTTGGTGTATTTATGTGTGTGTGCGCGTGCACACACGCAAACACACACATGTATGCCTGCACCTGCCATAGCAATTATAGAGGTTAGAAGACAACTTGCTGGAGCCAGTTTATTCTGTCTACAGCGTGGGTCCTGGTGATCAAACTCAGGTTGTTTGCCAGCCCTAAAAATCATTTTTTAAGCTTAATTTTTCCTTGTTGAGAAAAACTTTACCTTCTCTCAATTTTATGCTCATGTTTCTAACTGCTAATAATAAGATTAAGCTCATGAAAGATACCATAATGGTATAAAGATACCATTACATGCATTCTTAACCATTGCATACATTTCAAAACAATTTCTAATGGGCAGCACCTAGGGTGTATTGAAAATGTTTCATTTTTTCAAATTAAAGAAACAGAACAAAAACTTTATCATATCATCCTAGTTTAGGTTATCAGCAAGGGCAGAAACTCTAAAGAGTCAGCAAAAGGACTGACTCCAAAGGTGAGAAACTGAAAGAAAGTACTACTAACTGTGTGTGGGGGTGGGGACATTGTGATGACTTCCCCCAAACAATTCTGTGTTTTCCCTATTTTCAAACAAATAAGATATTCCTCTGTAATATCAGGGAAATGTGAGAAATTTAATTGTAACAGATATTTACATAAAGATACACCCACCCAACAGATTGTGGTTTTGTAGTTGGGAGAGCAGCAACCAATGATGATCATGTTTCTTATATTCCAGATGTTTTCTTCTCCTTTTTAGTCTCTTTTGTCTCTCTCTTTTTTTTCTCTTTTGATCTTTGGAGACATGGTATTGCTGTATATAGTCCTGGTTGGCCTGAAACTCATTATGTAGAGCTAGGCTAGTCTTGAACTTGTAGGAGGAGAACTGAGTACCAGTCCTAGGGCACCAGCTGAAGTTTCCAGGCTTTGGTGTCCCAGGAGAAAGTATTAGACCAGGGACATATGGTTAGAGGCAGAAATAGAGAAAGTTTACTAAGAAAAGAAAGCAGTCCTGAGGGTGACAGCAAGCTTCTGAGCCGAGAGAAAAGCGTGCTCTCAAAGACTCTGCCTGGGTCAGACTCATGACCCTTTATAGGTCATTTACATAGAACCCACCTCTTATATATTTGTGTATTATGTGCTTTGGTGGGGGGCATGCTCTATTTATTGAATATAGTCCAGGTGGGAAAGCACTTCAGTCTTTTTCTGCCAAATGGCTTCTTTTACATGTCAATGTAGTTTTTTCTATTCCCTACTCTCCTATACTAGCAAACCTCTCTCCCCAGGAGATTGTTCCTAGACATCTTTTTGGGAAGCACAAGTGTGATAATCATTCAGCCCATCTCCACGTCCATGCTGATAAGACACACAATCACTTCTACTTCTTTACCTATTGATTGGAAAGGAGGGAGGCAGCCATATTGTTGAAGTATCATGGATATGGCTTCCCTGCCATTTCTAGGCTCTCACACAGTCTCACAGCAGATCTCTGTCTTTCCACACCATTTTCCATGATGTTCCCTGGACCGTAGGTACAGGAGTCTTGGCGCAGATACAGCTGCTGGAGTTGGGCACCCGCGCTCAGTCGTTCTCTACATTTTTACCAGCTGTGGTTGCTCTCTCTCTCTGTCTACCGCTGAGAGTCGCTTTTTGATGAGGGGTGAGAGAATAAGGATAAGTGTGTGGAATGTGTTAGGAATTAGGATGGTTTCGTTAAGTAGTGTTAGTAGGTTCTCTTCTAAGATCATGGCTTCTCTAGCCCCAGGTGGCTGGCTATGTTTCTAGTAACAGGCTTGCTTTCCCTCATGTTGAGTGGGCCCTAAGTCCAATTAGACAGCTGTTGGTTACCGCCAAGATATGCGTACTACTGTTGCACTTTTAGGGGTATCTTGTCATGCTGGTCATTATTGTAGTTCATAGGCATCATAGCAAGATAGGACTATTAATTGCTTCCCTCCCTTGGCAACTTGCCAAGTACTTTCTGGTGCTATGAAAGTAATTATTTTGATAAAACAAATATTTTTAACTTACATATTTAGTGTAATATATAATATGTATTATATATAATATAATATGTAATTTATAATAATATAACTTAATATTTTTAAGTTAGCATATTAACTACTCACAGAAATCTGTAAGCACAGGGCTAAGTCAGGGTATCAATTCAGATTCTAGGAATAGCAGTCCAGAGGACCATCCCTCAGATGAGGCAGCTGCTCACGAGGATGGGACTGTACAGGATCAGGAGCCTTCATGTGTGAGAGCCATTTTATTTTCTTAAGCAATAGGGACTTTTTCAGAGTACCTTAGAATCAGAGGCGAGGTAATGATTAACCAAGTAATGTCTTAACATTTTACTTCTAGTTTTTTTTTTTTTTTTGTTGTTGTTTGTTTTAAAATTTTGGTTTATAATAGGAACAGAAAGGAATTTGGACTAACTTAACAGTTTGGGTTTATACGACTATTTACTTAAACCAATTTGTACCATGCAATAGTTCTAAAATGTAAGCATACATATACAACAGACATATACATAGTCATATACCAAGATAGGTTAAAAAACACCACAAAAAGATTCTGTGTCACTTGTCAACTGTCGGATTGTTGGCCAGATCATTTTTATAGTCTCAGCAACCCTTAAATCAAAATCTACACTTTAAAAGACATGATTTAAATTTTTTCTTTTAATTTTTTTTTTTGTATTGTGATCATGTTTTTCCCCAATTCCTTTCAGATCCTATTCACATCCCTACATCCAATTTCTTTCATTCTGTCTGTCTGTCTGTCTATCTTTCTATCTATCTGCACACAGCAAATAAATAAACCAAAATACTGGAAAATCAACAAGAACCTCAAAAACAAAACAGACGATTAGACTCAAACAAAGAAGGCAAAAAGTACCACGACCAACAAAGGCTGCACAAAACCAAACCAAACCAACGGAAAAATGGCTTCTGTTCTGTTTCGGCCAGCCACTCCTGGGCATGGGGCCTTGGAATTGGTTGATATAACCAATGACACTTCATTGGCGCAAGCTGATTGCTGATTTGCCAGCAGGTATCAATTGGAGATAGCGTCTAGATTAGGGGTAGGGGCTTATGTCTGCTTCCCCTGTCAGCGCAGGAACCTCGTTTGACTGAGACCTGTACAGGCCCTGTGCATGTCACCTCAGTTTCTGTGCGTTCCTATGGGCATCAGTCCCCTGTGTCTGCAAGATGCTGTTTCCTTGGAGCCAAAACGATATGGAAACCTACTACTGTAGAAGTTTCTAATACACACACACACACACACACACACACACACACGAAAAGATTTAAATGGAGTCATTATATAATGGGTAAGACAATACCCCAACTAGATGTCTTAATGCCACCAAGTAAAACCTCCAGTGCAGGAATCGGTTACATCTTCAGTAAATGCTGTTTTATATAAACGAATGGCATTTTAAGGTTTTATAAAACATTTAATAGACCCAAAGATAACATTTTCATGGATTTTAAGAAGTTAAAAGCCCCTCAGTTCATAAGAAAGTACTTATCAGTCCTTCTCCAAAACATTCATCTCACACATACACACACACACGTTTTAAAGGTAGTTACATCAAGAAATAAGACAATTAGTAATTTCAGCATGCAGTAAAAAACAGAATTACAAACATGTTAAGCAGCCACAGGTTTTTGTTTCTCAGTTATTTCACAGGACTCCAGGGTAAACTGAGTCTTGTCTTCCCTGTCTGGGTCTGTCTTTCTGCCCTCCAGGGCTCTGCTGTGCCCTCTGCTGGACCCCCTGTGGCCTAGTGGAGCTGCTGGACACCCTCATGGGCCTAGGTGGTGGCCGTGAGCAGATAAGCAGCTGGCTATCCGGTTGCACTTTGGGGAAGGGGCTGTTAGACCCCACTCCCGGAACTCCAGCAGCTCAGACCAACATGGAAGATGTGGTAAAGACTAGCAAATACCAAGCAGTCTATTTCATGAAGTTAAGATAGCACATGCCACGTGGGGCTGGTGGTGAAGGCAGGGGCCCATCTTGGGTGGCTTCCTGAAGACTTAAGGGCAAAGTGGCAGTCTCTAGGGCAAAAGAGGGGTTTTATAAATAGTTACATGAGGGTAGATTATATATGAGTGCACATGGCACAATTACAGTCAAGAAGCGACAAGCTTACATTTGGTTATCTTTGGAGAGAACAGGTTAAGGGGCCTTCTGTTTTTCTGTTAGTCTGTCTCAGTGGGTTTCTTCAGTCCCATACTGGTGATCTTGGGTGGATGGTCTCTTTCTACAGGTCTTTGTTGTTCAACACTGGGAAGGCAGAGTTGAGTAACTGAGTGTGTGGGGCCTGGGTTTCCTTGTGAAATTTGCTTTGCTACTACAGTATGGAGGAGAATTTCTGTGATAACAATGGCTCAAAGACTGAGTAGAACTTCAGTGATGCGGAAAGGTCGGAATGTTACAAGTTCAGAGCCAGCTTATCCTGAGGCATCTTTAACCCACTCTCTGAGTCCTCTGTAGTGACTTAAAATCTTGGTGACCATGAGGCAAATCTTTGGAATGTGCAAGCAGACTCCCAGTTTCCAACCAGCCCAAGGTGTAAAAATGTTGTCAGCCTCGGAGACCTTCACTCAGTGATGGACTGTTAGCTGGAGGTGTAAGATGAAACGAATTCCTTTCTTCCCAAGGTGCTGTTGGTCATGATGTTTTGTTACAGAAATAGAAACTCAAGCTAAGACTGCACTTCACAGCATTTCTTTTGATTCCTACAGACTAGGCCCAGCTACTCATGGTATTTTATTTTATTTTATTTTATTTTATTTTATTTTATTTTATTTTATTTTATTTTATTTTATTTTAGGTTTCTCTGTTGTAACTCTGGCTGTCCTGGAACTCATTCTGTAGACCAGGCTGGCTTCAAACCCACAGAGATCTGCCTGCCTCTGCCTCTGCCTCTGCCTCTGCCTCTGCCTCTGCCTCTGCCTCTGCCTCTGCCTCTGCCTCCCAATGCTAGAATTAAAGGCATGTGCCACCACCGTCTGGCTCAGTGTTTTAGTTTGAACTGTTATCCCTTCACCAAAACTTCCCCTCATCTAGCGTGTCTAGCGTTGCAGCCGCTTTTCCTTTGGGTTTTCAGAATCAATCTTATTTTCACCCTTGAGGCTGCACCATAGCACGCGGTCCAAGGGACAGCAAGTTAAGAGACAAACGTCAGGTCTCTGGAGTGGAGAGTCCTTAAGATATGATTGAAACTGTCTTTCTCATCCTATCTAGAGCAGACTTACAAGAGAATTAGAGACTTGATTTGCTTCCCCAACTCTTCTGCACCTACCCATTCCTAAGTTGGTGTTTTAACAGATTACCTGTATTGTCTCTCTCCCAAGATTAAGTCTGAAAAACAAATGCTTAAATGCTCTTTCCTTCTGAAACAGTGTCTGTGCCTGGGGGTCACAGTAGGCTGAGGCAGAAAGAAATGACAGAAAGGGAACAAGAGGAAGCCAGAGGTGCCCCCAGCATAACAATGGGGATGTGAAAGTGGGGTACATTAGGAAGTGAGACATTAGAAACAGCGCAGATTGTAGCTCGTTGCTGATGACTCACCGAATGCTCTAAAGGTAGATAGAGTTCCAAGCGCACCTGCGGAAGTTTCCAGAGTCTTTTGTCCCAGGATCACGTGGCTACAGATAGGCGTGGAGACAGTGATTAAGAAAGGGAAAGCACGCCTGACGAGAGTGGCTAATGAGTGAGCTGAAGGATACACATGCTCAAAATGGCAGCCATGAGACTGATAACCATGTACAGGTCATTTGCACAGCACTCCCCTCTCCCACATTTGTATATCATGGTCCTGTGTGTGGGAAATGCTCCGCCCATTGCATGTAGCCCAGGAAGGGCTTCCAGTCTTTGCCAACTGGCTTTCTTTCATAACGTCAGTCTTGAAGTAGCGTTCTCTCTTCCTACTCTCCTACACTCCTGAGAGCTGTAATTATAGGCCCATACAGCGGGCCCAGATCTTACTTTTATTCCTGAAGTTACCTTCATTCTTTTCTTACCTGTATGCAGTTCTTCAAATGCTTCAATTGAATTGTTGCCACATGGAAGGACTCATTATATTTCAGACCTTTGCATAACTGTGTTGGGTTTACTTAAATCCCTGCTAGGTGAGAACTTAAATATTTAAAAATGGTTAAGATGAGCAGGGATAGGCAGAATGTGAAGATCTGGCTGGTCTGTGTTTGGAGGTGTGGGAAGCCATCTGTTCCTGATGCTGAGGGGCTTTCTGAAGTATCATTATTTGGGCATCTGGAGTCTGCGGAGGAGTATGTCTGTTTGACAAGCTCTGCATATGCACACACAATTATATTTCATCCTTAGCGCTTGGTTTCTCTGTGAGAGAGCATCAAGTGCTTTTTACTGCTGACTTGTCTATCCAGCCCCAGCACTGCTTTAAAAGAAATACACTAAAAATTTTAACCTTGTTCAAGAGAAGATTTAACAAAAAAGGAAAGAATATGTAAAGGGACATTGAACAGTTGGGCAGGGACCTAGGGGCACCACACTCTCTTAAGGTTCGAGTGTGTTAAAATCCACATTTTTTTAGCTATTGATTCTCTCAAAATCATGGGGTTTGCTGCAGAGCGTGCTTCAATATTTCTTCTTAAATGAAACTTCTCTCTGCTTTTTAGTCTTGTTCCTGGCATCTGCTCCATCTGGCCTTGTGACCTGATGGTAGTCTGGGTGGCTTTGCCCACAGCTGGCAACGCTGTTGTTATTTTAATGCCTTTAAATAGTCTGTCTGAACCACAGGCCTCGGATACCAAGAACCAACATTATAAAAGACAATGAGTCCTAGTGATGTGTGCTGTCAGGTGGTTAGTGGAGTCACAGATGGCCTTATTACAGTTGGGACAGGCATGAATCAGACAGCAGAGTAATTGCGATCCTGCTCAGAATGCAGTGTGCTCCAGTGACCCAAATTGCGAAATCTGCCCTTTGTAAGAGAGCTCACTGGACTCCAGGACACACATTTGCAGATAGCCTTAATGAGGAAGATCTCCATGCAATTGTAAGCATTGCCATCCACACTGTGGAATACAGGCCCCTGCTTACTCTGATCAGGGGTCTAATAGAGCATATTCTTAAAACTCTGAAGACAACTGAGATAGAGTTGCTATATTCCTTGATGATTTATTTGCTGACGGGATGTTGATGCTAAGGGTTGAGTTTGCTTTTTGTTCAAAGAAATGAAAAATTTCTACAGTTTACAGTTTACAGTGGGTTTTAGGGAATTTTATGGAGTGTTAAAAGTCAATGTGAAAATACTTTTGAAGAAACTTTTTTTTATTCTTTGAGAAATTTATACAGTGTATTTTTTATCATATCACTTCCCACTCTTTCCCCTGATTCTTCGCAGATCCTCCCTTACCTCCCTAAATCTCTGCTACTTTGTTTACAGTTTGTGCTCTTATAAACTCCCGAGTGTAGGGGTAGCCACTAGAGAAGCAGTTCTCAATCTGTGGGTCACGACCCCTTTGGGGGTTGAATGATCCTATCACAGGGGTCGCTAAGATCATCTGCAGATCAGATGTTTACATTACAGTTCATAACAGTAGCAAAATTACAGTTATGGAGCAGCAACGACAATAATTGTGTGGTTGGGGGTCCCCACAACATGAGGAACTGTATTAAAGGGTCGCAGCATTAGCAGGGTTGAGAACCACTGCACTAGAGAGTGATCACCCTACCAGGGGCCACATCCTTAAAGAAAATTGACCCTTCCTCCGCCAGAAGCCACCACTTGTCGACCACTTGTCCGTAGTTCCTCTGTAGGGGTGGCAGCTCATAAACTCCTTCCCCTCGCATGCCGGAATATTGAGAGGCTTAACCTTGTGCAGATCGTGTGCAGGCAGCCACAGCTGCTATTGGTTCACGAGTGCCATGGTCCTGTTGTGTCCAGAAGATTCTGAGAAACAGAATTTAAAGACCCTCTGAGGCATCTTTGTGGCATCATAATCAATCTCCCCCTTCCTTACCCCCACTCTTTCCTTTTCTCTCTCCTCCCCTGTCCTTTCTTTTTTCTCCCATCTCTTTCTGCTTCTCTCCCACCCCCCATACCACTTTCTTTCCTCTTCCTCCTCCTCCTCTTCTACTCTCACCCCTCCTCTTCCTCCCTCCTCATTCTCCTTTTCTTCCTCAGTCTCCCCATCCTTCTTTGTAACCTACCTCTTTGTGACCCCCACTGCTGTTGGGGACAGTGTGGTTTTTTTTTTTTAAATGCGATTGTCAAGATTTTTTAATGTTTTCTGAATATGCATGTAATTAAATGTATCATCTAATATTTAATCATCTAATTAAATGGTTAAATATATCACATTAAAAATTTAAAAAAGACTCTGGATGCTATGACCTGAATTAGATTCCTGGGACCACGTTTGTCCCGGATTGACTCATGTAAGTTGTCCTCTGACCTCCACACATATGCTGTGACACACGTGTATACACATGTGTACACATATACACACACAGTAAACTGATAAACATTAGCTTTTTAAAGTCAGAGGAACTATCACAAATATTTGCATGTACTTAATAATAAGGTCTTCAATGGAGTTAGTAGGGCACAAACTAAAATAAAACTGTGTATCTAG
The DNA here is from genome assembly GCA_026225945.1 of Cricetomys ansorgei. NCBI lineage: Eukaryota > Metazoa > Chordata > Mammalia > Rodentia > Nesomyidae > Cricetomys > Cricetomys ansorgei. The sequence goes on from JAMJFZ010001133.1 coordinate 16,475,094, forward strand.
TCTAAAAATATGTTTCTGAATGCCAGCTCTGTGCCAGGCGTCTTGTAAGGAGTCGGAGAGGTTCTGATGGTAGCAAGACACGAATTCTTGCTTCCCACATAAATCTGAGCAACTAGATGGATGGATTCACTCACAAAAATCAACTCACATCAGGCCCTCAGCACAAGGCTGCTCTTGAGTTAGTCTTTGAGAATGAGAATATTTTGACACAGCATTCATGCAGATATGTAGATCTAACCAAGTACCTTCCTTTTTTACCCACATGGTCCTCTGATATGCACTGTAAATAAGTACTCTGATTCTAATTTGCAAGGTTTCATCTTTTTCCATGCTGTTTTTTTTTAATATGCTGGGGTTTTTTTGTTGTTGTTTTTTGTTTTTGAGAATGGTCACAAAATCCTAGAATGGTTCAGGAAGTACTCAATTCCTGTTCCCTGATAAATACAGCATAAATAGGGAAATATAGTATAAATAGGGAAATAAGCTTATTATATCTGGACCATTGCAGCGAATGCCTCAATAAGCCATTAAGGACTATGACGCAGATTTTAATGAAATTGCTGGAAACTTATGTGTAATTTGAGAGTGTTTCATCACTTGTTAATTTCATCTTCTGAAATAAGAAATAACTTTTCTTTCTGTCCTAATTAGGATGAATAGGATTAAACTACAACTTCTTTAGCCAGAAGTCAAGAACAAAAAAATTGGCTAAAAAATACAGCCTTCTCTGGCTTCTACAAATAACTTAAGAGTTATTTTAAGGTCAGATACGTGGTACTTTAAGTGCCAAGAATCTTCTGGGTACTTAATGACATAGTTTAGTCAAATTAGAAAGGAGATACTGGGTAATCTTGATGGTTTCTGATAAGCTGGTACTGGGTAGAAACATTTTCCTAAGTGGTTTTAGTTTCAGCTGCGCATAGGTAATTACCTGCTGCCTTTCAGAGAATTCAAGCCTGGGCCCAACGCTAACTTGACTTTGCTCAAAGACTTTCTTAGCTTGAAGATCCAAAAGTTTTTGGACTTAAGGAAGATGATCTCAATGTCAGTCAGCCCATCACCATACATGAGTATCTCTTTGTATGTATGGTGAGAACATTTAAGATCCACCTACTTGACAAATTTTAAGTATGTAATGTATTGATTATATTTAACATAGCACACATAAACTCTCTAGAACATATTCATTTCATACATAACATTTTATATGCATTGACTGACCCTGTCCCATGAACACTACCATTCTCTGTTTCTATGCAATCAAGTTTCTTAGGTTTTACAGGTCAGTGAAATAGTACAGTGTTCATCATTTTCTACCTGGCTGATTTCATTGAGCATCATGTCCTCTGCCTTCACTGTACTCTTGTAAAGACTGGGACTTCTTTGATTGTAAGAGCCATTTCACAATGTGTATGTGTGTCAGGTATCCCATGTACACTTTAAATTTGTAGAATTTTAATTTGTTAGTTATACTTCGGATAAGCTTGGAATGAATGCACACGTAAATAAGCAAAGTATAATTTAGAGATGCTCAAAAATTTCTTGTTTGGTTGCCAACTGTCCTTTGCCCTAGACTCAGGGGCTCGTGAAAATGAACTCCTTGATTAGGATCTTTTGGGAGACTTGTTACAAACAAAGTCATCAGAATGATATTTTGGAATTTTAATTTACTTTCATGGGTACTATTTATATACACATATAATATGTTTTGGATAATTACGAGAAACAGGTTTTTATCCTTAACATGAATCATTATTGTGTTCTGTTAAAATCTGTTAACTCATGTGTAGAGTTAAACTAGAGACTTCTAATACCCAAATGGAGTTTGGTCCTGAGGACATTGTTGATTTTAACGGTTAACAGGGAAACTGACTGCCTACTTGGGGTGTCTCAGCGACTAAAGCCTTGTTTACTCAGCTGGCCAGTGGTGTTGTGCCAGCTGTTGCAATGCTGAACGTCCCCTGGCCCATGATAAAGTGCAGGCATGGGAATAAGTTCTGTCTTTGCAGTTTGTCTCTGAGTTCATGGTAGCATTTGCCCCTTGAGTGACCAAACATGTCCGGAAAGCTTTCTGGAGCAGACCCAGAAACCGCCTTTCAGAAGCAAGAACACAGCCGTTTAGAACACACTGACCGCAGAATGACTCTAGCCCATGTTTTATAAGTTAAAAAATTGAATATGCTGGGCACGGTGGCGCACGCCTTTGATCCTAGCACTCCCGAGGCAGAGGCAGGTGGACCTCTCTGAGTTCCTGGCCAGCCTGGTCTGCAGAGTGAGTTCCAGCGCATCCATGCCTTTTTAAAGAGAGACCCTGTCTTTAAAAGTGAATATGAATATTTTCATACAGTTTAATTAAATACCAAACTTCCAGGAAACAAATCTGTAGAGGGCACAGAAAGGATATTGAGGAAATTAGAATTCTCTTGCTTGATCCACTGTAGATGGTTTGTTGAACGGCATTCTTGAGGAACCAGCAATGGCTTGATAAAGAGCAACAGGTCAGATGTTAGGTAACTGGTGGTGACTTTGCAGATGAAAGAGGGAGAAGGGTGAAGTAATGAGGGGAGTCAGGGGAAGCGTGAGGCAGGCTGATGGCACTCTGGCAATTTCATTGCCCTGCTTGGGGCTGCTAGGAAGACTGAAGCATAGAAGCCACTTAGCATAGGGCCTGGAATGCAGTAAATGTCCATAAACAATAACTGAAAATATCTGCATCTTGTGGCATGCTGATAAATGTTTAACCAGTGGCTCTTATAGGGACAGGGGGTTTATGCCTGATTTCTAGCAATTGCAGCCTTCTGTGGTGTAATGACTCCCATCATGGCTGACTGTAACAAAGTGATGCCTTCGAACATAGAATTGGGAAAGTGGCTCCTGATCTGCGAAGACCAATTTCAGAAAGCACTGAGTGCTGTGTGTGATGCTGGAGGTCCTCACAGTCCTAACACTGGGTCTTGGCATATTCACCTCAAGTCACCTCGGCCAGAGCAGCTGAATGTTAGCTTTCTAAGAATTAATGTGAGCTATTAATTGTGAGGAATTACATGGTATTAATGTGAGGAGTATTATTGGAAATGATTGTCGGGCCTTGGGATATGGGTTTTGCTCTGGGGAATTTCTAGACTTGCATCTTTAGCCAACAGCCTCTTGGAATTTGAGACACAGAGATGGGAATGTGTTTCAATTCATGGCCAGGTGAGAGTGGCTCTAGTGAGAGGAATAGAGGAACATGAGTCACTGTTAGAGCTGGGGAAGGATATTTTAGTGAAAAGAAACTAGATAGTTTTCAGTCCTCCAGCCCCCACCGGAGAGTTTGAGTAGGCAAAGTGTGTGGGAAAGAAATTGAGAATAGTCTTGGATTCCATGCGAAGGAGGACAAAGAGAGAGGACAAAGCAACTGTTAAACCTGTCCTGGGAGGTGGCTCTTGGAGGAAGAACCAATGAAGAAATGCTCCTGTGTATAGCTGTTTACCTACTATGCTGGCCCAGGTAGTGGGTATGTGTATAATGTATATACTTATATACATATATATGTGTGTGTATGTGTGTATGTGTATTGTAGCCTTTGTCTCTTACAATGACTTTGAAAGATTAGCATTCATCCACTTAGTTGTTTAATTTGAAAACAGGGATCATTCTGGATGTTCCTTATACCCACTACATCTTATTTTTGAGTAAGACCTGATGATCATACTTGTGTGTTTTGTTTTCTGCTACTGTGACAAAATAACACACCAACTTCAGGAGGAGAGATTTCTTTTGTTCATGATTTCGTTGCAGGGTTACCTGGTATCATTGCTTTGGGATATGGTGAAGCAGAATATCTGCAGTTGAGGCTATGGTGGTGCCGAGTTGCTCAGCTCATAGTGGCCAGGAAGCAGTGGGCTAGGGAATGGGCAATGCACAAGGTTTGGTCCCCAATGGCATACCCTAAAAGATCTACTCTCTTTGAACAGGTCCCACTTCTCATGTGTCCATCATCTTCCAAAAACTAATCTAATTATGAGCCTGTTAATGGATTGATTTGTTGACATGATCAGAGCCCACATGAGCCAGTTAACTTCCCAAAACACCATTTCTGGACTCTGTGGTATTGGAGACCAAACGTTGAACACATAAGTCTTTGGGGGACATTTCTGATCCAAACCATAACAAATTCCATTTCAACACATCCGAGTCCTCTCTTTCTCTGTTTCTAACTCGTGTATCGATCACTACCATCTTATCCATTGCTCGAGTCGCAGTTCTTCACCTTTCTCTGCAGGTCAGTGAGAGTAAGCCTTTCACGAGTATCTAAATTAGGGTACTACTGCTGTGATGCAGCACCATGACAAAGCAAGCTGGGGAGGAGAGGGTTTATGTGGCTTACCCTTCCACATTGTAGTCTGTAACCGAAGGAATCCAGGACAGGAACTCAAAACAGGGCAGGAACCTGGAGGCAGGAGCTGATTCAGAGGCCGTGGAAGGCTGCTGCTTACTAGCTTGCTGCCCATGGCTTGCTCAGTCTACTTTCTTCTAAAACCCAGCCTACCAACCCGGTGGTAGCCACACCCACAATGGGCTGGGCCCTTCTCCATCAATCACTAAGAAAATGCCTTATTGCCAGATTTTATGGAAGCTTTTTCTCAACTGAGGCTCCCTCCTTTCAGGTAACACTAATTTGTGTCAAGTTGGCATAGACCAGCCAGCACCAGTGTATGTTGTACCATGTAACTCTTGTGTTTGAAAGAGGTTTTTGTATGTTGTCCCATGTATCTCTCGTGTTATAAAGGTTTTCTTTGTAGAATCTCCTATTTGGTTTTTAATGGTTATTTTTTTTCCTTTTTCTCATCTGCCTTGATCAATAGATCACTGGGGATGCCATTCTCTTTCTTATTTCCACAGTGCCTTCAGTCATCAGCACAGTGTTTGTTATAGAGAAGATACTTGATGAATGTACTGCATAGATAAAGAAACAGAGCCCTAGTCCAAAGTCCTCTGAACACTGTGCTTTTTGCCCTTGTGTCTTGTACATCTACACTCACTCCCATTTCACCTTCTCCTGCCTCTGAGTGTTCTGTAGTGATGTTAGATGTGGGAGTGGGGATGGTCTTTTATGTTCTTTATCATTTGGTTCTCTCATTCATTTGGTAGTTTCCCAATATGACTCTCCACAGCATTCATATTTTACCTTCATTCCACATTTTCAGTACCGACTAGTCACATTTTGACGAGGTTCAGGTGTGTCAGACATGACGGGCACAAAGTTGAGTCCAGCAGGTAGCTTTTTGCTTGGCTTTCTCAATCAACACACATCACTTTCATGTACTTACTTTCCTAATCCAGAAACCTGTGCCATCTCCACGGGGCATCTTCAAATCAGTCACGCAAACCCACCAGCTGGAATTTCTGTGTGTTGTCTGATTTAGGACCTTTTTTTCCCTTCTTCTCGCTGTTTCTGCTCAGCTCAGACCAGTCTCGTCTAGCCTGCTATTGCTAGAGCCTTCTCCCTTGGGCTTTCTGTTTAGGGTTGGGTTGGCTCCATTATCCGTTGGTATCCCTTTAAAATGCCTGTAAGCTTCTGCCCATGCTGTTAACCACACTCCCAGCCTCCCTGTGTCTGTCAGGGAAAGGATCCTCTAGTGCCTTGGGATGGCCAGAGAAGGTACTAGTTATGCATGGGCAGTAAGAAATTTCCAAGGTGCAAATAGGAAGAGCAAGACCTGACACATATCTGATTCACTTACTGAAAATGCAGAGCTTACTCATCCCTGAGTTCTATACTGGTGTCAAATATCCAGAGTGGACAAGGCTTTCTTATGTTGGCTCCTTCTTACGTGTATCTTCTCAAGAGTGTGTGCATGTGTTCTTAGTTCCTAAATTTGTAACTGTGGTTTGTTGCAACTCAAAGACAGTCTGTGTGATAGGAATTTGATGAGTGTTTTTGGATTCATGTTACCAGTTTCTAGCACTTGAAGTCTGAAGTCCTGTAACTAGGTGCAAAGATTTTTCGGAGACATTGGAAGGTGTCTAGTTTGTCCTTTTATTCTCTGTACTGTCATCACCATTGCCAACAATAGTGCATATTCTTGCTCAGCGCATGGTGAATTAGGAGTAGTAATAGATTGTGAAAGTCCGCTGGTTGGTTTATGACCATTGTAGCTTTGTTAAAATAGATTGGAAAGCAGAAGAGTGGGACAGGAACCTCAGTTTCTCTCGTGGACAGTGGAAGGATTACTTCGTGTAACCGTTGAGTTTACGTGCATACATTTCTGCTGCTTGCCAATGTTTTGTTTCTCCTTGTTCATGGGATCACAGTTGGACTGCATTTCCCAGATGTCTTTCCATGTATAACCACATGACTACATGTAGGCCAATGGAATATGAGGCAAAGTGAACACAGCACTTCTGGGCCTGACCTATAGGAGCCTTGAATTCAGTTGTCATTCAAGTTCTTTACTGTGGCAGTAGGCCTGTTCCAACGTGTAGTTTAGGAAATTGGATTGATTAATATTATCATATTTGCTGCTCATGTTCCCGTGAACCCCATTGTCACCATGTCATTTTACAGATCCTGAAGCTCAGGCATGGAGCACTCAAAGTTTCACAGCTAGAAAAGGGTAGAGTACTGTGCTGCAGACCCCCAGCTTTCTAGGGTGAGGCTTTGCTACATCACAGCCAACAATCCGAGGTGACTAGAGCTCCGTTCCCAGTTATCTTCTGTTGTTTAGTATCTGTTTTTACAAACAGAATCTCTACAGACTCTGAAAACACTGTTGTGAAATATGACTCTGAAGGCTTCAAAGTGTTATGCTGGGGATTAGCCATGTTATCCCCAGGGATTCTCATGTGAGTCTGGCTGCCAAAAATCCCTTTCACTGTTTTGGAAAGGACGTGGGGGGGTATAGTCCCATTTATAGGGGTGTGAGAGTAATTTCTAACATATGGTTCATGATTTACTGTCTTGAAGAAACGTTTATCTGTGGCTCAGTAGCTAGGCCTTGTCAGACTCGAGATGATGAAAGTGTTTATGAGGAATGAACTTGCCAGTTCAATTATTATTTCAAGGGGTTGGCTAAAGGGAAAATTATGCCATTGTAGTTGTAAGAAGCTAAACTCCAGTAGACAGCTTGAGTGTTTTTAAAGTAGTTAATTCAATTTCCTCTATATCTTCCCAATAATTCATTTCAAGAAGTCTTGGTCGTATGTATTATATATACATATGTATGTATATGTAGAAGAAAGTCTGTCCTATTCCGTAGTATGAATTGAAAGCAATCTATCTGCCTGGCCCTGGATGTCACTGCCGTCAGGACCTAATGGGAGGTGAACTATATTTTAATGTATTTTACATTTCCTTGTTTGGGGCTTTTCTCTAATGAGCATAATGAGCATTGCTTCCTGGATTTTCTCAGGATCTCTGTAAGGGGAGGGTTGGGCAGTTTTCTTTCTTTCTCTGAGGAGAGCATGACGTGTCTTCTACCATGCCACCTGGCTAGTGAGCCAAACCTCTTCTCTGAGAACCACTCTATCCTCTGTTCCCACCAAGCCACTGTCTTTGGTGGCGTAGCAGTTGCAGTCAAGTTGAGACAGAGGATGCAGCCATTTCCAGGCAGGAGCAGCATGGGTGGGTAAAAGCCAACTGAAGCTTTGTGTGCATGTAGTAGCCCAGTGCTCTTGAGATGCTTTAAACCAGTAAATACCACTAAAACCAGTGACAGATATTTCTCCTTGTTGCACCAGATCAAACCATGACTACTACTCTGCCAGTCCCCAGGCTCACCACTGTCCCTTTCGTTTATTCAAGAGATCACATCATTATGTCTTAAAATTGAGTTCGTATAGTTGACTTCTCTACAGAATATATTTTTTGTCTCATTTTCCTCAAAGAGAATACATACATGTCCATATACATACCCCTGCATATCGGTGTAGATGTGATTATTGATATTATTTATTATTCCTATGGGTTCATAGCAGAGGACAATTTATTCTTTGCTAATTCAATCTACCGTCCCAGAGGGGTTCAGCCTCTGTATAATCTAATCTTAAGCCTAGACCTAGAAAGCTTCAGCCTCCATACAATCTAATCTTCAAACCTAAACCTAGACTGTTTCAGCCTCTGAGACTTACTGCTGACTGACTCACTCTGACTGTCTGTCTTCTGAACTCCAAACTGTAAATCATGAGCTGCGAGCTGTTTCTGACTCTCTACTTTCTCTCTTAGCTTATTCTAGACTGGCTCTGCTCTCTCAGCTTCTCTTTCTGAACTGAACTGTCTTTGAGCTGACTGTACTCAAACTGCTTGACTGAACTCTCCGTTCTGCTTCTTGTCTGCTTCTACATCTGCTTCTTCCTTGCTTCTTTCTCTGAGCTGAACTGTCTGCTTCTACCCTCTGCTTTCTGAGTTCTGCTTCCTGTCTGTGCTTCCACCCTCTGCTTCTGTCTACTGAGTTGGGATTAAAGGCATGTACCACCACTTCCTTTTGAGTTGGGATTAAAGGTGTGTACTACATTGCCTTTACCACAGAAATCTTTTTTACCTAGCATTATCACAGAGGACAGTATGAATCTGACTTAACATTCTCTTTGCATGTTATCTAGATCACTCTGAATAGGCCTTTGGATGTGATTCCTTCCTAGCTATCACACAGGCTTTTCAATGCAATCCTTTGCTAGAGTAACCAACTGCTGGATTAAAGGATTAAATGTTCCTCTATACCTGCAGTACTCATAAGCTATGGTTTCAACAGAAAGAAATTCAGTTGCTTACAACTCTGGAGACGGAAGTCTGAAGTCAAGATGTATGGAGGGCCCTCTACCTCCCAGAAGTTCTAGGGGAGGATTCATTCTTGCCTCTCCTAGTTCTGATGACTACTGGTATTACTTGGTATTGTGGCTGGAAGCTGTTCTTCCTCCTGTCTTTATCCACACACAGTCTTCTCTCTATTTTTCTGGCTGTGACCATATTACTCTAGTCCCACCATTATCTTTACTGAACTGTCATTGAGCCATGTGTCTTCTGCCTATTTGAACTCTCACCTTGTCTTTCTCCTTCAAAGATACTGGACATTTCTGAATTTTGGCCTACCCAGACAAGCCTTTATTACATGATTTTGAGATCCCTAATTTAAAAAAATATCTACAAAGGCACTTTCCAGGTCAAGTCACACTCACAGTCTCTGGCCAAATATATTATTTGAGGATGAGGTAGGGGAAGAATGCTGTTCAATACAGTGAATACATTTCCCCCACTGTGCATTTAACTTTTTGTTCCTCAAAAGAACTGTATGGGTACTCAGGCTGTGTAGGACACATGTTACATACTCACAGAGACTGTTGTGACCAAGACAGATGCTTGATTTTCTTTTAGGGACCTATAGCTTGGTGGAAAATGTAGACACTGGAGTAATGAAAAACTTTGACAATATCTAGTGTCTACCTTATTGCATGATCTCCCTAAGCAGATTACTTCTATAAGTTTCCATTGATTGGTATATATGATGGAGATCATATACTACCTCCCCCCCAGGCTGGAGAGGTAGCTCAGTGGGTAGTGTTGGCTGTGTAAGCATAAAGACCAGATTTCAGCTCCCCAGCTCCCATAGAAAAGCTTGGTATGGCGGAGTGTGCTTGTAGCCCCCACTCTGTGGATAGAGACAGGCAGATTCTGGGGACTAGGCAGACAGCCAGTCTACCCAAAATGACAAGATTCAGGGGGAGCCCCTGCCTCAAAAATTAAAGTGGAAAGCAACTGAGGAAGACATCCTCATGTCAGCTTTTGGCCTTCACATGTGCCTACACATGTGCAGGCAAGCTGTGCACATACACAGGCACACAGTCCTTGTACCACACATATACATGCTACACACACACACACACACACACACACACACACACACTCACTCACTCTCTCAGGAAACAGTGGAGGGTACCATCATTTTTAGGGGTTTAGCTCTGGGTGCTGCACGTTGCTTGCTCCGCCTTGGGTCAGTTATGTTGCCGAGACGGGATCATAGCGAATGTCTATTCTAGGCAATGTCTCCTGCCTTGGGCTGGAGGTAGTGTTCCTATTTGTTCCGTCCATCTGTCCATCCCTATAGCAATGTGTCCCTGTCCTGATTTCTGGACCTTCTTTCCCTTGTCTTTGTTGGCCTTAGTCTTTTCAACTGCAGGTGAAGATAATCACAGGACCCCATGGAGTCATGGGTAAGAGTTGTTGTGTCAGAGAAAGCAAGAAGAGACTCTGAACCAGCTTGGGCTCAGGGAACACGACTGGCAGTTGATGGCAGGTGCTGTTAGTTTCGCCATGCACTCTGGGATGCTGTGCTGTGATGAGGTCAGCACCTCCGTGAACCTGTGCCCACACGACTGTGGGGCAGCTCCTCCAGGAACAGACCCTGGCTCAGAACTTTATTACACTTAATCCTGCACTGGAGCCAGAGCCCCAGCTTGCTCATGGTGTTTTTTCTGCTTCCCATGAATCTACCCTTTACACCAGCTGGTACAATGTGGTCTCCACCAGGGATTCTCCTCCATCAGCTCTGCCTGTGTCTGAGCTTCACCTGTGCCCCAGCTTCTACACCTCTGCCCATGCTGCCCCCCATATATTGTGTTTTGCCAAAGGGTCCTTCTGCCATGCTGGAGAATCTTCTCCTGTGACTCCTCCTGGCCTCTTTCCAGAAAGGCCTCTATTCTAGCTGTCCGTCTGTGCTCGTTGATCGCAATGTCCTCCAACTCCAGACCACCTGGAGGACATTAGCTTTTCACTTGGGTCATCCTGTTAAGAAAATTGTTAAGTAGCTAACTCTTACTGAATGTGTTCCAGATTCTTTTAGGCACAGCTTCCAACTGGCTTGCCACCTGGTAACCATTTCTTCCTTACAGCTCAGTCTGGCAGGTGCAGCTAGTCTCTTTACACCTGAGGCCCTGAACCACCGAGAGGCCTAGGACCTTGCCTCAAGGTTTCACAGCAGGTTTATGGCACATCCAGACAGGGATGGAAATCCCTATGCCAGCAATGCTATCTGTATGTTAGGAAGTGGAAGGGCCTCCTCACTGTTCCCAGAGATGTGAAAAAAAATTCCACATGTCATATTGTATCATGTTTCGGGCATAATCTTCAGAGCTTTCTGTGCAGCAGCGCTGATGTTATTACTTCTCTCACATGAGGAAAGGAGTTTTTTCCTGTCCGTAGTATCAGGTTCATGCTAAAGAGGAGTCGTTTCCAGCTGCAGAATTCACAGGTGCGATTTGCTCAGCCCATATGCCTGTGCTTACCATTTGTCAGACCGTTGACATTAGTTTTCCACTAATAGCAATAAAATAATGAGGGAGACACAGAAAGTATCCCAGAACTACAGAGAATATGCTGAAAACAAAACAAAACAACTGGAAGTTAAGGCTTGGAGCGAGTGTGGAGCTGGCTCAGACAATCCCAACGGGTGATGTGTGTTCACTATCTGTATCCTCAACTTCCTGGTCACTGCAAGTACAGTGATTTAAAGGCTTAATCTGTGGGACAGCGTGAGCCCAATGTTTGAAAGTTCTACAAGAGATGCTAAAAACCAGCTGTGCGTAAGGGTCTGCTCTGGAGAGGTGGTGCTTGTGCAGGCGAGAGTCATTGATAGTACATGTATAGACATACCATTTCCAATACAGGAACCTCCATGTTAGATGTAGAACAGCAGCAGTTCTGTCAAGAATGACAAAGGAGTGGTGTTTCATAAGAAAAGTCCCAGGAGAGAGAGGTGGGCTGGATTTCTGTACTAGAAGAACCATTAGATGATAAAAAGTGTTCTGTAGAAACTCTACAGTGTAGGTCTCCGTTGTACTTGGGAGAATGACAGAGACAGATCTCAGCTCTAGTTTTCTCAGGTCTGATTATGGATTCTGTGAGTCTGAAGGTCCTGCTTTCTCCTGAAAACTAGGTCTGAGATGAGTGCTTACTTCCTAAGCTTGGGAGGTGGATTCTATGCAATAGTTCCTGTCAACTAATTAGCAATGCTTGGACATGGCAAGATATATTGAAGAATGATCAAAGGAAGGAAAGTCAGAGGGAGCAGGTTTGACTAAACGCAGATAAGGAGAGGACCTTTCAGTTAGCAGAGATGTTCTGTGGAGGTAAGACTGCTCAGCTCCAAACCCCATCACGCTGAAGCTCAGTGACGCACATCCTTGACACGAGGGAGCTGGATGAGAGTGAGAAACGGGACCAGCTGGTTTCCATGGTGCCTTCCAGTTCTTTGGCCCCTTACAATTTAACACTGTAAAGGTTTTGAACCAGATGAGTGTTTGAATCTCCAGCAAAAGAAGGACCATGTCCTTTCTGTATAAATGTCACTATCCCCATCACTATCACTGTGTCCTTTCATGGTCGAAAGTGTGGAGCGCATCTCCATCCAGGGAAGTTATCTGCGTAGGAACTGCCCTATGCTCTTGTATTCTGCTACCATCTGGACTGTGGGGGTGTGCAGGGAGCACACTGTTGATTCATTTGCCATCCCCTTCTGGCATCTCTAAAATGGGCCCTCTGGCTAGAGCTGCTGGTAAGCATCCAGGCCCTCCCTGTCTCCCATATCTTCTCAAGTACTGGAGAGAGAAGAGGACATGAGGGGAAAAGGGGAAAGATGCAGACACGTGACATGATGGCGGGGCTGCTTTAAGGCAGATTAAATTTATGAGGATGATGCCTGTGAAGATAAGGTACTTCAGTTGCTAGTACGTTCAGGAAGTAGATCTTATCTGGGTCAAATGGTCCCCAGTCCCATGATTTTGGATTGTCGTTTTGTGGTTGTGGTGAGATAGAGCACGTTTCGACAGAGTTCTGTATGTAGACTGTACACGTGTAGACTGGCCTGGAGCTTCCTGTGCAGATCAGGCCCGCCTTCAGTTTCTTTCTGCTTTAGTGTCTTAAGCTCTGGGAGCCCAGGCCTGTGCTACCTGAACCACACGCCTGGCATCCCCTGCCACTTGTGTGCCAGTATGTTCTTATCAAGCCTGCTCAACAGCGCTTACTACCTTTGCAGACTTGTAGCTTTAACCTGTTTCATTCTTGACTATTTTCTTTACCAAGCAGGCAGTCTCGGTGGTAGGGGCCGTTCTTGTCTCAATTCCTTCTTGTCTCTAGGACCTGTCGCAGAATCTTATGTGTGGCAGATAGACAGTTTATACCAGGGAGGGTGCCTTGCTACATTTTCAGTTTCTCTGATAAACACCATGTCCAAAGCAACTTATAAAAGAAAGTGTTTAATCTGAGGCTCGCGGTTCCATAGAGTTAAAGCCCGTGACCGTCTCGGTGGGGAGCACGGCGACAGGCAGGTCGGCAGGGGGCTGAAACTTTTGAAACCTCAAAACCCACCTCCGTGACACACCTTCTCCCACAAGGCCTCACCTCTTAATCCTTCCCAAAAGTTCCACCGATTTGAGACCCTAACCCCCACCACAGAGGAGAAGCATGGACCGAAGGAGAGGGAAGGGGGAAAGACTATGAATTCATGTATGTTTCACGTCGGATTTTTGTTTGGAGGGAAAGTAAAAACAAATCTGAAGAGTGACACTGTTAACAGTTTTACAGCACTAAGTACAACAAAGGAAACGGAATTTTACCCAATCATTCCTTGCTGGTTCAGACCAAACCTGGTTGTGTGCAATCTCTGAGTTATGGAGTGCAACAGGTGCTGATCTCGCCTGACTTGGGCCCCGGAAACACTGTCACGGGGCAGGATGCTGTTTCCAGTGGCTGTGGGAACCAAGGCTATGACTCACACCTCGTGTTCTCGCCAGAGATGTGCCTTTTGTGACTATGATGAGATTTCATACTGCCTAGACGCACCCGTAGTCTGTGGGCAGCGGTTGACAGGAGCAGAGGCAGTGGGCCGCCTGCAGCTCTCGCTTCAGGATGGGACAGACTTAGCAGCACGGTTTTTTTTTTTCCTCAGCTCTTCATTTTCTCAGCTTCAGAGTCGGTTCCTGTGTTTAAATCATCTCTCTTTTCTGTGTGGCTTTTCTTCTTCCTGTAGGGTTCCCCTTAGTGTCTCCTATGAACAACCCTGCCGTGGGCTATCCCCTCAGGCACAGACCTAGGTGATAGAAGTGGACGGTGGTGATTCAGCTGAGTTCTACTGAACACGCCTGACCTTGCCCAGAGTGGATGGGATAGGGTTCGTTAGTAAGACAGGCTTTGGGTCAGGAGGCTGACGTCGTGGAGGCGAACCTGGCATGTTCTTTATGTCTTTCAGTAAGTTTGACCACACCCAGTGTGTGGAAGTTTCAGAGTAGTGCGTTTCAGTTCAGTGTAGAAAAAACTGGCCAACAGGGAATCCCAATGTTGGTGAAAGATCCAGAACCCTATATTAGCTTCATGTTGCTGCCATAACAGACTCCACACATTGAGCAGTTTGAAAACATAAATTTAGCAGCTCCAGTGCCATATTCTGGTGTAGCGTGGCTCACCTGGAGGATCCCCTTTGAGGTTCTCAGGATGAAGTGGAAGCGTTGTCAGGACCGTGTTCCTTTTGGAAATATAACGGTTCCAAGCTCATTCAACCCATTAGCCCTTTAGGCTCCTGCAGTCTGTGGCGTGGCTTTTTATGTTTGGCTGTGGCATAGAATCCTTCTAGAGCTGAAGGTCCCTCCAACTTCCCCAAACGTGCAAGTTCATTTTGTTTCCGATCAGAGTTCACAGATGTTAAAGGGTGCACACGATTATCCAGTATATTCTCTTATTTCAGTGTCCATACATACAGTTATAAAATAGCTTTGCCATATAATGTATCAGCTTCACAGAATTTAGAAATAGGAGAGGGATATCTTTGTTAAGTAGTATTATCCTATTTATTATAGTCCCCACTCCGACTCCCAAAAATTCACTTCCCTCCTTAGTAAAAATGAAAATTTACCTCACTCCCGAGAGCACCTAAGATCATCCCATTCCAGCGGCTTGAAGCATAACTTCATCTGATCCTTCTCAGTTCTACGGTCCTGTTACATATACGCCCTGTGTATGAAATAGGTCCTGGGCGTGATGCATAGGCAGAGCCGCAGGATGTACAGTTTCTGTCCATCAGTGAGCCTGTGAAATAAGGCATTCACTGTCAGCAGAGGACACTGAGCAGGAAGAGGGCCACAGCAACAGACACTCCAGTTAAATGAGAACATTGGAAGGTAAAATGGAGTCAACAGCTCCATGCAGTGTTAAGATCTAGCTGGGAACACTATTATATTTCAGGACCTGGGGAAAATTGTCTCAGGTCCTTCATTCTTCACTCAAAGTCTATAGACCTAATATGCCCATGTGCTCTCCCCGCTGAGTTCTAGGCAGGCCCAGCGTTATTTAACTTCTGAGGTCAGGTGAGAACACGTGCAGAGGTGAGAGAGAATACCTGGCAATGTGCGATGGCAAGTCCTCAGGAGAATGACACATTAGTGAGAAAGATGGCTGCGGAGCTTTCTTCCAGGGAAGAGGGGTCCAGTGTAGTGTTTGTGATCCTCAGTAACCAATACAGAGCAGTGTGTGTCAGGCTGGAAGGGCTGTATTTCTGCTCAGTATGAGGAGGAGTGTTTCAGAGGGCTGGATTTCTGCTCAGTAAAGGGGGATTCTAGCAGAGGAGTGAAGAGGGCTCATCATCAGCCCTCGGTGTTTGCTTCTCGTTCTGTCCCCTGTTCTGTGACTCAAAGCTCATGAAGGCTGATAAAGCAACCAAGAAACAAACCAGAAAGCAGATTAGCTACACTTGAAAATCTTGCGTGCTGGCAGAGCACGAACAGACTACAGGTAGAGACATAAACCAAGTGTTAGCACTTAAAGGTGTGAATTTAAGTGTCAGACAGAACTTGCTCACACTTTCAGATGTTACTAACGCTGATCTTGGGCATGTTGTTCAACTCCCAGAGTGTGATTGCTCATTCCCCATGAGGATGGTAGCTCCTCCTACAGGGATGCTATGCCAATCAAATGGATCAGGCATGTGTACGTGGTGCCTGTTATTGTTGAAATTAGCATTTGTGGTGTGGTTCCATATTCTCGCTTAGCCCTCCTTTTGCCCTTAGACAGTCCAGTTCTCTGAGATCTTGGGTAGCATTCCACTTGTTTTTGTTGTGTTTAGTTTGTCTAGTCTGTATTGCTTATCTAGTACTTACTAAAATAAGAATGACATTGTTTCTTCCGAGATACTATTAACACAATTCAGTAACAATTAGAGGTATCTGAATCCTGTGAATTTCTATTTGCTCCTAGAGCATATAAAGGACCAAGAAAATTTATAAGAAGAAAGATCTTTAATGGAATTTTAGTAAAATGAACAAGCTCTGCATAAAAGCAAATTAAGGGAAATGTATATGTTTGGAGAGAGAGATAGTATAGTGTTAGACTTCCAAATAACCATTTTTGTGTGTGTGTATGAAATCAAAAGTTAAATTATCAGTCAGTTTACATTAGATTACTAACATCAGATCTCCATGGAAACAGTTTCCCAATCTGTAGAATTAAGTTTCCTACTTGGGACCAATAAACAAGAAACTTGGAAAGATGTGTCTGCAAAGACTGACTTGTTAGAACTGTGGAGATGTGGAGATGTCGGGATGTGGCAGGTCCAGAGTCTAATTAGAGTTTACCCTGTGCTCGTTTAAGCTCCCTAAATAGCAATTCCTTGCTCACCTCTGTGTCACAACTATCATCCTGTGTCTAATAGAGAAAAACCTCCTGGAATATATCAACTTAACAGACCACTGTGTCCAACAAACCAAAGGCTAAAAATGTCATCAGATAGCATCTGAGACCCATAAGAGAGATTCCCCAGTACTCACCAGTGTGTTTTAAAAACGCCATGATTTATGACTTTCTTTGTTTTGCTGCTATAAAACTCTATGCAACTACTTCCATGGGGGAACACGGAACCTGGGCAACCTAGCTCCATGATTCCTGGTCCTTGTCATTCAGATTTGGTTCCAGGTTCTGGGTTCTTGGATCTCTTTTTCCCTTTGAGATGAGAGCTGTTTTTTGTGTTAGCAGGTCAAGTCTTTATAAGGATCTTCATGAATGTATACAATCTCCCTGCAAGCCCCCCTGCCCTTAGCTCTTGGCTCTCACCTCCCAGTATTCTCTCAATTACTATGTTCATTCTGACAATGTTTCCTGAGTGCTTAAGGCAAGATATGAACTCCACTATGCATGTACTTGAATGTGAGCTAACAAAGGCACAGGTTCTGTGTGTGTCTTACATGGAAGGCCCTGGCTCTTCAGTAAGCACTGTTTAAATTATTCATTCAGATCTAGGAGTCATGGGCATACGGTCATTAGTATCAGAGCACAGAACAAGTGGGCTAGGGAGACATTCTGCCAGGCTCTACTTCTAAGAGCCTTCCAGGAACACTAACAGATTCAAGAACAGCAGTAGTAACAGTAAGTTCCATTTGTTCACTGTGTCCTAAGTGGAAGCCCAGCCAAGCCCATCACAAGCTTATTTCAACCTCATCTCAGGAGATGCACTTGATACAAGGGAACAATCCGAGGGCTAGAGAAAATCCAGCAACTTGCCCGTTATTACATTTCTAATGGGTCTCTGAGATGGGATTATCAGTTTCTTGCTTTATGATGTGTATTAAAGAGTGCAGTCCATATCACTTCTGCCTTTCATAATGCATTTGGAGCATTTCTTGGTGGCTTGCTGTGTAATCCATCCTTAAACATTCCCTGGGGGTCTTGAAAAGGAGATCTGCAGGATCCAAATTTCAGTATAATTGCCTATTAATTCAGACTTATTAATTCTTACTATTTAACTATTTTAGAATGCTTCATCTGTCAAAGATTGGCAAGGTTGTTGATATAGTGGAGCCTCAAACTGGAAGTAGATTAGTCCTAGGACAACGTCTGTGAACGCTCAAGTGTTACACAAATGGCACAGTAGATTTTTATATAACACATACTCATCCTTTTGTATGCTTTAAAGCATCTCTAGATCACCTATAATACAATATAAATGCTATATAAAAGTCTACTATTGATAGAATAAGGACAAGAAAAATGTCTGTTTGCAGGCACAGACACATTTCCCCTCAATATTTGTTTTAAATAGTATTTTTATTTATTCATTGAAAATTTTATACATATATACAATATGTCTTGGTCATACCCACCAGACCACAAATTTTCCTGGGGCCCCTAATACCTTACTCTATCTTTTAATAACTGAGTCTAATTAGTGCTGCCCATATGCACATGGATTTGGGGCTGTCCACCAAGGCATGGGCAACCTACCAATGGTCTGGCCATGTCTCCAAAGAGAACTCCCTCTCCTCCAATAGCTATTCATAGCTTCTCAACTAGGAGTGGGACCTTGGTGGCCCCCTCCTCATACTTACTGAATTCTCAAATAGCTTTAGACTAAAGTTGATTAAATTTAGAGACAAAGAACTCACAGGTGCAGAGGGTTGGCTTTACTGGAATAGAACTGTTCTTCGCCCACGTCTGTGTGCCTACTCCTGCTTATCTTTTAAGTTTTAATATTAAGTATGAATATCAGAACTATTTGTTATTGAAATAAATTTCTTTGTTTTCAAGCACAGAAGAAAGCAATTGGAAATGTAAAGCCAAATCAAAGAAGATACAGAGGGGTTATACAGTGAAAGGAGGTGATCGAGATGTCACCTTCCAATGTCAGATTAAAGCCAAATGGCAAAACATGGGTTTTGGTTAGCAGCCCAGGCTCTGGAGTCAGGTGGCTGCAACCAATGCTATCAGCTTTCTTAGGCAAGTTACTAACTTCTCTGCTTCTGTTTCAAGTGAAAAATGATGATAATAATAGTACCTGCCTAAGGAGGTTATTTTGAGAATTAAACACATTAATATTTATAAAGTGCTTAGAAGATTGCTTAGCACATAGCCCTGCATAAGTAACTACTAGTTATTATCCCCACAGCGCACTTCTTTTGGCTGAGAGCACTGTAGAACATCCAGGCTCCCAAGTACAATGTCAGTTGTTCTGTTTCAGTGGTCAAACAATGCTGAGTATCCACTCTTGGCAGGCACACCAGTACTTTCTGGGAATATAGTAGAAACAGAGAGTCCTTGTATTCATGAAGTTTACTGCTTGTTGGTAGACATAGAGATTTATCAATTATACCCAGTTTTAAAAGTTGGTATAAAATTGAAGCTATGTTCAGTGATATAAAGAAAGTGTCTATAAAACCACAAGAAGGTATGTGAAGGTGTGGACCTACAGTCATCTGGAGGGTCAGCTAACCACCTTCCTGTGATACATTTATAATCTACAGGTATATTGTTCCAAAATGCCCATGGCTTAAAGCACCGGTTGTTTACTATCCCACAGATCCTGTGGTCAGGAGTTGGAGAATTACTTAGCAGGGGAGTCTTAGTCTGAAGGCCACATGAGGTTGCTTCTAGACAGAGCTGTTGTCATTTGAAGGCATGACTGTGTTGGGGAAGTTTATTTTTAGTTATGTTTGAAATAGTTTAATACACTGTTGGGTGAGGGGCTATCCTAAGTCTAGGGTGATCTGTATTGTTTGCAGGTGTTGGATTTCTGTAGGGGTTGTTTAATTGCTAATGATCCGAATGTGCAATTAGTAAAATACTTGAAGTGTTCTTAAAGAATAAAAACACCTGAGCTGAGATGCTTAGGGTTCCTTTGTGAGTATGGCACTGGCAATGGCGGTGGTTCCCTCTACTGAGGTCTGGCAGAGCTTCCACATGTGAAAATGCCTCCTAGGCCCTCTTGCTGAGCTACCACAGCAGCTTATTACCACATGACTGGGACTGGATGACCCACCTCTGTGTTAGCTCATTCATATAGCTGTTGGCAGATATTCCCCATTTTGTTTCACGTGGGCTTCTCCATAGAGTGGTTTGGTATCCTGATGGTGTGGCATATGTCTTCCCACACAGCAAGTGATCTAAGAATGGGAGCAAGAAGGAAGCCATACAATCTTTGATGGCTAATCCTCAGCAGTCACATGTACCTCTCGTTGTTGAAAAGGAGCTGCTGAATCCAGTCCATGGGGACAGGGAAGGGAATGGCCTATGAAAGGGATGCAAACACTATGGCCGTATTTTAAACTATGTATTTTAAGCAGAAATCTTTTTACCCCCTTGAGATTGCTAGGATAAATATCAAGGTTGAAAAGTTGTATGTAAAAGGCCAGATAGCAAATGCTTTTAGCTCTTTGTGGTTATCTGGTCCCTGTTGCTGTTACTAAGCTCCAGCATCACAGAATAGGAGCAACCATAAGCAGTGTTCCAATAAAACTTTATTCATCAAAACAGATGGTGAGCTGTAGGGCCTGCGATCTGCAGTTTGGCCAGTCTTGTAGTCAAAAGTGGGTAAGAGAAGGATTAATCCACGCAAAAAGAGTGGCTTGTTTAAGGGAGGAGTTAATTGTGTTCAGATATGTGGGGCAGATTGGGCTTCTGTCCCAGCTGCTGCTTAGCTTTGAAGTATTGCTTGTAATGGAAAAATAAGGAATTGGAAACACGTATGCAGATACATCCCAAAACACGGCCATTATCTCACAAAAATCAAACTTCAGTATGCACATTTGGTGTTTCTGTAAGTCAAAAGGCAGCGCACTGTGCAGTTAGCTTTATACTTTATCCATGCAGTAGAAGCACCAAGCGATGCAGACAGGGTGCTGCCTCCAGGACACTCTCCGCACAGGTGGAAATGAGGCAGGTTGTGGGATTTCATTCATTGCTATCATGCTGATGTCTGTCAAAAAGGCTGTAGTTGTGGTGAAATATACATAACATAAGACCTACAACTTTAACCATGCTTACTGCACGGACTGGGAGTGTTATCCACGCTGTTGTACAACCAGCATCGACAACTTTTCTTCTCGTTTTGCTCAAACCGAAACTCCAGATCTCTTCCCTCGCTTTCTGCAGTCTTCCGTGTCTGTAGTTGGCCTGTCACACTGACCGCAGTGCCATCCGAGTTCAGCCTGTGCTGTAGTAGGCGGTGAGACTCCTCCCACTGTGAGTTCTTACATTCTCTCTGTCTGTGAAGGGACGGGTTACTGTGAGAATGACACGGTAAGCAAACTTTTGATTGAGGGAACGACGAGTTAAACCCCGTGCAGTGTGGATATAAATGGCCCGAAGGTCGCTTCTCTTCCGCTTCCTTGTATCGTATCTCATCCCCTTTCATTCATACCAGTCCCCCGAATTACTTAGTAAGGATTCCTAGTGACCTAGCATGACCAAGCCCCGTAGTTAGCACTCTGCTTGGGCCTACTGAGTACTGAACACAGATTGATATGGTAGTACTCTCGTTCTGGGCACACTTTCTTCTCTCACTGCCTTGGGTGCCCTACGGGAAGGAGCACCTCGCTGGGTGATACTGCTAGTGTTCTTTGCAGACCGTTCCTCCATCCCCAGATCTTTAATATTGGAGGGCGCCCCGGTTCAGTCCTCTGAGCTTTGCTTTCCTCTGTATTCTCAGAGGAGAGCTTAGCCTCTGTCTCATCTAACCCATGGCTTTAAGTGCATCCTGCTGACGGGTCTTCACATGGTGTATATAATTCTTACTTCCTCCCTTGGCACTGAGCTGAGGACAGATGCCCGCTCAGCACCTCTGCTTGGAAGTCTGATAACATCGCAGACTGAGTGCATGCGCTCTACCTCTTATCCCGCATCTTCCCTACCTTGGTCATCCATGTCTGTTCTGGTCTCATGTCCTTTCCTTGTCTCTCTTTCTAGTCCTGGGCAGCATGTTCAGAAGTCAATCCAGTTTCACATTCAAAGTATTTGCAAACTGAGCTCATGATTGCCTCCCCTGTGTACCCTGGTCCATGGCTGAACACCCTGCCTGGGCTATTTCAGTTACTTTTAAAGTCCCCTTACTTCTGCCCACTACGACCCTTTCATCATCAGTCTGCATACAGCCGCAGAGGACCGATCTCACACCAGTGTCTCGTACCACGTCTTGCCTTTGCTCAGATCTTCCAGTGTTGTTTTTCTAATGGAAAAATCAATGTCTCCCCAATAGATGCCAAATACAGGGCTCCTGTTGCCATTCCTCTCCATCTCCACCCTTACCTGGCCCTCCATCTCAGCCACAGCTGCAGACTTAGCGTCAGCCGCACCCTTGCCGTGAGATAACCACACGGCTCGTCGTCTCATCCCCTGGGTCTGTGCTCATGAGCCACCTTTCTGTGAAACTTTCCCTTGTTATCCTGTTTAAGCTGTGATCGGGCACTCCCTCTCTATCATGTCCCATCTCACCTTCCTGACTTACTCTTAAAGTTATGTCTTTCTCCCCGCTTCGCCACCTTGGATTAAAAAAAAAAATCCCCTGAGGGCTGAGATAGGTATGTGTTTGGTTAATTCTGTATTTCCTTTATATCACACCTCAAATGATTATCTGAAGATTATATATCTAAATCTGTATATATCTTTACTTTCAATACCTATGATATGGGTTGGCTATTAAAACTATATTGTTATTTTCTTACTAATTTCTCTCTACGTGGTTCTGGTCTATAATAGTGTGATAGCTTTTGTGTCCCCCCCCCACTCCCCCATGAAGCTAGGACCTGAATCCAGAGCCTTGCCCATGCTAGCCAGTGCCTTGGCCCTGAGCTTCATCCCTAGCCCTGGGAAGAGCAGTCAGGAAATGTGGCTGCAGATTCTTTTGTGCTCCACCCTGGGATCTGAGAAGGGTTATTTCTGCTTCAAACTGAAGAGCATGGCGAAGCGATGCTGTAGGTTTCCATCTTCAGCGCACTCACCTGCTTATTTTCTGGAATTCTTGCTCTTAGAGGTTTTCTAAGCTTGTAACCAAGAACTCCTATTACCTCAAGGCTACCGTGCTTTGAGGATGCCCAAGCTATATAGTGAAGTTGTTTGTTGGTGCATAGAGAGACAATCCTAACCAAGCTCAGCCTCCAGACGATTTTCTAGGTACATAGAAAGACAATTAGGAGAGAGGCCATCTTGGGGCTGGCCCCAGTCCTTCCTGTTCGAAGCTGCAGGCATCACGCCATAGAAATTAATTGTTCCTATTCCATACTTTATGCATTCCTGACCTACAATTCATGAACATAAAACAATATTTAACAGCACTATGTTGTGTTAACTTGTTGATAGCATAGATTTCCAGAACCATGGTAAGATAGAGCCAGATAAAAATAGTGATTACCTTTGGGAAGAAAATTAAGTTTTAATTTTTTTTCTCACCTACTGAAGAAAGTATGTGATACATATGGACAGTTTTGCCAGTCCCACTTTGGAGCCAGTGCCCATCCTGGTTAAAACACTACATTCCAGACTCTCATTAAGTGCCGAGAGATGTCCCTCCCATGAGCCGCTTGAGATTTCATGCCCTGGATTCTAGGATCTTGTTATATTTCCAGGCCGATCACCTGGAAGGGCTGGCAGTTGGACCTGCACTGCAATTTTTTTTTCTTTTCTTTTTCTTCTGTTTTTAAAACTGGGAATTGGTATGACTAGAAACACCCACCAGAGATGAGCATTTCAGAGTCAGCTGCCTAATGAGGGCTGTTCTCAGGCTAGAAGGTTTGTGCTTCCACCCTCACTTCACCCGCAGAGAGCTGCTGCTGCTTTAGTTCAGAGACGGGGAGGAGAGATGTATTCAGGGCCTTAGGTGTAGGCTCCTGATTCTTCTCAGTGCAGTGCTCTTTCCCCTCATTGGACGATTTGCAGCCCAAAGTCTGGTTCAGCCCAAAGGTAAAATTCTGAGCCAGGCCCTGTGGAACAATGAAGCACTGCACACTGGTGTGTGTGTGTGTGTGTGTGTGTGTGTGTGTGTGTGTGTGTGAGAGAGAGAGAGAGAGAGAGAGAGAGAGAGAGAGAGAGAGAGAGAGACGCATTCGTGCCTGCATGTCTTCTCTAAGAGAGAATCCACACTTTTTGTTTGATTCTTATAGAGGTCTTTGACCCAGAAAAGTCTTGAGTCAAAGTATACTTAAGCTAAACTTTTCACTCCCTCATACCTGTTGAGAACACCTAACTCTCCTAGGGAAAGCCATTTGCTGTTTCAGATGCATGGAGGGTGCATCTTGCAGATGGCTAGGGACAGTTTTGAGCATCCAGGATGGGACTCATCTGTTGTCTATTTAGAAAACCTTGGGCACATAATCACATCCCAACCCCTCTGTAGTAATTCCCAAGCAGCAAACAGCACAGGGCTGGTAAGTTGTTCCTTATCACCAGCCGTTGTAGGCGCTGAAGCAGACGGCTGGGGTTTCTCCAAGCAAAGCCAGCAAGCTTCAAGTCTTAACTTCACAACGGCGTACTGTCCATTCACTCTCTTCCTTTGTTCAGGCGTTCAGACTTCACATTGTGCTTCAGGGGCCCAGGCTTTTTCTTTTTTTTAAAGCCTTGCCATCTTCCTGGGTCTGGGAGTCCTCCAGCTCTCAAATGGCAGATAGGAAGGGAGGGAGGCCTAGGAGTAGCTTAGAAGTTTCTCTGGGAGGTGCTTTCTTATTTCTGTCCAAGTTCCATTGTCTAGAACGTTCCGTTCAGATGCAAGGGTGTTGGTGGAGGGAGCTTCCTAACTATTCTGTACTATGGAAGAGGTGCCCTAATCTTTAGGTATGCCAAGGTACAGTGAGTATCCTGGAGATGGATGAAATGCTAAGATGGTCTTTAGATGGTCTGGTCAATCTGCACACAGGTTATAACTGTTTCTTACCTGACACCTAGGGATCAAACTGAAGTCATGATTGACAGAGTACAGTGAAGGTAAGAAATACAATTTCCAGGTACCAGGAGACTTTTTTTTAAGGATTGGCATAGAAGGCAAAATTCAGTCTGGATTTTGAGATAGTTTTTTTTTGTGTGTCAGAGTTGGTATGATGACTAGAAAGAGAACCGTTTCTATTCTTGCAAAATTACTGCACAAGGTTTGCCTTTTCATTGAATGTCTATTCTAATGTTTTAACATTTTGCAGAAATCAGAGCAGCACCTACCTTTACCCTGTGGTTCTTGTGTTAACTCTATTAATTGTTTCTTGATTATTTTGACCTGATTTATATAAGGTTAATCTATTTCCTCAAGTTATCTTATGATTTTTACGCTGGAATAGGATTGCTTATGGTACGAAATGACCATTTCTCTGCTTCTCCTTCATTAAAAAGCTGGGTCTCGCTCTGTGGCCCAGGCTACCTCAGCCTCCTGGGTGATGGCGAGTACAGATGTGCACTATACCTTGCCCGGACATTATTCTTTCATTAAAGATTATTATTTTTAAATCTATTTTTATTTTAACGTCTATGGATGTTTTGCTTGCATGTATGTCTGTGCATCGTTTGCGTGCAGTGCCAACAGAGGCCAGGCGAGGGCATTAGATTCCCCCTGGAACTGGTGTTACAGAGGGCTGTCATCCACCCTGTGGATGGATGCTGGGAAATGACCCTGAGCACTCTGGAGGAGCAGCCAGTGCTCCTAACCGCTGAGCCATATTTCCAGCCCTCTTTAAAGGTTATGTTGATGCTACCTCGTCTCAGAGCTGCTGACCTGTGAAGTGCATTTTTTTTCCCTATTAGTAACTACATAGAACAACTCTGAGGAGTGACTTACTTACCATTTGCGTGTCTGTGAGATTTGTTGATCTGGTGAACTGCAGCAGTGTTGGAAGCAGTAGTAAGGACTGAGTAGTTCTCTTTAGATGTTGAAGTTTATGTAGGATTCACCCCATGGTGTACGGAACTGGATTGGTTGTGACTCATGAAAGCTGAATGTTAAAATTGGTCCTATTGGCTCATGTTACAATTAAATAAACTCAGAATTAAATAATTTAAAAAAACTGGTAAGTCCCTCATTTTCCATTAGATCATTTCATTTTTAGATTTTCTGTGTCTTAGAAGATGCTGTAACTGCGGTCCTATTTTATGCTTTTTGCACTTCCACTGTAAGACAGAGCACCTAATGCCAGATACTTTCTAAGACAAGTTGCGTATTGAACATATAGTTCTGAAAGTTCAGAGTCCCAACAGCATGGTGTGGGCTTGAGAAGGCTCCTGCCTGCATCACGTCTTGAAGAATGGTCTCATGATGAGGTTGCATGCAAGAGAGCGAGGGTCAAGTGCAGAGACAGAGGGCTTGAGGGACAGTGTGACTCTTTTGTAGCAACCACTTATGAAAACTTACCAAGGTCCCACGAGAAGTACCTACTCCTGTCTGAGGATGGCGCCCTTAATTGTCAGTGAGTCCGACTGCACCACTTACAGGTCCTGCTGCCTTTCGCGCTTGGAACCAAGATTCTAGTGCAACTTTGGGGACCCAGCTGAACAGTATCTCAGACACAGCACTTCCCAACTCCCCACTAAGTGACACCATTTAGGAGGCTTGAAGTGGGCCATGGTGGGTGCTGGTGCTTAAGTGGTTTACAGAAGCACCCTGAATTCAGTTCCTGGGTCATCGTCCTCATTTGGTAGTGCCAAGACCGTCAAGAAGCAAGCAGTACCAGGGACAGTAGATGCTCAATAAAGGACAGCTGTCTATATGGTCAATCCTTCAGTAGCCCTTATTACCTCCAAGGAGCTGAACAATGCCCACATTACCAGATCCCTTGTTACAAGCCTCTAGAAGGACAGAGAATCTCTCTCTGTTTCTCTTTTCATATAATTGGGCCAGCAATTGTAGACTCTGTCTCTTCCAGGGATATGTTACCAGAAGAAATGTCTCAGCTGATGTGAGTGAGTCTTAAATAATTAGGGGAAAGTTTTACATCAGAGCTTGAGAAACAATATTGCATAAGATTGCTGATTGATATTGCTCAGGGCACTGAGGGTGGCGGTGAGGACCTACTCTGCTCTTGGGCATACAATCAGGATTTCTGGGTCACTGGCATAAAAGGCTACCAGAGGAGGATACTGAGTGAGGTTACCTGCTCATCCACCTTGTCCTGGCCATGCCTGTCCTTTAGTGTGGAATGTGTGCTTACATCAGTGTGCCCTCTTACGGAATGGTCATGATAGTAGGTGGAAGTGGGGAGACAGTTAATTTTAAATGCTCTTATGGGAAAAGCTAGAAATTTTATTGCTCCTCCCCAGGTTTTATAACGTTAATGTTTATGATCCAGTGGTTCACAAGCCTAGAGGTACTCCATATTGATTCTAAATTGGCTTTTCTGGAACCAGAAGTCAATCTTAATGGAATCTCCATAAATGACCTGTATCAGCAGCCTGCATACGTGAGTCCTGTATTTACTTTCCTGGTAATGACTTTTACAAAACTGTTGATATTTGTTAAGAAAAATCAAAGCATGAGGTGATCAAACCTGGTGTTTTCTCTCGTGCTAAGATGACTTTGCAAAGTGTTGGCAAACGGTTCTTTTGAGGGTAGGCACGTGGCAGGGTAGGGCATGCAATGATGTCGTTTGCTCCTTAGCTAAAGGAATCACAGCCTTCCAGGAGTTCCTGGATAAACATCTGGCTTTGACCAATTTTATCTTTCCTTTGACATAGTTGATTTGAATGCCAATTTTAATTTCTTGGCATCATGATCCGTAAGCAGATCACCCACAGATGTGATTTTGAGCAAAACCGAAAGTGTAAATTCAGAAGTGAGAGATTCACGGGGACTCATCAGACCACTCCAAAAAGTGTCACAGTTGTACTGAAATGGCTTTAAATTGCTCACTGCAAACCTGCCTCAGTCGCAGAATGCCACACGAGCAGCAGAGTTGCAGCCACGTTCGTCATTTTCTTCCCCCCGGCTCCTCTCTGTTTGCGCTGGGAGCACAGAGTAATATAATTTAGGAAATTATGATCTGAAGGCTGGGCACCAGCCCGTGTTGAACAGTGTTTGGACTATGATTACTTTCTGGCTCTGTCACAGTTGACATTAATTATTGACGGAAGTTTCAGAAATAGCGCATGTGCCAGGAGCGTTTCACCGGAACACAGTCTGCAGGCAGGAGGGATCCTGAAGAGTGTGGGGGAAGAGGCACCTGTGGCTTGTTTATGTCCGCATCCAGGAACCCTGGACCTGGTGGGCTGTGTGGTAGCTGTGTAAAGGTCATGGTATAACAGAAGGATGAACCGCCAGGCTTATTTCTATCGTGTTCCTCCCCAGGAATTGCACCGAAGAAGCCAACTTCAGCCGGAGCCAGCCAAGACGAAGGCTCTACAGACTGTCATTGAAATGAAGGTAGGAACCAAGCACGTTTGTCAAAGGCAGCTGTGTCTGGGAGTTTGTGGTGACTGGATGGTGCCGGACGAACATGTGCATGAATCCAGTTTTTCTCTACACAATGTGGAAAGTGCTGTGCTTCTGGGTCTTTTTGCTTTTCTTAGTGCATTTCATTTATTGGCCCTTTAATTAAAGTGCTTTTCCAGGCAAATGAATAAAGGGCTCAATTAGCCCTTGTTCAGAAAGAGCTAGGCTCCTTTTCAGAGTGTGTCCCATGCCTTTAAGAGGTCTTTTATTTGGGCATTATAAATGCTCACCTTGAAATCAAGTACCGCTCCCCACATTCTAACGAACAGACACCTTGGAGAAACTAGGATTTGACAGAGTGGTGCATCGGAGTCATTGGGCCAGGACACTCTACTGTCCTCAGTTCTCACTTTTCAGAGGATGAAACTTTCTTTTAACTCCAGTATTTTCTCCTTAGCCAGTCTGGCAGTATGAATAATTTATTAAATACTTGCAAAGTGTAGCAGTACTATTGAGAGGCATAGAGATAAACTATTTCAAGAAATTAAAAACAATCCTTCCAACCGGGTTTAGTCAGTGATGATGAACACATCTTGGTATCTGATCAAGAAGCAAATGTAAATGAAATGTTTGGTATGTCAGTATCTAGACATTCAAACTCTTCTATTCCAAATTTTCTTTCCTTTCCCTTCCCCTTTCCCTCCCTTCCTCCCTCCCTTCCTCCCTCCCTTCCTTCCTTCCTCCCTCCCTCCCTCCCTCCCTCCCTCCCTCCCTTCCTTCCTTCCTTCCTTCCTTCCTTCCTTCCTTCCTTCCTTCCTTCCTTCCTTTCTCTCTTCCCTCCTTCCCTCCCTCCCTCCCTTCCTTCTTTCCTTCTTTCCTTCCTTCCTCTGCAACAGGAAACATGACAAAAACATTTATTTTAAGAATAAAAAAGTGTATTTAAATTTCTATTAAGGAGAAAGTGTTTTCAGCATGACTGTAGCTGCCATCTGTAGATTCCATACTTAAGCTCACACTCAGAGAGTCCCAGACCCTTCAGCCTATGAGAGTCCTGGTGCTTGCTTGCAGATCACTGACTTTCCTGTCTCACAGCACGCGATTTCAAATTGTCTGTTGAAGGTTCCCAAGCCCTAGAGAAAAACTCGTGTGAACTGTTGAATTCTTGGCAGATACAGTTTTGACTTGAGTTTTTTTTGTTTTTTTTTAGACTAGTCAGTGACAGTGTTTTTACTTTGTTTTGTGGCGATGGTGTAAAACATTGACTTTACACATCCCCATGAATGAGGCACTCAGGAGACAGTTGAACTGGTTGGTTTGAAAAGTCTCATTTGAATGAAATGCTAATAAAGATAAATAGTAATAATTAACACGAACTTGCGAGTTGTTGATTCATATGACATTAATTTATTTGAAAAGAAACTTAACTCTGTACTTCCGAAGATCGCGGCTTATCACTGGGATTGCAAGTTCTCCTGCTCATCGCAACCAAACCTGAAATCAGTTTGAAGGGACAAAATAAAAAACTAAAGCTAAAACCAAAACTAAACACAAAACATTCTCCCCCCCCAACCAAAACTAAATCTAAAACCAAAATTAAACACAAAACATTCTCCCCCCCCACGAACAAGAGAGAGACAGAGGCAGAAGTAGTGTGGCTCACGTCCCTCTTCTACCCCACCTTTATATTGACTGTCCCATTCTTAGCATGGCTCACGTCCCTCTTCTACCCCACCTTTATATTGACTGTCCCATTCTTAGCATGGCTCACGTCCCTCTTCTACCCCACCTTTATATTGACTGTCACATTCTTCAGCGCAAAAGGTAATAAAGAATAGTATGTACATAATCTATTTTCAAGTTACTATTTCTTTAAATAAAGAAAAAGAAAGTTCTAGATATCTCTTGAGAGGCATCTTGCTTAGTATGGTAGACATTCCCTTGTTAAATATCTCTATTCAAGGACAACTGCATCTTGGTGAGTGTTTAAAGTAGTAATGCAGTTTTATTCTAACCACTGTTCTAACTTTGTATCTTATTGCAAGATTACTTATTACTTATTACAAAAAGTAAGTAAAGAACATTTATTTAATCTAGCTAAGTAGGAAGACATAAATCTGAGTGAAATTAATATAAGCATTAATGTAAGAGCCCAGGCTCTCCTGTCCTTTCTGGTGCCTCCTAGCACACGGAAGCTTTGCTTTGTGTTTATCCACGGAGAAGTCTGATCCTGTTAGCCTCTAGTCTCCACACACACCCAATGAGTTACGGAGGCAGCTGGTGCAGGATCATCTCTTCAGCCATGTGTGCACTTGCGATAGGGACTCTGATCTCATCTAACCTTGTGCATTAGAAATTAGAGGGCATGTTGGGAACGTAGACGGGACAAGCCTTAGAGGGTGTGTTGAGTACCCAGACAGGAGGAGCCTTAGAGGCGCTGTACAGAACTTAAACTTGGAGCTTGGTATTTGAGATTGTTTTTGTTTTGGCTTTGGCTGAACATCATTATTATTATCTAGTGCCTTGCCAAATTTAAAGTTATCAAGAGACAGTTTTTTTTAAAAATTTTGTTTTTGTTTTATTTTTAAAGGCAGCGTCTCATGTATCCCAAGCTGGCCTCCAATTTACTATGTAGTCAAGGGTGGCCATGGACTCCTGATCCTCCTGTTTCTCCTTCCCAAAGGCCAGGCTTACATGTGCCACCATGCCCTATTCAAAAATACAGAAAATACTCTCTTAATGTGTCCCCCTAGTTTCAGGAAGATGGCATGAATTAGAGCTGACAGGTAATCCCTTACTTGACTCCTATTCCTTATGGAAACTGAGGGTGAAGCTCTGAACACCATTTGTTTCCACAAACATTTGCATCAACTCAGCAAAGGGGCTTCCTGCTAAGGTCTGCAAAATCCTGCTCATCTCGAGCTGGATTTCTGAGCTCCAGCCCCTGCTGTCTGAGAGCTCTGTGTGCCCTAGAGACTTGCTGATTTGTGCGAAAGTCTCTGCAGGGCGAGCCTTGGAGGAGCCCATCTGTACCCCAATAAGGGACAGTCCCTGCAGACACATCTCCCACTACTCACTTGAACCAGGCTGAAGTCTCCTGAGGGAAAAGGAGAGGAAGGAAGAAAATGAAGTCACTGATCATTTATCTTCTTGCAGGAATCTCCACGTTTTAAGTTTGGCCCTGATTTGGTCTGGCAGGTACGTCCTACGTTTGCACGTAGAAAACTGTGTGCACTTCTCTGAGAAATTCCTTTCTTGTGGAGCTTCTGAGGCTCCTTTTCTGATTCTATAGCCAATGATGCTTTACTAAGCTCCTTTCTACTCTTCTGGAGAACTGTCTACAATGACAGTTCAAAGGTCACGTTTCATTTTTCTCTCTTTAATGCTAATGCCTCTAAAAGAATATATTCTTCACCTATTTTTATTAGGAGTTTGTCATGACATGGACATACTGTCCAAAGCTTTCCCTTTCTTGAGTTTACTGATAAATTTTATATCCATTTTTAAAAGTAAGAAGACAATGAGTTTTGTGAATGACAGTACTTATCAGCTAGTTTCAAAACTGTTTTTCGTTAGAACTTGTAAGCAAATGAGAATATAATTCAGAGTTTATGAAGTCGAAGAGAAATTTATTTCCCATTTAACAATAAAACAAAGCAAAGAAACAACAACAACAATAGCAGCCCAAACAGGGTATAGATTCAGGCACAGTTTGATCTAGGGGCTCAAGAAATATCAGCACATGCCTTTTGTCTATTCCCAGTTTTGCCTCTCTTCATGTGAGCTATTTTTAGGCAGCTCCTTCTTGTCTACCTGAACGGGATGGTTGCCAGCAGGCCCAGAATTCACGGAGGAAGCGTTGGAGGAGATTAGGTTTTTGTTTGTTTTGCTTGTAATACAAAAACCAAACCACTGCTGCTGAAACGATGATGACGGGGTGGGATATAAAGTGTAACGCCGCCTTCACAGCCCGAATTGAAAGCAGCCTGTGTTCCATCACTTCTAAACACAGTAAAACTGACGATCAACAAAGACCATTTTCTCAGCTGGGAAGGTGTCTTGACTCGTAATGAGCTTGCCATAAAGATGTTCCAGGTTGAGTCTGAGGACCTACGTTCAGAGCCTCAGCGCCAACATAAAAATCCAGGCATGGTGCTGCTTGTCTAAAGTCCCAGCACTGGAGACCTGGAGACAGATGATTCTTTGGGCCTACTGGTCAACCAGCCCAGGCAATTGGTGAGCTCTGAGTTCAGTGAGAAGCTTCATCTCAAAACATAAAAGATCCCAGTGTGGATCTCTGGCCTGCATGTATGTGTACACTTGTATGAGTGTACCCACAAACATGTTTATACCCACCCACCCCCACACATGGACACCACATGTGTACACAAAAGAAGGAAAGAAACAAACTGAACTTTCTGTTCACAGCAGAAACTATCTGTTCTTTAGCAGATTTTATCAAGTGACTAGCAGCGAATGACAAAAGAGCTTTAATGAAAATTTTAGAAATAATACTCGATGGGGGAACAGTGTTAACTGCAGAAGATTAAGAAGCTTGGGCATGATGTCACCGAAATATGGGATTTCTGTTGGAGCATGGGCCTTTAGCTTTGCAGCCGTGTCGCCAGCTGTGGCAGGCATCCCATGGTCCATTCTTCTTGAGTAACATTTATACCCGAAGGCCATTTTAGGTATTTGGAACTAAACAAGAAGCAGTGCTGAAATGATCAAGTGCCTTCCCGTGGCTCGCAGAAGGGTTTGCCTGCATTCAGTTATGACCCAGGTCAGAAGCGGCTTGTCTTACTGAGACTGAACACTATGCCTTGTCCTTGTTTCCAGGCAGATGACGGCTCTTTTTTGTGATGCTGTCCTGTAGTTGGGCTCAGAGTATCTTAACATCAATCAGATTTAGTTAATAGGGTCTACACTGTATAGGGAAACATTTGAATCCAATCCTGGTTCAATCACAGCCCAGCAACCCTCATGAACTAACCTGAGTCCTGAGATCTAGTCAGAAGTGCTGTAAGATGGCTGTCAGCTTTTTTTTTTTTTTCCCACTCCAGACCCTATTTAGGTTTGTTTCATTCATCTTCGGGACAGTTTGAAGTCTTCATTGAAATGATTTCTTCTCTCAGGATGCTATATTCATAGGAAGCTGTGTTCCATATACAGCTTCTTCTGGTTAGGCTACAAGGACAGCTTCTAGGCTTTGAGAATATGACCCTCTAGGATTGTGGCTCTGTGGCAGAGCATGTGTTAGCATGTGTGACACCCTGCCTTGATCCCCAAGTAAAGTAAATGAACAGCAAACTAACAAACATGTTCCTGTTCTCTTTATGGATAAAAAACAAGAGCAGTAAGTCAGCAATATCACCAAGCAGAGTGCCTCCTTGCCAACAGCAAACTCTACTCCCACATACAGAAGTTAGGCAGTCATGGTAAAACTAGGAATAGACACAGTGATCCCATTCCCGAAGATAAAGCTATGGTTTAGGGAAAATGAGCAACCTGCTCCAGCTGCTCCAGCTAGCCAGTTTGTAGCTAAGATTTAAACAAGTGCCCCCACCGTCTGCACCCGTGTTCGCCGAGCACCTGTTTTGTGCCCTCCACTCTGCACTTTTACTAGCTAGCTCACAGGGTCTGCTGCTTCTTTTTCAGCGCTTATTTGGGAAACTGTGCAGAGACTTGCATCTTAGAACAGAGTCGGCTCTGAGTGTCGGAGAAGCCCACTGTGTGTTTGCAAAGGTTCAGGGCTGTTACTTGGTGCCACGAGGCAGGGCTGATTCATTTCGCACATGTGTTATCTGGTCCTCAGACGTGTCTCCTGCAGTCAGCAGGTATCCTGTTTCCCACTCTGGGTTCGGAGTCTTATCATGAAGTCTTTTAACAGTGAGGCATGACTTGTTCAGACTTGGAAAGCCCAGATTTTGTTTTTGTTTTAAATAAAATAATTCTTCGAAATAATTTTTCTATTTTTTTGAATTTCATACCATGTATTTTGATCATATTCACTCTCTATTTCTCCCCAATAACTCCCAGATTTACCCCCCCCCCACGTTTCTACTCAAATCAACTTCATGTCTTTTTTTTTTAATACACGCAGTCCATTTTGTGTTGCACATATACGCCTTGATGCGTGGCCATCCACTGGTGTGTGATTTACCTACCAGGGCCACATCCTTAAAGAACACTAATTCTTCCTCCCCCAGACACCATCGTCTTTCTATAGTTCCTCAGCTAGGGGTAGAGGTATATCAATCCTCCCCTCCCCGCTAGGATGTTCACCTGTTCAGTGTTTTGGGGTCTTGTGCAGGCAACCACAGTTGCTGTGAGTTCATGGGTGTAGCCTTCCTGTTATCCTAAAGACAGTTATGCTCTGGTCCTCCCTGACCAGTTCTTAAAATCACTCTGCCCCTTCTTTTGGGATGGCCCCGAGCCTCTCTCATTTATGGCTAAGTTCTCTGTCAGCACTTGAATCTGTGCACTTCCACCAGTTTTGAGTTTTTGTGTTAACCCCCATCCACTGCACAGAGGGGCTTCTCTCCTAAGGACTGAGAGCTGCACTAATCCATGGGAGGAGAGGCACAGACAGAGGGCAGTCTGATACTATGTCCGTTTGGTGGGATGATAATAGTAGGGTCACCCCTGGTGCCTAGGAGCTCCCAACATGGGTTCTTGGTCAGATTCACTGTGCTGGGTTTGTGTTTTCTCCTGGGTGGTGGTTCTTAAATCCAATCAGAAAAACTGTTTTAAAAGATGTCCCTCGTTCTTTATGATACTAGAATTATCCTGTAGCTTAGTTTTCTCCCAAGGGAAATTTCTCCAGCTTCTCATCTTACAGCTTGAAACCTTTACTGTCCCATTTAACTATTTTTCTTAAATAAGGGGAAATTGTGGGTTTTAAGTGACATCCAAAAAAAGCAAAAGCAAAATGTCTAGTTAAATGTAGGTCCGAATGATATTTGTCTTTAGAACAAGGAAGATTAAAAGAAAAATACAGCATTTTCCCTTCCTTGATGGAACTCTTCCTATAATATATTGGACTCTCATTGTTTGACTGGGTTGCCAATTGATAATTACTGCTATTAACTTCGTTAGTTGTGAAAATATCACTTCTGAATTTGAATCACACCTAACCAGTGTTTATTGAACAGCTATTTTGTGCACAGTATCACATGGTGGATCTTTAAAAAAAACAAAACGAAAAACAAAAAATTGACCTGTCAGCCTTAAAGTGGTATAGGAGGGAGTGGATTCCCAGGTTACAAAATTGCTAAGAAAGGCAGAAATGGACTATGGGAACCCAGAGGCTATCAAATAGGGAGGAGCGGAGAATGCTTCTTGGAGAAAATAGCATTAGAGGAAGTCCTTGAAAAAATGGCAGAATTGTTAAAAAAAAAGGGGGGGGCTGGGCTATGGGTTGCAAGTAGCAGGACCATCATAGTGAAGATGAAAAGGGCTGGGAAGTATAGGGTGTGTCTGGGAAAGAGCAGGCCACACAGTTGGTGGAGAGGAGGCACTGTAAGTCTAGACACAAAGGAAGAGAAACTAAGAGAAAGTAGAAGGAAAAGAAAGTGAAAGTCAAAATTAGTGAATTGAGAAAGTAACGTGTTTTAGATAGGAGCACCAGAGCCAAATGCCAACTCTCTGAAGAGGTTAAAAGAACTACAAATCCTGCTTTGAAGCCTGGGCAGCACAAGAGACAGCTCAAATAACCAAGGCAGGAGAAATGGGGACATCATTCAAAATCTTAACAGTAACCAGAGAGTATTTGACGAGCTGTCCATGATAACAAAGTAGAAATTATAGGTAAAATACTAAATTCTATTAAAAATACAACCTACCAAAATTGTGTGAGTAGAGCTAGATTATCCAAGTGTCTCAGAGTCTAAAGAAAATGTTGTCACTTAAAAACTCCCCACCAAGCCAAGCAAATTCCTTAAAACCCAAACACAGAGTTTGTAGGTCCAGATGTCATTTTCAGAGAATTGTACCAAATATTTGTGGAAGGAACTAGATGAGCCATAGGAAAAGTGTTCCTAGACAGGATGGAAGGGAGATCTGCCCGTCCTGCGTGTGTCCCACGGAAGCTGTGTTGCCGCTCAGAGCTACCAAGGCACTGGAAGTAACTGTCTGAATAAACGCCACCATGGGTTGTCCGAGGGAAATGACTGCAATTACGGGTGTCACGGGAAAGCTGCATAAGTGCGCTAATGTTTGGATACGAGTGTTAGTCTCCACAGTAAAAATATAAAGAAAAATGAACATGACGTAAGTAGACATGGGGAAAGCCTTTGATAAGTGCAGCATCTGTGAGAACCCCTTGGGGTTAGAAGGGGAGCGTGGTCTTAGTCAAGGAGGGGTGTCTACAAGAAAGCTGTAGCAAGTGTAGCACATCAACAGCTGATCACTCTCCCCATGAGAAGGGGAACAGGTCGGGGTGTCTGTTTCGAGGTGGTGCTCTGGACATCACAAGTCTAAGGATTAGAAAGGAATAAATAAAAGCATTTTTATCCAGCGGCAACATGATTGTCAGCACAGGGAATCTCAAGTGTGTGTGTGTGCATGTGTGTGTTTAGATTAAAAGTGGATTTAGTCAAATATCTGGCTCCTATTTAAGATCAATCTCCTATTAACAATTAGGAAATGAAATTTATAGAAGAATGTCAGTTATGATGACATTAGCAAGCCTGAGTATTTAGAATTACCTCTAACAATGATTGTACAAGACCTAGCCTAGTCATTCCACGGAAGGCTATACAACAAGTAGCAAGCTATTGGTCTATGCAGCAACACAGTTAACATCCTCAAAACAATTAGAGCGCATCCAGATCCAAAAGAGCACGTAAAATGTGATGTTCTTTGTGTCAGTCAAAAGTAATAAATTGTGAGAGACCCACCCAGATGGTGGCTACTTCAGAGTAGGGGAGGAGCGGCCAGGGAGTCAGGGAAGACTGTCCTGGCACTGGTGGTCATGTCCTGCTATGCGACCTGGTTGGCATGCGCCCAGTGCTCACGTTGTTATAATCACCATAAGCAGGGTAAATCACATGAATTGGAGAACTTGAAACATGCACTGCCTTTATGTAAAAAGGCGAAAAAGCTCAACAATGAAATGAAGACTCTGATGGAAAGTTCCCGATGTCTTACAGGTACTTGAGGAATCTTATTTATAGTAGTAAACTACAATCTTTTACCCTCAATTTAAGGAAAGAGAAAGGAGGATAGAAAGGAATTTTCACTGCTTTTGCAGGCGGCCTTGATGGAGGTAGAGAGAAAGGTAGAAATCCTCAGCCTTTCTGGGCTGCCTCGCTGACAGTGGGTCAGACTGGCGTCTCAGCTCACCATCTGGAAACCCAATCTCTCCAACCAATGTTCTTCTGTTTAAGAATCAATACACCGACAACGGACAAACACAACAACCAACAACCTACCCCAGCTCTTGGGGCTTCAACCCTTATATACTCTAAAGTTCCCATAAACCCAAGTGGCACGCAGTCCCAAGAACAAGCTATACATGGCAAAACAACCATACATAACCAGATTATAGCCACCAGCATCGAGCATTCCAACTCAAACTCACAATCATCCACCACACCTGGGACGGGAACACAAACCTAGTCCAAACACCGTTTTGTATTTCTAAAGAACCAAAATAATGGAAACTTCTTCCAAGTGGCCAGTTAAACATATTCTCCCCCCGCTCCCCTTTCTAAAATCTGGAAACTGGATTTCACCTATAAAATAAGGGATACTACAACCACCAGAGAAAAAGGGAGCAGAGGCCACCAGAGAAAGAAGATTAAATAAGCTTACTTTAGGCAGAGAGTCTCAGCTCTGAACACAGTCAGCTTTGCCTGTTGAAAAGACTTTCAAATGTCTTTGAAAGGAGACACCAGTGGAGAGGAAATAAGTGACTCACATCATAAGAGCGTAATGGTTTATGGCATAATAAATGACCAAGGGACTTCCATCCCTCGCTTCTAGGCATCTGGAGAGACCTTATCCCCTCTGTCTCTCTCTGGTCTCATCTGACTCATGGAGGGAGTGGAGTTTAAAAACTCTACCAAGTTTGGAGGCTTTGTATTGGTAATTTGGATTCTCAAAAGATTTTCCTTGAGTATGAGTTGAGGTGACATTCTGGTAGCACTGACACCTTAGTTTTTTGTCCTGTTTCTTGGTCAGCACAGTGCAGACCAGCAGCCATGGTCTGCTCCCTTGCTGCTGCACAGTGCCCAGCCTATTGTTTATTTGGGGAGTGCAATTTCCTTCCTGGCATGTAACTCTACCAGTAGGGTTGAGAAGTCAACCACAGGCCTCATGTGAACTTCCCCTTTCAAGTTGTGCTAATGACAGTGTATCGACCATCATAGGCTCATCCGTAAGGCATGATCCCCTTTCCACATCCATCAGGCCACACTGCTGATGGTGTGGGCTGAATTCCTTTGCTGCCTGTTGCTTTTTCCATGAAACAAGCTGGTCAAACACAGAAGGATTTGTGGTATGTTTTAAAGATACCAAGGAGGCTTCTGTCTCAAGCAGGGCCATGGCTAAGGCTATGAGGAACAAGAAGGATAGGTTCAGTTGTCTGCATGGGCAGAGACCATCTTCACCCAATCTTTTTCTTAGGAGAGTTGGAAAAGAAATAGAAGAGAGTAGGGTACCCATGATTTTAGCCTCACCAAAATGCATTTGCTGCATTATAGAGGTGTATTTTACTGTTTTTTCCCCCAGAGGATGAGTAGCTAGAATCCAGACAGTCCTTGTACTCGTGTGTGTGTGTGTGTGTGTGTGTGTGTGTGTGTGTGTTTGCACATGCACTCACTTGAAAGCAGTTTCTGAAACCTTTCCATCCCTTCAATCTTTCCCTGACATCTTCACTGTTTTCTCTGGAGAAAGGAACCTGAACAGGTTCTCTGAAGCCAGTCTTGCTTGAGGTTGATCAGGAGACAATGGAGTCCTACCATGTGGCTTCTATTTCGGGGAAACGTGTCTGTCAAGGGAAGCATTCCAGTTGAATATATGAGAACTCTTAGGCTGTTTTCTATACAATAGGTCCCTGACCTATAAGATGGCAAAAATGAGTGATTAAATTGATGAGGTTATTAAGGAGGGCTAATCAAGAGTTTGATAACATAGGGATTCTTCTCTAAGTAATCAATGAGCACTGGCTATTGTTATTCTGAATTTCATTTTTGGTATCAGAATAAAATGTTGTATGCTTTTGTCCATGCTATTCCCTTCTGTATATTCAGATCACACAAAGTTATTTATAGTTTTATCCTTTAAGTCAGACATAAATTAGAAAATGCAGATATGAAAACAAAACTTTTGATGTGATATTTCTCAAGCTGAGAAATTTACAAATTAGTGTAGATTCTTATGTCTGTTTTTCTTCTGGAAGGGGCCTGCTTATCTTAGCAATCATTAATAATCTTTACTTACTTTCTGGTTGATGATGAAGCAACAAGTCTCCAGACAGCCACGACGGAGACTTTTGGCCTCCCTGCACATCACAGGCACATTAAAATGGCTTCATCCTTAGCCAGCATCCCTTCCTTGTTTGTGTAATTTGAAAACCTATGGAGTGGAGAGTTCAGGGGTAGCGCAGTTTAATTGTTCCAATGATGATTTAGTTATTTGCTTGTTTATTCTTGGTAGAGGACCTCAGTGAATAGCCTAGGTTGGCCTTGAACTCGCTCTTTTCTTGCTCTAGTCTTTTACACGCTGAGATCCTGAGTCATGTTACTATGTCCAGTTCCGTTTATGATTTGTTATCACAGCTTCAGTGAAACTGACGGGTCACTGCTGACACATCACACCTCTCTTTGATGCCTGTCCTTCTCCATTCTAGTCACTATTTTTTTTCTGGAACTTTCCACGATCTCCCTCAGTTTTCATCCCCTGTTCTCTTGGTAATTCTTTCTTTTTTATTCATTTTTTCCTAGCTTGGATTTTCAGCCATGGCTGGAAAATGTTTTACTACCAGCTTAGTGATTCCATCATCTCCATAGTCCCTACTTCTCCCCCGGCTTCCGCTCGGACCACTCACTCTACCAACACCCTTTATTGTCACCTCGTGTATATAAATGACGCCTGGCCAAACCCAGGAGCACACTCCTAAGCAAACTCTAAGGGTGCTTGTCATTTCATCTCCTCCTCCTCTGTAGTGGGATATGACATTCTTGTCTCTCTTTTTAGCCAGGATGTCACTGTGTTAATGTAGAGACCAGGCTGGCCTCAGACTCACAGAGATCTACTTACCGCTGCCTCCCAAATCTTGGGATTAAAGGTACGTGCCACCATACCTGGTTTGTAATCTGCACTCTTGAAGTGTGTCTGTTTCTTTACTCTTCTCTGATATATAAAACCCCTCGTTATTTTCTGGTTCTTTCAAGTATTATATGCTGAACATCGTACTAAGTGCTTCCGAGTTTGTAACTTCTGGTTGGCAGAAATTTTATCCTTCCTAACTTAAACTCACTCAGACCCAAAGAAGCCCTCATCAGGCTCCCTGCTTTGTGAAGATTTGTGGACTCTGGAAGGATGATCTTACCCATTTTTTTTTTTACTTCCCCGTCTATACCCTTAGTTAATCTTACCTCTAATTACACCTTTCATACTCACCTCCTATGCAACCAGTTGCAGAAACCTTGTTTATGCATTTTGGCCATTTAACCAGTGG
Source organism: Cricetomys ansorgei (assembly GCA_026225945.1). Classification (NCBI taxonomy): domain Eukaryota; kingdom Metazoa; phylum Chordata; class Mammalia; order Rodentia; family Nesomyidae; genus Cricetomys; species Cricetomys ansorgei. Next base: position 16,515,894 of record JAMJFZ010001133.1, read on the forward strand.
CTGGTTCAGATGTGGGCCAGTCTAGGTGTTCGGTATGCTGTAAGACTGTCTGCAGTCAATGTCACCTACTCACATTTTCCATGTTCTTAGAACAGGAGAGGTCGTCTGCATCTCAACTATATTTATGTCGTTTCCTTAAAAGGTCCCGATTGGCCTTGCTAGAGTTATAAGTTCACTCCTGAGCCAGCCACTCAGTCTTGAGATACGTGCTTCTTGCCTCTGGGCAGGGCCAAACAGTTGAAAATCCACTCTAACCATAGCAAGTTTGGCAAATATAATTACCAAAAGGAAAAAAAAAACAGTTGTTTAGACAAAAGACAAAACAATAGTATCCCCCCAACAAGACAAACGAAACCCCTAAGCAGTAGCTAGGGAAACAGTACTCCACTGTGCTCACTGTTCTGGAAGATTTCCATGTTGTCATCCATTTAATTCTCATAGCAATGGTAGGAACATGTTCACCAAGTGTGAGAAGGCGGACTACAAACAGAAGTTGCCATCTTGGCCCATACACCGATTTGAACTAGCGACCACAGACAACTCTGGCGTGGTATGATGACGGTGATCCCTCTTTATTCTTGCTGGGGGCAGCAATCCGTGATAGATATCTCCCAAGCATCATAAACATATGTAATTTTCTCAGCACGCTCATAGGCATGTTATAACTTCAGAGAGGCTGAGTATCTCATGTAAAAATTGGGATCTGCACTTAGGTTTGTGGCTCCCGGAGGCTAAGTTTTTACCTTCTTACGTAGTATGTCTGGGTTTTATCATTCTCCTCTCTCAGAAAAGATTTATTTATTTTATAGTTATGAGTATTTTGCTTGCATGTATATATGTGAACCATGTGCATGCCTGTGGAAATTACAAATGGTTGTGAGCCATGTGAGGGTGCTGGGGGTTAAATCCAGGTCCTCTGCAAGAACAACGTGTATTCCTGATAGATGAGCCACCTCCCCAAATCCCATTAGCTCACTTAGTTACTTGAGTCTGTTAAGAATAATAACAAATTCATATACAGAGGCTATCCTTTCGAAAGCCACGCAGTATCTAGTTGGTACGACAAGAGATAACGCTCTTTCCTCATGGGCATCAGTACCATGTGTGTCAGAGTCAAGATGGCCTGAAGGGCACGGTTCAGAGCAAGGGTTTCATAGGAATGTGTCGGTGTAGAAAAATGAGCTGTGATAAGCAGCCAAATTGCCTTTAAAGGCTTGAATCCAACCTGATTCTGTGTTTGTACATTTTTTCACAAAGAAGTAGATACCTATACAAACAGGGTAACACAGAAATGTCATTCAAACCCTTGTCATGTCCTAATCTGGGTCACTATTTATTCAGTTTGATAAGGACCAAGGAGATGTGTTTTTTACTTCTTGGTATGTATTTTTTTTCTCTAAATATGTTGTGGGTCAGATTCTTTGTAGAGTACTTGGCTGGGGCTTGCATGACCACTGGGGCTTGCATGACCATGGCTACCTCACGCTGTAGATCCTTTAAGAGGTAGGGCGAGATCAGCTAGCTTAAGACTCTGGGATGCTCAGTTGTGTTTGCATCTACAGGTACATGACTTTTAAAGGTTGATCCTTCTTAAGCCTTTGTGGTATCCAGTACTAAGAGTTTGGAATTCTTTTCTAAATAAAATGTAATATAGTTCTGTGGGGCTGTCTCATGAGCATCAGATCACGTCTTCTTTAAGGCAGCTTGGCCCTGTGTTTGTCGATCCGTGCCTGTAGACTGAACCGTGGTCAAGGTGAGTTCCATATTCTGTGAAAACGGTTGACATAGTCTCTCTTGTCCCAATCTTAAAATGAAACCTGTAATTCCTGCTGTATTCAGAGGAAAGTACATGGTGATGCTCAGAAATCACATAACTTACTTTTTGTGACTGATATTTCTTTTTTAAAATGTTCCACCCACTTGCCATTCCAGCCCCCAGTTCCTAGAGAGGAACTGAAATCTGTTCCTTACTGTTTAAGGGGAACATAATGTTTGACAAACACAGAAAGAATTGTGGCGGTGTTCCGACTGCCATAGCTGCTCCAGGCATTTTCTCACGGGAGTGCTGCACCCCTGTGTCCAGTTGAACAGCCTGTGAAAGTAGGTTCGTACTCATCTCCATGTGTTCAGCTTGCATTGATAAGTCTTGTCTGTTGTACCTGGTGGACCCCTGAGGTCATTTAGGGCTCTGCCATCAGCTTAGGATTTGGGAAAAAGGTAGACTATGATTTCGTAGTTTTGAGTTGGAGCCTGAGATTTCTGCATGTCAGGTGACTTCCATGCTGCCAGCTGCAGGCTCCTTTGGGAGTAGCAAGCTAGACTTTACCCCTTCTCTGAGAGGATCTTGTTGAGATTTACCTGGTGTCTCACATACTGGCAAAGTGATTGGTACTCAGTAGATGTCCAATGTATGTTTATTGTATGAATGGATGGATGAGTGAGAAAACTCCCCGTATCTAAGTTTAATATCAATCTGAAACATATCTGTTGTAGAAAATCATTGATTTTTTTAAATAATAATAAAAAATAAACAGAGAAAAGAGAAGCTTATTGAGTCTCCCTGCTGAGCTTGCACCTGCATTGCTCTAGTGGTGCTCTGTGGCTATTGCTAAGGTTCATGCTTAGGTTACGAATTAGCACCATGAGCCTATGGGTAAAAGGCTGCTAGGAATACAGTCTTGTGGCTTAATTTCTGTTTGTACATCAGATGCATACTTTGGCTGATGGATGTAAATGGCCTTTAGTGCAAATCATTAAATGGAAGCTATGACCTACACTTCGTGTAGAAATTTACAAGCATCATTTTATGCATGGACAAGAAGAAATAACTTGTAAGAGATTAGACTTTTCCCCTAATAGAGAGTAGAAACATATTTTAGTTCTTTTCCCCCCTCAGTATTTTAAAGTATTATTACAGTCTATAACCAAACATAGCATAAAAACACAACAACTTCGTGAGCGCCATCACCTAAGGCATGAGGTGGTTCATTCAGGTTGATATTGCCCTGACCACTGCAGGTACTCAGTCAATCTCCCCCTCCCTCTGTATACCCCCTTTCCTCTCTTCTCCTTTTCCACTACTTCCCTTCTCCTGTCTGTCTATGTAGCCTAAGCCAGCCTTGAATTTGCAGTCCTCCTGCCTTGACCTCCCCAGGGCTGTCTGTTATGGGCATGTGCCACCAAGCCTAGTTAGTGAACCACTTTTGAGTGACAGAAGCTGATATGGTAATCTATTTAAGACCTACTTATTTTAAATTGGGATAATCGAAGACGACTTTCCCTTGGCAACTCCAAATCAACGGTTTGTTTTTTTTATTGAGTCATAAAATCGTGTGTGTATGTAATATGTATGTATGAGCACATATTAAGATCAGAGGTCAACATCTGGTATTTCCCACCCTTTTTTTTTGAGTCAGGGTCTCTCTCTGAACTTGGACTCATCAATAAGGGCTTGTTAGCTAACAAGTTCCAAAGTGCCTCATGCGTCTGCCTGCCCAGTGCTGGCATTACAGGTGTGTGCCACCATGCCCATCTTCCAAACACTGGTGCTAGGGACCCAAACTCAGATCCTCGTGAGTATGTGGGAAGCATGCTACCAACTGAACCATCCTCTCTAGCCCCTGTCTGTTCGCAAGAAGAACTGATGCCTAGAGGCAATACACCTGGTTCACCTGAGCAGAATATTTTGCTTTAGGATCTCTCAGAGTCTCAGACCCTGGTGTACACTGAGCATCTCCAGCAGACGCCTCTCAGACTTACCAGGCCCTGACACAGAGCTTTTGGGTATTGTGAGCTATTCTGCATTGTATTTTATATCTCTGTCTCTGATTCAAAGGCAGTCCCTACATTTTGTGCTTCTGGAGGATGTTTACTTGTGAAACAACCTATGCATGTTGAAAACTATAACAGATTGCTTAAAATGTGAGCCATTAGCAAATGTAACAGTGTTTAGATTACTAGAAAGCAAATGCACCTCTACCTTCCGGCGCTCTGGGGATAGTACAGCCTGTCGTCACTGAAGTTTTTATTAAGATCTTCATTACAGACCATGGCTTAGAGCTACTACACGTGTTCATTTAGCATCTACTTTCAAAGAGAGTGTCAGTACACTGCCTTCAGCCACGTCAGAGTAATGTGGATGTGTAGCAGAACATTTGAGAGAAGTTTTTGTTATTTTGGTTTCTTGAAAAATGCAAAATGGCGTGTTGCATAGGTTTATGTTCCCACCCCAGGTGTGGCGGATGTTTATGAGTTGGATTTGGAATGCTTGATGCAGGTGGCTATAATTCAGTTAGGTGCAGTTGTTCTGGCATGGTAGCTTATTCTTGGAATTGTGTGCCGCTTGGGTTTATGGGAACTTTTGCTTAGGGTATAAAAGGTCTGAAGCCCTGAGAGCCGGGGTGGGTGTTGGTTGGCGGTTTGCTGGTTGGTTTGTCCATCGTTAGTATGTTGATTCTTACTTAAAAGAACAGGTTGGAGAGATTGAGTTTACAGATGGTGAGCTAAGACGCTAGTCTGACTCACTGTCAGCTAGTCCTCTTCAAGCTTAGGACAGCCTAAAAAAGGCTGTGAAGATTTCTACCTTTCTCTCATTCTATATCAAGGCTGCCTGTAAAAGCGGTGAAAATTTCTATCTTTCCTTTCTCTTTCCCTAAATTGAGGGTCGAAGGTTGAAGTTAACAACTACATGGATGTCCATAGTCCTCTGATGTGTGCTATTACACACATGTCATACGCTTACAGACATTTTTGAACACAACAAATACAATTTCTCCTCCCTGGATTCTTGGAGCTGAGGCGTGTAAGATCTGCGGAACGTGACAGCCATTTTCAAGCTGTTTCCCCGCCCTCTCTCAGAACATCTTGTATGCAGCCCAAACCCAAACTCTGCCTCTGCACTTTGTACCCTACCTCTACTACAGATTCCAGTGTGGCCCCCTATTTGAGTTTGCCTTGGCCTTTCTGTACGCATGAGTTTTTGGTATGTGCTTTGTTGCCCTTGAAGTGGATTTCTAATGTAGGAACCAGATCCTAAATAAGGACAAAATAAATTTCCTGGCTTGACCCATTCTGATTCTTCCTCAACAGTATGTAATTCTTCAGCATCAATTAAAGAGGTGCCTCCTAACCCGATTAGGAGTTGTCAGTTGTGCCTTTTGCTGACTATAGCCCCAGAAGATGACTAGCAGTAAATCTTAAGGCTTCTAGGAGGTGGGTTCTTCTCTTTTTGTCCACCTGGTTGAGACCTGAAACCTTACCAGGAGGTATCAGAAAAGCTGTGTCAAAGATATGAACACTACAAGTTTTACTACTGTAATACACACCGATACATAGTCACATAACTGGCCGGGGAGATTTTTCTATAGGAGAAAAAGCAAGAAGGTTGAATTTTCTGTTCATACTTAACACAATTAAGCTCTTATAAAAATTGCATTTAGCTGGTGTAACCTCTCAATTGTATTTAGATACGTGTAAATCTCATAGGCGTTAATTTGTATTTCAGCACAGAGAAGGGGAATATGTACCATATTAATCAGTACTTGTTGTGTACATGTGTGTGGTACACGTTGTGTGCAGTGGGCATGCACCTGTGTGTGCTTGCACGCAGCGGCCAGAGAGCAGCCTCAAGTGTTGTTCCTTGAGTGCCGTCCTGCTTGGCTTTTGATTTTTTGGTCTCTCGATGGCCTGAGCTCACAGGATGGTTAGGCTGACTAGCCAGGAAGCCACAGGGACCCGTTGTATTCCGGCATCATGCCCGGCTTTATTTTTTTAAAGTGTAGATTCTGGGGGTCACCCTCAGGTCCTTGTGCCTGCAAGGCTGTCACTTTATCAATGGAACTGTCTCCCCAGCCCACATTGATGACTGCTCTAATAATATCTTTTCCTGTGTTTTAGGGTAGAAATAGAAGCTTAAGCCTGTCATGAGAGTCCGTTACTCATAATCATCTATGAACTTTTTAGGTTTTTAATAACCTTGAGCAATTCTCATTTTTATAGTTAGGAAAATTTGTTGATTTAAAATGATTCACCTTGAAGATTATTCTGAATTTTTAGAATTGTTTTTAGCCCTTTGATCATTGCTGCTGCTGCTTTTCTTCCTCCTCCTCCTCTTCCTCCCCTTTTTCATATCTCCAAACCAAAGCACGTCCCCGAGTGAGGATCCCAGTGTCTGTCTGTCTCCTAGAGCTTCCTTAACAAACTGGGCTGGGAGGCACCACCTAGCAGAGCTTCGGAGGGTGGCGGTGTGAGATCAAGGCGCTAGCCTTGTGGGCTCTGGTGAAGACCCTCTTCCTGATTTTCAGATGGCCACCTTCTTCTGTGTTCATATATGGGGGACAGCAAGAAAGATAAAGTCTAGTGTCTTTTCTGATGAGAGCACTGCTGTCATCTCGAGGGCCCTATCCGCATGACCTCACCCCACCCTTTCCCCTATCCCGTCTCCAGATGCTATCACATTAGAGGGCATGGCATCGTACAAATTTAATAAATAATTCTTCCCTTATGTGACTAGAAATTTTATCAAAGATTGAGAAGTACTTTTAGGCTACATATAAAACATAAATGGTGGTTATGTTTGGATAGTAGGGTTATAGGAGATTTTCTTAATTTTTAATTATTTGAAAGAATGTTGTTTTCATAACTGGAAAACCACAATGGTTTCATTTTAAATGGAAAATAAAACAGCAGACTAGAGGCTTTTGTAATAACTTTGAAGTTTCCAGATTTAATTTAATTCTTTTTTATTTTGATGGAATTCTCCTGAGGATTAACGAAAGTACATATTGTATTAAGCGTTGGTTCTGGACACATAGTAAGTGCTTGTTATCTTTCTTCTGCTTCCCCATATTTCAATACGGTTACATTGTGGGTAGTAATAATCGTCACTGTTGTACTGACATATGTGTTATCGTGGGCATGCAACACAGAAAAAGGAAATCTGCAGTAGTCACAGAAAAGACAGTTTCTAACAGTTTAAAACTGAGTTAATAAACACAGGAACCATGTATTGTATTTACTATGGAATTAATCTTTTAGCTTCTAAAAAAGTAAATTAGTTGAAAATTATTGGCACATTTTCATTAACATTTAGTGACAAATTGAACACCAGTCCATTCGTTCATTTGTAATATAGCGCAGGCAAATGGGGACAGTGGGGATGCTTAAAGCAGCTTTAGACGTCTTCTCTCTCATTCTGGAAGCTTGGGACAGTGCTTTCTGTTGTGCTTGGTGGCTTGCCCTGTGAGAGCCCTCTCTCCTGTACTTCCTCAAGCATTGTTTCTTACTTTGCATTCTCTTGTGTATAGAGTCTGTCGCTGGATGTTTTTTCTCAATTAATCCCACATCTGAATGTAATATTTCTAGTTTTTCGGGTCTGTAAATCAATAGGTTAGAGATGGCTTGCAAGCTAGTCATGTTTTTTGTCACGTAGGGACCTGACCGCTCGCCAAATAAATCACAGTGTTGTGATATATTATTTCCAGTTGTTATAAATTTTCAATATTTATTGTATCAGTCATACAAAGTCAGGATTCAGTTATTTAATTTTGCTATGTCTGTATTTGAGATGAGAACCCCGCTCTCCATTAGTAAGTTTGAATTTCCTTCTCTCTTAGCATCAAATTCCAAGCCTGTTGATAAAAGCAGCCACAGAATAGACACACATAAACAGGAGCAAACTGCTTTTGTGTTTGCAAGTGGACTGAACCATGTACCCTGGTTAACTATATCCAAATCCACAAATTTCTTCACTATCACTCAGTGATGTGGCTCCTGGACCTTAATAAAAACACCCAGGTTACTCCCTGAATCGTGGGCACGTGACGTTCCATTCAGATAGTTACCTGACACGTGATCTACAGGTACGAAAACACAAACCCTTCTGAGTCTAGGCCGGTTCTGCACATGGCTCTGCCTCACTACCAGAGCTGCTCCCTTAGATTCTGTTTTGGCAATGATGAAATTTAAAAACAGCCTCCAACTTTCTTCCCCTTTTATTAACAGGACACAAAAATTGCTTCATTGGAGCGAAACATCCGGGACCTTGAGGACGAGATCCAGATGTTGAAAGCCAATGGTGTGCTCAACACGGAAGACCGTGAGGAGGAGATCAAACAAATCGAGGTGTACAAAAGCCACTCCAAGTTTATGAAGACGAAGGTAGGCCCCAGAGTCTCAGCCTTACGTGTTCTTGATGTGAGAAGAAAGTTATGGTTTACGTCCTTCTTCAAAGGCCTACGTAATCCGCACTGTGTGGTATGATGCACATGGATAGCAAAGCGCACGGGGAAATCTAAATCCAGAAATTGAAGATCCAAAAGAGGGCCCGAGGAAATCCTTTTTGTTTTTGTTTTTTTTTGTTGTTGTTGTTGTTTTGAGACAGGGTTTCTTTGAGTAGCCCTGGCTGTCCTGGAATTTGCTCTATACAGCAGACTGGCCTCAAACCACAGAAATCTGCCTGCCATTGTCTCCAGAGCGCTGGGATTAAAGGTGTGCACCACCACTGCCAGCCCAAGGAAATCTTTAGTGGGTTTTCTACTCTGCGGGGTTCCGGGGTGAACTCCTTTGTGTTGCTCTGTCCCTGGAGTTAACAGAGTTCTAAAGTCTTCTCTCCCACATTTTCAGCTGCCCTTATTCTTTTCTTTTGAATTACTGTTCTGCCTGGTTTCTTGCCCATCCCCAGACGGCGCTGTTTCAGAAGACCCTGCTCCTCAAGCCTGGTTAACACATTTCAGTGTTATTGAGATACTCTGCTTTTAGCATAAGGCAACTAATTTTAAGCATCAGTGCTACCATTTCTCAAATTATTGACTTTTCTGAGCTGGGAGTTTCTTTATTTGTGAAATAGGGATCCAAAAAGTAGCTCCATCATGGAGCTGCTTTGAAGATTCTCAGAGACTGTTGATTTAAAGCAGTCAGTCAGTCTTGAATGGTCTCTGTGAAGCCCTCAGCAGGTCTGGGAATGCCTGGCTGTGTTCTTGTTACTCACTTGGTGACTCTTCAATGTTAAGGAAGCATTATTAGAGTAACTGCTCATTAGTCTATATCACTCTTGCTAGTGCTAGTTGTCACAATTTAACTTTGGTTTATATGGGGATGGAAGACCCAAAATGATCAGTGTTATATATATACATATATATATACATATATATATATATATGTATATATATATATATATATATATATATCTCCATTAAATTTATGAGTAGCCACAAATAGATCTTTTGACACTCTGAGGTGCTTTTTCTATTCATCTGTTAAGCCATTTTGTTTCTGAAAGTAATCACCACTAATTTAATTTACTTCATTTTCTTTTTCTCTGCTTTTAGGTGTCTTTTTTTTTTTTTTTTTTGTCTTGCATTTTAATAGTCTTTGTTTTCCTGTAACAAGATTTGGCAGAGTTAGAGAAAGCAGTGGGAGGGGAAGAAAAATTAATCGATTTTCTCACTTCTGAAACACATGCATATTCTATACAGACTTACAAATTATATGGAGAAATAGTACTACCTAGCCTTCACTACGTATGTATACATGTGTGTACATGGGTGCTCCTTCAAGGAATTAAATCTTATTGTTCTGAAAACCCCCTAAGTCTAACATAGGCCTTGAGTTGTGCCTATGAAGGTGAGTCAAAGACTGAAGAGGTCAGAAGTAGAATGTCCAGTGGCTTTGAATGTAGTCATTTCCTTTCAGGGATTCGAATACCAGTGGCATCCTCTATTTTAGTCTCCCTCTGGTTTTTTGCCTGGAGTTACATCTCACAGAGCGGAGCTGCAGCATAGCAAGCACTACGGTGACTGTAGACTGTGCCCAGGTGACTCTGGACGGGACGATTAGATGCCCAACTCTGAGTAAGCTCCGGAAGTTTTCGATGGCACTACTGTTTTGGATTAAGCTCATCTTCCCACTCTGCAGCTTAACACTGGGAGGTTGATTGAGTGCTCTAGCAGCAGCCACAGCTGAAAATGCATGAAATTGGCCGCAGCTGCCCTGCATTGTGGACTCTGTCCAGGTGAATAGAGCATTTACATAGTCTTCAGCAAGAAGTCATGCTGGCTGCTAGCCCACGTGTGTCTGCGACCGTACCCTTGAGTTCTATTTCGCTTCTCATGGTAGTTACTTTAAGGGATTCCAGGAAGAGTCTGCATAAGGAACGCTAGAGGAGGTCTTGAGGGGGAATAAAGCGGGGAGAGTGTTGACTAAAGACTAAAATGGACTCGCGCCCATCTCTGGCTTGCCCTTGCTAACAGGGAGGCTCCAGGGGGGTGTTTATGTCACGCAGCTGTACTTTCTGCCTCTATAAAATGGGGCAGCACTGCCAGACTTAGAAAACGGTTCAGAGAAATTAAATGAGAGTTTAAGACAATGTATTCAAAATACCTGGCTCAAAAAAAGTGGCTAATAATTGTAAACATTGTTTTTGAAGAACTATAATCCAGTTAATAATAGTGATGAAATACTGTTATTGTTGAACTGACTTGGAAAATGGCTTTGCAATGAATACAAATAAAAATGTGTCATGCCCCATAAAAATGTCCCTTGTAGACTGATAAACATTAACTACAATGCACTAGTAGGAGTCAACTTTATTTTCTGGTTGAAAGCATGTTCTTACTGGATTGAATCATAACATTTAATGCTCATTTCTTTATTGATGTTTCTTAATTCTCCTACTGTGAAGAGTGAGCGGGATTCCTTCTTTAAGTCTGGGAATGCTGCCTGCTGTAGGTTGGAGGGAAATATTTGAACTAGCTGTGGAGACAGTCATGTGCCCTGAGTTTGATACTGACCTGGAGATTGGAACTGGGGTGGTGTGGAGAAGGGCTACTGGAAATCTCTGTAATTAAAGTAAATAGCATTGAAAACCTAAATTGTTTTTACAAACATGGCATCATAACAAAACCAGGGCAGTGTATTTTGGGAGACATCAGAGTTGTAGAATTTGAACTGGTTTGAAGGCTGGAATAGCAGACGTGTTGGCCAGGTGGAAATCTCTGCATGTAGCAAGTCCCTTGGCACATAAACGTTGGCCTCAAGAGCTAATGCTCCCTGAAAGACCCTCCTGGCCTATGTAACCCCTTCTTGGTGGACACTCAAATTCCCAGTCCACCTCCAAACGCTTAGAGGATTTGGACTGTGAAAGCCAAGGTTAAGAGTCAATGGAAAGCACTAGTTACTTTCAAGAATACCATTAAGCCTCTGAGAATGGAATGAAGTATATAAAGAATTGCTTCTCAAAAAAAAAAAAAAAAAAAAAAAACAGATGGCATCCCTTTCTGAAAAAGGCTTTGTTCTTAGCCTAACACAGGTTTCATCTACTGACCTTCAGTATTTCTGTGTTAGCTGTTCCCTCTCTTCATTGTTTGTCAAAGGTGCCACTGTGCAGTTATGGATCTGCTCTTCTGTTCTGAATTTGTAGTACATTTTTATAAACCTATGACAGACTACAAACCTCGTAACCCATGGCACAATAATAAGCATGTATTTTCTCAACACCAGGGTAGGTATCTGCAGAGGAAAAGAAAGCAGAAACAGACTGCTTTCCTTGGCCGAGTGGGTTTTTCAGAGCGTTGGCTGTTTCACAGTTGTAAGTGGAGGAAGAATTCTCAGACAGGGTGAAGTGTGCCTGATGTCCACATGGCCTTCATATGAAGCAGGTGATGTAATTCCAATGGGCTTTTCCTCTGGCCATCACGGAGAAGCCTTCCTTGGCTTCAATCCTCATGTATGTTTGACTGCATCACTTTGCATTTTTATTAAGTTTATGGCTGTAAAAGAAGCAAAAGGCATATTTTTGGAAATATATGATTTTCTTTTACCCTATAAATGTATTCCCTTCAGAAAAGCCTTTTTCAGTTATTGTCTGCATAAATATTTATTTAAAATTTACCTCACGGCAATGATAGTCTGAAAGCTTTTTTGAAGAGACTGCCTATTTAATATTTATAGACCGAAGCAGCTTTATCATCATCAGCCCATTTTTGTGGAAGAAAGTATGTGTGTGTGGAGCCTGCACACACTTCCTTCCCATTCACTCCCTTCTGTGGATCAGGAGATTTCATTCCCATTCCTTTCTCCCTTGCTCAGCCCCGCAGGAGCTTCCTACTTGGGTGTTTGTGGTAGTGTACACAGATGGGCATTTGGACTATCATTGTTTTTGCTTAAAGCATGGGGAGCTGACACCTTTGGGGCTTTCTTTTGAGTGGAATGGATTTCCTATGTGTGCTGGCTATATGTTGTGCCTTGGCTGAACACTCTGTGATTTGGGGTTCACAGCCCCAATCCTGTGGGTCACAACAGAGCTTGGCTTGGTTGGGGTTTATATTGTTTCAATGAAGCACCATGACCAGAAAGCAAGTCGAGGAGGAAAGGGTTTATTCAGTTTATTCCACATTGCTCTTTATCACCAAAGGAAGTCAGGACAGGAACTCAGGCAGGGCAGGAACCCGGAGGAGAAGCCTATGCAGAAGCCATGGAGGAGCGCTGCTTATTGGCTTACTTCACATGGCTTGCTCAGTCTGCTTTCTTAAAGAATCCAGGACTGGAACCACTACAATGGGCTGGGCCCTCCCCCACCTATTACTAATTAAGAAAATGCCTTACATCTGGATTATGGAGGTATTTTCTCAATTGAGGCTCCTTCCTCTCTGATGACTCTAGCTTGTGTCAAGTTAACACAAAACCAGCCAGTACAGAGCTTAATTTTTTTTTTTAAAATTATCATTTTAGGTAATTCTAATTTTGACTAGCTCTCTCTTTATTTCCATTCTGTGCTTGTCGCTCCTAGGGAGAGGGAGCTCTTAGCTTTGTTTACATAGAAGTGGATGTGAATTCAGAATTGCTAATCCCTAAGGAGTGCTGTGCAGTTGGCACAGATCTCACTGGAGCTGTGTTCACTGGGTCCATACTCCCACAAGAAAGCAACTAGGGTTCTCCCCTGGACGATGAGAATTCTTCTCAAAGGCATTTTTCTCTTCAGCTCTCTATCCATCGTTTAGATTTGGGAAGCTAGGTGAAATGTGTTTGTCCCTTGATGCCGTGAGACTTCTTGCTGGTGACGTCCCTCCCATATTTAGCGTTTTCATCTATACGTACTGCTGTAGCTTCTTTTCTGATTGCGTTGAATAAAATCCTGTGACAAAATAAACTAACTGGAGAAAGGTTTATCTGGCTCCCGGTTTTAGAGTACACTGTATTGTCATTGCCAGTAGGAATTTGCAGCAACCAGTCACATCCGCTGTGAAGAGCAGAGAGAGAGGAATGCATGCCTGCTTGTGCTCCCCTTGCTTTCTTCACTCTGTTCAGAATCACCTCCCCAGGCAACGGTGCCACCCACCGTGGGCTAGTCTTCCCACTTCAGTAAGCCCTTACAAAAATCCTTGCCAGGTGCCCCAACAGCCAACCTAGGGTAGACGGTTCCTCATTGGGAATTCCCTCCTCGGAGATTCTATAATGTATCAAGCTGCCAATCAAAATTAATTGTCACGTCCACGTTTCTGGTAAATGCTGCAGCCTGAAGGTAGAAGTCTCACCCCTAGGGTGAGGCATGCACCTCCGTTTATGCTCACCTGCAGCATGAGTGACTTAGGTATTATTTATACGGTTTTTGTTGTTGTTGCTGCTGCTGAAAACAACAAAATGTTAAGTGAAATATGTATTAAAAGCCTTAAAAGGCATGAGCTGTTAAGGAATCTCAAGGGCCAGAACTAAGCCATAGTAGAGCTTGTGCTGTAGGCGGAGAACAGGTTATTTATTCATGTTGCCATTTATCAGATGGATAGCATGAGCTCTGGTTTACACAGTCACAAGGTCGCTGGAGGAAGGTGGCAGGTTGGGCTAGTTCAGATGAGCCACGGGAACAACTACCAGCACCACACAAACCTGGGATCCCTGACAGCTGCACTCTTGGCGCAAGGAGAAGCCAAAAGTATCCCCCACATACTCCTTGCGCCCCGACTCCAGGAAAAAAAAGTCTGTTTTAAAGTTTTGAGCTAAGAAAACTGAACAAGATTTTCTGTGAGACACGATCAGCTCACATATGGATGTACTGTTGCCTGATCCAGAGCAGAGCTTAAAGGACCCTGGGTTGGGAGTGTCCCAGGTATCACAGAAACAGATGGTCAGAGCGGTCAAATGACTGGTACCAGCCTCGAGTGTATCTCCAGACAAAACTTTCTTCTGATGTCTTTTTTTTTTTTAATCATATAATCTGCAAGAAAACCAATTGAAAAAGAAACAATAGAACCAGAAGTTATAGAATTCATAAGTTAAGGGTTTATAAGACAAGACCTATGAGATAAGTACATTTAAGTACACGAAAGAAGTGACTGAAATACAAAGAATGATCAAGAGATTCTAAAAATACCAGGCCGTTTTCACGATAACCAAACAAAATATCTAGAAACGAGGGACCATAGGAACAGAAATTGGAAAGCGTGTTCAGTAGCTTAAACATTTGATCAGCCGCAGCAGAGGGGTGATTTAATAAAATAGGAAACATGGCAGAAGAAATTAATAGAAAGGAAAGGCTGTGGAGAGGGATAGAGAACATAGACTGAGGTCTCCTGTGAGTTTAATCAGAGCTCCCATTGTGGGGGAGAGGCGCTCCTGGGCATGTGTGTGTGTTGGGGTGTCACTATTAGAAACCTTTCTGGAAGAGGTAAAGCTTCTGCTTTCCCCAAACTGATGGTAACTGAAGGTCCAAACTGCACGAGCAGGATGCGGGCAGAGGAACCGCTATGTCTGTATCAAGGTAAACGTGCATCATCTCAGAGGCAAAGAAAAAGTCTCCAAGAGCATCCAGACTACTTGTCCAAAAATGATTTATGAATGGCTAAGACATTCATGCCAACCTATAAAGACGTATGCACTTATCATTAGTCACTGGAGACATGCAAATTACAGTGAGGTACTACTTGACACTCACTAGAATGGCTATAATTTAAAAGCCAGGTAATGATGAGTGTTAGTGGGTTCCTGGAAGAAGTCAGAGCTTTTGTTCATTGCTGGCAGGAGTGAACAGTCACAGACTGTTGTTCACTTAGCCCAACACAGTGGTACATGTTTCTCCCAACATCTGAGAGGCAGGCGGATCAGGAGTTCAAGGTCATCCTCAGCAACAACAAATAGTGAACCCAAGGATACCCAGAGCTATAGGAGACACTCTTTTAAATGCCTGCAAAAGCACCCACTGCCAAATTCCTTAAAATGCTAAACATTTTGTTACCTCATGGCTTAACAATTTCATTTCTGGGGAATATTCCGGAAATGAAAATTATGTCTACAGAAACCTGTACATAAATGTTCTTAGCACTATTATTCAGAATATTCAGAATGTAAATATATCTAGGTGTCTGCTGCCTAGTGAATGGACAGGTAAAATGTACAATGGTCACATGGTAGAACATTATTACATGATGAAAATGAAGGAAATGCTAACCCACGCTACAACATGAATAATCCTTGAAAATAGTGTGCTGTGTGAAAGGAGCCACACAGTCGTGACTCACACGTTTATTGCATTTACACAAGGTGTACAGGACATGACCATGGCCAGAGACAGGAAGGGAATCACTGGGTGCGTGGAGCTGAAGACAGGGGTGGAACAAGAGTGACTGCTTCTGGGTCCTCCTTATCTCCCGGATGGAGATGTTCTCATTAGAGCCTGATGGTGGTTGCACAGGTGTGTGTCCTTCACATGAGTGAATGCTGACTTGTGCAAGGGGTGGCTAGCATGGAGAAGGAAACCCTTGCCTTCAGAGGAGTAGAAATGGAGCAGTAGTCTGGCTTCTCAGCGGCTTCTGGTGGCCAGAAGACGGCTGAATGATACTCACTGTGCCCAGGGTCAAGACCATACTTTTAAAATCTTTTTAAAAGTTATATTCTCTCTCTCTTTTTCCTCTCTCCTCTCTCTCTATTCTCTACCAACTGTGTGTGTGTGTGTGAATAATATTCCATTATGTGTTTTTAAGACACTTTATTATTTCCTGGACACTCAGGGTGTTTCTGTTTCTTGGCTATGATGCATAATGCTTTCATGTACATTGGCAATGCAAATGCATCTCAGCGTGCTGACCCACTTTGTTCAGCCCCACGGTGAGGTCGCGGGACCATACAAGTGCTGGATTTTTGTGTTTTTGAGGCATTTCATACTGTTGTCTGTACTAACTGCACAGATTTCTGTCCACACAGCAGTGGGGAGGGTTCCCTTTTCTTCTTGCCAGTTTTGCTTTGCATCTTTCTGATAAATTAGTGGTGTTGAAAAGTTTTCACACACATTGGCCTGAGTGGTCTCTTCTCAGGTCTATGCCATTTTAAAGCCCTGACTATTTTGGGGGAGGGCTCTCTTTTTTTCCTATCTAGCTATTTGACTTCCTCATGTATTTTGGATATTGGCACCATTTTTGATGTCCAGTTTTGTGTTTTATGTGTTGACTTCAGGGATGAGTCAAAAGTTCTATGTGTGGTGTATGTCTGCAGTCCTAGCAGTCAGGAGAATCATAGGTTTGGAGCCTGTGTTGGGCTACACAGCGAGTTTGAGGCTGGCCTGGGTTAGATGAGAAACTGTCTCAAAACGAAACAAAATCAGAATAAGTACCAAGCACAGGTAGGTTTGTGAGTAAAGCTGAACAAACGTAAACTGTGCAGAAGCAGAGCTGCAGGGGGCTGGAGGGGTGAGGGCTGGAGGGGTGAGGGCTGGAGGGGTGAGGGCTGGAGGGGTGACTCAGGGCTGCAGGGGCTGGAGGGGTGACTCAGAGCTGCGGGGGGCTGGAGGGGTGAGGGCTGGAAGGGTGAGGGCTGGAGGGGTGAGGGCTGGAGGGGTGAGGGCTGGAGGGGTGGGGGCTGGAGGGTGACTCAGGGCCCTGCTCACAGAGCTTGGCTCCCAGCACTCACGGCAGGTGGCTCGCACCCGCTTTTGTCTCCAGAACCAGGGAGTCCCATGCCCTTTTCTGGTCTTATGCATCTCCACATGCATGCATGCCATCACTCACACACACACACAAATAAATATATTTTAAAATTAATGTCCTTAAAATTAAGGCATGACCAAACTACATGACATAATATTTGTAAAGAGGCTGGTAATTGGATCTACGCCCAAGAGCCTCATGTGATTTGGGAAGAAGAAAAACATAGCATTGAAGATGATAAATTAAGAAGATAAATTTTATAATTTCTAGAGCGGCAGCCTAAAGCATTAAAATGAATTAAGTAAAACAAGTGTAAATCCAAGTATAACTTTTAAATTCTTGCCAAAAAAATAATAATGAGAAAAAAAAGACATTCCAAACAAGGCAGAAAGAAAAGCCAAAAAAAAGAAAGGATAGTGAGGAGAGAAATCCCGGATGAACACTGAATTAAAATACGTGGCTGTGATAAATACTCTACTTGATCTCGCCAGGCAGAGTACTAGGACGTGGAGTTCGCTGATCACAAGCGGCATGACAGCACAGGGCCGAGTCGACGGGAAGGTCTGAGCTGTCGCTCAGTGGGCAGGAGCGCTTGCTGTGTGAGCACACACATGTGAGTTAGGATCCCAGCGCCTGTGTGAAGGCTGGATGTGATTGCGATTCTTCCAAGTACTGTGGAGTGGAGCCATGAGGATCATTGCCACTCGCTGGCTGCCAGCCTCTCCGTAGGTTCAGTGAGAGTCTCAAGGGAGTAAGGAAGAGTGTTAGGGCAAGACATCCAACACCCTGCACATATGCACACACGCTATGCCACACTCCCACATGGGTGTGGGGCTGTACCCTGGAGCATGGCCAACCTACTAGGGGCCATATCTTTAAAGAAAACTGATTTTTCCTCTCCCCAAAGCCATCAACTATCAATAGCTCCTCAGCTGGATGTGGGGGTTCATGAGCTCCTCTGGGTGCCATGCTGAAATGTTGTCTGGGGCATGATCTTGTGAAGGTCTTGGGTAGACAACCACAGCTATTTTGAGTTGCTGGGTGCAGTGATCCTGTTATGTGTAGAACACACTGTTTCACTGTGGTCCTCCCTCACCTCTGGCATCTGCAGTCTTCTTCCACGCCTTCTGCAGGTGGTCCCTCAGCCTTCTGGGAAGGGAGTGTGATGTAGATGTCCCATCTGTGTCTGCCATTCCACAGTTACTTTTTCTTTGTACTTTGACCACCTGTGAGCAACTGTGTTAATCTTCATCCACTGCACAAAAGGAATTTCTGATAGGGTCTGAGAGCTACACCAATCTACAGGTATAGAGATATGGATTTAGAGGGCAGTTTGATACTATTAGCAAAATATTAAGACTAGTTTAACCCCCGATGTCTCTGATCTCCTCAACCATGTGTTCTTGGCCATACGTATAGTACCAGGCATGTGTTTTCTCCTGTGGAATGGGCCTCAAATCCAATCAGAAAAGCAATCGATTACCCCATGACATCCGTGCCAGTGTTTCGCCCACGGGCATATCTTGACACACTGGTTATTATTGTAGCTTATAGGGTTCACAGATAGGTAGGACTGCTGATGACTTTCCCCCCTAAGCAGCCTACACAGATCCTTCTGTAACCATGAAAGTTAGCCAGCAGGGAGGATGCTTTCTGGTCAATACCAACTTGATTTCTTCATGTCCTGTGACCAAAGTGTGTGGTGTCTTCAGTAATATGATGAACATCAAGAGCAATGGAAATAGCCTGAATTGTTTTGGTGGACTGTACTATACTCCTGACCAATTGACAGTGGGCTTTTCATTTGGTAGCCTATAACTTCTGGGAGCAACATTTTTCTCTGTGTAGGTTAATCCAATTAAACACACACACGCCCTTCCTCCTCCTCATTATCATTATGATACAGTAGATTTCCATACAGCTTTTCCAGACATCCTTAGTGTTAGTTATCCTCCCACTGCTCCTGCTCTCCATTTAGGATTGCTGTTGCAGAGTGCTATTTCTGTGAAATGTGGCCCTACTTGCATGGAGCTCCTGGGTCTTTGGGAGGTGCTAAAGTGCATAGAATGGGAAAGGCTAACCAAGATGCTTCATCTGTGAGGAATTGGGATGCCATCATACATGCAAGATAAAGACTTTACACTGTGGAAGCTTTAGGGATACCCACATTTCCCCCTTATCTCTTACCCATGCTCTGTATGTAAAACTAATAAACTCACGGGTTTTTCATATGAATTTTGGTGGAATTATAGATAGATTTGTCATTGGGACCTTATAAAGAGGAGATAGGCATCACTTGTGTCTCCCCTGGGAAGGAATTATCATAGCAGTGACTGCTGTATATGCTGTCATAGTGCAAGACACATCAAGTTTCAAATGATTAATATTCAACAGAGATCATAAGCTATTTTTGTGAATCAAGTGAGAAATGAAACACACACTCACACACACACACACTCACATACACCTATGCATTTGAAAATTAAGAAATAGACTTGAAAGCTATTCATGACTCAAAGGGATATAATAAATGGAGATTAGAAAATAGGACTGAATATTGTTTATACTGCAAAGTGAATTAGTGATATCGAAGTAGGTGTTATAACAAAGAAATTAGCAATCTTAAGTCTTACTTAAGAAATGTTGGGGGCTGGGAAATTGATTCAGTGGGTAAGAGCGCTCACTGCAAGAATGAAGACCTGAGTTTTAGACTTCAGTATTCATGTAAAAAGTGGGGTGTGGCTACCAGCACCTGTAATCTGCTGGGGATGAAGGTCGGATGGCCGACCTAGGAGGATCAGTGGGGCTTGCTGGCCAGCTAGCCAAACGGGGGGTGGAACAAACAAAAACAATAAGCTCCAAGTTCAGTGAGAATTCAACCTCAGGGGATCCAGGTGGAGAAAGATAGAGAAGGACCCCTCACATCTTCCTCTCACCTCCACACACATGCGTACAGGATGCACATACCTGTGACATACATGTGCATATGCCCACACCACACGCAGTACATGCATAATGCACACACAAGAGGAAATGGTGGAAAAGTGCTGAAAATTAGTAAGGTAAATTTCTAAATTTCTAAATTTAGGAAAAGCGAGTAGAATAATCTCAAAGGGGGCACAAGAAAGGAAATACTTTAAAAATAAGAACAAAAATTAATGAAGCAAAACCAAAAATGAATTTGTCTGATCCGCACTACCAAAACCAGATCTCTGATTTTTAGGTTTAATTTGGAATGCTTCTGATAAGATCAAGTAAAGAAACATTAAAGATAAATATTTGAGAAAGAAAGTACAGTCATAGATACCATTGGTAGAAGATATATGTAAGTTTTGTGAAGTTTTCCTGCAAATAAATATGAAAATTTAATTGCAATGTGGAATTCTCAGTAGGGAAAAATTACTGGCTTTATTTTTTTTTCCTGTTTCCTAATGAACATAAAAATAAAAACAACCCAATTTTACAGATCTCAGTGCCCATTAAAAGAAGCTCCCATAGATAAGCAGACACCAAGCCCTGAGAGCAACAGCTCAGATGGAATAAGGCAGAGCCCTCTTACCCAAAAACATAGATGAAAAAGTCCTGAAAGAGTATCTGCAAGCTGAGTCCATTAACATTGAAAAATAGTGTGTGTCGTGACTAAGTGAGGTTTCCATAGGACTTCAAGGAACGAGTAATGTTGAAATCCCATTGATGTTACTCATTACAATAAAATATTAAAGGGAGAAAAACATGGGATGAAGGCAGAATGTTTGATAGTATTAAGCATTCTTTAGTGATTTAGAGAAACTCTTGAGATGATTGTAATAAAGGAGAACTTTCTCAAACTTAAAAGTACATCTTCCAATATCTAATTACTGTATTACTTAGTAAATAACATTATTTATCTACATGTGAAAACCAGATGTCAAACAAAATGATGAAACATTGAAGACTTTCCCTTTGAGACATAGAACAAGGCAGACCCTTCTTCCTGAGTGATCTTTTCATGTGCCTTTTATGGACTTCCACATAGCGGAGTTGTCGCTGGGTTGTTGGTTTTGTGCCATGTTAGCTGGATTCCAGCAGGGCAGAGGATGCCGCTTGGGTTGTCTGAAGACGGCTGGCTGTACTCTTACCAGGCTAGGGCAGGGACAGAGATACTGATAATTTACCACATTCAAAAGCACTGTTCAGTGCAAGCTCAGGAGTGTGCCAACAGACACAACTTCCGGTTCAGAAGAGTGACAGCTGTGAAGAAGAGAGGAGAAGGAACTGATGCAAATCATCTCTGAATATCATGTACCATGACTCATATCAATGGACAAAAATGTGGTGGGCTGGTGACATAAGATACTGGAAAGCTGTAGAATAATGGCATTTTTACAAGCTGCTTGTGGCAATGTAAATTAATACAACTGCTTTGGAAAACATTTTGGTCTTATCTGGTAAAATTAGATTAAGATGTTGTGGTGGTTTGAATAAAAATGGCCCCAGAGGCATATATATTTGAATGCTTAGTCATCAGCAAGTGGCACGACTTGAGAAAGATTAGGAGGTGTGGCCTTGTCAGAGGAAGTGTGTCACTGGGGGAGGGCTTTGAGGTTTCAAAAGCCCAGCCCAGGCCAGGCCAGTGTCTCCCTCTGCCTGCTGCCTGTAGATCTAAATGTAGAACTCCTAGCTGTTTCTGTAGCACCGCGTCTTCCTGCATGCTGCCATGTTGCCTTGCCATGATGATAATGGACCTCTGAAACCGTAAGCACTTGTTTACAATTACAGCTTTTCTCTTACAGGAGTTGCCTTGGTTATGGTGTCTCTTCACAGCAATGCAGTGATTCACAGTGATTAAGACAGATGTACATGCTATGTGGTTCACGCCTGGATGGAAATTCAAGAAACTGATTGCTATATTTACAAGGGTTTATACATTTTCAGAGTAGCACTGTTGTAATGATTAAAAACCTAGAACAAACACCAGGCCAATAGCAGAGCTGATAAATAAGTTGAGCAGAACTCCTACAATGAAATACTTTAGTAAAAAATGATTGAGCTCTGTGTACATGCGTTTATATAGATATGATTTAATTTCTAGGCCATAAACACTTAAGAAATATAAAACAAAGTTTTAAAACATGCAAAACTAAATAATATATTCTGTATGTATACAAAAATTAGTGGTGAAACAAAACAAAACAAAACAAAAAAAAACTATCCCAAAATTCAATGACAGCTCTGAAGAGGACTAGAGAGGGGTGGGATAAAGTTAATTGTAATTGTTACTGTTTTTATTTTTGGTAACTTGAATGATGAGTGTTTCTTGCATTGCTTCTTCTTATACCTCATGTATATTTTGTGTTCTTTGTTTTCTTTATGTTTAATATAAACAAAATAAGAGCATTAATGCCTTAGCATATTTTTCTTTTGAGGATTGTCTTCAGATGACACTCTTGAATCATTGTCGTCAATGTGAACTTGTATCTTGGGTTAATTATCTCTGTTACCCCCCAATCGTCTGCATGTTTAGAGTAGACTCCAGAGTTTCAGAGACAAATAGGTTTTGACTGGAAACTTTCATGGCATGGCATTGCCGACCTAGGGTCTCGGCGAGATGGAAGGCATCAGCAGTCTTCCTTGTCTCTGCAGGATTCTTTCAGACCAGGGCCACCTCTTTAAGCAAATTCATGGCATTTCCTGCTGGATTCATAATCACTGGCTAGAGAGAAATGAAGAGTTAAGTGTAAATTGTTTGAACAGGATTTTCTCAGATTTTGTGCTTGTCTTATGTTACAGATTGATCAACTGAAGCAGGAACTTTCCAAGAAGGAGTCAGAACTTCTTGCCTTACAAACAAAGCTTGAAACCCTTAGCAATCAAAATTCAGATTGCAAGCAACACATTGAAGTGCTTAAAGAGTCGCTTACTGCCAAAGAACAGAGGGCTGCCATCCTCCAGACAGAGGTAAGGCGCTTGCTGGGCCTCTGGCGAGCAGACACTCAGCCATAGACAATGTTCTTCCTCAGTGGCATTGTGGAGAGAACCCCTTCCTAAAAGTATTGGGGCTAAATGTGTTTTGGGACTCAGAGATTTTTGGATTTTTCAGTGGGGAGACCTGTTCTGTGTATCATAGCTTCGCGACCCTCCCACGGAGTTTGCAGCAATACCCCCAACCAAACGTGTGACTCTTCCTGCAGGGAAGACAGTCTCTCATTTGAACTGGGATAAATAAAGACTGGATTCACTGTCTCCTGTTGATTTGTGTCGTACTATACACCCAAGGAGTTTGTTTCATATTTAGAATTTTCTATTCTATTTTTCATTGTTTAGAGCATTTGTTGTTGGATTTGAGAATCATAAGGATTTGGATCTGGAATGATTACATTTGATCAAAATCATAAAATAATTAGACTAGCCAATACCTTACTTGTTGATCTTTTAAAGCTGACTTGTTACTATTTTTCCCAATGAAGAAAGTTAGGATTGTGTGTTTCTTAAAGGGAATATTGCTTTGTTATTGCTGATTCCTTACTTGGAGGAACAACAAAAAGAACCCCCTCCAGCTCACCCTCCACATGCTATTATCCTCTTTTCTTGCTGCTTCTTGTTGGATTACACTTTTCTGTTTCATAAGAAGTGAAAAATTCATACTAATTGTGTAAATAAAGCAGCTGTCAAAAGTGACGGCATATAGCAAGGGAGGTGGCGGCCCAGGCTGACTTGTGTTGGGTAACCTTGTGGATTACTCTGGGAGAAGGCAGCATATTGGAATGTGTGCTCTTTGGGGCTCTCTGTACTCTGTCTTTGTGTATATAGAGTTGAAGATGATCAGGAGATACATATTTGCCCTAGGAGTTAATAGGGTTGTTGAGTAGTTCTGTGCCCTTAGTCAAAGTTACATGGACATTTTCTTTTTTTTTTCCTAACCCATTTAAGTCATACATTAGGAAACGACTTCCATCTCATTGAAGGAACAGTGGTACAGAGTGTCTAGAACTCTGCTATTCAGTACTGAGCCGTTAGCCACAAGACAATTTAAATTTAGTTAGTTCAGTGAAATTTTAAATGTAGCTCTGTAGTCACAGCAATCATGTTTTACACAATTAGTAGTGCCTATAGCTAATGCCCAGCTCTATTAGACATTTGTGCCCTCTGGCAGTTCTAGGACAGGATTGACATGGGGCCCAAATCTGGCCCTTTGCTTGATTTTATAAAATATTATCAGAACCACATCTGTTCGTGTACATGTCTGCTTTCTTGCTATAATAGCAGAGTTGTGCAATTGTTACAGAGCCTGTGAGGCCCACAGACCCGATTTACCGTCTCATCTTTCATGGAAAAAAAATTGCTGGCACTCGCAGTGTGGTCTTCGTGAAGCAGGTCGAGTGAGTGGGCATTGGAGTGTCCAGCCAGGACTTGCTTCCTTATCATGTGCAGGCCAGGTAGCTTGATGACTCCTGTTCAGAAACACAACTTTCACTTTACAAAGCACACTTTTATAACTGTATTTCGTCTTAAAGTCATTGTAATTATGTTTTTGTGAGTTGGGTGGGAGGAAATATGATGAGCAAGGCAGTTTGCTTGCCAAAACGGGCACCCAGAGTTCGTGACAACTCTTCTGCAGAAAGCAGAGTGGGAAAAGCCAGCTCAGACAGGCTTCTCCTGTCACTGCCTTCCACTGATGCCTGTGGTAGTCTGCCTACCCGTCCTTCTATTTTACTTCTTTCAAATTAACAGAGTTTAAATTAGACTCATACATATTTCATGGAAAAGACAGAGGTGGCATTATGTGGACAGTTTCTGTCCCATGTTCAATAATTAAATGACCCAATGGAGAGATGGTGCTTTGAAGTAGAAATGAAGTCACTCTCCCTGAGAGGACAGTGAGATGGTATTTCTACACCCCTGCTTTGAAGTTGAGAGTATGACATTAATAAGCCCATGAGCTGAGACATCCAAGGAATTTTCTTTTGCCTTTTTTCTTCTATTAAGATTGTGGTGTATAGAAACAGAGGGACAAGTTATGTCTCTTGAAGAAAGCAGTTGAGTTGAAATTAGCTCTAATTGTTGGACCCTAGGGACAGGATCTCTGGCAGCAGGGTAGAATACATTCAAGTGCTATCTGTTCTCTTTAGTTCAACAGGAAAACCACAGTCTCCCTGCCTCATGTGTGGTTGCTTAGTGGGAGAGTGGTTGTTGGATGAGATATTTTACATCTCATTAGGTCCTATGTTGAAAGATGAGAGTTAAAACGCATCCAAGGGATTCATTCTCAGAAGATGTGACATGGGACAGTTGCTCGCAGTTTGATTTCTGACTAACTCCAGAAAGCTCTTGCCAGAACAAAAGGAAGAGCCTCCCTGGTTTTTCTAGAACTTCTAAGCTGCCAGCTGGCTTTAGCCATATATCTGTAATACAGTATAAATGATAGTTGCCACTGGTTATTCTTTTAGAACACAGTGTAAATAACAGCTGAACTGGCATAATAGTTCCTCTCTGTAAGGAAGGTTCTGCTGCTAGGACGTCTGTGTTTGGGAGGTGGTAGGATGGAGGGTGGGGTGAGAGGCAGGAGGCAAGTTGTCTGGTTTTGTGGCTATGTGGCTTGGCTCTTTGGTTGGTTTGTTTTAACTTGTACAAATACCCAGGCACTTTTTGACATGTGTGCAATAAATCAGTGGAATAATAATTATACACATTCAGAGATACACCACATGGCTCTTAACATAACATTTTACTTTTTAAAATAGCTTCAAAGGACCCCACAGCCACGTTTCTTATTTTGCTACTTGCCTTAATGTTTCCTACACACCGTCTACCCCAGCCAGCAGTTGGGGTACTAGTGACTTGGCTTCCATTCTTTCTGGATTTTTCTTGATTTTGAGTAATTATCAAGATATCCAGAAAATAGGAAGGCTAAAGCTCTAGCATTTATTTCGGTTGGAATTAAATTTTTTTTAATGAAGGAATACAGTGTTTAGAAGTGGGAGGTTATGTGGCTGTGTGTGAATCTCCCTGTTAACAAATGTATGTATGGGGGAAGGTCTGGAAAGAAAACTCAGGAAGTGCTTTCCTTGCTTGTAGTAAGGGGCTCTAACTGCAGGCTGTTTCCTAGATTGCTGATATTCTTATTAGTGTTCTTGCTGTTGGTTGTTAGGATGATTGAACAGGCTACATGATTTCTCATCTATTCTATTTTAGCTCTGTGGGTTTCATTTGAAATGTTAGCGTACATGTTTATGGATGCCAGACTTTCACAGTTCAATCCATTCACTTTTTTGTGTGTCTTAAATTGAAATAGAGAAATAAAAGTACTACCTAAGTGACCATTTATTCTGTTCCCAAATTAATATTTTTGTTTCTGCTTTTTCCGAGAGCAGCCTTGTCTCCTTCTCAGCATGGCTGCCGTGCGGTTGCTAGTCGTGGCGATTCTTATGCATACTTTTCAGAAGATGTGCTATAGTGCTACAAATGTCTAAGGGTTTTTTTTTTTTTTTTTACTAATTTATGTTGCAGATAGGTAAGGGAGGTGATCTACGTGTCTAAGTACTTGCTAACTAACAAGGAATATGGGAGTTTTGTGCCCCAACAGGCAAGGGGCAACGTTGGGAAGGGTGGTGAGCTCCATAGCAAAGAGCCATAGCTTTTCTACTAAAAATGTAGTCAATGCAGAAGAAAACATTGTACACTCTGTAGCCCTTCTCTCCGGGAAGACGCCCCCTGGCAAACACACTCTTACATTCATAGGCAGTAATATGTATGAGTTCAGGTAGCTTGTATGTGCCCCAAAGTTCTTCCAAGATTAATGACTTCTCCTCTATGGATTGTATGTACATATTTATTTAACACATGTATTTGTGCTGTATGTGGTATGAACATCGTTCATGTGTCATCGTGAGGCATAACAATGAAACTACCCTTGTCAGGCACAGGCTGTGTTCGGAGCAAGGCTACATGATAGAGAACGGATTTACAATGTCATCCCTGGTCAACAGGAACTCTGCATGGACTCTTAGTTAGATCTCATCTTCTGTCTATTGTCTAAGAGAAGATAAGTAAAGGAGGAAAAGAAGATGAAAATAAATAAATAAATAGCTCCTTGGGAGATTTATGCCTGCAAACTATTCAAAATGTCTACTTACGTGTATTACAATTGAAGGTAATGCTGTCAAGGTTATTCTGAAAAGCCTGACCTGCTTGGCCCATGACTTTGAGGAAAGGCATTGCACAAGCGGAGGTATAGCCTCTCCTGGCTTCACAGGAGTTTACTGCACATGCCTGGAGATGCTTCAGCGGGCCCTTGTGCTTTCAGTCAGACCTCCCTTCAGCTTGTCTACATGACAGTGGTGTCATTATTGAGCATCTGTGGTGTTCAAGGTGCTGGCCAATAGGGAAGCCTCATAATTTCATGAGTTTCTGGTCATGGGCTTTCCTTTTAGTTTGATTAACAGAGTGTCTGGCTAGTGTTTTGTGGCTGCCAAAGTGATTTCTAGAAACCATGGATTAGTGTTTTCAATGTGATACCTAAGTTTAAACCTGGATTATCACCTATGAAATCACTATTCAAGTTGCTCTGGTTTAAGGTGAAGAAAGAGAGATCCAGAAAAAATGGACCTGGAAAAATTTTATAATTATGTCTTATATATGATTTCACTAGTTATGACATTGTCCTGCCTAGAAGGAAGGGAAAGAATGGATAACACAGGGGCATGAGTCTCCAAGATACCATCGTGGATCTAACAGTCACACCATGGCCGCAGTAATCAGGCCATTCCTCAAAGTCTTAGATATGTTAGCATCTTAAAGAAAGTTTACATTCTTAATATTAAGTTTCTTTAAAGTTGTTTATGGCGAGGTGTGTGTGTGTGTGTGTGTGTGTGTGTGCGCGCGTGCGCGCGCACTTGTTCTGTGTACCAAATGTAAATGAACAGATGACAGTTAATCACTGTGCTCTCTCTGCGTGGTAGAGACCAAGGTATTCCCTAGATTTTCTGTGATACACAGGTTGTACTTCTGTAACGTGGAACAGTTCATTGGATTTCTAGCAGAAGTGGCATGATCACTCCAGGGAGCTTGTTGAAGGTGCTGATAGAGGGAGGAGGTGCTTTCTCAGCCCAGGGTGGTTTCTCTCTAGATGTCTGAGTCACCAGTGACTCAGTGTGATAGCTGGACCATGGAGCAAACTTGGGTTATTTTTTAAGATGACTCATAAAACCACGTTTCCAACAATGAATATGTTAAGTGGATAAAAGAGCACATGTCCTTGTTTCTTAGTTTACCTGCACCAAGACAGGCTCTCTGCCACACGTTCTGGAGACTTGAAGATGGCTGTGATGGGGAAATGGGAACCTTGTGTGGCCTGTAAGACTGACTGCAGGACTAGGGACATGCACTGTGATACCTTTCAGACAAGCCCACAAACCTAAGAACTGCTCAGTCTTTAAGGCCCATGAACTTGAAGCAAGAGGGTAGTTGTCTTTTTTTCCCCAAGTTTGTCATAATACATATTTTGTGTGGAATTTCCAGGGAGGAACTTCTACTTCCATTTTCACTTCCTGCCCTGGTTACCTGGAAGTGACTTTTTAACAGACTCAAGGGGTGATAGGTACTGTCTTTTGTCAGGTAGACTTTTGCTGATTGCCCTGCATAATCAGTGCATTTTCAAGCACAGGCGCTTTTTAAACAGTTGCATACAGCAAAGCCAGCCTTTCAGTCTGCTGTGTTACCTTTTTGGCATCTCGAATACATTGTTCTGCTTTTAAGCCTTGCAAGGAATGCCTTTAGAATTAATAAATTAAGGGACTTGGTGAAAAAGCATACAAAGAAAGTCCTCTAGTTTTTTATATTTTTTCCAGTCCCCTTATTGGCCTCACATTTTTAAATGTTTTTATTTGGTGGGGAAAGGCATCGTTTGAAATTTTTATTGTTAACATTTTTAACAGCAAAAAAAAAAAAAAAAAAAAAAAAGATGTAAGCCTACAGAGCAGTAACTATCATGGTGGCCACAGTTGGGAGGTCTGCAAAAGGCTTTATTGCCAACAGGTAAAAAATGTTGTGAACCACAGTCATTATAGGGGGTCACCACCTCTGCTGCGTGCATCCCATTCCTGTCTTGAGAGCGTTGATGGTGGCAGCACCGAACTCCACACGTTCCTCCCCTAATGTCTGCAGGCTTTGTTTTGATTCTCTCTTTACTAAAGATGTAAAAAGTTTGGGGTCACGTAAAAATGAGCCAAGGTCAGACTTTGTGAGACTCGGCGTGGCGAAAGTGTCCCTGTATCTAGCCAGGGAAGGAACTGCCTACAGGGGCTGACGTGGCTGTCTACACTTTTCAGCTCTTTTATAGATTTTAACTATCCTGCTGAGTTTGGCAGGCAGCCCCTTGCTTTCCTAAGGTTCAAACAGGAAAGACCTGTGGCAAAGGATTCAACAGAGAATGCAAGGGTCATCCTGAGCTGCAGTGAAAACAGTCTGACTATGGCATCGTATGCCTTGGCATCATTAAAAGATGCTGTGGATAGCCGCTGACATCATTTCCTCCATAGGTCAAGAGTCTAATACAGTTGTTGTTCGAGTTCTCAGAAAATGCCTTATTTAACACCTTGTTAGGATGAAATTGCTTCTGACTTTATAAACACAGGTGTTCAGTTTGAGTCCTAATGAACTGTGAAATAGGTAGATGTCTAAAAGGAAATTCTATAAATTGTGAACAGGGCCCTGTCAGCACGCTAAATGGATTAGGAAAATCCATTGTCTGCCCCGTAACTGAACACCAGTGTGATGCGTGCCCCCGAATTAGTCCTGAAAAGCCAATAAAACAGAGGAAGAAAGTCGAGCCTCAGAGATGTTGATTGTGGGGGTTCCCCACCACAAATGAATCTGGTGCAGGAGGGCTTGGAAGTCAGAATGGCTATTCAGAGAAAGGCCAAGAAGGAACACATATGAGCAGACAACACAGAATTTATGGAGCAAAACCACAAACACCTTATTTTCCATTGTACTAAAATAGTGCTATTTTACACTACTCTTTTTGTATGTAATTCTGCTTTCAATTTTATGTTGTTACTGCAACTCAAATCTCATTATAAGTGTTCCAACAAAAATCCCTTTTTAATCAAAAACTTTCCAAGCCCTAGCCATTGTAGGCATTTTTTGAGCAACCTATTTTTTATATATTTTTTTTTACTGGAACAAAAGAATTCACCCCCCTCCCTTTCTTTCAGCTCATGAGATGTTATTTGACCTGGGTGGCCAAACATATAATTAAGATAACTGAATCATTTTGATTTCTGCATCAAATCCTTTCATCCTTTGCAGCCATTGTTTTGGGGTAAAAAGATAGGGAATAAGAGCTCTTTGATTTTCTTTGAGAGAAAATAAATGGATCATTAGTACTTTTGCTGGTTGTACTTCTGGTTGGAAAAGGCCTTGTCTGTAGCAAGTTGTGACCGGAAGTGACAGTGTCCAGTTAGCCTAGGAGAACGTCCAGGCCCACAGGTTTTCTCGGGAGAGGTGGGTGCTCCTGCAGCGTCTGTGGGAGGCTGCCTTGCGTCTCAGAGGGCAACGGCATCAAGAAGAGCACTCCACAGAACCCTGAAGCTCAGACTCTTTGTTTTTAAAAATGAATGTCATGAAAACCAGCATTTACTAAGTATTTTCATCCACTGTTTCCCTTCTGTGAGTCTGCATTTGGAAAGCTGTGTGGAGTGTTACTCCGCTTTCTGATACGGACTCCATGTCTACTTCCTGTCTCCTCTGAGGAAGGGCCCAGTGCTGCGGTTAGATTTTTCGCTGTGTATTTCACAGCGACCCAAAATACCAGTTGAATCACGTCAGGGCCTCTGCAAGAAAATGCCATTTCTTTTCACATGTACCTTTTTCTTTAAATTAAGTACATATATTTATTCTATACAGATATTGCCTTCTCTACTCTCATTTTTAAGATAATATGGTTAAGGCAGTAAATTGTACAGATTTTAGCCTTAGGAAATTAGTTTTATTTAACAAAATATTTTGAAATATGCAAAATTTTTGTAACTTAAAATTTTGACTAGTTCTTATTGCCGTAAGTATATATGTATGTGAATGGGAGAGAGCACGTATGCGTGAGCCACCGTGTCCCTTGTGGAGGTTGGAGTCAACTCTGAGGCATCCTTTCCTTCCTCTGTGAGATCCTGGGAGTGAACTCACGTCATCAGGCTTGTAAGGCAAACTTCACCTGATTATTTCCAGACATTGGTGGTCTCTCCTTCTAACCAGATAATATTTTTCCCCTACAATATTACTTGTTAGTTTTTTTTTTTTATTTGAAACTGAACAGACTGTAATTTGGAGTTGTAATGTCTTCCCAAGTGTGACAGAAAAGGGTCAAAGTCCTCATTTGCTGAGGGTGACTCCTTGGCTGGGTACCAGCCATACTAGCTGCCAGAAAAATGTCTCCATAGCAGTGACAGCAACGAACGAGCCCCTTTCCAGCCTTTCAGAGAGCATTTCAAGAAGGAGAAGGCTGGGGTGGGGGAGCAGAAATTCTTGGGGCAGCGGAGACTCAGCTGCCTCTGAGTGCATTGGTGAGGCTGCATGGGCTCATCAGCCCCATCCTACCCACGGGAACTATCAGTTTTAACTATCTGGAAAACCTTAAGCCACATTTTATTCCCTACCCTGTCTGTCTGTCTGTCTGTCTATCTCTCTGCGTGTGTGTGTGTGTGTGTGTGTGTGTGTGTGTGTGTGTACATGCATGTAAACATTTCTGAGGACAAAGCATTTCCATGCAGAAATGGACATACAGAATCATTTTGGCAACCTCATTGGATTTCTAGTAAGTTATTTTTTAAGGTACCTACTATGTGTTAGGTATGGTGCTCAGACAGGAAGAATGTAAGAGACAGAATATCAAGTAATCTGCTATGAAACCGTCTCTAGAAATGCTTGCACAAACAAGACCTAAGCAATGACAACATTAATGAAGTTACTAATATGAAAGTAGGAAAATTTTGCAGTTCCACACCGAGACAAAGCATGACAGGCAATTAATGGACCTGGGAGAAGGAGAATTAGCCTCTCTCAAGGATGAACCCCCTCATGGTTGTCTAATGCAGACCAGTCTTGAAACCATATACTCACAAACAACAAAATTAAACTCATTAGGTTATATTTATATATATTTGTGCATATATATGTATGTAATAATCAAATAAAAAGAAGCCATCGACTTGAGGGTTGGGTGGACGGGGAAGGGGTTTCAGGGAGGGCAGCTAGGGGAGGTTGGGGGGAGGAAAGGGCGAGGAAAGTGATGAATTTTATTTCAATTAAAACCCAAAAATACTTGATAGAGCTAATATGCACTGATATTCTCTTGTATCTCAGAGATGCCTGGTCTTGAGCAATGTTTTATGTTAGTACTAGGGATAAATATGGGCAATCCCTATATAGATAAAGTATCCTTAACTACAAATCATCCTATGCATTTATTATTTGTTTATTATCTGTGTATCTGGTGTGTGTGTGTGTGTGTGTGTGTGTGTGTGTGTGTGTGTGCGTGTGTGCGTGCATGAAGAGTGATATTCATTGTTAATACCCTCCTCAGTTTTTCTCCACACTTCAGACAAAGTCTCTCACTGAAACTTGAATTTACCAATTTGGCTAGACTGAGTTTCCAGCCAGCCCCAGGGACCCTCCTGTGCCCCCCACCCAGGGGCACCCAGGCCGTGATGCTGTACCTAGACCTTTCTAAGTGGGTGCCGGGGATTGAACTGAAGTCCTGCTAGCTGCACAGCAAACACTTTACTGACTGAGCCATTGCCTCAGCCCCCTGTTGATAATTTGGGCTACAGTTTTGCAGGTGGAAATTACTGAACATAAATATCAACTTAGAAAATTTTCTAATAGTTTGATAAAGTGTTCATATTTCTAATGGATGGAAGTTTTGAAAATAGATAATCAAAGGGCCAAGGTAAAGTAGTGGGCCCAGTCTGCAGTCAGCACACAGAGAAATGAATATAAATGTACTCGAGACTTTACGCTTAATCTGATGAGATAAATGCATATTAAAACTACATTGAAAAATAATTTTCACCTGATGGGAAAAAGTCCAAAAGTTTAAATTTATTTCTTTTGGCAAGACTATGGGGGAAAACTAACCCTCTAATAATGATGATCTTAAAGCAGAATGGTTATTTTGGGAGAATTTGGCAATAGTTACCACATTTTCCCTGTTTACCTTGTCTTCGAATCTCAGTTCTAGAAATAGATCTCAAAGGTACACTGGCAAAAATATACCCAACATTCGTGATTCATATCCACAAACACTGGAAATAATCAGGACATCTACCGGGCTCAGAATGATTTAATAAACCACGTCGATCCATACGATGGAATGCTATCAGCTATGCAAACCACAGACTGGATCTCGGTAGACTGATCAGGAGCGAGCTGTAGGTTACTTTGTCAAATGAAAGATGGTGATAAAGAGGGTAGGGTATGCTTGTTTATGTACGGGATTGAAGGACTATAGCCACATCTGTATGGTTGCGTGAAAACCAATCATAAATCAATTAATACTGCAGGCCATAGGATGAAGTTGACAGTGAGAGAACCCGGATGTTTGGGATGAACCTCGTGCTATAGATTTGTCTTTGACTGTGAGAATGGTTTACATAATTTCAAAACCAAATTAAGTCCTGAAACATAATCGTTAAATAGTTAGAAAGAAAATGTGCAGTTTGAACGGTGGCACGACCATGGAGCCCGTACCTTTAAAACAAGAACCTTAGAGCAGAGTTCTCTGTGTGCCCATCTCTAGAGTGCTTACTTAGGGACGAATACAAGTGTAAACCTCCTTATGACTCCTTTGGTAGCCACATTATTTGTTGGAGCGTGGCTATTATTATCTAAGTCGATGTATTTGGAGAGCTGGGTCACACGAGCATTCCTCCTGGTGCCATTGAGAATTTGAATTTTCAGCACAGGAGAGAGTAAATCAACATCGTGGTTCATTGTGGACCTGGAGTGTCTGGGTGAACTCAGGGTATGCCTCCTGTTTAAGAATAAGCATTATGCATGTTTTACAAATGGCATATGGGATGATACATGCTAAATGTAAATAGTTGTATACTAATGTATATTCTAGCCATTTACCATTTTCACCGCTTTCCTAATTAAGGCCTTTGTAGAAGTGGATGAATCCATGTCTGGAGCAGGAAATATTGCCCGGAATTATCCTGCTGGCGAAGGGGTGGGATGGCTGTCAATTCTAACAGAGCTGTGGCGCTGCATGCCTGTAACCTCAGTATTCCAGAAGTGGAGGCAGGGGGACCATGAGTCTGAGGCCAACCGGGCTACATAATGAGACCTTGTCTTACACATACAAGCTAACGAAGTTGTTCTTCTGAAAAGTTGTTTGAATCTTATTCTAAGTAATAAAGTCTAGGAGCAACTTGGCAAAGAAAACCTTCAGCTGAGCATAGTGAACAGGTTTCCCATGTGGAAAGCTCCCCATTTTGTGTAAATTAGGCCGTGTATTTATAAATAAGGGTAGGGAAGGAACCTATAGATTAAAAAGACTCAGCAACACATCACATTACAGTGTACAGACATTATTACTACTCTAGTTAAGTAAATGAAATGGTAAAACTGTGTTCCAACTGGAGAAATGTAAAGGTTCAGCAGATAATATGT
Source organism: Cricetomys ansorgei (assembly GCA_026225945.1). Lineage (NCBI taxonomy): Eukaryota > Metazoa > Chordata > Mammalia > Rodentia > Nesomyidae > Cricetomys > Cricetomys ansorgei. The sequence continues at coordinate 16,550,447 of JAMJFZ010001133.1, forward strand.
GAAGTAATAAGTGGTAAATTTTCTTATAAAACCATAATAATGGTTTTATTTTTATAAGAAATATTTATCTTCTAAATAGGTATGAAAATATTTATAGATTAAATAAAATAGCATTTGCAAGCTGGTTTTAAATAATTACGGAAGTTGAGAAAGAATACAATAGTCCAGAAGAAGTAAGCACTGTTGGATGCCTTCTTTCTCTAAAAGGAGAATTTCAAGGCAGTATCATGCGTCGGACGAGATACAGTGCAGCTGATGCCAGGCCCACAGCGTCTCAGTGTGTCATCGAGTAGATTGGCAGTAGATTGGTCCTGATGGTGGCTCGTCACTTTTCCTGCTGTCCTTACACAGCACCCAGCGCTGAAATCTTCAAGTTGCTCTCTCACTTGATCATTACAGTTTTGAGGATGGAATTATTTTTTCTTGTATTCTTCCTTTTACATCTAGATATGTCTTTTGCCTTTATGTTTAATTGTTGTTAGGTATTGTAAGTGTGGGTTCGTATCAAAAATTTTTACAAAGTTTGGGATGCTTTTGAGGCTCTATGAAAGCGTTGTACCTTCCCCGTCTCTCTGAAGAGATACATGTAGGGGCTGGTGCGATGGGTCAGCGGGAAACGGCTCTGACTGCCGACTCCACTGCTTTGAGTTCAATTCCCAGGATCCATGTGGAAGAGGAGCAAACTGACTTCTAAAAGTTGTCCTCAGAAACCCATCTGCCTGTCTGTCTGTCTGCCTGTCTGTCTGTTGGTCTGTGTCTCTCACTAAAGAAAAATGTAAAGAATAGAAAAGTGACCATAGCTTTGCAGTGGCTCTTGTCATTGGTATTGTCTGCTGGAGTGCCAGTCCTGTACACTTCTACACAGCCTTTCTTTTGCACCCCATACCGATTCCATTACCCCTAAGATGAAGTTGTATGGTTCAAGTTAGGAGTATTTCTATAGTTCATAGTTTTTATTTTTCCTGGCAAAGTGGTGCTTTCTACTGGTGACTAAATTAAAGTGCTTGTCACTGGAAAAATCAGTCGGATGAAGTCACTAATGGCATTAACACAACTGAACACATTTTGTCCAGCAGGAAGTATCATACATCATCAAGACTGAAGTGGTAGTATCATATCACATTTGTTAAACACTTAGAGGAGCCTCGTCAATTTGTAATGTCAAATAACCCTTACGTCCATTCCCTGAGGTTTGTAGTACTTGATGGCTGGTGGGGTTTCTCATTTTATACAAATTTCTATTTGCAAAGTGGCCATAGTTAGAAAGGATTTCACAGTCATCTGCAATACATATCTATTGACTGAGAGGGCCCAGGGTAAGCCGTGTGAAATTCACTTGTTCCTGGTCACTCCCCCGTGTGTAGCTCCAGAACCAAAAGCAGTACTGTAGGATAAGTTACACATGTAGGCAGGAACAAGGAGGTATAAAACTCTGGGCATTAATGTGGAGGAACTCAAGAGAGGCTTCACAGAGGAGAGGAAACGATGTAGACCCTGAAAAATGAAGTGTTTTCTAGGATGGGGGAGGTGGAGGGAGAGAGAAAAGTAGCAGAAGAGAGAGTAGTACAGAGGCCAGGGCTCAGCAAGGAGGAAGATTTGAGTTTGTCTTCCAGCACCCAAAGTTGGGCAGGGCTGCACACGTGTCTGTAACACCAGTGTGATGTGGGCAGAGACAGAGGGATCGCTGGGGCTTGCTGGCCACCAGTTGAGGGGAAACTAGCAAAGTCGAGGTTCGGGGAGAGAGTCCGTCTCAAAGGACAAAGGAGAAAAGCGAGAGAGCAGGAAACCCGTGTCTTCCTTCGCTGCCACGTGCACACACCCAACACCCACTGGCTTCTGCTAAGTGGCTCCTCTGCCTGTCTCAATGTTTTACCAGACTATGGACTACAAAGGAGAGCAGCAGTAGCATCCATCGATGCAGTGGTGAAGAGGGCATGATCTGATTCACCAGCTGCTCCTGCACATCAGAGGGTCTCTGCGTTAGAGTGCTGTTGCCCACCATCTGTGGGCTCTCTTGTCCCATTGTCCCTCTTTACTTGGCAAAACCTTAGTTTGTCTCTATTCACTACAAACTTAATGAGCCCAACAAGACAATCAGACTTCTTTCTTCGTATTGGACAGTACCTCTTTATGTTACTGATGGATTTTATTTACTTTAAATTACAAAAATCATGAAAATTTTGCATTGTCAAAACAGGTTTTTAAAGAACAAAATACTTGAAACTAACATTGGAGTAGATTCCCCTCAGCTCCTCCTTTATTCTTTCTTAGGGTCTCAGGGTAGCCCGGGCTATTAGTGAACTCACTCTGCAGACCAGGCTTGCCTCAGACTCAGTGCCTGCCTCTGCGTCCTGAGTGCTGGGATTAAAGGTATGTGCGTGTGTGTGCGTGTGTGTGTGTGTGTGTGTGTGTGTGTGTGTGTGTGTGTGTGAGAGAGAGGGGGGGGGGAAGGGAGAGAGAGAGGGGGAGAGAGAGAGAAAGAGAGGGGGAGGGAGGGAGGGAGAGAGAGAGAGAGGGACAGAAAGCGAGCAAGCTTGTTCATTTATTTAAGTCAGAGAACAACTGGCAGCAGTCAGTTCTTCTCTGCATCACATGGATTTCAAGGCGTGCACTCGGGTCAGTAGGCTCGGCAGCAAGCACCTCTACCCACCGAGCTTGCTCCCCCAGCCCTGACTCTTATGAAAGACACTGATGCTGAAACCTGCCCCATGGTCTTCACTGGGATTGTTTCCTTGCAGACTTGTAGCAAACGGTATGCTTGCGCCAGGACGCGTTGTATATTGTAGAAAGCCTTTCAACAGCGTGAGACCTTACTGGATGTTAACACGACTGCTCCCCCGTCTTTCCAGTAGGGCTTCCAGGGACACCCGGTCAGCGCACACAGAGCTGTCGCTATCTGGATTTTGGCCCTCTCGTTGCCTCTGTCCGGATCTAACGTCACACGTGGTGCTGTACTGAACCATTCCCTCCTAGATGGACACAGCTTATCTCAGTGTTTCTTATATTAGACTTAAGAACTGGACCGTGTTGTTGTGTGAACCTTCATCCATTTTGACAAAGCCAAAATAATCTTAGCGAGGTCCTTTGACCCCGGTGGCTGTGCAGTGACGTGTGTCAGCACGGAGCACAGCTGAGGCAGGGGGGTGTCTGCGGAGCCGGTATGGATTGGGGAACTTTTATGTTTCACGTTGCCTTAGGGAGGAATTAGAACTCCCTGTCAGGGAGCTTAAACATTGCTGTTTCCTTCAGAAAAACTTCAAATTATACCCCCACCTTAACAACGGTGTCATTATTATGAAAAATATGTATATATGTTTATCTGTGTACATATTTGAATACATGTATATTAGCTTTTCTCAAGCAGTCTTCTAAAGATACAAGTTTAGTGAGTAATTCCAAATTAAAGAGTTTGATTATACATGCAAGGGGTAAACAGACACTGTCTTCAAAGTTCAGCCTTAAGATGAAACTGCATGCTTAAGAAGGGAAACACTAACCACCCTAAGTGGCTGTGCTTTTCATCCTTGAAAGTTAGAGCATTTGCATTTCTGTAAATTAGTAAATTTAAATAACCTGAGAATGGAGGGATGGCTCGCTGGGCGGGCGCGCTTGCTGCTAAAGCAGGGGACCTGAGTTCAGATCCAAGGCTGATTTAGAAGACCAGTGTGGCTTCAGCAAGGTGGCCCCTGGGTAACAGCGCTCACCACCAAGCTTGATGACTCCAGCTGCATCTCTGGGACCCACATGGTGGCAGGAAAGGGCCAACTCCAAAAGTTCTCCTCTGATCTCCATCCGGATACCTTGTCCTTGGCGTGTGTGACACTCTCTCTCTCTCTCTCTCTCTCTTTTAAATAAATATATAAGCAAACAAACAAATATGTAATAAAAGTTGAGTGTGAGCATAAAGGGCCTAACGCAAGCGTTGTGAATGCAGCAACAGGAAACCTTTGGGGCTTGGTGGTCTGCAGCCCAGCGCCAGGTTTAGTGCGACACCTGTCTCAAAAGGAACGGATGGAGAGCGATAGAGCCAGACACCCGGAGTCTTCTCTGGCTTCCACAAGCAAACACATGGGCATATCTGCGCACATACGCACCTGTACCACACACACATCACTGATGCACGACACTCAAACACACAAATTGAATAACTTAAGTCGTATGAGTACTTGTATGTGTTTTGTACAGGAGTTCAGATGTCATACATATGTTGGAAGTAATATACCTTGGTTTTAGAGAAAGACATTGTCATTGATGAAATTCAAGTAGTTTCCTAATGATTTTTAAAATGACACTGTAATATTTTATGAATGTATGTATGTATGGTATATATATATATATATATATATATATATATATATATATATATTCAGTAATTTCTAGAAAGAAGTCTTCATGTAAGCAGATAATCTTTCTACACCTAATGTAGGGAATAGGGAGAGCCAGGCTGGAGCTTGTTTGTTAGCCTGGCTCTAGTGAAACCCATAATGGTCCTGCAGAACAGATGGCTCCACCCTCAGTGTACAGATCAGAGAGCTGAGGCTCAGGGAGAGTTCAGTGCAGTTGTGTTCAATTTTAACCCTGAATTGTCTGGCTTAACTGCTCTCTCTGTTGCACAATTATGGAGTAGTTGTTTTTTGTTTGTTTCCCCCCCTCCTTGGGTTTACCAGATTGTCACTACCAGGAGCTAAACAGCTATCCTCTCTTTATGTTCTACAGCATCATGGTTTTGATCTTACCTGATGCCTGAATTCAGTTCTTATAGGGCCTGACAAGTAGGGTTCTGACCTGTTCTCAGCTGCATCTTGAACTATGGATGGACCGAATGAGAGAAGCACTGAGGTTTTTGCACAGGGTAACTTTCTTAAGTATCCAGTGTCTGTTGTGTCCCCTGGTGCCAGGTCAGAGCATTCCAACAGGAATAGCCTCCAGCAGCACCATGAGTCTCCCAAACTCATTCCTTCCTGCTCCTGTTTCTTTGTATGTTCATAGAATGACACCCACAGTGAAAATCCCTCATTATATTCATGGTGGCATAATTTCAATATGCCAGTCACTCTCTCCTGTCCCATTTCATCCTTCTTTTCTTTCTTCCAGCCATGTTGCATAAACCAGGGCTCTTGGCTCAATGGAATTGTGGGAACTGGGGAGCAGAGCCCACTCTGTAGATGATTCTTATGTTCAGAAGCTCGAGGCCCAGTGTTGGTCGACCTTCTGACTTTAATAGTAGCGGAATGTCTAGGCTTGTAGAATTTGCTTCCCTGCCTCGCTCACTCACTCACTCATCCATTCTGTAACCGTTAAAAATACTGGTAAAAACTAGATTATTTTATAATGGTGTGCATATCAAACACAACACATCTGTTAAACGTTACTTGGAGTCTCAGTAAACCAACAAAAAGTTTTCTGATTTTGAAAATGATTGTTCAGTTCAACCCACTCCATACTTCTCCACTCTTTGGTTGATCGTTTCTATGGTGTCTGTTTCTCTCAAAGTCTGTCCCTAGCTTCCTGGAGAGCAATGGGGTGTTCTACTTAACAGTGAGGTTTGCATATCACCAGGCCCAAGTTGAAGTGTTGCTGTCACATAGTGGGTTTGTTATCTTATGTAGGTATACACTACAAGCCACCACCAGTAAAATGTGCCTAGTAGTAACTTACCTGAGGTGCTTAAGTACTTAATAACTATTTTCTTAATTCCAACTATGCATCCCAACAGTGGTGTAGGTATAGAGATGCCACCATGAATAACCAGACAAGTATTTACATGACATCCTTGAAGATTACTGTCCATTGGAAGAGAAAGATAGTAGTCAGGTATCAGTAGTGAAGTCATAATGAAAGGGGGCCATTAATTCACCTGCAGGAGTGACAGATGCGTCTAGGCTGAGCTCTCTGGAGAGAGAGCTGTTTCGTTTAAGATCTGAAAGTGAAGTCATAGGAAAGTAAGTGTGAAGGAGATAGAGCCACATTTCCAGACGAAGGTGCTGTGTACTTCCTGTGTAAGGTGTTGACCACACGGCTGTGGTCCAACCAGCTCAAGTAATGACCCAAGCCAACCTCACCGGGTCACCAGCTCTTCTCGCAGGGAAACAGCTAAGTATCCTTGCCTTTCCTCAGCCGTCTCACACGCCCCTCTCTGTCAGTGTAGTTCCAGCTGTATACGTATGCTCCAGGGCATGCTGCAGTACCAACTTGACAATGTAGTAGCATAATGTAGTGGTAAAAAAAATCCTGGCCGGCCACTAAATGGCCGTGACCATTTAGATATATTACCTGTCAATACTTCTCATTACAATAAAGTTGATTATTTGTTATAGAGACTATACAGTCTGTAAAATCCAAAATACTTACTACATGGCCTTAGTTTCTCTCTTCATGAAATAAGCCAACAGAAACAACAAAATCAACTGATAACTGCTTACATGTATTGATGGGAGTGCCCTTGGAAAACTAGAATTATACTATGTATGTGTGCCTCTGCAAGGGGCTGCATAAAGGAAAAATTTACCGTATGGAAAACACCTAGCTTGGTACCTGGCACGTGATATTTTGCTGCTGCTATACTTATTATTATTGTTGTTGCTGTTATTAATTGACCTTATGGTTTTTATCCACCTGTGGTGCTTAGATACTGTCCCAGGAGTGTAGTGTACCTGGGAATCTTGACAATGGTCCTATGAAGTAGAAGTATCCACTTTTATAGGCACAGCTCACATTAGTATTACTAACAGACACCACCATTTGCTGTCATGGTGCTCATGTTCTGACAAGGAAGCTGAGACCAGGGGCTGTGGGCCTGATGTGCAGAATTGGCAGAGCCAAACTTTTTAACTCTACAGCCTTGAATGTACCCTCCACCACTGTGCTGGTCCATATATCCCATAGATGATTAGGGTTGAAGGGGTACAAGGATTGTTGCAGCTACTTGTATAGCCCAGCTTGCCTACTGTTTGACTCTGAGCTGCCCTCTTTATTATATTGGTTCTGCACAGTGATGCCTTTCCTCTGCCTGAATATGCTCACCTCTCAACCTGTGTTTTGTCGAAGCTAGAAGCTGGCTCTCCGTCACCATGTCCCCTTCTCCTCCAGCCTGGGTGAGCGCTGGCATGCCGACTTGACACTACAATGGGAATACAAATGAGTCTCTACCAACAGGAGCTCACTGTAGGTCTCTATGCATGTCCAGTGTAGTGTAACTGATACTTCACTTTCTCTCTCCTCCTGCTTCTGAGGACCCAGTGTACTGCATCCTAGCATTGCTCTGGGGACTTGACCAGACTGGGGCACTGAGGGAATGAAGGAAAGCCAAACACATATAGACAAATGGACAGAGAAACTGGAATTAAGTGGACTGGGCTCTCTGATGGAGAACCTGCAGCATCCTGGAAGCTCAACGTGTTGATTATGTATAATTAAACAGGGGTGCTGGTTATTGCATACAGCTGAACCAAGGGGACAGGCTTAGCTAATCGTTGTAGGAGCAATATCTGTTGTGAATCAGTCTTCAGGCCTTAAATATCCACAAGGAGAGCGCTATGGTGGACGTTTTCTGTGCACACTGTCAATGTTAGTGTTCAGATCCCTAAGGAAGGCTTTGACATCCCCATGAGACTTGCCATGGACAGTTCTGCCACTCTTGTGGGGCTGAGGCATCAGAGTCTTTGACGTGGCGGTGCCCATGTCAACAGCACTCACTCAGGACGTCATGTACTTCATTCTGCTCTTCAGAACTCTGGACTTGCCTTGCCTGCTATTTTGTTCATAATGATCCTTCAAGAGAATCCTCTTATTGGCCGGATTTACTGGTGCTAGGATGCTGGACAAGTTAGGGAGAAATAGACATGAGACACCAGAGCTGGAGTGGTCTCTGGGGTTATGCTTTCCACTCACGTACCTCCTATCTGTGGAGAATTTCACTAAAATGCCCATTGACCTGTCTGTCTTAGCAGCTACTCTTTAAAAATGGAGCCAAATATTTTTTTTTTCCTGGAGAATTAGGCCAAATTTGTACCAAAATAGGGAATTCAGGTGTGAATTATTCCCAGATAAATGGAAATGCACAGCGGAGAAACAGTGACAATTTATAATTTTCAGACACAAGCAGAGTTATTTGTTAAGCTTAGTAGACATTAAGCGACCCTAATTAATGTGAGCATTGGGTTAGGTGCAGCATGGCAGTCCCCGATGGGCCTGGACTGCATGCATTCTAGGAGGGGCAGCGCCATCTATTAAGAGATAGGAGTTGTGCCTGAGGAATCAGGTTCAGTTGCAGACTATGTGACTTGACGCATAATCTTGGGTAAAATGCTGAACCTTTCAGAGTGTCTGTTTTCTAAAACAGAGATGTTCGGATACCTCAAGGAGTCAGTAATAGGAGTCAGGTACGGTACTCTGCATGAAGCTCGTCATATCTGGCTCTCAGGAAACTCTTCACTACTAGTTGGTGCTGTTTAGCGTAGAGATAAAAACGGTTCGTCCCAACAACAGAGCACCGAAAACAATGGAAAGAAACAGGGAAGTGACTTGCGGTAGGAGGGAAGGATTCAGTATCTCCAGGCTGGGCGGCATGTGGGAACAGTTCACTACTGAGAAAAACTCCAATTAGAAGAATTCTGAGGCCTGATGATTGGACAAAATGACTGGGCGCAGGGATGGCGTGCCGAGGCAGCGACAGGATGAGCCGAGATACGGAGGCAGAGTAGGGGTGTCTTCAGGAATTCCTCATGATGTTTGTGGCAGGAAAGGGGACAGTGAGAGCAAGGATGCGAAGACCTGGATGTTAGGAATGTTGCATAGCAACACACTTCTAGGAAACATAGCTGCGAGGATGAGGAGTTGTCCTGATGAATGCGCCTTCTGTAGATGCCAGCCTTCTCGGCCACTGCAGAGTGGTGCAGAGTCTTGCTCCTCTGCCCTGAAGGCATTGATTATTTGACTCAGTTACCTGCAGGACAAGTTAAATTCCAAACCACAGGTCCATCTGCCTTTATAGCATGCAGTACTGTGCAGAGTGCAGGCCTTTGATTATAGACATTCCTGAAGTCTGGTTTCTGGGCACTCTTGCTTGGCTTAGGGTAAAATAGTGTAAATGTGGCTTTCTTAGTGTTTTAAAATAGATTTTATTTTCATTCAGATTTGGTCAGGCCTACAGATCTTGAGTCTCCTGCTCTTGAAAAGATAGTTTGTTGCTGCTCCCAAAGGACCATGTGTGTCTTGCCATGAGGGCCCACAGGGAAGTGCTGAGGTCCAGAAGGGGTCAGACGAGGCTAGAAGAAAACAAGGGAAGAACCTTTTAAGGAAAGGAACATTTGAGTGAAGGTAAGTAGGCTTAGGAGTGCTGTGAGTAGTTTGAGTAATTCCAAGAGTGCCCGGAGAAGGCAGAGGACCCTAGTTGCTTGGAACTTGGTCCTGGAGAAGGGGAATGATGACCCTAAATGTGAGTGCCTAATGGAGAAGGTCACAGAGTTGGGCCTGGGGTGGTTGACGCCCCACCAACCAAATGTAAGGCTCACTTATATAAGCCTATTACCCTGAGGGGTAGGCTCTCTGGGGTCAACCAAGCTCCAGACGGCAGAACATCAAAAACACTGAAAATAAAGGGCACAATTAATATTCCTACGTTCTTGTAATACAAAGGAATCATGTCCTCTAGGAATTTAGAGACACAGATACATGCTTGTGACCGAGTCAGTCATGCATACCCAGTGGAACCCATGAAAACTGCTTTAAAGGTGGAGCTCAGAAAGCTTCTAGGTTGGCGAACACCTTCAGGTGATGGGTGCTCCCTGCCTCTTCTCTCACGCCTTACTGTGTGCATCTCCTCCATCTGTCTGTTCATGAAGTATAGCCTTTAGGACAAACTTCCAACCACATGTAAAATATCTTCCTGAGTTTTATGAGCAATTCTAGCAAATTGTTGAGCCACAGAAGGGATTGTAGGCACTCCTAACTGGTAACCAGACTGGATAGATGGAAGTGTGACTAATCTCAAGACTTGGAACTGGCATCTGAAATAGCAGTCAGTCTAGCCAGTCTCTCGAGATAAGTTTTTAACCTGTAGAGCTTGTTCTGTCTCCAGGTAGATAGCATTAGTTAGAGCTGAGTTCAAATATGGGCACACATTTGGTATCCACAGAAAACTGGAGGATTGCATGGTGTAGAGATCTGCGCATGTGCGCAGGCACCACCACCCCCACTGCAAAGCTGTGAGTTTTGGTTATGTGGGTGTGAACTGCAGCTGGCTTCTATATATTGTAGGCATTTACCCCCATAATTGCCAGTGGCAGCTGTGAGGCATCTTTATGGTAATCAGAAGGGACATCTCTAAGGTCATAGGAAACTCACGCTCCTTGTGAGACAACCTGAAAAAAATTCGCCGATTCATATTTTCAGAACTACTTACTAATTCCCCAGAATCTCTTCAGTCTGAGATTTCCAGTCTTGCTCATTTGTTTATCACGGCCTTTTCCTTAGTGTACTCCTTCTGTGTTTAAGAACTTAAGGACGAACTTGCGATCCAAGATGGCTGTACACAGCATCTGATGTCTGCAAACTAGCATGGGCTGTGCTCCCTCACAGTTTCGTTCCCAAAACGGGCATTAACATCCTCATCTGTTAGACAGGGACATGGATATCAGACTTCTCAATGACTTCCCAGGAAACAGAAATGTCTCCTAGGATTTTCAGACCGCCTTTTGGAGGCAGGTTACCTGAAAGATCAAATAATCGGGTGCATTTTCCTGCCAGAGTCGCTAGTACCTCTGTTGAGGGCCTCTTCGGATATTGCTTCAGTTCATTAGGTCATGTCTGCAGGTGTCCGAAGTGCAGAGTGGCGACCTGCTGGTGGGAATGGGAAATTGAGAGGATTCACCTCCCTTCCATCTTTATCAGGGAGAGTACTGTGTTCACGGCCCTCCTGGTTTTCTCATAATGTATGAAGCTGGCTAAAGGCACGACTCTGCTTTCCAGTTCATCCTTGAACTTAGATTATTTAGATGGTAAAAGTCCAGGATCATCTTAATAAATTGTTTAACTTGACACTCTCCTTAGAGACTGTAAAGGAACTTACAGCCTTTCTATCAGCAAGTTTGAACTTTTCACAGGAGTACGTGTGTGTATGTGTGTATGTATATATATATATATATATATATATATATATATATATATATATATATATGCATGTGTATGTATATGTGTGCATGTGTGTGTACGTGTATGTGTGTGTGTGTTACTTAGTGTTTGTTACTCTCTGAGAATATACGATTGCCTGGGACTACTTAATTAAACATGACTTAAAACGTTTGAATTCTCCTTTAAAGTAGTGACAGAAATTGCTTAACATGATTTCTTAGTTATATGCTGCTTTTGGAAATGGCAAAAAAGCAGAGTCAAGAAAATCCAGCCACTCTGTTAAATCTTTATTTATTTTCTAAGGAGTGAGAGAGCGTTTTTATCCAAGCGATGAGAACCTCCTGGAGCTGATTGACTTAAATTAGCTTGATTGCTTTTTATCAATCACAGCTGTGCTGTTTAGCATAAAAATGCAAAACATCCAAGAAGCATTTGCCTTGCAGCATACTAGAAAGATGTTTTTAGTTAGTTTTAAGATGTTTCAAATTTTTATTCTGCACAGATTCTCTGAGAATGTATCCAGAACATATCTAGTTACAGAGAATTAGTACAGATATTGTAAACTCTGAGAAAATGAATTAAAGAAAATATGCTGTTTTATGAATTACATATTTAGAATTTTGGCTTTTTCACTTTTAAATGTCTCTCATAAGTTAAACAGTTCAGCAATATTTGTTGCAGTGACCAAGCCACGCAATTGAAGCTAAACATTAAGAAACAGTCCTTAGGACTTTTCACATAATAAGCCATTCGGCCTTCCTGGAGGAGCTGTTGACACTGTTCAGTGGAAAATAGCTGTTGTAGCCTTAGGTGAAGCCCGCTTTGTCCTGAACGTCTCTGAATGAACTTCCTCCCATCCTTGGCCTGTCTTCTTGGTTTTCTCCCTGCCTCCCATGGTGTGATGATGAATAGGACCCATCCATGTTCTCGTGCTGGTGCTGTGAGACCAGACCGGCCTGCTCTGCAAGGTGGTCCAGGTCCCTGATCCTGGCCTTTCATCACTTCCTCTCACTTGGCAGACTCGGCCGTTAGATACTGTCAGGAATAAGCAACAAAAGTCAGGAAGGTGGCCTCTCGGAGCCCAGAAGGAGAAAGTTAGGTATCACCACCTGCTTGTGGTTCGTTTAGTTTTCTGGATAGAATCCTTTGCTGATCCTGGCACTCAAGTTGAAGATTTGAATTCACAGACCCGAGCTTTACAGGCACATCAGGTCACATTTCTTCAGACTGGTCACCAGCTTACAGTGCATGGCTGAAAAACAAATCTGTATGTCCTGGTCCGGCACGCTACAAGCCATGGGTGTGAGAATGACATGCGCCCACCTTACTCAGCTGAGTGTGTGAGGGGCTGTGCTCCTGGGTCTGCAATGGGAACCCTGGGGCCCTAACCTTTCAGTTGGAGAGAACATAGAGTGCAGAGTCTCTGTGAAAGTATGGCTTAGGGCAATGGTTAGGTGAGCAATCAAAACGGGCAGGAGTTACCCAGAGGATAAATGGGGACCATAGTAAAAGCTGTGCCTCAGGCTCCAGAGATGTGAGAATAACACATTCCCAGGCTTATCTCCACTAGTTTTCCATTGGGATACATCTGTGATAAATGTCTGTGTTGCTTTTAGGACTTTATAATCAAATTTCCAAGTATTTGATGTATAATTGTATTCTGGGAAATTAAAAAAATAATAACCTGTTTCACTCCTGCTACAAACCATTTTCCAAAAATAATTTCTCCTACCATGAAAATATATATTAAAATCATACTATTAATGTTTAAATCAATCATAACTAGCATTATGACAAAATTTAGAAAAATATTTTCAAGTTCCCTTCCAAAAAAATAACTGTCCTGTTGTATATACATTACTTTTGACATAATTATTTCAGTAATTTACCTAAAATTTAGAGGTTTTGTTTCTTAAGTTAGCTTAATGTTATTAAAACTGTGTCTATGTAGTTTTAGACCTCCTCACTGTAATTTGATTTAATTGATTAGTTAATTTTGTATTTTAGAGACAGGATTTCATGTAACTCAGGCTGATTCCTGACTCGCTGTGCAGCTGAGGCTGACCTTGAACCCTTGCTTATCCTGCCTTCTCTAGTGTACATCACTTTTTTAAAAACCTCCTTGGGTGGTATGCTTTGGCTGGCTGTATTGCTATGTTTGGTCATGATGGAAGTTTGTAGTCTTCCTCTGATGTAGTCATGTGTCTTGAATGTCCGGACTGCTGGTTCACAGAGCTACCTCTGTGGCATGTTGTGTAGACTTCTAAATTGCTGTTTTAAAACTAATTTTATTTTGATTGGCACACTCTACCTATTTATGAAGAACAATGTGATGTTTTATTCATGTATACTTTTGAGGTAATATGTATATACTTTGTTTAAGTCCACAGCAACGAAAAAAGTCCCTAGCCTTGCTAGCTCTAGGATTTTAAAGTTTAAATGTTTGACATGACATCATTGTGCTTTGTTACAACTGTAGTTATACAGGGTTGGATATATTTCCATATTCTGTTGTATTTTCTCTGTTGTCTGCATAGATTGTATAGCAGTAGATTATTATCTGGCATAATCATGAATTAGGGGCATTAATTATCTTAGTGAAACCAAATGTTTCCTTTTATATGATTATTTGACCTTTTAGTTTTTTTTGTGCATTTTCCTAATTTTGGGGCTGTAAGTGTAGCTAAATTGATCATTACTTAGAATTTCTGGAGATCAGAAGATCAGAAGTGTTCTGCTTTGCTTTGTATTTATGCTATTTCTTGGTATGTTACAGTTTCATTTTTTTAGAGTTTATTCATTGTTTTTGAAAGTAAAATACAGGTACAAGGTCAAAACACTTGCAGGCGAATGTAGCCTGTGTCCATGGTTACGTGCCTTCAACCTCTTCATTTATCCCTTTGCTCAGAGCTCATTCCAGCCCAAGGAGATGGCTGACCCCTGATTTTATCTCCTACACTGTATTTCCCCAGAAGCATGGGGTGTAATTTCTATACCCAGTTTCAGTTTATTTAGAAAAATAAACTTGCTATTTAGAACCTATTTATTTTAGCATGGAATACAAGTCATAAATCTGAATTACTTTCTGTCCATTTTATGAATTTTTTTAATGTAATCTATTTCATAGTCTTTCTTTACTTATTTTAAACTTACCTGTCTCTATCGACTGTTTCTTCTGACAGCCTGGTCTCTAGAGTTGTGTCTCCCAACAGGCTCTGGGTAGACAGAGTACTGTTCTCCATACAAAATTTACATTTTCAGAATATCTGTTATGCTTGTTTGATTTTTCCTCAGTTAAGCTGTAGAATTTGTTTTTAATTTATTTTTAACAGTCATTTATGAAGTACATTGGATCATACCATAGGGAGAGTTGACTAACTCAAGTTAATCCTATATTACAAGATATTTCTCCACTTTTGCTGTTTTTTTTCTTAAATGGTGGTTATTAAGATTATTTCAAAGTGCTTTTTCTTTTAAGATATTATTCTGTAATGTGTATATTCAGATCACTTTTACTCTGTGTATGTACTTGAAAAATGATCGATCATTTCAAATTTCTTGTATGCTAAGACAAATAATGTTGATTCCTTTGTTGTTACTGTTTCTGCTTTGAACATCTGTCTGTGTGTGCATGTCTTTATGTAGTTCTCCAACTTCCAGGCAACACTAAATCTTAAATCCATTTTTGACACAATTTCGTATAGGAATACCTGAACAGTTTCTTTAGCAACAATACCATGGTTCGTTGCTGGGAGATAACCTCACATCCCCACTCTTACTTCTACTCTGAATTTTTTCACTGCAGCCTGCCACATTGCTAACCTTCTTGGATCCTTCAAGTGTCACTTCTCAGTGTGGTTCACTCTGGTGGTCCTTCTAAAGCTGCAGCCTCTGTTAGCTCTGGGATTCTCCTTTCCCTGCTGCTGACATTGTCTAGTGTTTTACCTGAAATGTTCACTACATTTACTTCTTTCTCTTCCTGTTCTTTTGTCTCCCACTGAACTAAAAGCTGTTTTATTCACCAATTAATACCAACATGTAGAATGCCAGCTGGTACATAGTGCCTTATGGATATTTATAAACATTATAATTGTAATTGTAATTGTAAATGAATGGAATTATGATGCAAAGTTTTGAGACATGACATAGCTGGGCATGTTGGCTTTGGTTCAAATTCCTAGGTGCTTCCTAAAATATCATGCCCAAATTTCTAGTATCCCAGCTGTGACTTAATCTTGTCACATTCAAAGACACACATCCTAATAACTGAAGTAACTAAAAAGTAATTCTATTTGCTGAGTTTCCCAAATATCAAAATATGCGTGTGCTTATGTTTGTGCGTGTGTGTGTTTGTATGGATGTGTGTGTGTGTGTGTGTGTATGTGTGTATATGTGTGTGTGTGTATGTGTGTGTGTGTGTGTGTGTGTATGTGTGTGTGTGTGTATGTGTGTGTGTGTGTGTGTTTGTATGGATGTGTGTGTGTGTGTGTGTGTGTGTGTGTGTTTATCCCAGTGAGGGAGTATACCACCTTGACAAAGCCTTATCAGCCTTATCAATTCTTCACAGGGGAAATCAAGGGGTGAATATTTATAGTAGTTTTGGGATTTTATCTCTGTGGTTTAAGATAGATCTTTCAGACAAGTTCAGTTAAAATTAGTCAAAGTCTATAACCTAATGTTGGAAAACACAGCAAAATGAGGGTCCTGAAGAAATATGTGACAAAAACTATTGTTGATAATAGTATGATTTCCATTACTGAGATTACTGCTTCCATTAAATTGCCCATTTGGGGTGTTCTAAAGCAAATAGTAAATTTATTTCTTTGTTTATGGCTTTGTCCTTTCTGAGTAAAGATTTGCAGCTTTTTGGAGTCCTCAAAACTTTATTTTTCCTTCAAAATACTTAAAATACACTCACTTGGCTTTGCAAGTTTTCATGGATTTTGTCCTCCAGATATATATCTCATTCTGTTACCCACCAGCTGTGAACATCGAAATCTCCAGTTCTCTGAGCCACCCAGAGAAGGGTCCAAATGGCATTGTTCTAGGTTTCCATCATCACTCTAAAGATTAAACTTCATAGTGTCTGGAGCCCTTGGTTTTTTGAAAATGGAAGAGGATGTTTTAAAATTCCTTACATTGAGAGCCTGTTCAGGTATCCCCAACCTTGGTTTCTAGATGAATGATTAATTAGTTGGCTTGTAACTGTGACCTGACACAAAGCAATGGAAGGGAGGGAGGGCTTATCCTGGCTTACAGTTCGAGGGGATTCTGTCTATTATGACAGGGAAGTTAGGTAGCAGAGACTTGAGGCAACGGATCACATTGTAGCTGTAATCAGGAAGCAGACAGGTAAATGCTGGCTTTGGGCTTGCTTTCTCCCTGTACTCAATCTGGAGCCCAATCCCATTGATGGTGATGTCTACATTCAGGGTGAGTCTTAGCCCCTCAGCTAAACTTCTCTGGAAATGTTCTCACAGACACACTCAGACATATGTTTCCATGGTGATTCCAAGTTTAGTTAAGAATGAATATTCACTATTCCAACACCTTAACTATAAATCTGGAGGACATGGGAGAAGCTTCTGCTGGATCCTCTTGTCATTGTTGCCATTGGAAATGTTGATAACTCTGTCATACTCTCCAGAAACATTGTCTAGTAGGCTCTGGTGGAGCTTTCTGCCATGCTTATTCTTACTAGAACCCTCACTAACTAGATACACACCAGCTCCTTGGAACCATGTCTTTTGGTGATGACTGATCTCAGGGCTGACCACTAGTCTCTTCCAGAGGCATCTCATCCTAAGTTGCCTGCCATTGTCTGTGTAATGGGTTCCCATTTGTAGTATTGGGTAATTCCTAGCCTGTGTGACAGACAACAAAGAGGCCTCCCTGGTGTTTCTGATGTGATAGAGGCTCGTTCAGATGGTACCATACATGATAACATGCATGATCAATCACAGGAGTTCAGGAAAGAGCTCTGCTTCACAGATAATCTCAAGAGGTTGAGAAGATGCAGAAGCTGCTGCTGGAAAAGGCATGTCCAAGGAGGAATTTCAGGATGAATGCCCCACCCTGAGAACTTGAATTTGCTTCCACTCAACCTTACGATTAGAGGCTAGTCTACAGGTGGTCAGTGCCTACTAGACTCTAGACATTGCCAAATGTACCTGGGGGCAAGATGGACCTGGGTGAGAGCCACTCATCAACTTGTAAACTTGAAGTTTACAGCAAAGGGAGGGCAGAGAGCCAACTCGGCAGAAGGCATTTTCCCCCTTCTGATGAAGAGGAGGAAGGCTTTGCCCACATATACCATAATAATTTTGAAGCCAGGACAAATGTGCAATGTGCTTCTTCTCAAGAGCAAATCTGCTCATGCCGCTTCCATCTGCTGTCAGAACAAAATCCAGAATCTTTGCTTAGCTTATCTGTTTCCCTCTGTCTCCCCCACTATACGGATCAACTGAACTCTACAGGCATATCAAAGTTTCTTAAGGTCCTCAAACCAATCATGCTATCTCCAGGATCTAGACTTGAGGTCTTCTTGTCTCTGGTCATCCTTCTAGCTTACTGCCCTCTGTCTCCTAGGCCATAGCGTCCATATTTCCTCCTGCAGGCAGGTACCCCTCATTCATCCTCTACGAACTCCAGTGACCCCACAGTATCGTCTATGTCCCCTGTGGTAAAAGGCAACCAAACTCTGTTCGGCTTGCTCATTTGTCTATCTTCCTGGCGAGGCCGTCAGGCTGTTCGTTGATAAAGGCAGATTGGTCTCTTATCATTGTTCCTTTTCTCAGGGCAAGCAGAGATCTTGGCACTTGTTGGTTTTTATAAGAAGGAGATTGTCAAGTATTTCCAAGTAATGTTAACATGAACTTTGTGAATAATGCCACCCAGCTCCTTTAATGCAGTGTTGGAAATGAAATCACAGACCTTGAGCGGTCTAGGCACAGCTCTACTAGTGGGGTGCATCCCTAGCCATGCCTATGCTTTTTTTTTTAATAGGGTTTCAATTAAAAAATAAGCAAAAACCTCTTATCAGTATTAATGAGTTCGGGAAGCTAGCTGGGCTTGTCTGCTAAGAAATTCTCTACTTTCAAGAAGAGATTCAAATTTTGTATATTTTGGAAGTTTAGAATATCAAAAATCACCAAAAGTGCAGGTTTCTAGTTTATTTTGAGTAGTGTGATGCTCTGCAGAAAGCCTGGCTTCGTCTTGGCAGTCTTAGGCAGAAGCCGAGGGCATCTGGCTGCCCTTAGGGTTAAGAGCCCGCTCTGTAGCCAACTCAGGATGCACACCCCAGGTTATTCTTTAGCTTGATCTCCACAGCCATGCGGCTCCAGCTGTAGTGTTTAGTCTGAGTCATGAGGCTGGAGGGAAAGGCTGGCCAGTGGGCGCATGAATAGAACATGAGTGTAAGAACATCCAGGTGACAAGGATCCGGTGACAGCTGGTATTGCGAGTGTCCCATTTTTATGGATTCAGAGTTTAATTCCAGAAAGAGGCAACTGAAATCTACTTTATGTTCCCAACACCAACACTGGTTGTAGAGGGTTGAGGGATTACTGCGATGCTTCTTAGCCAAGACGAGAAGCCTGCTTTTGTCTGCTCTTAGGTCTGAGCACATACCTTGTGGTGCTCTTTCCTGCAGCTCAGAGAAACCCAATTTCCTCTTGCTGGAGCATTTTCATCTCTATGGAATGACTTCATGCCCTTTATCTGGGGGCACGGAGCTCTGATGACTTTCTCAGGCCCTGATTTGGGAGGTAGAGAAGCTTAGGTGTTGGAAGAACTAATGCTCTCCACATCTCATCCCCAGTCTCTGTTCTCGTGTGATAGGCCCTTCGGGCTTGCTTCTGACTTACAAGTCAGAAGCTTAGAGGATGCGAGGTCTTATTTGGGTCCTCCACTTTCCAGCCCTAACGTTGTAAAGTGGTGCTGTCCATCTCAGGATCAGCAATGAGTGGCGTGATGTTCGTAAGCTGTTCACTGTTTCGTTATGATTGCATTATCGTTGTTTTAAACAGAAACTGGAACTAGGCCCCTCGAGTACTGCCAGAGGGCTCCTGAAGGACGCACGTGAGTACAAGAATTCTTTGAAGGAAAGCAGTCTCTTTCTCTACCCTAACATTTTGTTATTGTCCAGCTTGCAGACACTCGTATCTTCCTCAGTTACAAAAGTAGCTTTTGTGATATCTGTTTCTGTGGGATGGAAAAGGAATTTGGAGGTCACACCCACAGCAGAGATTCAAAGAGCAAGCAGGACCTGTCTGCCAACACTGACCTCATGGGAACATGGCAGATTATCAGAGGGAACATCATCCTATCCCGTGAAATAGAACTTTATTTTCATAATCTTTGCAGAGATTAGAGAGCAGAATTTTATCCATGTTTGCCTGGAAAAGAACTCTGCACTGAGAACTTTGCCCAAAGGAGAAAAACAGAAGAAGAACCTTTTTTTCTCTTCTCCTTAACTTGATTACCCCAAGTTTCTACGTTGAGAACAGTTGTCAAAGCTGTGAGGATGGCTTTTTGAGCTCCTTCTCTTACGTTTCCGTCTTCTGGATAGTTTGGATAGAGCATGTCGTCTGAAAATGGCCAAGGTGTTTTCAGTTTTCATTTCACCGTGGTTCAAGTCTGAACACATTACAGTTCACTGACGCTGATGAAGGTGACTGGTGGGGAAAAGGCACATGGAGAAAGGATTCATCTTCCGAGGGATTACTCTAGCTAATAGTTCCAGCATATTCTGTCATTTGTAAGAATGTGTAAAATATGGCACGTAAACCTCAGAGAACCAGGACCGTTGCTCCAAGTGTTATCCCCTCAGGGACTTTCACTGTGCTGTGGGCTTGGGTCTTACTCCGTGCATGCTCTCTGGTCATCCAAGGACGTTTGTTAAGGTTCTTGCTTTTTGATAAAGGTGTGGTCTTCTGGGCAGGAATAGAAACAACACTTAGACTGTGTGCTTAGCCTGCAAATACATTGAGAACCTACTGAATATAGAGTCAGCGTATAATCTTAGCACTGAAAAGTAAGAGTTTCCCACAATATGCTGCCCCGGATATTAATTGAATATTACAAAGACGAGAGCACTCCATTTAGAGTCAGAGCTTTTTGAAGCAAGGATGGTATTTCATTTATCTCTGTATCCCCATAAAAACTAAATATTAGTTGGCAAACGGCTGGATAAAAGGGGACAGTATTTTATTTTTTAGGGCTTTGTGTGTGTGTGTGTGGGAGAGAGAGACAGACAGACAGAGACAGAGACTGATGTTTGCTGTCTTCCTTAGTCACCTCTCCACTTTATTTCTTGAGTTAGCGTCTCCCATTAAAACCAGAGCTCACTTATTTGGCTAGATGGGCTGCCCAGCAAGCCCCAGAGTCTGCCTTTGTCTACCTCCCAGCACTGAGATTATAGACAAATGCCACTGTGCTCCGCTTTCATGTGGATGCTGTTGGTTGGACTCAGGTACTCATGCTTAAGCTGCCTTCCTTGCCCATAGGTTTCTAGGGCTTCTGTAACATAACCATAACCTTTGTGACTTTAAACTATAGAAATATACTTTCTAGAGTCTAGACATCACTGATGCCGGTGTTAGCAATGGTATTTTCTCTCTAGGGACTAGCAGGCAGAATCCTCTTTTTCTCGTTTAGCTTCTGGGGATGCCAAGTATTCCTTGACTTGTACTGGATAATTCCAATCTCTTCTTTAATCTTTACTTTGCCTTTTCCTCTTCTGGGTCTTTATGTCCTGCCCTCATACATAATGCATGTATCTTTGTGTGCACCTTGTGCAACTGCATGTGGAGGCCAAAGGTTTACATTGATATCTTTCTCAATTGTTCCTCACCTTGTATTCTGAGACAGGGTCTTTCATTGAGTGCAGTGCTCACCGATTGGCCAGATTTGGTGGCCATAGAGCTCTAGGGATCTGCCTATCTCTACCAACCCTGTTATCATTGTTATGGTTATAGAAGTGTACCATCACACTTAGATTTTTTTTTACATGGTACTGGAGGTCCAAACTCAGGTCCTCATGCTTGCTCTTCAGACTTGTTGCTAACTGTGCCATCTCCTTCGCCCCTATGTTTTTGTTTTTGTTTTAAAGAACAACCATCATTAAGTTTAAGGCCTACCTGGGTAATACAGAATGAGTTCATCTTGAGATCTTTAAGTATGTCTTGAAAGACCCCCTTTTCCAAATAAGTTCCACTCACAGGTTCTAGAATATAAGACACATCTTTTGGGGGGGTCTTCCATTCCCCATACTCTAGTAGTATATATTTTTTCATATTGGTAATGCTTAAGTAAAGTCTACTCTATGAACGGTTAGCAGGCTGTGCTTGGAAGTGTGAAGATTCAGGATAGCATATTCTAGATCCAAGGGTCCAATACAGGCCTGGATATGGTTTTTGTGCTTAAAAGCTCCCTTAGATTCCATATATAAGAAAAATATGTGATATTTGCAATTGTGAAACTGACTTATTTAATTTATTGTTTTACTTAACTTGGTTATCTCTAGTTTCATCTATTTCCTTGTAAATGACAATCTCATTTTTCTGTATGGCCAAATAAAAATTGATTGTGTAAATATACCCCATTTTCTTTAACCAACTGCAGAGGGAGCCAGCCTTTTCTACAGATGAGTTCGCAGGGACTCCACTCAGAAGGGAGTACGGGCCTAAAGGAAATGACAACGGAACTGTAGTTCATTTTTCTATGGGACCTGATATGGCACTCTTTTGCCCTTTAAGAAATGACACGCACAGTGGAGCATTTTTAATGGTAAAATTTAACAGTGTACATGAAAAGAGTAAGAGAGAAAACTAAAGCACATTGCTATGGGAGAACCTTGCGCACCAAGAGAGTGAGCTGTTGCTGGCAAAACCCTTTCAAAGGGCCAGGGCCCGATTTCAGTATGTAGATGGTGATCACAAGCAGCTGCTCGTGTCTCGGCAGCAGCCATCTTGGTATGCTGGGGTGATCGCTCCTGTGGCCTGCCAGCTTTGAGGTAATTTCAAAGATCATTTGGCACAATGACCCATTATTGGTTGGGAGCTCCTGTTGGTTGAATTCAGCTCTTTTGGTGCAGATTCATTTTTCAGGTGCGCTAATTTTTCTTTCAGCTTCTGTGAGTTAAAGGCTTATCTCTTCCTGGAGCATTAACACCTGCCCCAGGATGGCTTTTATAATTTGCTTGCAGTGTGCAATAGATAGCTCCTGCGTATGCCAGGACTTAAAAAAGCTTGCAAGGTTTTTGGGTGGAACGGCTGTATTTCTTTCTCAGGAAACAACTGCCAGTTCGGGTAGGCCATGTCATGGGCCTCAGCAACCAACCATCTTTTGATGAGCACCCAGGCTGACTTCATAATGTGGCCGCTGTGAGAGGTGTAGCAACAAACGTGTGCATGCATGTATCTCTGGTGTATGCTAGTGTTCACTGCTTGGAGTAAAACTTTACTCCTTAGAAGTTTTACTGATGGATTATCCAGAAACTCCATTTTAAATTTCATCTTATGATGGGTTGATAGGAATGTAGCCCCATCCTAAGCCAGGAGCATCTGTGAATACCTTTCTGCTTGTGCTTGGATTGCTTTGGGATGAAGTGAAAGCAACACAAAGGACTTATCAATTTAATATCTTTCCTCCAAGTAGCGGCAACGGGACCTAATGGAGAACCTGGAAATGGGCTCATTAGAACTACAATCAGAGAGGGACCTGAGTCAGTACAGTGTACCAATCCACTACAGTCAGCCGTTGGCTAATAAAGAACTTTCTATTGTCTTAAGCTCATGTCTGAGTAGTCTTCTCTGGTGGATATCCCCAAATGTGTGCGCCATGGTGCAAGTGTGAAGATCAGAGAGCAACTGTGTAGAGTGGGTTCCTTCTTTACAACCGTCTGCGGGATCCGGGAATCGGACTCAGATTGTCAGTCCTGGTAGACTACCGTAGAGTCGGTTCCTTCTTTACAACCGTCTGTGGGATCCGGGAATTGGACTCAGATCGTCAGTCCTGGTAGACTGCATCTGTACTTGTTGAGCCATCACATTCACTCATCTTCGGTCATTTTAAAAAGAGAAACCAGTGGCCATCCCTTCATGGGTTTGCCATCATTGCTCCCGAAAGTGTTTAGCATGATCACACGGTGAGGGTGATATTCACTATGAGTGGATATTTCAGTATGGAAAATATGTTACCCTGTATATTCCTATCCCCTGGCCCACCTTCCTCTCTTCCTCCACTGTGAATATCGACTGTGCCATATCTATTACTCTTGTATCTGTAGCTTCTATAGTAAGAGGCCTCAATTTTATTAGAGACAACAACACAGACCCAAGACTAAGACATGGAGAGTTCCTGCTACCTTCATATCTCTAAGATAAGAGGGTGGAGCTCACTGAATCAGTTCCTGTTGTAAAACACAGTCTCACCCATGCCAACGTCCCCAGCCACAGCTCCCCAGCCTGGCAGAGTGGCCGTAACCGCGCTGTTCTTACTGCATTTCCATCCTGCCTTTGGTTGGAACTCTGCAAGTTGTGCAGTACAGGAACTCGGGAGACACGCGTTGTGGGACGATCTCATTTAATTTAAGGTTTAAATTTAAGGTTTTAGGGTACATTTATAGGGTACAGGCAGGGGAGGGGTCATTGGTCCCAAGAATGGGACC
This sequence comes from Cricetomys ansorgei, assembly GCA_026225945.1. NCBI lineage: Eukaryota > Metazoa > Chordata > Mammalia > Rodentia > Nesomyidae > Cricetomys > Cricetomys ansorgei. The sequence goes on from JAMJFZ010001133.1 coordinate 16,574,247, forward strand.
CATTGGTTAAGACATGGGTACTGGTGTCGCCTCATCTGCATGTGGGGATGCTATGCTTCCAGCTACAGCACTGATAAGCCACAACCAAGCCACATTTCTTTGCTCCTGTGAAGCAAGCAATGTAGCTGGGTTCTGGCCAGGCTAAGGAAAGAGCAGCTGAATTCCTACCGCTCTCAGGATTAGACAGGGTTTCAAGCCAGCTTCAACTAACTCTTAGCTCTAGGACAGTCCCACAAGTTCCAACTGTGGTAGTCTGTGACTCTATGATTCCACGCTATTAGTTCATGCTCTATGCATGAACCATGATGCAGAGACCATTAAACCACCCACAAACTAAGGGACTGTTACTTCTAAACAGTTTTCTATCCTATCAGCAAACATTTCCTGTGCAATATAAGGGCAGCTGCAGGAAGCACTCTGCATGCCATTTAGACACCTAAGTAGAGTGTCTTAGACAGAAAACCACTAAACTTCATGGTTCTACCTTTGACAATTACCAATTTTATGAAGGGGGAAGGGGAATGAGCTGGCAGCATCCTATCTATCTGAGACACAAGAAATACTCAGAAATGAGAGCTATAATCTAAAGGAAGTAGTGTCTGAGACAGAGGGGAAAGTATGTCTAGAAACTACATCTTCTGATGATGGATAAACCAAATACACCACACAAAGCCCACCATTCTACTGCGTGTCAAACGCAGGATTACAGGGACGAGTAACGAGACCATGGGGGAAACATGCTATCAGTTACCTTGCTCCCACCTAGGATGCAGAATCGAGGTCTCTTTAGGAGCCCTCACCTTAACCATGGTCGTTCTGACACCTACTGTTACAGCATGGAGGAGGAGGATACTTGCCTTTCCTCCAGAAATTCTTCTTACTGAGTACGTCACCTCTGTGGGAAACAGAAAGAACCTCAAATACAGACAATCACCTTAACTCCATCTCCAAAACCCTCCCTATGAGGAAGACATTTTATTGAATTAATTATGTTCATGAACCAGTTTTCTTAAGCTTAAATTCTGTGGCCTCGTATGGAAATCTTACAAGGAAACTGTGTTCTTGCCTCTTAGAAAGTCTGTCCTGTCTATCTTCTCAGAGCTCTATCTTCTTCCCTCGTAAGCTTACTCTAGTCAGTTGGAAGCAGCTTCAGAAAGCCCTTCAGAACGAAAGAAGTAAGTAACAGAGACGTGGAAGAGAAGGCCAAGTGGAGATGGAAAAGAGATTGGAGCCTCAGAGGCGGCACCTGGCCTTTGCGGAAAGTACAGAAGATGAAGCAGTGATACTTTCTATACATGCAATGGAAGGAGAAAAGGGTCATGGGGTAATAGAGAGATCAGTATGGTAATAGTACACGATATGTGTCTTAGTTAGGATTTCTATTGCTATGATGAGACACTCTGACCAAAGCAACTTGGGAAGGAAAGGATTTCTTCAACTTATGCTCATCACAGCTCATCATCAAAGTGATTCAGGACAGGAACTCAAGCAGGGCAGGGATCTGGAGCCAGGAGCTGGTGCAGAGGCCATGGAAGAAAGCTGCTCACTGGCTTGCTCAGCTTGCTTTCTTATAAAACCCACGACCACCAGGCCAGGAATGACACCACTCACAATTGGCTGGGCCCTTCTCCATCAACCACTAATTAAGGAAATGCTCTACAGGCTTGCCTATAGTGGACCTTATGAAGACATTTTTTCAATTGAGGCTCCTCCCTCTCTGATGACTCTAGCTTATGTCAAGCTTACATAAAACTACCTAGAACAGGATGCTTATGTGGAACTGTCTCAATGAAACTCCTTAATTCGTGTGATTGATCTATGCTAAGAAAGCAGTCATTGTAAGTGGGAAATGCATTTATTACCCTGAGCCTACCTAACCTCAGAACATGGTGGCAGTGCACTAGCTTGGGAACGGACTTGGTGCTGCCGCTCAGGATCACGAGGCTGCTACCTTGCGAAAAGAGCAAAGTTGAATGTATGGATTTTTACCAAGCATCTATTTTTTTCTGACACCATCATAAAAATTAAGAGACAAAAATTTGCACCATTGTAAGTGGTGGTTGGTTAGAGAGCATTATTTACATGATGCACAGTAGGTTCATTTAACTTTTGAGGTAATCATAGAGATGATGCCACAACGTTAAAAATAAGCTGCTTTTAAAACCTTACAAAAAACATTTAAACAGTGATTCCCATTTCCCAGGTGTGTTTAACAGATACAAATATTAAGGTATGGGACTCAGAGAAGGAGAGTGTTTAAATTGCCACCCGTTTACAAACATTTTAAATATATAAGGGGGTTATTTGTTTGGGTTTAGTTTTAAAAACACTCTGAGGAGTCACAGAATTGTTCAGTTCAGCACTGAGTAATCAGTGCTTTGAACTCTTGGCTTCCACCATGTCTCAATACTTCTTCAGTGCTGAAGACTGAACCCAGGGTGCCGAGCATCTAATAGCTCAGAATGTTTATGGCATGTATAAATAGAACCAATACTTTACATACTTACAGTAAAATAATTTTGTGTTTAAATAGAATGTGTCTCCTTGAGGGGAAATGAGTATGAATGACACATACATTTTTTTAAACTTAGTTCTTAGTAACATCAAAAGCTTGGGAGATGGACTTTGAAATGTTAGGAGATACTAAGACTGATAGCTTTGTTAATTGGTTTTAAGTATTTGGATTTATAACTATCATCATGTTGCAAAATAACATTGATTTTGGAATGGCTTACTTCCTTTCGTAGTAATTCAAATCTATGACAGCTCTGGTTTTATAGTGAGCATAAAAACCAGTGAGGTAAGTTCAATGAGGTAAGGTTAGTGTTGGAAGTTTTATTAACAGAATTTTAAGTATTAACACATGACTTACAATTCCCATGTGTTTTCAGAAATTTTCTGGAACTGAACTGAACATTATATTTTGAACTTTGGACTAGTCACTTAAAACCATTTAATTTTAGTGTAAAAAGTAGCCAAAAATCCTAAGTAGGAAAACAGTCTTTATAGAGTGGGCTGGCTTCTTAACCCACATGTGATAGGAACTCTTTTACATTGGCTGTATGACTCTCTCCTGCTCCCCCATTGTTGTCTTCACTACAGGAGGTGGCTAGAGACTTGGGTATGATTTTTGACAGGTAGGTAAGACAAGTGCATCTTTATACTATGAGGGTGCAGCTTGTGTTATTAATAAGCTGATGATTGTTAACTTTTATAAGCATGGTAAGTCGTTGTATAGTACTAAATATCCCCAAATTTTAGTGTTTTGAATTGATATTATTTAAGAGAACGGATGGTGAGAGAAAAGTATTTTGTGAATTACAAAGCACTCTCTACCATAGCCATTGATGTTTCTCTATTTGCTGCTTACATATCTTTAAATACAGTACAGGATTTCCCGATTCTCCCGTATATAAGCCTCTGATGCTAGCTGAAAGCTACACATGGGGGTGGGGGTTATATGTCCTTTCCCCCCATGCAGCATAGGTGCTGCCTGCAGTGGCCAGGGGAAGATACACACCTCCTTGACATTACTCAGCAGCCTTGAAAGGTGTGACAGAAGTGACCCAATCTCTTGTTACCCACGACTGTGGGTGGAAGCCAGAGGGTCTTGAAAGAGGGGCTTCTGTTTGTTTTCATCTGGAGCATTGTTCCTTCCTGACACATTTGCTAAACTTGGTCTCAGTGGCTGCATTTAAATGGGCGCAGGTCTGTAAACATGCAGTTTTTTTTTTTAAAGAAGCATTCCTATAATTATTAGCCTGCCCCTCTTCTACACACAGCTTTGCCTGAGGCCAGGTTTTTCATGTCAGGCATTGTAGTTCACTTAGCCCTTCATTTTTCAGGTGTTTCCAGCCATCACATACTGTAGGTGGCCAATCCTATGTCTTGGTGGGTCCCCTATTCCCTCCAGACTGCTCCTGACCAAGCATTCTTCTAAATGTCTTCTCTCTTCCCCAATCCAGCGTCTCAGGAGCGATCTTCCATCTCCTTCTTCCTCGCTCCCCACATGCACAGACCTTCAGTTCTGCTGCCTGTCTCCTAAGGATGTCCTAATGGACCACACACAGCTACATTCTGCTTCCCTGCCGCCCTCCTGCTTGTGGCAGCAGTCTCCCATGTGTTCAGGGACACTGCTTCCTTGTCTCTGGGTTCCATTTATACTTCTGCAGTCTGTTTTCTGTACAAGTCTGAGGAAATACCTCAAGAAAAAGTACTTCAGATTGTCCCAGTCTTGGCCAATAAACAGACTCTATTAGGCTTTCCTAACCTGATGTTTCAGGGCAGAGAGGTATTCTGTCCTTGCCTTGAACACTTCCTGCTACAGATTTGGAATGAAATATTTCTGCAATGACATTTTCTTTTTGTGAGAAATACCTTTTCCAACTCTCACTCTTCCTTGAGCTGAAGCCCATACTTGGGTATGCCTTACTTCTCATGGCTTCTCCTTTGCAGAGCCCGCATGCATAAAGCTGGTGTGCCTTGCTTTCTTCAGAGTACACATCTCCTATGCCTTATGTGTAGGCTTGTGTTAAAATATATCTTTAATAAAATGTTCAACTATGCTTCACTGTTAAAAAAAAAAAATCTGATGTGGTTCATTGTAATTGAGATGACTCAAGTTGACCAAGTTGACTTTGTATGCACAAAACTAGAAAATAATTTCTAAAAATAAAACATACATTATGAGTTTGTGCTGATATTTTCAATTTGAACGCACTATGATAAGGTCTTTATTTGATTTCTTAGATTTCATAATTGGATTACTCTCCAATTATCATGATGTTTATTTTTATTAATGATGTAGACATAATAGTTACTCTGCCCTTACTCCTATTCTCACAGCTGTGCAATTCAGTAAGCCACAGGCATGATTGCCCAGTTAAAAGACCATATTTCTGACACCTAGAATAATGTCTGGCTCGAAAACATATCTTCCTATTTGTTGACTGGACATAAAAAGAGAACCAACATAAGGGGGACGAAGCAGTCAGAATCATACCTGCACTCTCATTAAAAAATAGATATGCTTTTATCAGTAGAGCCAGTTTTTGGTGGTGTGACCGCTGAGGAATATGTTTTTTCCAAAAGGTAACTTTTGATACAATTAAAAATTTATGTGAAAGTTTTGAAAAACAGTAATTATTCTGAGTTCTTCTCTCAACAAGACTACAGTGAGTTTATGGTAATGGAACCACCAAGCTAATGAGCTCATAGGTAGTCGCCAAGTTCTCTTGCAGAGATCTGTTGTGGAAGTTTATTTTTAGTTACATATGAAATAATTGCTTTGTGCACTGTTGAGAAAAGGGCTGTCTAGGCCTTGGCATTTTGTATTGTCTGCAGGTGTCGGGTTTATGTGGGGGATGTTTGATTGCTCATGATCTGCACATGCTATCAGTAGAACACCTGAAGAGTTCTGTATCAATAAAAAGGAAGAATGCCAAACCTCCAGGACTTTTCAGCTAGATATTCTTCCCAGAGGCCCAGGATCCCCTGCTGTGGAAGTGGGAGCTTGGAACTGAGAAGCCACTTAAACTGAACATCTGCAAACCTGTCTACAAGTGGTTCAGATACTGGTGTGGCGGTCCTGACAAGACACATCTGCTATGGTGATGAGAACTCCATCCCATGAGGGAACCCTTCCTGCAGACAAGGTTACCAGTTATTTTTTTCTGAAAACCAGATACTTATCTTAAAATCTAGAAAGTGTTTCCTCAGAGTCAGCACCCGGAAGCTGTCTTCCAGAACTGGCTGAGGTTGTATCCTGCGCTGGCAGCTGAACTTGGTACTGTAGGAGTCACCCAAGTGGTACTGGCTTTAAAGCATGAGGAGTTCATGGAGAACAACTGAGGCTTGGAGCTATGAGAGTATAGGAGAAGCCATTGGTGAATACATCCTCAGTACAGTTGAAGACACAGATTGAAGGACTCGTGTAAAGAAGCTGAGGCTTAGCACCATAAAGAGAGCCCAGGAGAGGCTATTGGCCAAAGTGCAGCTCACTTGCAGCAAGGGATCCCAGTGTTCCGAAGATGCCATTGCCATGGGATGACCACCAAGGACAGCAGCAGCAGGGAATGAAACTAACCAGAGCCTGGGGGACAAGCTGTGTGTGCTGCAGAGGGCAGAGCCAGAGAAGTGATCCAAGCCCTTTGGAGGAGCCCAGAAGATCATGAATGAATTCTAGATAATTAGACATTGATAATGTTTTTCTGCTGTCCAAAGACATTGTGAAAAGCTTGATAGATGTTTGGTTTCATTTAGTCCTGTGCCTTAGCAACCCTCATGATTGTTCCTCTTGTAAATAGTTTTGCTGGTGTAGTGTTAAATTGTGTTGGAGAGATAAAGCAACTTTTTGGGAGGGGAACGGGGGACAGAAAGGGGGAAATGTGGAAATTTATTTTCACTTATGCATAAAATGATTGTTTTGTGCACAGTTGGAAAAAGGGCTGCTTAGGCCTTGACAGTTTGTATTGTCTGCAGGTATTGGATTTACATGGGGGATGATTGCTCATGATCTGTACATGCTATCAGTAGGAAACCTGAGGAGTTCTGTATCAATAAAAACACCTGAGCTGAGCTGCTCAAGGCTCTACTGTCCAGTATTGCACTGGCCAAGATAGTGGTTTCCTTTGCTGAGGTTTGGGAGCAGGGTTGCACATATGAATATGCCCCTGTGCCATCCTTGGTGAGCACCGCAGTGGGTGTACTACTACATCAGTAGCTTCTGATGGTCACAGAAGGGAACCCTTAGGACCCTGCCTCACCTCTGTAGTAGGTCCGGTCTGTGTTCTCTCCAAGCACTCCTTTCAGCTTCTGTTCTGCCTTCTGGGTCCATGCAAGTGTCAGCTGTAGTCAGTATGGTGACATTTCCACAGCAGAGTTAGAGACCCCTTGGTTGTTGCTGGACACATATCCCGATGGAAGCATTTAAATACAAAAGAGAGCAAAGCAAAATCCTAAATGAAGTTGTATGTTCCAAGGGCTGGGACTTGAGCCTTACTGTAATCACAGACCTGTCCTTACAACATTATAACCATAAGTTTCACATGACTGTTGAGCTCCCTAGGCCTTGCTGGCCCTAACTGAGATGCACATGAAGAAGTGCTGGATTTTGAAGAGAGTCTGAAAAAGTAAAATATCTCATATTTTCATTTTGATTATATGCTGAATAGTGATATTCTATATAATGAGTTATATTACATGTTATTTAAATAATCTCACTGTTCTTTTCAACAGTATAGCTCTTCGAAACTGTAAAGTTCCAGGTGTGGCTTTTATCATCATATTTACTATATACATCATATCTACATCATATTAAATTTTGTTTCTGGAAGAGTAGACAGGCCTTCTCTAGTCAACCTGCACACCCCACACACCACTCACCTCACCAAGGAAAACCACTCCTATACAAATTATGTTAATTGACCAGTTTTCAAATGTTCATCAACTTCAAAGAATATCATGATACTATTGATAGCTGACTCTGGAATGTTAGTGTTCAATTAAAGTCTATCATAAACTAATTAACTGCCCTAGAGAATTTATACCCAGTCAGGAAACACATATATCCACCCACCCAGACACCTCCCAACACCTACACACATATCATGTATTGTGTGCTGAAATATTTAAAGTCGATATTGGGCAATATACAGTACTCTGGTACATGTTGGAGCACAAAACCTTACCTGCTGGTTCTGTACTCTTCCTGAGGGCTGTTGATCAGCCAGTCTTTATTGCATTCCTTCAGTATATAAATCACTGATTAGAGGCTGCAGAAAGCACAGTAATAAAATATAATCACAACAGCAAAAATTTATTGAGTGTTTCTGGGTGCCAGGCGCTGTGCTAAATTCCTTTCTTCTGTTATTATTTAATCCCCAAAACAACTGGATGAAGGACGTACTGTTACTATCCTCAGCTTGCGTGTCACACTGTATTCATGCAAAAGGTGTACGAATGAGTTCAGGGTCATTGCTAGGAGCTGGTTGGACATGTACCTACAATGCATTCTCTTTGTGAAGAGCTGTTTTCTGGAGCTCTTGCTTCTCTATCCATTGATTACAGTGCTGTAGGCTTGAGGGCATCCTTCATTTGCATTCTCATTCTTTCTCTTTCCCATGATGTCTAACTCACATATTCATTCCCAAAGATTCTGACTCTGCGTCCTTTGAGCTCTGTCCTTGGGTATTTTCCTTCCTTCCTTCCTTCCTTCCTTCCTTCCTTCCTTCCTTCCTTCCTTCCTTCCTTCCTTCCTTCCTTCCTTCCTTCTTTACTTCCTTCCTTTCAACATGGAGTAAAAGAAGAGCTGAAGTAGAATTTGGGGTCTGGTGTGTAGAACGAGTAAGTATAACAAGGACTTTTCATTTCTCCTAGGTTCATGCTAATGTGTAAACCATCTAGTTTTAAGATGCCTACATCTTAACAAATCTAGAAGCTATGGCAACCATTTCTGAGTGGCTAAAGACATTGTACTGTTTATTAAATCCCTGCTGGGATTGTGGTTGGTGGAGCAGTTCCTGCCTTTCACAGTCCCTGGATGATCCAGACTTTCAGAGGTTCTTTTATCTTGCAGCTCCGTCTACTAGATGCAGCCTCTAGGATTTCTAAGAAATGGCAGAGAGTTGGTGCAGCACCAGGAAGTGATGTGCTGTTAAACACATCACTTACATCTCCTGACTAAAATCCAAGACTTCATCCTTCTGCAAGGGGGCTAGAAATTCCATCATCATTCAAGGGGGAATCGAGTTGGATGTGAATGAGACGGAATGGGTCCCACCACAGCAAAGCTTGGGGTTTGAGGTTATTGTGTTTGTGTCTTTGGAAGCTATATCTGTTATGTATCCTTCCAAATTTGAAGCTGTCTTCTCATTTGAATGATTGCGAGTTGAATCAAATTCAAATAGACCCTCAACCCAAGTCTGCTATTAGAGAAAACAAACAAACAGAAGGACTTTGGTTGTGGAATAAACTATCCCGGGAGCTCTTGTGAGTGTTCTAGTTTTATTCTCTTTTAAAGTTGCTCTTTATGAAAACATGTTGTTGTATTCCTGAAGAGTTGTGAGGGAAGTCCCAAACAGCATTTAGTCTGTGAAAATTTTCAAATGTCTCCTTTTTCATCAAGTGATTTTCCCTCAAGTGTCATTGTCATTATAAGATGGACACAAGCTACTTGGATTTTTAAAATTATTCTGGCACATCAAAGGCACTTGGTGTTTTGTCACAGTCTTGCAACTGTTTCTGGAGGCCCCCATGGAATATGGTGGGGAGTCGGGAACTGTTTCTGGAGGCCCCCATGGAATGTGGTGGGGAGTCGGGAACTGTTTCTGGAGGCCCCCATGGAATGTGGTGGGGAGTCGGGAACTGTTTCTGGAGGCCCCCATGAAATGTAGTGGGGAGGTCGGGAACTGTTTCTGGAGGCCCCCATGGAATATGGTGGGGAGTCGGGAACTGTTTCTGGAGGCCCCCATGGAATATGGTGGGGAGTCGGGAACTGTTTCCATAGAGCTTTTAGAAGTACACCTCACTATTGTAACTGGCTATAACTCTTGGGTGCTGACATGAAGATTAATAATGCTTAACTCTGATTTTAGCAGTTTTTGCCAATTTCATTGCCACAGTCCTTTTCTTTCAAGTTATTACCTGGAACCTAAGTGATAACAAATGTTTTGTTTTATGTTGCTAGATAAAAAGTTAACTTTTCAAATGGTACATGTTTTTATGGACACATATACACACGGGCACCAACAACAGGATCAAAAGAGGATGAGCAATTCTAAAATGGAAAACTGTTACTAGTTTAAAGATTAGGTAACTAGGTCTCATGTGGTTAAATGATGTGGGGAAAATGGAAATTCAGCCATATGGGTCTTTGTGCATTGGCTGTATCACACAGTTCTCATTTTCTTTTCCCTTTTTTCTGGGAAATGATAGCACTCTTTGCTTTGCCAAGTAGTATTATTGAGTCAACTGCCAAAGTTTAAGAGAGAGTGTCAAAGGCTCTTAAAATTATTTGGTGTTGAGTGAAGGGGCAAAGAAAGGTATTCCACATTCCCAAACAGTTCAACTTTTATCTTTCTACCTGATGTTGGGCCATGACGTAGACAAGAAGGCTTTCCTGATTTCTTTCTCTCTCTCTCTCTCTCTCTCTCTCTCTTTTAAATAATGCACACTGTTGGCAGATGTCAGCATGGATTAAAGTAAGGGCAACTTTAATCCGCTCATTGATAACCATTTTAGAACTACACATTCGAATTTTTCATAGAATATACTCTTTGCTGCCTGATTTTTCACTATCTTTAAACTTCTGTGCATCAGAAGGCCTGCACGGCTGCTTGTGGTTTTACACCATCTGGAAGTTCAAGTTTGACTTTAGAAATGATGTCATACTTGCTTACTGCAAGCTGAGCTAATGTTGGTTGAGAATTGGATGCAGTTCAGGTCAGAGTTTTTTATTGTTTTAAAAGAGACCCTCAAGTGGTCCCCCCCCCCAATGCTAGGAGACTACATGAAGCTTTAAGGATAGAGTGAAGGTGATTGCAGGGCATGACCCAGACTCCTTTGAAGTTAAGTTCATGCCTTGTGGCTCATGGAAAATAAACTCCCAAAGAGAAGACCTCAGCTGGCGCAGGCACCCGCCTGCCATGTTGAGTTTGAGTGTTGCAAGTAGTGTGTTGATCACAGCCATCCGTGCTCTCTGTTACAGTCCAGGAAAAGTATTCTCATAGAGGGGCTTGTTTCTAATCTCTTCTGGGATCAGGACAGTTCAGCAGGGCACTGCCAGATCACAAGTGGTGAGGTGATGCCAGAATTGCTGTTTGTGTTATTCATCATCGTGGAGCCCCTTCTTCTAAATGCTCTCCGCGACTCTTCTTGGCCTCGCATACTGTAATTTACTTCTATCGCAGTTTTGGTGGTGGACATTTCCTTGTGGTCTGCATGTAGACCATCCTGCTTTGATAGCTAAGATGTAGGGCTAATTCAGCCACAGCCAAATACTTCTCCAAATCTCACTGAGTAAGTCCATGAGAAAATACCTATGATTGATTATAACTATTTCAAATGAGAGCTATAATATGGAACACTGTGTTCTGCCTTTTTCCAAGGAGCTGACCAAATGACCTTGCTTCAAACATGAAGTGAAATTCATATTTCGTTACCAGATAAGAAAACTCAGAGAAGTAATGCCCGTGTTCTGGTTGGCAGATGGAGTTAGCATTAAATATTGACGTGCCACTTCAGAATGTGAGATGCTGAGGCAGAAGCCACAGCCGCCATGGATTTCCATTTGGGAAGATATGAGGATCTGAATCTGTCCCCTATTTTTTCTTTCAGCACCTGTATAACCATGGCCAATGTTTGTAGCCTGCGCTTTTTTTTCTTTTTAAATCTGCTATGCTGTACAGAGGCAAAATTCAAAGCACAAATTGATAGGGACACAATAGTCTTCTACTTCTTGTCGCTCCATCCTTTTTATTCCCAAGAAAATCAGTTTTCACCCTTTTTCCTGGTCATTTTAACATCTTTACTTCTTGATGGTTGATGTTGCTGCTGTCAGCTTTCTGTTATAGAGAGCAAGGGTCAGACACTCATAGACCACGGCCCCCTGTCATCCATAAGTAACTATTGTCTCCCAACCCCTTTGTTCTCTCAGGAGCCTTACATGGTGCTTGGATTCTAGGCTTGGTTTTGCTGCTGTTTGGTCTCTTAGTCGTGAAAGAGAATGGAGTGTTTGTAAATTCTTAGTTGAATACTCATATTTTTCAATTTGATTGAAATACCAAATTTCATTATATAGACGTATCAATTTCAAAAGTATATTGTTTGGTGAGTTTTGATAATTCACTGCATTATATATCTGCTCTCTTAATATGTAGAACAAAGACTTTACACCCTGAAAGTGAAAATGGGGGTACACTTGCCTGTCTATCACCCCCTAATACGTCTCTTATTTCTTCCCAAGTAGCCAAGCTTCCTGTCCCTTCTTCAGGAAATATGGCATGGATGGCCGTGCCGCATCAGGCAGTACGGACACACTCAGGACTTCTTCTGCTCTTCATATGTTCACTCAAGACTTCCTCTGTCCACCCCCAGTATTATTTCATTAGGGAATTGATTTCAATCTAAGAATTGTGGAGTGACAGTGTGGTGGTTTGGATGAGAATGACCCCCATAGGCTCGTACACTTGAGTGTTTGGTTCCCAGTTGATAAACTATTTGGAAGGATTAGGAGATGTGTCCTCGTTGGAAGAGGTCTGCCATTTGGCATGGGCCAAATTTTGAAACCTCATTTTGAAACCTCAAACCTATGTCAAGTTCAGTGTCTGTCTGTCTGTCTGTCTGTCTCTCTCTCTCTGTCCAATACCTGTGGATTAGGATGTAAAGCTCTCAGTCCTGCTCCAGCGCCATGTCTGTCTGCTTTCTACCATGATTACAATGGACTAACCCTCCAAGACTGTGAGCAAATCCCCAGTTAAATGTTTCCTTTAATGAGGGTTGCCTTGCTCATGGTGTCTCCTCCCAGCAATACAACAGTATCTAAGACAGACATCCATATGCCTCCGTTGATGTCTGTTGAAATGACAGTGAGCACAATAACTTTAGCAATGATTTCTAGTCTTTTCTTAACATCCAGTTGAGAAAAGAAAGACCTCAGAGTAATACATTAGATACCATTATTCAGCAAGAGATTTCCTTGGAAAACTTATAGGCAGTTATTGATAATAATTAGGGACAATCAGCCTTATAGAATGTGTCACAGTTGCTCTTAGAAACTGGCATAGAACGCATTTGTAAACACGAGTGAGATGCGATGTAAACTGATAAAGGAGAATTTGAAAGAGAAAATTCATTTTAAGTGTCTTCATATTCTTTGTATTCTCTTTTTTTGATACTTTGGTGATTTTCTTCTGATCTTCTTCTGGTGATTTTCTTTCTTCTGATCTGAGCAGTCTAGCCTAGAAATAAAACTTACTTTGTGCATGGTGTGCAGAATGTTAAATTACACGTAAGGCTGGGCACAAGCACGAGGACGCGCATCTGTAATCCCCATGCTGGGGGCCTTGCTGGCCAGTCAGTGGGACTGAAATAACTGAACTGGTGAGTTGCAGGCTTTAGTAAGATACCATGTCTGGAAAAAAAATTAAACCAGGGTGGAGAGCTGTTAACGAAGTCACTTGTCATCAGCTTGTGGGCTCCACATGCTCAAACACGTATGTGCACATGCACCCTCACATGCATGTGTACACAGTCACATGGATGCATGCATATATTACACATATACACACACAAATAAAAATACATCAAACTTATGTTTTTTCCTTTAACTAATAACATTTGAAAAATGGGAGTTTTGATTTTCTAATGTTTGAGCTCAGGTAGAAATAGGAATTCTTTGGTGTTCTTTGTTTTTAAAAAGTGTTTGGGGAGCGATTGTCGTCCGACTTGAGAATGGCTGTTTTGTTCCCGTGTCTTTCCTCGTCTCTGCAGCATAGCTTCCTCATGGCCCCATGCGTTTTTCTAATTTAGCAGTTTCTCTACGTGTCTATCTTGTTCATCCAGATGCTCTTTGTGTTCTCTGTGTTCTTGGAAGATCCTGCAAAGCATGAGCAATGTTTCCCCTCCCAGGGATCGCATGTGGAAGAATCAGTGTGCGTTGTTCACTACCCTAAGCAAACATATTGTTTCTTGTTAAGCAGGGAAACAAACATGGGCGCATGCTACCATTTTATACTGCTTTATTTCACGAAAACTGTATAGAATTTTTTTTTTTTAAGTATCACTGTTCAGCTATTTGCACAACAGGACATTATGGTAGCTTGTAGGTTGTTAAAATGCACTGAGGTGACCTTTTTAAAGACTTTTTTATTTTATTCTTATTTTATGTATATGGATGTTTTACCTACACGTTGAACAGAGAATTGTGCTGTGCTCAGGTGCTCTCTGCTGCCACTCCCAGCCCCAGGGCAGCACTGATTATTGACAACCTCTTTCTAAAACCAAAACCTTCCTTCTTCGTCCTCATTTCAGGTAGATGCACTGAGATTACGGCTGGAAGAGAAAGAATCTTTTCTCAATAAGAAAACAAAGCAGCTACAAGACCTCACAGAAGAGAAGGGGACCCTAGCTGGGGAGATCCGTGATATGAAAGATATGTTGGAAGTAAAGGAAAGAAAAATCAATGTTCTTCAGAAAAAAGTGAGTAGCTAACAGGCCTTCAGACTGAGTTTGTCACTACATATGTTTGGCATTTTAGAAAGATTTTGGGCTGTGGAAGATAAAGTATCTTTTTGAAGTTTAGATTAGAATGTATCAACATTTTACTTACTAGTATTTAACTTACTAATAGTTGTACTGTACCATTTTTAACACGACCGGTGTATTATCTATTTGATTAGTTCTTGGCAACTACATGAAGTTTTTTTTTTCAGTCTTAAGCACTGAAAAATTATATATAAATCTTAACTTAAGCCTGTGGGGATGAGAGCTGGGATTGCAGCTTAGGGGTGCGAGCATGTGTTTAACATGTGCTGGGCCCTGAGTTCAGTCTCTAGAAATGGAAAGACCAATAGATGAAAAATTAAATTAAATAAAAATTAAAAGTCCAAAGTGGTATTTTGGTTTTTCAAGACAAGGTTTCTCTGTTGTAACTCTGGCTGTCCTGGAACTCACTGCAGACCAGGCTGGCCTCGAACTCACAGAGAGTTGCCTACCTCTGCCCCCCAAGTGCTGGGATTAAAGGTGTGCACCACCACTGCCCAGCCATTTTTGCCCTTTTGTAAAGTTATTAATCCCATACAGAAGGTCATGGCTCTCATGACAGCCATTTCCTAAAAGCTCTGTCTATTAATACAAACACATTAGTGATTACATTTTAACATATATATATTTTGGGTGCCACATGCAGACCATAGCAAAGGCCAAATCCATGTGGGCTATTTTGGGAGGCAAGGTAGTCACCTCTTGTGTAAATGTTCCATTTTTACCTAGTTGGGATCAATGAAGAGAATGTACAAGGAGTTCTAGCATGGTCATTCAATAAGATTCTCAGCCTCATTAGGGCCCTCTCTTCCTCCTTTAAGGGGTCCATTGCATTCCCTATTGGAGAACCTTGATTTTGTGACATAATGATAGTTTTACTTTGAATAATTCCTACTTCGTTTTATATAGCTTTTGGTACCCTACATTTTCCTTATTTTTGTTGTTATTTTTAAAAGGTCAGCAAGAAGAAGAACTAATTCATAACCCTTCTCTCTTGTGAAAATCAAAATGCAAGAAATATACAGGATTTCTGAATCATGGGTAGTTATTATGGAAACTGGGTGGATGGCAGGAAGCTGGCTGGCCAGGAGGTCGCTGTGCACAGGACCCCATGATGGCGCCGCAGGCACATGGGAATGGCTGGCTACTCTTGGTGTCATTTCACCATCTCTCACCTGGATTGCATCATCGGTGCCCTAGATGCTTTCTTACGTCTAGACTTGTGGTTCTTACACTCTGCTCTTAACATGGAAACTAGAATTTTCCTTTTAGATCACACAAAAAAAATTTAAGTTACTCTCTAATCAGAACTTTCCCATTTAAACCAGCTATGTAATTTATAGGTTTCAGTATAAATGAAAACGTGGAACCTTTTGCTCCCAAATTGAGAATGTTAGCATAGAAATAGTAGACCATTAAGACAAGAAGGGGGCCCAGCACAGCTGCATAGGTCACAAGTTTGTGACACTGTCCCAGCAAAGTGGCTTCAACTTTCACTGATGATAACGGGTGGAAGTTCTGACAAAGGTCTTAGAAGGGTTCTACAAAATTCAGCTCCTGACCTCCTATCCTCTCTCTTTTGCTCAGGCCTTATGAGTAACTCTGAGCTGTGTGTTCTTCTGCAGAGACATACATGCTCTCTCATAGTGCTGATCTTATATGGGACTTTGACCTTTAAAGCACTGGTTCTAGACCCATTGTGGTAGCTATCAGCTGTTAAGCTCTTCAGTTGAAATATGTTATAAGTGTGGCAACCATACTATCTTTTAAAGATTTATCATGAAAACTAGAATGTGAGCGCACTCAGTAGTAATTTCTATATTATTTATATGAACATGTCTTGGGTGTATCAGTTACATAAAATATACTGCTAAAATTATTGTTACCTGTTTCTTACTGTCTATTGAGATTTTTAGGAAGTGTAAAATTACATACGTGAATCTCATTGTGTTTGTATCAGACAGAACTGCTGTAAATATCCACATAGCTCATGCTTTTGCTTCTTGGGTTTCTACTCAAAAGGCACTTTATTATAATTTTTGGCCACTCCCACATACAATAGGATATATATATTCCAGCCCTCTGGTTTACCTGTATAATTTTATTTTTCTAAATAGAACTTATCACCATCTGAAAAATATAAGCCTTTATAAAGTTTTCCATTAATAGCTATTAGAATATAATTCCAGGATGTGAGGCTTTATTATTATTCCACTGCTTTATCTTTAGCACATTATAGGTATATTTCTCAATACACATCTGATGAATGAGTTAAAATACTGAGCAGGAGCATTTGGTTAGTTAAGGTTGTGGCCTACTATTATCGCCTGCTGTTAGGAAAACGTCGACCTGCCAGATTGACTTGGGAACAGAGCTGACAAAGATGACTAAGACAGTTGACACTCACTTGTTTCTGTGAGGAAACTGTCGATGAATTCCTAGGGGCTGGACCCCTCACCCGTCCATGCTTCTGTGGCTCCGTGAATAAGTTTTCTAGTCTCTCCTTTTAGAGAACAGGAAAGTCTCTTCCCTGTGCGTCCCTACCCTATGATGCTTGACCAGAAACCTAAATAGTACACTGCCTTTCATTTCACAAACGGGTTAAAGTTACATTAAATCATTGAATCTTTGTCAAAGAGTTAAAAAAAAACTGTTGTCTACCACTCTCAGGGTAATGGCTATTTGATTGATTATGATGCTAATTCATTTCTGTTAAGAAATTTGCCAGCAAGGGCTTGTTCTTTGGATTCCCACTTTGAAGCACCAGGTAATTAATAAAGATCATTAGAAGGAACCCAGACAGAGACAACTAAGCACCCTTGAAGAGGGCTTGGTGCTCAGGGCAGGTGGAACCAACAGAGGCTGTTACAACAGTAGAAGCCAGAGTGTTTGCTAAGGATTCGAAAGCAGATTGCCTTCGCTTCCACTGCTGTGACAAACTTCCTCAAAAAATCAAACTAAGGGAGGGAAGATTTGCTTTGACTTAGTTTCACAGGATTGATTCTATGGTCAACTGGTTCGACTGTGTGGGCCTTGAGGTGAAGCTCAACATCATGGTGACTGGAGAGTGTGCCAGACAAAGCTACTCATCTCACGACAGCTCAGAGCCCTTGAGAGTGAGGTGGGACCAGGGACCAGGTAGACTCTTCCAGCACTTGCTCCCAGTGCCTACCTTCTCCAGCCAGGCTCCACTTCCTTAAGCTGCAGCCAGCTAAGTTCCAGGCCTTTCTTTAGCACACGACCTTCGGGGACATTGTAGACCTGAGCCACGACAGAAATGTTTCATTTAAAGCTGCAGAAGTGAGTGAAAACTAAACCGGCAGCTCTGAGCATGCGTGTGCTGGAAACTGAGTCAGCTGCTGAGCATGCGTGTGCTGGAAGCTGAGTGTCGGACTCTTTGTCACATGCTGTGTTGCGTCACTTCAACTGCAACCCCATGGTTTAGCTCCAAGAATTACCTCAAGGACCTAAAGAATATTTTGGTTTATGATTAGCCTGCCCAAGGTCATGTAACCTAGGTACAAGGTTTTAATTTTTGCATCTGAAAAAATAGATCAGATAATGCAAATTGAGTAATTAAAGTTCATTTTTCTTTTGACCTTATTTTGTATGATGATGACACCAGGTGTGAGAGAGGGATGAAGGATCTCAGTTCATTATGTACCAGGAGTTTGTATTACATAACCCAGTTCTTTTATTAGTATTATTATTTAATTTGTTTTTCTTCTTTTGTGCAATACATCTTGACCCCTCTCCTCCTCTCCTTCCACTTCTTCCAGCTTCCCCATTGCCCCTCTCCTTCAGATCTACTTTCCCACCCCTAAAACCACTAGCCAACCCCTGCTTTATTCCCTAGAAAAGAAAAATCCTCCCAGGGTTGCCACTCAAACAGGGCATGGCTTAACAAGATGGAACAAGGCCAGGCACTAATCCCTACCTCAAGGGTGGACTAGGCAATTCAGCTGGAGCAAAAGGGCTCCAAGGGCAGGTACAATGGCCAGAGGCCCCCGACCCCCCATGTCAGCTGTAGGAGTTTTACAAGAACATAAAGCCAAACAGTCATAAGATATATTTAGGGCACTCTTCAGGTTCTGTGTCTGTTGCTACAGTTTCTGTGAACCCCTAAGAGTGGCAGTCAGTTGACTCTAGGAGGACCTTTATCCTGGCATCCTCACACCCTCTGGTCCCCGCAATCCCTCCTCCCCCTCTTCCCTGGGGTTCCATGAGCCCTGCAAGATGTTTGGCCCTGGGCCTATCCATATGCTCCCATCAGCTGCTGGATGGGGCCTCTCTGATAAAGATTAGGCTAGACACCCTTCTGTGAACAGAGCATGGCATCATTAGGCATCAACTCCAAGTTATCTCTTCTCTAGTTCCAGGCCTGGCCTGCAGCACCAGGCATGGGGTTTTGCCCTTCCACTGTCCCGGTGGATTCTGCCAGGCAGATAGGCCGTAGGTCGGAGGTTTTGTGACGGGGATGGTGTCCTCGTCCTACAACGGTAAGCCTTGGCTGGCCAAATTAACATCCCATCTGAAAGCTCTAGAACAAAAGAAGAAGTAGACACACCCCTGAAGAGTAGTTAGCAAGAAATAATCAAATTGAGGTCTGAAATCAATAACATAGAAACAAAGAGAACAATGCAAAGAATCAATGAAACCAAGAATTGGTTCTTTGAGAAAATCAACAAGATAGACAAACCCCTATCCATCTTAATTAAAAGACTGAGACTATCCAAATCTACAAAATCAGAAACGAAAAGGGGGGGGTATGACTACAGAGAATCATTAAGTCATACTTTGAAAACCTGTACTCCACAGAATTGGAAAACCTCATCTTAAGTAGGAAGTGGCCATCGTTGTTGGCAAGATTTTTGAGGCAACACTTCCAATATCTAGGTAACATGTAATCACTTTAACTGATGTGTATTTTGTAGAACTTTAAATTTTCCCCTAATAGCCAAAAGCAAAGGTTTTAGTACAAGTTTGGAAGTTGTAAAATCTAGAGCAACACCATTTATGTATTATGTCTCCTTTAGGCAGCATGTTTAAATCATGAAATTTCTGGATAATTATTTTCTTTTTGCCTTGTTATTTATTTTTGCATATATGTGAATGTAGTATGTGTGCATGTGCATATACGTGTTCATATACGTGTGAGGGTGTGTATACATATGTGTGTGGAGGTGCAAGGGTGACATTGATCTCCTTCCTTGACGGATCTCCACCTTCAGTAAGGAAGCAGAGCGTCTCTCTGTAGCTCACTATCCAACTAGTTTGGCTAGCCTGGGATTCCCTGTCTTTAATTGCACGTTGGATACCACACCTTTCTGGCTTTTACCTGGATTCTCTGCCGAACATGTATGGCTTTTGTGTAGATTCTGGGGAGCTAAACTCTGGTCTTCATGCTTGGATGGCAAGTCCTTTATCCCCCAAGACACATTCCCTAGCCCAGGTTTCTTTTTAACTAAGTGTTTACCAATATATTTGGAGAGTCAATGAAAGCACTGAAGTATAGAGAAGGAGTAAGATCTTTAATGACTTAGAGGTTATCTACAGAGAAGTGATATGTACAGTTCAGAACATGATTCAGACCTGTTCAAGCTTAAAAGCTAGACAAAGCCCCAGCATAGAGGGCAGAGGTGCACTCAAAGTCCTGCCCCAACTAAGGAGCTATTGATATTGACAGCTCCTTGTAGAGGGAATGCTAGTTTCCCTTAAGGGTGTGGTCTCTGGTAAGTCCACAACCCTCTAGTGGATGGCCACATTTTCAAGAGTAGATAAGCAGAACTAATTGGACTTGATGGGTTAAAAAAAAAAAGAACACAAAGTTGAATAGGCACTGAATAGGAGGTAAACCTGGGAAAAGTTGGGGGCGATGAATAAATATGACCAAAATACAATGTATCACATTCTCAAAAAAATTAATTAAAAATGTAAAGATAATATAGAAGCCAATGATGCATTATCTTTGGGTCTGGAGACTTCTTAGAGTTTTGTCTACATTCAACATAATCATCTACTTCTGAGCAGGTCTGGGTTAGAATAGCATAAGCTTTGGATTAGGGTGAATTGGCATGGAATAATAATAAGCTCATGTCAAAGTCAAAACTGTAATATTACCTCATTGGCAGCTTGCACTGTGTTTTGGTGCTAGTAGGATGGGGTATACTCATTTCCTCTCTCACGAAGCTAGTGAATCCATGCTGCATCTCATGCCTGTCATTTTACCTTCAGAGCCTGGAGAAATGCATGCTCTAAAGGACATGTATATGCTCCTGGATATGACGTTGTAAACATTTTGCCACTTGAGACAGGAACTGGAGGTGGATAAACAGAGAAGCTCAAGTGACAGGTCAGCTCTAGCTCTGATCAACCTTTTGCAGGAAGACAGATTTCTCAGGATGGACAGTTTGGCTCTACTTCATCATGCCAAGGTATGGAATATTTTAGTAGGCGACAAAACTGTGCATGTGTGTGAATGTTTCCTGAGCTGTCCACTCGCTGTTCTACCAAAGGCCAGGCAGCCTTTGATTTATTTATTTTTATATTTTAGTCATATCCTTTTATTCCCAAACTTTTTGTTCCCAACTGGATACAAAGTTGAGCTGATGAAGTGTTACTTGACTATTGAGTTTTTGTAGGAAATGCCATAAAACCTTGATGACATTGTACGTTTGGAAAATGTATAATGTCCCTGATTTTAGGACATAGTAGCGATAGTTAAACCAGATCAGTTTTGGACTATCATGCAGCTCATAGATCCTTAGAGCATAAAGCTGCTGCCTAAGAATTTGCTCTACATCCATTAAAACTGGGTACATTTTCAATATCCATTTCCATTCTAGGTCTCAGCCATATGAGCTACGCAAATGAATAGAACAGGGGTGCTTTAGACATTAGGGGAATAAAAGCAGATTTGTAGATTGCCTTCTGACCTGGAAGATGGAAGGAGGGGTGAGTGGTTATCTCCCGTGTGTAGTGTGTTTGGACCTCCTGACTTCATCAACGTTTTTCTAGTGTTTGGGATTGTTGTGGTTGAAATTTTGACAGACTATAAACTCAGGGGTAAGCATGTGCTCTTTCAATGAATGTCCCCATGTATCAGTAACCACTCCGGGTTCTGAAAGTTCATAAAGAAAAAGCAAACCTAACTAGAAGTACATGGGCATTCAGGTGCCATCTCTGCTGATGAAGTCTTTCTCACCCTCTTCCGCCCCAACATTACCAACTCAGTACTGAGTCAGACTTTGGGGACTGCCTCAAATTTTATTCAGGTATGCCTCCTTGACAGGATCTGTCTAAGACCCTTTCTCTAAAATGTTTCCAAACTTCACACTTGAGCTTTGTGCTCATTTTTGTGTCACAACTTTTAGAATCTTGTGCTCGTGCTGGAGCCTGGGAGAGATTCTGTGCCCACAGAGAAGATACCTTTGTCTCTTTGCAAAATTCTTTCCACATGTTGACCCTCCTTCAATCAAAATACACACAGTCGTTCTCAATGAGTGAGATCTTGGAGAAGAGAAATTTCTTTGAGCGCCACTTCTGTCTTCAGAATATTTTCAGCTATGAAGAGACTCATTTGCCTCAGTGAAATATCAAACCCACTCACTGTTCCTGGCACAGTACATTCTGTGGAGGATGCAGGAGGGAACCATCCCACGATAATCACGCTCCAGGGGATGACTGTTGCTCTTCCCACACCTAACACCTCCAGCCTTGGCTTTGTTAGCTGCAGGGAGATGTGCACCTAAAGTATGACCTGGTGTTTGCAAGCTTGTTCTGCGTCTTAAGGCAGGAAACCAGCTGGCAGTCCAGGGGTTGGATCTGCCACTACAAATAGTGATCTTGTGTCTAAGGCAGTATATGCCCAACCTGCTTTCCTGCTCTCTAGTGATCATTTGTGTTTTGATTGCCACCACTGGGACATAGCTAGATATATCTTGGAGGCAGAGTCCAATCCAGTGATGCTAATCAGTATCCTGCTACACAGATCATACCTGCAATGAATACTTACAGGAGAGCTGTTCTACAATCTAGGCCCCCCTCCCTGCCTATAGATAGTGTTTCTCAAAATGTTTTACATAGTTTTGCAGAATACCTCTCTGCTCTGAATATTACCACAGTCAATCTGTGTAGCATTTTTCCATGTATCTTATGTAGAACTTTTGAGGTGGTTTGCAAATGATTACATTGTTGATGTGTGTGTGCATGTGAGTGGAGGTGATTATACTGCTCAATTTAAACTGCCAACTGAGAAAAGAGTTTCAGTTGAGGAACTGCCTAGATCAGAGTGGCTTGTAAGATGTCTATGGGGGAGTCTCTCTCTCTCTCTCTCTCTCTCTCTCTCTCTCTCTCTCTCTCTCTGTAAGAAAACCACTTTACAGTATAGGTCCTTTATTTCTTTTTGTACATTAAGCCATGAATCCATAGGGAGGGAATGGGCCCCAGCAGCTCAGGCTCCTTCCTATTAGTCTTCACAAAGTATGAATCTCTGGGTGGAGCAGGCTGCTACTTCAGCTGAACCCAGGTGCCCTTCTCTATTTTTTTTCCTTTTTCTTCTGATCATTTTCCTTCACCCATTTCAGGAAGGTGTCTCTGCTCTTAGAGTGCTTTATGTGCTCAATCTGCACATTGATTCTCTTTGCCAGAGTCTTACTCTTAACTTGCTTGTTTATGATGATGCCACAGCATGTTGGCTGACATTGTAGACATCCTGTTTTGCCATGGAATGCTTATAGGACATTCTTTTTTAACAATGCACAGTCCCTTGATTTCTGCAGTATTACCCTGTAGTAGTATGTTGCTGTGGCAACTCAGCAGAGAAGGCACAGAGGCATATTCATATATACAAATCCTGCCAGATCTCAGCAGAGTGACTGTACAGTGGGACCTTGAGCATCTGAGCTCAGGTGTTTTTATTGATTTCAGAACTCCTCAAGTGTTCTACTGATCTCACACACAGATGACAAGCAGTCAAACATCCCCCACATAAATCCAACACCTGCAGACAATACGAAATGCCAAGACCTAGGCAGCCCCTCACCAAACAGTGCACAAAACAACTATTTTATACATAACTAAAAATAAACTTCCACTCCATTACTCTTCCTGTAGATTCACGTGTATGTGGCCAAAGCAACAATTCCGTGTTTTCTAAATGGCCTAGAGAACATACAGTATTAGTGGTTAGTACCGTCGGCGGGTTACTAGAAGACGGCTGGCGTGACTGAAAGATGGAGCATTATCTTAATTGTTGACTGATGTAGGAGAGTCCAGTCCACTGTGAGTGCCACTATTTCTTTTGTACTGTATAAGAAATCTGAGTATAAGCCCTCCTGTCTGCCTGCTGTTCTCCACGGTTCCTGCCACACTTCACCGGCTGCCAAGCGGTTCCTTAGTTGGAGGTAATGCTGGGTGGAGCGACAAGCAGGCCTGCTTCCAAGTTCCTGTCTGGAGTGTCTGTCCTCAGTTCCCTCAATAGTGGACTGTAACGTGGAATCATAAAACAAATAAGCATTTTCTTTCCCTAAATTCTTTTGCTCACAGTAACAGAAATGATACAAGGACAGTGATGTTTCAGTTACTATATTTTATGTTTTATAATTTTTGCATATTATATAGAATGTATATTATTCTGCGTTGGATTATTAGAATTATTAGTATTAAAATTGATCTGGCCACTGTAGTCATGGTATCAGTGAATCTGTATATAGGAGGCCCATCTCACCTCCCAGGAGGAATGAGATGAGCAAGGAGTACTTCCTGGAAATGTTGGCGACTAAATCTGGCGCCGAGGGACTTGGAATCACTGTCTCGTCCAGGCATCAGGAGTAATGTTTTCAAGACTTGGCAGGAAAAGGCAGCGCAGTGCATCTGGAGAGATCAAAAGTAACTTAACATAGCTGGACCACACTTCTTGCTTCATTTACGATATCAATTTCACAGCAAGGAGCCTTTATGTCTTCTACCAATCAAATATATTATGTAGTTAAAGTTTGAGTGGCATTTTGACTTCCACACTGTAAATGTTCTCCTCTGTCCCTTATGACTTGCAAGTGGCAACAGTGATTATCTGTGTTATTTCAAGAGGCAGTTCGTGGCCAGATCACGCTGAGAACTGATTCTCACTCCCTAAGAGAACTGAGCCAAACCAAGAGATACAAGTTCACATTTAAATAAACACTGGCTTCTAGGTTAAGACCTTATATTCTGTACTCAATTTTATCATTGTGGATTTTTAAAAAGGTTTTCATGTAATCACCTATGGACCCCTCCCCCCTTTGAAAGATTTAAATTAAATTGCCTAGAGTGCCTGACAGTGACTGCCAGCTTGATGGACACAGGCACCCTGACACCCGTCTGTCCCAGTCGCCAACTGTTGCCTGCAGTTTCAGGATAGGTTTTAGAAGAGGTTGAGCTACTACATTTTTCCGTCTGGAGATGATTCCGTTTGTCTTTCCACACGCTCCCCAGGCCATTTGATTTTGAATCAATCTTATTTATGTGGGAAGGAAATTTTCTGTCTCTTTCACTCATCCTGTATTTGGCAATTGATTCTGCTTTGCTGTGAAGAGTTTATGCATATTTATTCTAGCATTTATCAATGTACATTGTGAGGGAAGTCCATCATTTAAAGCATATATAATACATGTATAAGTTTCCCCTAAAAATAGATATTAAGCAGGGGTTATATGTTCTTGGGACCTGTAACACACAGCATCTTCCTACCGTTCTGATATTATAGTATTGCTTCCAGTATTTCTTTTTCCTTTTTATTTACCAGGTTATACAACTTGCACAAGCCAAAAGATGTAACTACTTTAAACAGACAAGTTTCACAGAAACTTAATTCAGAATTAATGGCATAGAATATATGTCCGTTTGGGACCTCGTGATGATATTGTATTACATTTCCTTATTAGTTTACTGATTTTTAAAAACAAGTCATACCACAGACATGTTATTAGTAACTATTCCTCAGTTAATGTAGTTATGGATCTCCATGAAGAGTTTATAATTCTAACAAAAATGCTGTGGTAAGATTCTGAGTTGAGAGTCCCAAGGTTCCTCACCTCCCAGGAATTCCATCCCTTGACTATCTATCATCTAGGAATGTGACTGTGATAGATTTAGTATTGATGGTTAAGTTACATTACAAGATACAGTTGACTTTAAGAGATGCAGATGGGCTGGGCAGTGGTGGCACATGGCTTTAATGCCAACACTTGAGGGGCAGAGGTAGGTGAATCTTTGTGAGTTTGAGGCCAGCTTGGTCTACAGAGTAAGTTCTAGGATAGCTAGAGCTACATACAGAAACCCTGTTTTGGGAAAAAAAAAGAAAGAAAGAAAGAGGGATAAAGAAAAAAAGAAAGAAAATCACGCCAGCACTTCAAGCTTGGCTCTTAAGGTTAGACAGGGAAATCAGTGGTTGGTCAGATCAGGAAGTTTCAATGTATCCTAAATTCTCTTCTATTGACTTGAGAACTTGAGAATGGAGAGGCCATGTGGTCAGGGCTGCAGGCAGGCCCTGCGGCTGGCAGTGCTTTCTCATGTGCACCAGCAAGGAAGTGAAGTTACAATTCTAAGACCCTATAAATCCACATTTGGCCAGCACTAAGAAGAAGCTTGTTAAGTGCATTTGCTGCTAGAGCCTCCAGAGAAGTATTCATCCTCGGTGACACCTTGATCTCATCCCCAAGGATAGACTGCAGATGTCTATGTAGGACTTCTGACCTGTACAACTGTAATTGATAAGTGGGTGTTGTTTTAAGCTACTAGACTGGATATGTTTTGTTACATGTGTGTAGGAAGTATGTTCAAATGTATATTAAAATAACTGATCAGAAATTCAGTTGCAAGTAAACAGGGCTGGAGTTCAGAACATGTGGACAAGGAAGATTGTAGTCCACTAAAGGAGCACTGTCTGGGACAAAACCATTTCTAAAGCCTTGACTTCTCAGGTTGGGAATCATTTGGAATTTTTATGAAATTTTTTAATTGTAGGGATTTCGTTATTTAGAAAATGTTTGCTTCAAAGTAAACTTATTATACTGCTCATATTATGTTATTTCAGAGCATGTAGCTTAGATCTCTGAGAATGTGATTATATGCTTGTGTCCATTTCCCTATGAAATCTGGAGTTCAATAAAAGAAACAACAGGTTTTATTCATCCTTCTATTCCCGTAACCAGCACAGTCTTGGCATGTTATGGGTGCTTAATGAACGCTAGATAGAAAATTGAAATGGAGTAGACTGAACGAACAATAATGAACAATCTGTCCAAAGTTCTGGTTGCATTCAAAGCAAATAAACAAGTAGAAATGACTGTGTTCCAATAAAACTTTATTTCACAAATATCCAGATTGGCCCATGAGCTGTAGTCTGCTGAATTCCGGTGTAGATCAAAAATCATTATAGCCTGTAGGCAATTCTGTCATCTAGCCATATTCTTGGAATATATGAAAGTTTTAAAATTTATTCTAAATATTTAATAGAAGTGAACAAGGTATACTTCTTTTCCAGAATACATTTACTATTTGACTCAGTCATTCTTCCTAATGAAGTAGAAAGTCATTCATTCCCAAGGGTGAGGTCTTCCCTATTTCCTGTTGCATTCTATAGCTTTTTTGTAAGTAATTCTGAATGAAGCAAAGCTAAGCAAACAGGATGTGCAGGAATGAATAGCACCCATTGACAGTGGGTGGAGATAGTTCTTTCTGTAGTGCTAAAATATGAAGCTAAATTCTTTAGGCCACATATGATACACTGACTTATAAAAGCTTATAAAGGGTAGCATACACCACAGCTCTCTAAATTATGAATGTTTATGAACTTAAGAACAGCTGGAGGCATAGTCACAGGCGGTCAGCTGAGAAGTAGGAATGGGAGGACAAAGAGCCTTTGCCTCCCTTCCATATTACCAACATTTTCTTAGAGGTTGTAAGGGAATGGTCTGTGGGAGTTTGTGATGGTATGTATAAATATTAAATGTCAGGGAAAATAAATGTGGAATCATTTACCAGGACTGCTTAAGTCACTGGTTCTTTTCCTGGGAATTCATTTTTAAAAATTAAGATGTAGGCAGTGATTTATCCACAAGCTCATTTACAAGATATAAGAAAATGTTTTTTTTTTTTGTTGTTCAATGTAAATATTTCAGAATGATGAATTACCCAAATAAGTGATAGTACAGTTAGGCATGGAAATTGATCAGTACAAATGGTATCATAAGAGAATATTTAATGGCATAAGAAAATACTCAGGTTATTTGTTAGTTGAAAGAAACTACAATGTATGTGTACAGAAATGTATCAAAAATGTGTGTGTGTGTGTGTGCGCGCGCGCGTGCGTACGCATCTGCGTTATTGGCTGTGAACCTCAGTGCTGTTGCTTAAAGGACTTTAGAACTCCAGTCATGCATGTTAGTCAGCTTTCTATCACTGCTAGATGAAATGCCTGAGAGAATTAACTTAAAGGAGGAGATATTTTATCTATTTACCTATCCAACTGTCTATTTATTTATCTTTTTATATTTATTTATTTTTATTTTGGTTAATGTTTTTAGAGGTTCCTCTGGTTAGACAGAACGTCATGGTGATGAGACTGTGTGGTAGAAGTGACTATGTATCTCAGACAGAAAGCAAGAAGCACAGACTGATAGAGAAATCAGGGGAGGAGAAAGGACATGGCTAGGAACAAAATACCTCTTCAGTGGCACGTTCCTTCAACAAGGCCTGCCTCCTAAAGTTGCATCATTTCTCAACAGGACTGCATACTGATGGTACCTAAGCCTTTAGCACGTGATCTTTGGTGGACATTTCAGGTCCAGACTATAAAAAGCAAGTTAATTTCATAACCTTTGGCTTGATAGTCCCATTTTTAAAATGAGGATAGGTTCATATATCACATTCAGTTTCAATTTTCCCAACATGAATGTGTTGAGTGAAATACTCATCACAGCTGACCCATGACAAATTATTATTTTAGACTAAAACTCAGAATGTAAACCCTAAATCTATCAACTCTTTTAAATCCAAATCCTGCTTAGGGAGCAGGTGGAACTGATTTACAGAGATCATCTTAACTCTAAATTTACATACAGTAAGGTTTACTCTTTCTATAGATTTTTAAAAGCTTAGAGTTGTGTGATCCCCCTCCATTGTTGTGATGCGAGCAGCTCTGTTACCTCAGAAACTTCCACTGTACCGCTGTCTTCCTGCTCAGTCTCCTTTTACATCTCTGGCAGGCATTCATCTATTCCTCATTCCTGTGATTTTACCTTTTCCAAGATATCATAGAACGGGATTCACCCAGTACTGTATGCATCTCTTGTGTTTGGTTTCTTTCTCTTAGCACAATGCATTTAAAGTACATCGACTTTACAGTTCCTATCAATAGTTTGATCTAAAGTGACTACTTTTAGAGGTAGTTGCACAGATAACCTCATTGTTTGAGCTATTTTCTATGTTATAATCTCATAAGCCATACAGGTCTTCGATCCATGAAGTTGGCCTGAAGCCATAGTTGGGACAGGGCAGAATATTGGCACTGAAGATGAGGAGGTGAGGAGTCTAAGAATCAGAACTCAGCAGAACAACATGAACTCAGCAGAAATAGAGAATTCAGAGCCTTTGATGCTAAAGTTGCAAAGTGAGATGGGTAGAAGTTTAAAAAATCCTCATAGGAAATGATGAGACATCCTTGTGTGTATGTGCATGTGGATTACATACATGTGTGTTGAAAAGGCATGAAACAGACTTTAGGATGAAAAGAAACCAGTGATTCATTGTTATTGCCATTTGCAATAGAATGAGTGTGTGTGTGTGTGTGTGTGTGTGTGTGTGTGTGTGTGTGTCCCTCTCTCATTTTCTAGCTTTTACAGTCAAGAGTGTAGAATAGAGAGTTCCTGAGGACCGATGCTGCCTTCTCCCTGGGTCAGATGCGTGGAACTGGCCAGAATTTTAAAGCTGTGAGTTCAACCTGTTGAGTATGCAGGTATGCAGTTTTCCCTGAAATCTGAGCTTTTTCATTCTTTGTTTTATCTTTTATTTCTTGGGGGCAATAAAATACTTTATTTTAAAATAATTTACAGATAATTGTGCATTAAATTTCTGAGCAAAGAAATGATATAACTTTTCTCATTTAAAAATCAGATTAGGTCTTTAAATGGTATCTTTTGAATTTATATGATATGTTTATCTATTTTTTATAAGGCAGTGAACAAAGTAAATATTTAAGGAAAAGTACAATTTGTGGTTTATAATATAAAATTTGGGAAAAAATAGAATGAAAAATTTATTTTTTAATTTAAGTTAGTTATAGTAACGACTGCTTATACACATTCATATATCAGCTAGTTTTATTCTGTATATTTTAAACCTCCCTCTTAAATATTTTTATAGAAGTTGACTGAATGTCACAGATATAGAACTTAGTTAAACACCCAGGGTAATTTATATATTTGTCTGTTTACAGAAACTTTAACTTAATCCTCTAGTAAATATAATGCTTGTCATAAGGAAATACATGTTATTTGCTGTGTTTAAATCTAAACTCTTAGAAAGTGTTATTATTTAGGAACCGTAATTGAGCTTTTGGCTTGGTATTTCATTTCCGTTTGTAATTCAAACATTTGTTGTACATTTCTCTGTGGTTTATACTTTTTTTTTCATTTCAATGCCACAAGACCTTTATTTAGAATTTTAAGCTAAACAGTTTTTTTTGAATAATTCATCCTTTAATCCATCTTTTGATGCTTTTATAGTCTCTATAATCAAGGATGTGGGAACTGAGCAGACTGGGCTAAATGTTATGGTAGTTGACAAACTAGTTTGCTGTTAGATAAGTCTCCTAGTTAGAGTGTCAGGACAGATTAATGCAGGGGGAGAAGAGGAAGACAGAAAGTACTGTCTGCAGTGCTCACACAATCCATAATGTGAGATAAGGGAACCACCGGAGGAAGCATCCCAGTGTTGAACGGCCGGGACATCATGAGCATCAATTTTAGCAACTGAAATTGCCTTATAGCTCACTGGAGGTGCTAATTTGCTCAGACATCTTTTGGCAAACTCCTGTGTAGCATCTGCTTGTTCCTGTTGTTATTTATATGCAGTAGTGCCTGCAGCTAGTGAGATAGCTTTCTGAACCTGCCTCTTCCTAACTGGGAATAAAGGCTTGAGGAATATAGGAGATGTCAGTAGCAATGAGCAACTCGAATTCCGCAAGATAAAGACCATGGCTGGGAAGAGTTGAGCAGGCAAGTGAAGATTACCGACTCACCATTAATAATAAATTTACAGGACTGCAGAACAAATCATGCCAAACCATCTTTATCATTTTCTAGGTGGATGTGCAAGATTAAAGAAAGGAATTCAATAGTGGTAATATCTGGAATTGAGTAAATCATCTAATTCAGTGTCTCCACAAATCTTTGGGGGCACTAAGGTGGGGGAAGGGGAGAGGGAGAACCACAGTGAGAATTGGCTCTGAGCACTGTCATGTGGATTCAATTTAGCTGTTGTAATAAATTATAATGGAACAAGGTCCATTGGGATGATGTTGCGATCAATAGAAGGTCAGGCTGTAACATCTCCAGCAGTGGTCTGGAAGAATGGATAACATACTTTATTAAGCTTGGCAGGCCAGGAGGTTTTGGAAGTGTTGTGGTACACTGCCCAGCCATCAGCTTTATAAAGCACCTTTTGGGTATGTGGCACTATAGAGGCTGCTACATAAAAGTTAAAATGTGGCCCATGATCTGAGTGGTCAATATGTTTAATAATGATAACCATAGTTCTAACTTATAAGTTAGAACTTGCAAGTCTTACTTGTACTTAGAAGTACTTACAAGTACTTAACAAGTCTTCCATGTACGGTATTTAGCCATTTTGTGAATTATTTCTTTTAATCCCAGTGGCAACCCTTATAGAGCATAGTGCAGCTGGTAAAGAGCAGCAGTTGGTTATGGTCAGAGGTAGTCTAGATTTCACTCTTAACCTCTGTGCATGGATAACTCTACTCTTGGATAGTTCACCTATTTGTTTATTCATTTGACAATTACATTCAGTGTACTAAGGATGGTCCAAGTATAGTAGATTATCTGTAACAATTTAAAAATTGGTGAGATCCTTCCTTGTATGGATACAGTTATAAAATAAACACATGGTAAAGATTTTACTTAACTCACTAATATGTGAGGGAACAGAGAAATTGAAACTGTTCAACAAGTCTGGCAAACATTTATAGAGTTAGGAAAACTAAAATGATTATAAGGATGGAAGTAGAGCTGGATTCCCCATATAGTACAGAGGGGAAGTGAGTAATGTCAACTGGACAGTCCAAAATCTTCACATTTGTAGACAAGAATTTGTTTCATTGCTATAAACTATTTATAATTTATCAACTTGTACAGTTGCTCAAAGACAAAGGGAGACTAGAATCAAATATCCCAAGAGAATATGATCACTGCAATAGCTTCCTTCTGAAGCCCAACTCTAAGTCAAGAGAGTTATGAAGTAGCTCAATAGAGTTTTATTTGGAATAAGACTTAACTACAAAGAATATGTGTCTCTCTCTGCAGTAGTTAGTATTGATTGTAAATGTGATATAATTTGGAATAAACTAGGAGACAAGCTTCCAGACATACTGATGGATGCCTTTGGGAGATTATCTTGATTAGGTTTATTAGGGCTACAAGGCCCACCATAAAGGAACTTGGGTCCATTCCCTGGGTAGGGTCCTATATTTCATTAAAAGGAAAAAAATATTTGAGCACAAGAATTTATTGCTATCTGTTTCATGCTTGTCAGCTGCCGCAAGATCCTGCCACCTTGATTCTCCCACTGTGGTGGACAATACCCTTGAACTGTGAGCCAAAATAAATTCTTATTTATTTAAATTGTTTTGTCAGGGTATTTTGTTACATCTACAGGAAAAGTAACTAAAATTTGTACCAGAAGTGGGGTTATTTCTAGGCTAAATCTGACTGTATGTTTCTTAAACTTTGGAACTGGGTTTAAAGAGAACTACAGAAGAGTTTTGAAGTTTGGAATAGAAAAATCCCTCAAATGATATAAGCAGAGTTTAATAAGCCATTCTTGTGGGAGACTGGGCGAAAGGAAAAATGAGAGAAACTCGAGAGGTAGAGGCTTCACTCTTGAGGTTTAAGTGCAGAATCAGTACTCTGTCAGAAACCAGGTTAGGGGCCATTTGTGTGATATTTTGACCAATGATCTGTCTTAATTCTGTCCATGTCTAGAGGAAATGAATCAAGTTACATGTAAAGAGAATAGGCTAATATGTTTGACAGAGGAAATTTGAAGACATGACAGCATTCAGAATTTTTCCTGGCTACTTTTTATTGTCCTTATTCAGGGCTACATTGAAAAAGAGTAAAACCCTCGGTAGATGCTTGCACACACGCGCGCACACACACACACACACACACACATACATACACATTCACTCACTCACTCACACACACACACCAGTTTGTTGAGGCGGAAAACAGAGTGAGCAAATTAAACTTCATAGCTAGGTATATACTGGAAAAGGATCTGTAACAGTTCAAAAGAAACATCCTGATCTGCACTGAGACACTGGGACATGTTCCCTGAGAGTAAGACCTCATCCATTAAAAGCATCAATTGTTAAAATGCAAACGTGTTTGAAGAGAATAACTGAAACAGATACTGCCATTAAAGAAGTGCCTTCCTCCTGTAAAGCAGCTGGTTAAAGACATGTTTCCCCAGGTCAGCATGCAGAATTTGATGCAACTGTGTAAGGTAATCAGCTCCAATATGAGACGACAGCAGGAACGCCAGTCATCCATGTGGTACTGGATTTGCAGGCATGAAAGATGGATGACTGTTGAGGTCATGCAGTCTTTCACCACAGTCCCAGAGAGTCACTGACACCAGACAGTGTGTGGCAGGGTTTGAGTCCTTGCAAGAAAGCCTGGAGAACCTACATGAGGCTCTGAAGGTGACCCCAGGATGTTCCAAATGCCAGGACCTCAGGACATCCTCAGAGGCAAGCACCACCATGGAATGGAGTCTGCTTAAGGGAGAGGCACTATGTCCTGCAAGTGATAGACCCGGGGAAGTAGCATTGTCTAAGCCTTTTGGAACCCAGAGAATTCACTTATGAGCACAAAATGTCAGACATGGAACTAACAGATTTGGTGTTTCTCTTGCTTGTTTGTAGTCTTGCTTTGGTCTAATCTTCCTTGCTAGCCCCAATTCTTCCCTTTTGAAATGGGAATGTTTATTTGTTTTTTGCCATTGTATACTGGAAGCATGTAGTTTATTCTTTATTTTATAAGAGGTCAAAATTAAGAGATTTCTTTGAGTCTCAGAAGAGACATAGACTTTGGACTTTAGATAGCACTGGAACTGTTAAAGACTATGGGGACTTTTGAAATTAGGGCTGCATGAGATTTTCTTTATGAAATGGCCACGAGACTAGAGAAAAAGTGGTAGAAGGTTATGACTCAAAAGTTTGGGTGTCTGATTAACAGTGTAAAGCTATGACAGTCAGTGTTGGTTGTCCACTTGACAGCATCTGGAATCACTCAGAAAGCCAGCCTTTAGGCCCACCTGAGGAGCTGGGTAGATTAAAATAGCCTCTGAGCATGCCTTACAGGAATTGTCTTGAGCAGACTGAGTTGGAAAGACCCATCCTAGTGGACCTTGGGTTTAGGAGAAAGCTAAGCATGAAGATTCACTATTCTCTTTTTCCTGATTATGGATGCTCCTTTAAGCTCCTGCTATGTTGGGGAATTTTATTTTTAGTTATATATAAAATAATTGTTTTATGCACTGTTGAGTGAGGGGCTGTTTAGGGAGTATTGTAATGTTGGCAGGTGTTGGATTTCTCTCGGGGATGTTTAATTGCTTATAATCTGCACATGATATCAGTAGAACACCTGAGGAGTTCTGAATCAATAAAACACCTGGGCTGAGATGCTCAGGGGTCCACTGTTGATTGAGTATGGTGCTGGCCATGACAATGGTTCCTTCTGCTAAGATCTGGCAGAGTTTGCAACCATGAAAATGCCTCCTTATCTCTCTTGGTGGAGCTACCACAGTAGTGTACTATTACAAACGGTGCCTGCAATGTACCAGATAATCCAACTTGAAGACAAAAAAGAAACCTGAGACCTCACAGAGTCTGGTAAAGTATGCTCAGGGAAGCTACCAGAGGATAGAGATTAAGGTGTTAATTGAAGGCTCCTGAAGGAAGAGGAGAGCAAGAGAAAGGAAATAAGCCCCTATGAAGAGAAAAGGCTGTGAAATTAATAAATAAATGAGGAAATGGGCTCTGAGGTGAGAGCTACAGAATGGAGGCCCTAAGAGATAAAGAATTTAGCTGGGAGCAGGAACAAGCAAGGTTCTTACTGCTTTTCCTGATCACGGAGCAGATGCTCCCTCCTGCCACTGGTGGTAGCTTGCTGTTTCACAAACTGAGCTTTCTGATGGCTGTGTCATATGTGTGTGAAGCTCAAGATTGTGCTTGAGATCTATGGAGGGGGCTGTATGTTTCCCCATAACAGTGGTGAAAAAGAATGCCAAACTGCCAGAATGTTTCAACTGGAGGTTCTTCCCACTGGCCCAGGATCCCCTGCTCTTGTGGAAGCAGCACTTTAGAGCCAAAAAGTCACTTAGTTAAACTGGCCAGTTTTTTTGTTTTTTTTTTTTCCTTGCAAAACTGAATAAGAGAAAGACAAGTGGTCCAGGTACCGGCAATAGTGATGAGAATTCCACCCCACTAAGGAACTCTTCCTGCAGGCAAGCTTACCAGTTATTTTTCCAGCAAACTAGACTCTGTCTTAAGATCTGGAAAGTATTTCCTCAGGATCAGCACACAGAAACTGTCTTACAGAATTGGGCAAGGTTGTATCTCACGCTGTTACCTGTACTTGGTACTGTAAGAGTCACCCAGCTGGAGCTGGTTTTGAAGGAATGAAGGGGTCTTTGGAGAGCAGCTGAGGCTTGGCACTGTAATTGGCCTGGAGAGGCCATTAGTGAAGGTGCAGTAGCAGTTGAAGGCCCAGATTGAAGGGTCATGCAGAGAAGTTGAGGCTTGGCACCATGAAGAGAGTCCAGGAGATGGTATTGATGAAATTGTATCCCAGCTGCAGCAAGGAACCCAGCAGCCTTCTAAAGATGCCAGTATCAGGGGACGACCACCAAGAGCAGCAGCAGCAGTGGAGTGGAGCCAGCTGGAGCCTGGAGGACAAACCGTGTGTGCTGCAAAAGACCCAAGCCCTTTGGAGGAGTTTTTCATTTAATAAACTCCTGGGGACCAGAGAAAAGTAATCAACATTTCATAATTTATAAGTTTAAAAAGAAGGGGAAAATGTAGAGGAACACTTGGAATTTTTATGTTAAGAAAATCTTTTTGGTTTAACTGACTCGTCACTAGAAGTTCCTGTTCCCACCCGAGCTGTGGTATCGTTGTTTACAAACTGGAATGGGAATGCTTGATGCAGGTGGGTATAATTCGGTTGCGTGCAGTCGTTTTGGCACCTGTAGCTTGTCTTTGGGATTGTGTGCCACATGGGTTTATGGGAACTTTTGGTTTAGGACATGAACCTTCTGAAGCCCTGAGAGTTGGGGTGGGCCTTAGTTGGTGGTTCGTTGGTTGGGTTGCCGTTATTAGTAAGAGGACAAAGGCTGGAGAGATCTGAGCATAGAACAGCCTGAAAAGAGGCTGTGAAAATTTCTGCCTTTCTCTTTCAGTATGAAGGCCGTTTGTAAAAGCGGTGAAGATTTCTTTCCTTTCTCCTTCCTTAAATTGAAGGTAAATTTTGTAGCATACTGCTACCTATACTTCTCCATCATAATGGGCTCTACCCTCCTACTGTGAGCCAGTAAACCCTTCCTCCCTATACCTGAGACACTCTCTAAATGGTCCAGAGAGGACTTTTGAGCAACATTAGAAATTCAAGAATTTCTATAAGAAAAATTCTATAAGAATTTTTGAGCCTTAAGTAATTTTTTTATATATAGGGAAACTTAAGCCTAGAGACCTGAAAACGTTGCCACAAGTCACTTATGTATGTCCTTTTCTCAAGGCTTTCCAGGATTTCTTCCCTTACTTTAGGAGAGTAGGAAGGTCCCAAACCAAAATGTCCATGTTGGAGAAGAAGGACCAAGTGTGCCGTTCAAGTTTGTCTGGAGAAAAAGGCCATGGTAGGCATGCCCACATTGGGGTTTATTTTAACAAATTGGCTCATGTGATTCTGGCCTGATGAGTCCGAATTCTGATGGGGGCAGCTGGCCTGTTGGAGACCTAAGGGTGAATTGTAGATCTATTTCAAGGAAGTCTGTTAGCCTGAGAGTGTTGGGATAGTTGATACTGCAGATGAAATTTGAAGGCTGTCTGATGGAGAATTGCTTCTTAGTTGGAGAAGCTAAGCCATTTACCTGTATTCAGGCTTTTGTGTGATTGAATGGGACCCACTGATACTGTAGAGATTAATCTGTTTTACTTAAAGGCTACTGATGTAAATGTATGTTCTACCCCCATAACACCCTAATGAAGCATCTTGAACAATCCATTTGAATATTGTGATCTAGTCAAGTTGACACATAAAATTCAACATCATGTCGGAAGGCTGAGGCACGCTACCTGACTGTAGGAGGAATTAGAGTTAGTAGCAGGGTGGCTGCGGTGATACTGAGCATAACCTGGAGGGTGGTGTGAACAGCGAGATGTCATGGGTCTGTAGGTGAAGCTTTCTCTAGGACAAGCTGCTGTTGGAGTTAAGGTCACAGGTCTCAACAACCAAGGAGACAAACTGTAGCTCTACATCTTTGTACACTGTCTGCCACCGTATGTGTCTTCCTGTGAAGAGGAGGCACGGCTACTGAAGGGGTCCGTGGAGCCTCATCTGTGAGAGGATTTTTCCACAATGGAGTTTATAACTGGAAGCTTTCTGATAGTCAGACCTATGATCTCTTGCTGTAGAAATTTATAACCTGAATTAATAATTTTTCGAACAAGTGCTTTACTGAAAATGAAATCAATAGCATCTCTTTGGGATACATGGTAATTTAGAGCAGGGTTTAGTGTACATATTCATAATGAAGACTAGTATGTGTTGTTTTAAAAATTCCCTTATTTGAATATTTTCAGTGGGATAAAGAGGTCATTTTGGGGCAGATTTTTTTTTTTTTTTTTTTTTTTTTTTTTACTATTTCAGTTTTAATTTCTATTTCTGTTACACAACACACCACTACAATGAGATGTGCACTGTCACACACCTTGCCTGATCTTCATCTATTCCAGGCTAGTAGCTCCCTAGCATCTCTTAGTGAGAAGGCTCACTCATCACGTCGTCATTTCAATGTGCTTCCTTAATATCTTCTGATCATAAAGCTCCAGAACTGGCTCTTATAGCCCCACCTGAGCCCTTCCCTGTAGAGTCTGTGGGAAAGGCAGACCATGCTGGTGCTTTCCACCCATATCTCCCTGCTCAGGGGAGCACTTGGCACAGCAGTCACAGCAATAAATATTTATTGAGTGAGTCAGTGCGTGTCAGTTCTGTAGCTGTACCAGGACCCTGAGTCAGTGCGTGTCAGTTCTGTAGCTGCACCAGGACCCTGAGTCAGTGCGTGTCAGTTCTGTAGCTGCACCAGGACCCTGAGTCAGTGCGTGTCAGTTCTGTAGCTGCACCAGGACCCTGAGTCAGTGCATGTTAGTTCTGTAGCTGCACCAGGACCCTGAGTCAGTGCGTGTTAGTTCTGTAGCTGCACCAGGACCCTGAGTCAGTGCGTGTCAGTTCTGTAGCTGCACCAGGACCCTGAGTCAGTGCATGTTAGTTCTGTAGCTGCACCAGGACCCTGAGTCAGTGCGTGTCAGTTCTGTAGCTGTACCAGGACCCTGAGTCAGTGCGTGTCAGTTCTGTAGCTGCACCAGGACCCTGAGTCAGTGCGTGTCAGTTCTGTAGCTGCACCAGGACCCTGAGTCAGTGCGTGTCAGTTCTGTAGCTGCACCAGGACCCTGAGTCAGTGCATGTTAGTTCTGTAGCTGCACCAGGACCCTGAGTCAGTGCGTGTTAGTTCTGTAGCTGCACCAGGACCCTGAGTCAGTGCGTGTCAGTTCTGTAGCTGTACCAGGACCCTGAGTCAGTGCGTGTCAGTTCTGTAGCTGTACCAGGACCCTGAGTCAGTGCGTGTCAGGTCTGTAGCTGTACCAGGACCCTGAGTCAGTACATGTTAGTTCTGTAGCTGTACCAGGCACCCTGAGTCAGTGCGTGTCAGTTCTGTAGCTGCACCAGGCACCCTGAGGGAAGATGAGGAAGATGTTTATGACTGTCCTCACTGCCAGGATTATTATTTCAGTTCTGAGCAGCAGCTATCCAGTGAGTGGCTCCTTTGTGCCAGGTGCTCTGTCAGGACTTCACATCTCTGTGGGTGATGTACTTTACCTCCTAAAGGTCTTTGCACCACTGATGCCTCCTCACGGAGGGCCTCCACTTGCCCTAGCAGGAGTGCGGCCTGCTTTCTGTCACTCCAGCAGGCCGAATCTTTTTTTACTATGTTCTATTTTTTTTTTGTTTTTTTCCCCCACTGATATTGTACCTTTTGTACACTGTCATCGAGTTCTGCCAGAATGGAAATCCTTGTATGCTTGTGTACTGATGTGTCCCAGATGTCGACATCAGCACCTACCACGTACCAGGAGTGCCAGCAACTCCTGGAGTGAAGATTTCATTTCACCCTCATATCATCTCCCTGTTGGTTAGGTGGGCCCTTTCTTCATCCCTGATATAGAACAGGCAAGGTTTGGGGATTTGCAGTTGCTGTAAACCCGATAGTTCCGAAAATCTCACAGTCCCAAAGTATGACTAAGGAGTGATTGGGGGGAATGGTGCTGAAACATTAAAGGAAAGGAGGAAGATCAAGTGACAGGTTATCAATAAGATGAGGGGCTACTATACAGGCGCAGTGTTTTAGTTGTGCAAGATAAAGATCTCCATGGATAGCTGCCTGGCAACACGTACATTCAATGAATAGACTTGATGCTGTTGAAATGGACACTTCAAGCGGTTTAGATGGTAAATTTCCTATCATTTGTATTTTGGTGCAATTGAAATTTAAATATATAAAAATAAAAGATAAAATGTATTAAGGTTTAATTGACGCTGTTTATGGTATATGTGTGGTAGGAAAGGGAGAAGAAGAAAAATTAGATAGTTTTATCAGGGCCGCGGGAGAAAGGAAACAACTAGAGTTAACTGCTGGGTTCTTTCTCTCTCCACTGTGGCTTAACAGAGGCCTTAGTGCTGGCGGCCCTCTCGTGCCCCCGTCGCTGTGAAGGTCGCTGTCACAGCGCCTGCCCTACGAGGCTACCCTGTAACCCTGTGAGGAGTCACAGGGATGGGTGAAGAGCGGGGGCTCTTATTGTATCCGTTTTTCGTTTGTATTTTTTCCTTGAAAGGGCATTCCTAGAGAAATGGCTAAAGGCGCCATTTTCATGCTAAACCCGTAACACGCTGCTTACTTCACCTCATGAGACACTGAGAGGAGGATTCAGAGTTCCCCTGCTTGAGGCCTGTGAGAGAGCTTGGGCCAGAGCATCCATCTGTTTTCTCAGACATGGTGAGGAGTGACCAGTGATTGCTAGTATTTTATTCTCACCTCTTGGAAGGTGATACCCTTTCATACCTGCTCCCTGTCTGGGTGGCACTAGGAGACCCCAACTCTCCTTGTTACAATGCCCAGAGTAGAAACAGATTTATTGCAGGTCATCCTCAAGCCCACGACCTGGTCTGTGTTGCTAATTTGTCTTCCCTCTCCCTCATCGGACATGAGTGATGAATCTGTGGGGTTGCGACTCTTCGTTTCAATTTGGAGCATGGCAAATTGGCCTTCTCTTATTGCCCAAGTGTACAAGCACCCTTCCAACATTTAGGGATCTTTGAAGGTCTAATGGCATTGCATGCTTTCCTTCTGTCCTCTCGTGAGGACTGTCAGAAGTATTTCTGAGGTGTCCAGCAGATTAAACCTTGAGCCCTTGTAGGGTCAGGTCTTCCAAAGCATTTGTTGTCAACATGAAGGAAAAAGGATCATCACATAGCAAAGGCTATATGTCCTTGGCCTGGGAAAGCAGGGGTCTTGGGGATCCTAGGGGCATTTCTCAGTAAACATCTGTTATTACACAATGGTGATGAGTGTTATGGGAAGTTAATGATGCTCAAGTCTTTGTCCTTGCTCTTCCTTACCTGGCCTGAGCCTCTTCCAAATTCCTGGCTGCATGATCTCAGGCTTATCTTGCCCACTTTGTAAAAGTAGATGCCTCTGCATTTCTTCAACAAGGACTCCCTAACTTCCATCCAATTCAGCCCATTTAAAATCCGTTATTGTTTTCAATGTTAGTGGGTACAAGGACAGCTGAAGAGAGGGGAGACTCAGTGTGGTGGATGAAGAAGTACAAATAAAACGGGCTCACTGCAAAGAGGAGGGTAGCTTCCTGCAACAAGGCTGTTGCTGGGCAGATGGCTCCTGAGACAAGGCAGCTTGGAAGCCTACCTCCATCACCTCTGTATTGTGTCCAGGTCACCTGATCTTCTGGACATTCTAGTAGGAAAAGTGCAGCCTGAGCCCTTAGGGGTAGCGTTGACCTATAGTCAAATTTCCTCTGAACAATAGAAGCTGAGGTTGTATATCAGAACCAGACATGCTTTTATTTGGCCTGGGATTACAATAAAATTTACTGATGCTAAAGA
Organism: Cricetomys ansorgei; assembly: GCA_026225945.1. Lineage (NCBI taxonomy): Eukaryota > Metazoa > Chordata > Mammalia > Rodentia > Nesomyidae > Cricetomys > Cricetomys ansorgei. The sequence goes on from JAMJFZ010001133.1 coordinate 16,615,241, forward strand.
TAATCAAACCATTTCATTTTCCGTGCACTTTATGAGCAGAAACGGTGTTAACCCGTGGAAGGGAAGACTATTGCTCGTATCACATGCTTTTCTGTTTGGAGAGAAAAATCCCTGAAATTCAGGGTAAGAGATGCCTGTCTCTTCTCCTCTTGCTATCCCCTACTCCCACTCTCCTTCCTCCTGCTTCTCCCTCTCCTCTTCTTCCTCCTCCTCCTCTTCCCCTTCCTGTTCTTTTTCTTCTTGTTTTTGTTTGTTTGATTGTTTGCAACTCTGGTTGTCCTGGAACTCAGTCTTTAGACCATGCTGACCTTGAACTCACAGAAATCCACCTGCCTCTGCCTCCTAAGTGATGGGATTAAAGGCATGCACCTCTGCCACCCAGCTTCCTGCTATCTTCTTTATCAGGCACCCCGCCATTCCATGAAGGACGCAGGATCCCAGGTTGTATCAGCCTTCTTGTCATCCCTTGGTTGGCTGGTGGAGAGAGGCAACTGGTTAGCAGTTGTTAACTGATGAGGTTTAGACACTGGGGCTAAACATTGTTTCAGTTTAAGTTTAGTGGGACTCTAGTAGTTTCTACACGCAGGGCTTGTGTCCCTCCCAAGGTAATGGATGTTGTTACCCCATGTTATCACTGTCTTCTGGAGCCTCTGCTCCAGTGTAGCGTAGCAGGTCTTACTTGCTTTGTGCTGTAAAAGTACATACATATACCATGAGAGCCATTTTGAGTGACTAAGTGAAAACTGATGCAGATTGTCCTGGAACTCACTTTTGTACCCGAGGCTAGCCTCTCACTCATGGCCATCTACCTGCATCAGTTTCTTGAGTGCTAGGTTAATAGGTGTGAGCCACCACACTTGATTAAAAATTGACATATTGGTTGGGCGGTGGTAGCACAAGCCTTTGATCCCAGCACTCAGGAGCCAGAGGCAGGCTGATCTCTGTGAGTTCGAGGCCAGCCTGGTCTACAGAGTGAGTTCGAGGACAGCCAGAGTTACAATAGAGAAACCCTGTCTTGAAAAAAAAAGAAAAAGAAAAAAAAATACATATCCTGAAAACAAAGCTTTGAGCTGTTGCTGGAACAGTCTTTTCTTTCTGACTTGAATATTGGGGAAAAGAGCATCTTATTTTAATGGCTGCTTAAGAAAGAGATAGCCCCAGTACTCAGACTGTATCTCAAGCCAGCGCCTCACTCGCTGTGTAAAGTAACTCCAGTCATTTTACTATTGTAAGCTCCAGCTCCCTAACAAACAGGGAAAGAACACAAAATACCATTCTCCACAGGGTTGTTCCGAGCATGAAGGAGAATAGTGGATGTTAGTGACATCTGGCAGGAAGGAGTACCTAGCGGAGAACATGGACCATAATAGGCGTGTCACACAGCAGCCAGTCATACTGAATCTGTCATATCGATGAGTGAGATGTATCCACTGTGCTCCATACTTCAGCTCCACCTGATTATCTCCAGATAAAGTTGGATGTAGTCATTAGGAAGTAGAGTGGCTCGATAATTTTAGTTTAAACCCTCAAACTCTATTTTTTTTTCTGTTTTACTGTTTTTTAAATTATTATTTTATGTGTGTGGATGTGTACTGTGTGTATGCCTGGTGCTGAGGCCGGAAGAGGGAATTGGGTTCCCTGAAATTGGCATTACAGAAGATTGTGAGCCTCTTTGTGGGTGATGGAAATTGAACCTGGGTCCTCTAGAAAAACTGCCTGTGCTCTTTACCACTGAGCCATACCCAGGCCCCTTTCTCTGTTTCACAATGCTTATCTGTCACTCTGAGCTACAAGTAGGCACAGATATGAGATTTCTCTTCAAATACCACCCAATACCACACAAACAAACAGCCTGGAATTTGAACACTGTCCACAATTTTATTGAAAAGATGAATTTATATTTTTCGATTTTTCCAAAAATAGACCTCAATCCTAAGACCCAACTGAATATAATTACTGCCCTATAATTGATAGCTATTTGGCTGTTTTGCTTACTGGGTACCTGAAGTGGGGGTTTACAGATGATTCTAAAGGTCTCAGCTTGTCATAGAAAGAGCTGTACAGCTTGTGTGTCTTCTCCTGCCTCCACCCCCAGTCAAAGCCCCTGCCACCACTTCCGGCACTCTCTCCCCTCAGCCTCCTCTCTTTTGGGCCCTTCAGGCCATTGGGCTCATGTTTACTGGCTTCCCCTAGGGTAGCTGATGGTTTTGTTTCCCCATTGTAGAGCATAGGACCTCTCTTTAAAATTCTACTCTTATATCCACACAAAGTACAAGCAAGAGAGCAGCCTTCCTTCAAAGTTTAGGGTGGGAGACAGGGATTATAACATGTTCAGTCACAACAGAACAAACATGAGAGAATGAACCAATGATCACGAGCCGCGAGTGGTTCCCCATGACGGGTTTCTATTAGACATCTCCCTGCTCTTCTCAACAGTGGTTGCAGTCCTCTTTTTGCCCATGTCTCCCTGGCTCACCTGCCACCATCATCGACCCCTAGGCAGAGCACAGTGGGGCTCCTGCTTCTCTTTTACAGGTTGTACCTACAGCCTTTCATATCTGTAGAGGCTGACTACTATCAGCCACTGACAGTCATGGCTGAGTGGCTATCAGCTCTTATGAACGTACCAAGAATAGCATTTCTCACTAAATGAAATGCCTGCAAACATGAGCTCTTAAAACTTCATTTCTCTAGCTTTCTGCAGATGTGCTAATGATACAGCTGTGTCCCTATAGAATAGATTATTACTGCCATCCCATTTTGCAGTAGATAAACCTGAGGTTCATAGAAATCAGCTCACCTTCCTAGGATCTCAGAGACCTTCTCACGTCCACTGCACAAAAGCTGCTAGATGTTTTCTTAAAGATATTCTCTCTCACAAATACACTGCCTTTCATAGCACCAAAACATGTATAGATATTACATCTCTGAAAGGTTGTGGCTGAGTATCAGTAAATTCTCTTTGTAAAGCCAGGTGATGGGCTGGGAACTGGTCTGCATGCATCTTACGATCTACCACACAACTGCCCTTTTCAGAGATGCTGGTCTCTATTTAATTTGACTTAAGACCTAAAGTGGGTGCAACCAGAATCCAAAGCTGAGTCTTCGTGACCATTTTCAGCTCGCTCTTTCTTTTTCTGACTAAAAGTAGTAAAGGGCAGTGCATGCCCCTCCCACATTAATCAAGGTCTAGTTTTCTCTGTAGGCTTATGAGACCTTTGTGTAATTTATGCTCAATGTATTATGTCTAGGAAATAGCAAGAGGTGCTGTTTCCTGCATCCTGGGACGCAAGCTCTGACAAATGAATGTGACCAAGCTACCTGTGTGTTTTTAACGGCTGCTGAGCGTGTGGTGCTGATGGACACCAACATCCTGTTGTACCCAAGTGCACATGTCTGTCATCCCCTCTGTGTGCTGATTCATCTTCTGTGCTTCATCTCTGTGCTCTAAATCTCAAGATAAATGATAAAAGATAAAAAAAAATTCTGTCTCTAAGGAGGATCTAAAGAACACTAAGTCATTTCTTTTTTGGCAGGTCTGTAACTGACAAGTGGCCAAAGGTCATCTCTGTCTACCTCTGTTTCTCAAAATTACAGGTAAAAATAAGGTACCACCATTTGCCAAGTTTCAGATTAAGATTGAATTTTACTGCTGCCCAATCATGTATGACCCCCCAAATGGGGCTTTTAATAAAAATGTTGAAGCCATCTTAATCTGTTGGTAAATATTTTAATTTTGCCTCTTATCAGAGTTCAAGGTGGGCCTTGGAAAACTGTTGATGCTCTTGTTGAATCTCTGAAGTGCCAGTTGCTCTCCTTCTGGAGAAACAAGCATAGGAGAGTTTTCCACTGAGCCTGGGCCCAGAGAAACATTTCATGCTGAGCTGGGAACAGACTTACCTTGCCAGGCTCTCCTTGGGCTAGAAAGCTATCTGCATAGGTGAAGGAATGCAAGCTTGCTCTTGTTTGTGAGTCTCACAAAGGTTTCTCATCTACTTTCCCTACTGCTTTAGAATTAAAATCTTCCCTGGCCTGGTTGGTTCTTCCATAGTTCTTGGTGCTTAATGAACTTACCGGCACTGAACTGCTCTGTGTTTAGTCTCCAACAGATGTGGATTCAAGTTCCACTTTTCCATCTGGCAGCAGACAACTCTTGTCTGTAAAACAGATCACATCACCAAATGAGAGGCTCTTCGCAAAGGTTCAGTCATCAAACACAGTACTTAACATGGGGAAACTCTTTCAGAATAAAGTAAGTGCTTGCTGCCCCATAGAGCACCCTCCCATCTTCACCATTAAAAGGAGACTGAGACACAGTGGGCATTTCAAGGAAGGAACTTAAGGCTCAGCATTTAGACCAAGGTAAGTATGGAGAGCAGGTTTGCTCTGTTTATCTGAATATCCTTAAATTCATTCTCCCCACGCTTACCCCTCTTCTTTTCTTCCTTTCTTTCTACCCATTTCCATTATGCTTGCTGTTCCTAATTTTTTTTTTCAAAGAAAATTACCACAACTGCCCATTTATGGAACTGAACATGACCACATACTCCCCAGTGGAAGAGCTGTAGTTCAGTTCTCTTGGTATTCCCCTGTATCTCGAGACCATGGTATAGAAGCAACTTCCTTTTGGGTGGGTACAGTTCTACATCTGCAACTGATTTTGCCTGCAGATGGGCTTGAACAGAAATAATTAGCCACTTGCCCCTTTTTGTGAGGGTGCAAGTGGCCCCTCTTGCCAGCAATTACTGAACCAAGGAAAGAAGAAGCCTAGTGGGAAAGACTGTGGAAAGTTAAGCACTAGAGCAAGATTCTCTAGATGTAAAAGTTACAGCTAACTTTTTCTTTTATAAAGGTATTGGAGTTGAAAGTATGTCAGCTGCCGTGGAAGAAGTGAGCACCCTTTGTAGTGTGCCAGCACTTTAAACACTTGCCATTTCTTCCTTAATTTTATTCCAAGGGCTTGTTTAAACACACGGTGTGTTTTCAGTGCTGCGTTTGGTCTCACAGTTCACGCGTGCTGCATGTTAAGCAAATGTACACAAACCCTGATCCTTTCTCCTCTGGAAAGACAACTTCCTGCATTGCGTGCTTTTGCAGAAACCACTGTAGTGACTTCCATGTGGCACCGTCGGGTCCGTGTGGATTTGGATCACTTTCCTTCAGTGTGGCCTCTGATTAGGACAGCATCCAGTGGTATTAGGGGACTCAGAGCAGCCTGTTAACAAATCAAGTTGTTGATTGCCATCCTCAACCATCTATCCCCAGGATTCGGGAATCGTATGTGGGGAAGCTGCCTTGGACAATAAAAGAGCAAAACACGTTCTGGCTCTTAATAGGAAACAAAAGTGCATAAACAAAAGCAGACTGGTTCTTTAAATATCCAATTGCACAACAGGACTGATCTCCCAGGGAAGTTTAAGAAGCCCTGTATTTAATTGGGAAAAGAAGCTGGGTTTATGTTTTCTTCAGTGTCAGGCTAGCAGATGAGATTGGGTTCTTGACACTTTGCAGAAGACAGACTCCGTTCCGTTAGCCAAACGCATGTAGGGCCTGCATCATTACTCGACTTTGTAAAGTCTGCCTGTGCTGTAATCAGACCTCTCAGATGCAGATGGTGACTGCTGGAAAGAGTGAGGGACATTAAATTTGAAAGGAAGAAAATAAAAGGCTTTCTTAACCATTTCAGCTCATCTGCCCAAGCCCCAGTGTAGATCCCAGGCCCCTGTATTGGGAATTAAAGATACAGAGAGTTTCTTTCATTTACACTGAAGCTCTGCCTCTAGAATGAACCAGGTCTGTAAGTTTGTATGGCAATCTGCTATGTCTTCAGTCTTTGTTTTTATTTTCAGTCTCCAATGTGTTCCAAGCAAAGATAGGCTGAATGTGAAATAATTACCAGTAACTGGTTACTTCCCATTGAAGGTGCCTCTGTGGGAGATGAGTTCTTCTCAGGCCCTGAGCAACTCAGAAGGTACATCTAATCAATGCAAGCACTCCCAATGTCTGTACCATTTTTTAGAGAAGACATGCAGGTAGAAAGACTCATTTCCTCCCTCATGCATGAGGGCTGGCCTGGATTTTTGTATGTGTAGTGTGTGTGTGTGTGTGTGTGTATATATATATATATATATATATATATATATATATATATATATGTGTGTGTGTGTGTGTGTGTGTGTGTGTAGTATATATATGTGTGTGTGTGTGTGTGTGCGCATGTGCGTGCACAGGGAGGGCATTGACTAAGTCTCATGGAATAATGCTTTTTGCATTCTCAGTCCCTTAAACAGTATATCTAATTATTAGAAGCTAGGGAGAATATTGGTTTTTTTCAATATTTTGAAGGCGATAATGATTGAGGGAAAAATAGGTTGTCACTATTGTTTTCTTCTTTGTTTGATATACAAATGTTTTGGTTCAGATGCTTGAAAAAATCTAGATTAAATCACATACTGCACTAGTTCACCAAGCAGATTGGTGAACCTCTCCCTGGACCATAAGTGACTCTGAATCTTATAACCAGGTATCCAAATAGGTCTCATATGCCAGCAAACTGGAAAGCAGAGCGTTATGGATGATTCTTTTTATACGTTAATAGTTGACTATAGATAAACACAAATATGTATGTATATTTGCTGACATGTGACTCATTACATCAAAATGGGTAATTGGAATAGGAACCCCTCTGGGGTCTTTGATTCTTTTGGTTCTGTAAACATCTGCATGTTGCTACCTCTTAGCTGCTGTTTTTCTGTCTTGCGATCTCTTTTTGTTTCAATGAAGAATATCACGTATTGTGTTGTAAAAAGAAGTGCAGCTGTTGGTAAGGTGCCTGTGCCCCTGTTAATAACCCCTCACTGATGGTCCTGCGCAGAGACCCTAATGAAACACATTGGGTGGCCTGTGCAAAGAACAAATGCCTAAAAAGCAAAACAAAAAGATGTGGAATGGAGGGAAAGTTAGTTGAGAAGAGAAGGGGGATTAGTGGGAGGGAGAGGGGAACAGGAGAGGGTCCTGGGGGTGAATATTATCAAACTACATTATGTTCATGTATGAAAATTTCAAAATGAAATCCATTCTTATTCATGATGAACATATACTTGCGAATACTCTTAGAATCTTGAGAAGGCATTTAACCTTAGTCTCATGCAAATAATTTCTAGTAATTATTTCACATTCGTTTTTTGCACAGTTAGGCTGAATGTTAAAGATGGTTAGAGTTACTGGGCAGCATGTGTGAAACAGACAGAGCTTTAGTCAGAACTGCAGGTAAGGTAATGCATATTGAAGAAAGAACTCCCAGCTAAACTGAAGGGCTGTGGATGCCCAGGAAGAAGCCATCTTCCAGGCCTGTGAAGACCATTCACAACTGGGTTCCTCAAAATTTAAGTGTGGGCCCAGACTTACCAAGAGTAGGTAAAGAATCAAATGTATAAATCCTAAGAAGATAATATTAAGTTAAGGGATGGGTATGCTCAAAAATCTAAATGGAGACATGGTGCTGATTGCATGTGCCTATATCTAAGACGAAAAGAAAAGGGTAGTTTGCATGTATTCCCTTCAATTCTTTCATGTTAACTAATTAATTACGAATGGTGTAGTATGAAACGCGCTTTAATCTCTGTTATATCACAAAGCTTGGGTTGCAACTTAAAATGAGTTGTAATATAGGTCTGAGTTTCTTCTAGATTGTCCATAGTGAAGCTCCTGCAGACTGAGCCGTAGTCACATTGTGCAGTTTTCCCCAATCTACCACAAAATATATTCTACAGCCACTAGGACTGTTGCTTTGGTTTCTTTTTCTGAGATCTGTTACTGTGTTGTTGAAACGGAACATTTGCTCGAGGGGACAGAACATTTAGCATGAAGGATACTAACCAATAACAAAATAAATTGTCTACAAATAATGATGTAGGTATCTTGACACAAGGTTGCTATTTTTCAGTCCGATAGCCCCTGTCCTTCCTCTGGGGTCATATTGGATTTGAGGGGAGAGTCAGAATTTTGTTTATTTAGGAACTGGATGCAAGAATTCAAAATGTGACTGTGTTCTAATCCTGCCTGCCCCCATTGACTCTTACAACAATATGGCTGGCTAGATTGGGGGTAGGAGTGAGGGTTGAAATACTTCCTTTTCTTAGGAGGACAGTTTCTGCCCTGTGACTAGTTACCCTAGGGAATATTTCTTAAAGTGCATAGTGTACTTTTAATTTGGAAAACAGTTTCATAAATATTAAGGTGCTATCATTTCACCCAGTGCACAAATATTTTTAATTTCACATTATTCCCTTCTATTATTTTTTTTTTTAATTTTAAAAGAGATATATCTTATATTTTTATTCTCCACATGGATTTTACATATTTGGCTCTTAAAATTATATGATCTCTTTAAGAAGTGAAAACCCACAATCAAAATTCAAAATAGTAACCAGGAATAAAATAATTCTCAAAAAAAAATCTAAGAATTTGGACTCTTAAACCCCCAAGAATAGAATCAAAATTGTTAAAAAGCATCAACCTGAAGTAATTTAAATGACAAAGTTTTATAGCTGTCTTGGCATGACCTTGAGAAAATATTTCCTAAAAGGAATTCTCCCTTAAATAGTTCTTTTAGACAAGGTCTTAAAGAACAAACTCTCTTAAAGTGAGCTGTTTTCTTTGATGCTGCTATTTTTCTGCAAATTCCTGAGGACAGAATATTTGGTTTTAACTTAAGATAATGAAAGTAATTTTCCTTTGAGAACTAGGTTTTCTGCCGAATTGTAAAGCCTGTGTACAGGTGAGATTTAATTTAATCCTTTGAGTACTTAAGAAGCATTCCTGAGACAGTGGCCAAAAAAGTGACAAGATGATCATGTTTATTGACAGTGTGGGGACAAGAAAAAGACTTTTTTATTCAGAATTTAATGATTTTTTTAAGTGACCTTAATGTCAATTTTTCAGTTACTAAAATGCACATTATTTAAACAGCCAAAGATTAGCAGGCACACTCAAATTGTAAAGTTTGTTGCGATTGAATTTTAGTGTAGGGATTTAAATAGCAATACAGCAAGCGTAGAAGGCAGGCAGTATCTTGTCAACCAAATTTCAAGTTTCAAATGCAGTTAGGCTCAAATGCACAAGGGCTCCGAGGGAGCGTGCTTGCGGCGTGCCTGTGAAAGGGGACAGGCACGTCTTGGGTGGAGTCAGAATCATCTGTGAATTGTGTGAGACTTCAACGGTTTTGCTTGATATTTCCCTGCGTAGCCCATTATTTTCTCTTCAGTTCTTTTTCTGAGTGCTCTGCATATTCCAGTAAGCAAACTTTTGCTGATGTCAGATCCTACTAGAATAAACAAAAAAGAATATAAAAATGGAACTCAGTGCACAGTTGAAATTTGATCCCAAATTGTACAACGCATATAAGCGGTAGACTTTCAGATAAAATTAGTGTTATAAAAATTTTTAATCATTCCCTGTGAAATGTATATGCAAATGTACTTTTGCTGCATGGGATGGTTCCTTGCATAAACTTTGCTTTTTATTTGAGGGTGGACAAAATATGAAAAAAATTAACTTTGCACATTAAAATTATTGGGTTATCAGAATTTTATGTGGAAAAGAAAAATAAATCTTTCCATCAGTCCATTGAGTAAAAGCAAATTTCTGTGACACTGGGGTTTCTCCATTCAGAGGAGGCACCAGGCCGCCCAGCCTCCTGGACCCGCTCTGCTGTGTGGCCAGCTCACCTGAGAGCGTGTGTCTGCAGCTGCAGCCTGAGCTCTTAATGCCCCCACCTTGTAAGCACCTCCGGGGCCGCCCTGGACTTGCCATTTTGTCATTGGATTTTTCAAGACTGTTCTGTTTCAGAACAATTTGGGGATGTTTTAAATTTACTGCTTATTCATTTTATGTCTAAAGGAAAAATTATACCAAATTCCATACTTCTTGAGAAACATACTGTCTTGGTTAAGGGTTTGGATCACATTTTAAAATTGTTTTTAAGAAAAAGGAAATCACAAATGCTCTGGAATCCGGAGAAGTGCCAAGCATGGGAATCAGTTGCCCCTTTTATTTTCAGATGCTTTCCCATGGGGTCGGGCTGCAGATGATAACAGAGTACTGGGAACATACCTTGGGGAACAGTTTCCTCCCTGGTGCCTCCACATCAGCTCTGGCTTTGGCAGAGCAGGAATTGTGCAGTATCTCAAGTATTCCACAGGGTGTCACGATGTGGTTGCACTCAAGAAAATTGTCTGGGAGGAAGTAATTTGAGCCAAGCTTTACCCAGTATTTAAAAGGTCATTTTTTGGCTTTAGCCAAGGACTGTATGCCTACTGTGTACAATTCCATGATAGAAAATACAAATAGGAGTGGTATGATGTAAGTCTTTATTCTGTTTGATATCTTGGCCAGCCCAGTATTTTTCTTCAGAGTGAGCTTGTTCGAATGTCTTTTTCATGGAGTTCCTTCCATTTGACAGTGAATTGCAGAGAGAAGATCACCTTCTACAATGATCTTCTTCTCTTTTCCCCAGCCAGACCCTGACTCCCTTCCAAGATTGTGTTGGTGCAGGGAAGTGGCTGAGACCCCCAGTTCTGCAAGTGATCTGAACAGCTGAGGTATAGCTGAAGCAGGAGTTAGGCCTGAGCAGGAATCTTCACTTCATCAGCTTCTTAGATTTATTTCAGTGATGGGATTTCCGAGAGTAAATGAAATAATCCATTTTAGGAAAAAACTTTCGGTGACTTTCTGTTCTGGGACAAAATGGCATAAATTCACTAAGTCTGATTAGCTGAACTGTATCAGTAGTCATAAAAGACTCTGAAGGCTGGAAGGAAGGAACCCTCCGGGAACTTGCTGAGCACCCCTCCACCCCCAGCCCCTTGGATTTTCTTCCTGTCCCCTCTGCCCAGGACTCTGCAACAGGAACCCTGCCAACAGGAAAGGATGGGGGAAGAAAGGGAGCAAAGGAGAGAACGAGGAAGGGAAGGGAAGCCAACTGACCAGATCCAGGAGGCCTTGGGCAGAGATGAAGAGCCTTGGGAAACAGACTTCCCCGGGAGGCAAGTGTCAGTGTGAACAGCTCAGTTATTGAAGCAGTGACATTTGGGATAGAGAGGAAAATGGGAAGTGGCATTTATAGGGTAGAGAGGAAAGGGGAATGCCTTATGTGGTGAGAGGTCATTGGTTAAGGTGGTGGTACTAGGGTAGCTGCATTTACATGTGGGGGCTCACATGTAAATGTGAGCTAGGTGGTCATAGTGTCATTGGCTGGGGCCAAAGTCCCTTTGTATAGGTAAAGGTCTCATAGGGGCTAGAGGAAGAGACCTTATCACGTCATATAGGGAAAAGAGAAGTCCAGCTGGAGTTGCTGCAGCCACAGTGGCCAGACAAGCAGCAACCAGGCTAGATTCCTTGTAGAGGCCGGATCTTAGGAGCTGCTGCATGTCATGGCAGCATTGGAGGAGCTTTGCTAGCTGTTAATGCTAGCTGGGGTCTTGTTAGTGTCAGAGCAAGAAGGAGTGGCCAAACTCCTACCACTCTCAGGGTAAGAATTTAGGGCTCAAAGCACACTTCAACCCCCTTTTTGCTGTAGGACAGCCCTCCAGTCTGCATATAAAAGAATGCAAATAGGCCCATGTAGGGGGACACTTGGAAGAAGTTTTTGTTATTTTGGTTTCTTTAAAAACACAAAATGGCATTTGGGTTAGGTTTGCGTGCCTACCACAGCTGTGGTATAGTTGTTTATGAGCTGTATTTGGAATGCTTGATGCAGGTGGCTATAATTTGGTTAGGTGCAGTCATTCTGGCATCTGTAGCTTGTGTTGGGGGATTGTGTGCCACATGGGTATATGGGAACTTTTGGCTTAGGGTATAAAAATTCTGAAGCCCTGAGAGTTGGGATGGGCATTGGTTGATGGTTCATTGGTGTTGTTAGTGTGATAATTCCTAAAAGAACAAAGGTTGGAGAGATTGAGTTAACAGGCTATGAACTGAGATGCTAGTCTGACTCACTGTGAGCTAGTCTTCTTCAAGCTTAGGACAGCCTAAAAGAGTCTGTGAAGATTTCTACCTTTCTCTCATTCTGTATCAAGGCCGCTTGCAAAAGCAGTTAAGATTTCTTTCTATCCTTCCTTTCTCTTTCCCTAAAGTGAGGGTAAAAGACTGTAGCATACTGCTACAGACCCATATTTATCACCTGCACAAAATTCAAGTCCAAGTGGGTTTAAGACCTCAACATAAAACCAGATCACTGAACTGGATAGAAGAGAAAGTGGGAAATAGCCTGGAACTCATTGGTATGGGAGACACCTTCCTGAACAGCTCATCAATAGCATAGACACTAAGTTCAACAACTAAGAAATGGGACCTCATAAAACTGAGACGTTTCTGTAAGGCAAAGGACAACATCAATAAGATGGAACTGCAGCCTACAGAATGGGAAAAGATTTTCACCGACTCCACAGCCAATGGAGGGCTAATATCAAAAATGTATAAAGAACTCAAGAAACTAGACATCAGCAAACAAAATAATGTAATTTTAAAATGGGGTAGAGATCTAAACAGAGAATTCTCCTCAAAGGAATCTCAAATGGCTGAGAAACTGTGAAAGTATTTTTTATTTGTAGGGGTTCAAGGAAGAATGAGATGCAGTCTTCAAGATGCAAGCCTGGACCTTGTGGGCTTCAGCCTCTGAGACTGAACTGAATTCTGACTTAGCGCCTTCTCAACTGCCTCTTTTCTGCACACCTGCTTCCTCAGTCTTGTACTTCTGACTCTCTTGCTTCTTACTCTGCTTCTACCTTGCTTCTCCTTCTCCTTCCTACTTCTCCTGCTTCTACTGACCATTTCCTTTTGTATTCCGAGAGTTGGGATTAAAGGTGTATGCCACCATTGCCTTCTGAATTGGCTTACTTAAAGTTGTATGCTGTGTTGCCTTTAGACACAAAGCCTTACTTTGCATTAATGAAAAGAATTCTGTAATTCACTTCCCAAACACCAGGTCAGTCAAACTTGCTGCCAGTAGGTGAAAGTCAAACTGAGAGATGCAGGGTACTCCTCATATCTCCATATTAGGCCCTGAAGAGGAATCCCAGAATTCCCTTTCATTTAGCATTAGCACAAACAGAAACATTCTTTCTACCCTAGAACAGCCATGTTGCTGGATCAGAGATCAAATATCATATTGACCCTTGAAGGTGTTCCCTTCCCAGGGCAGCCATGCTACCAGATCAAGTTGTCTGCTGCTGAGGTAAACCCCCATCCCTGAGGATACCCCTTCTGTTCAATACAGTACTCTAAGACCTAGCAAATCAATATGGTGTACCTCAGAAAATTGGGAATCAGTCTACCTCAAGACCTAGTTATACTACTCTTGGATAGATACCCAAAGAATGCTCCATCTTACCACAAGGACTTTTGCTCAACTATGTTCACATCAGCTTTATTCACAATAGGCCGGAACTGGAAACAGTCTAGATGTTCTTCAACCAAAGAATGGATAAAGAAGATGTGGAACATTTACGCAATGGAGTATTACTCAGCTGTTAAAAAAATCACTTAATGAAATTTGCAGGCAAATGGATGGAACTAGAAAAAAAAATCATGCTGAGTGAGGTAACACAGAACCAGAAAGACAAACACTGTGTGTATTCACTTATAAGTGGATATTAGCTGTTAAGTAAATGATAATTAATCATATTTTAAAAAATGCTAAGCCCTACTTGATTTGAGATTATTGAAACTTCCAACAATGAAAACTACAAGTTCTGCTCTATAATCTGCCTCTTCGACTGCTTCCCTGTCATGATTTTTACTTCGAGGTGGAATGTATTTATTTATAGAACTTTTTACAAAAGTTATACAAGAGATTTTATACTTCACACTGTTCTGTGATTTGTAGCCTTATAAGTCTCTTTCTTTTTAAAATAAAAATGTGTGTGTGTGTGTGCATATGTGTGTGTGTGTGTATGTGTGTGTGTGTAAGTGTATGTGTGTGTATGTGTGTATGTGTAAGTGTGTATGTGTGTGTGTATGTGTATGTGTGTGTGTGTGTATGTGTGTGTGTGTGTATGTGTGTGTGTATGTGTGTGTGTATGTGTGTGTGTGTGTATGTGTGTGTGTATATGTGTGTGTGTGTGTAAGTGTGTATGTGTGTGTGTATGTGTATGTGTGTGTGTAAGTGTGTGTGTATGTGTGTGTGTGTGTATGTGTGTGTGTATGTGTGTGTGTGTATGTGTGTGTGTAAGTGTGTGTGTGTATGTGTATGTGTGTGTGTAAGTGTGTGTGTGTATGTGTGTGTGTAAGTGTGTGTGTGTATGTGTGTGTGTATATGTGTGTGTGTATATGTGTATGTGTGTATGTGTGTGTGTGTATATGTGTGTGTGTATATGTATGTGTGTGTGTGTATGTGTGTGTGTGTAAGTGTGTATGTGTGTGTATCATATCTGTATGTATAAGCATGCAATGGCATGTGCAGATCAAAGGGCAGCTATCCTTGCTTTTCTACTTTGTTTGAAACTGGGTCTCTAGTGTTGGCCGCTGTGTACCCCAGGCTATCTGACCCACAAGCTTCTGGGAATTCCTTTGTCTCTGTCTCCCAACTTGCTGTGTGTGCGTTGGGACTACCGACATAATACTACCCTATCTGGACTTACAAGGGTTGTGGGAATCCCAGTTCGGATACTCACACTTAGGCAACAACCCTTCCAGCCACCGAACCGTCTCCCCAGTCTAAACTCATTCTTGAGCTGTTTATACAGCAGTTCTTAAAAGTGATATGTCCTTGGATTTAAATGCTTACCATGTTCTAAATCTCTCAGTCCTGTCCAAAATATCCTTAGCTTTATTAGCTCAGCTACATTGAAGCACTGGAAAAGCTCACTAGCCCAGTGTGGGCCCTGTCACCTGAGGTGCGGAAGCACCGTTGCCTTTTTTCTGTAGAGCAACCTTGTTTTGTTTTGAACAGTGTTCACGCCATAGCATAGGTCGTCTGGAAACTCGCCACACGGTCCTGGCTGTCCTCAGCCCCTGCATCCTTCAGGCTCTAATCTTCTAACTCTCAGATTCCTAGCACAAGGGACCATAGCTGGCTTCTTTAGAGCTGTTTGGATGATGCTATAGTGGTACCTCGCTGTCCTCTCTCCATCTCCATGACTACTGCCAACATTATTTGCATGGCCATTCCAGATTCATATGAAAAGAATCAAATAATCACAGAAGTTGCTTGAGTAGCACAACGTGAAGTGTGTATTTGGAATGAGTCCCTGAGAAAGCTGGGTGCAGAATGCAAATATTTTGAATGGACTTATCTTAGAGTTGTACTGCTTTTTTTCCTTGTCATTTAAAAACCCTTAATACGAATAAATTGTTTGCATAGTGGGCTTAAAAAAAAACCTTAGATAAGAAATACATGGTTTGAAAGCAGAGAATAAAAACATGAATGATAATGGACGTAATGCCTAGGAGAAGGTCCTTGCTGCTGCCGCCAGGCAGACCTTATAATCGGCTGTTTTCTGTGTTTATTTCGGGATGCAGATACTGGATAAAAGTGGCTGGTTGGTTGCCAGCATTTGACTTTGTTGCCAAATGGAGTGTTTAGTACTTGTTGCATATGACTTCTATCACAAGGTCTTCCCATTAACAGTCTGCTGGTGATAACCTACTTGGCTTTTCATGTGGCCACTTGACAGCATTTGGTATATCGTTTCTTGCTGCATAAAGGAGCGAGGAGACGATGGCCTGGCCTCTGCCGTACACCAGCAGCCTGCCTAGAAGAGGACGGGCACCCACTCGGTGTCTGCTCAGTGAGAGAGTTAATCCTGTGGGAACACTTTTCTGGTTTACTGTGGCAAGGTCTATGGACTTGAACCTTAAAAGTATGTTTAAACGGGCAGAGAAATAATAGCATTTAAATGTTCAGGAAGCTTGCGTTTATAGGGAGAGCAGTGTTCTGCTTATGAATACAAAATTTCATGAACTGGATTAAGATCTCAAATGTAATCTCATAATATTGAAGATAGCCATAATATCGGTTCTTTAAAAAAATGAATAGATAAAAACAAGATGGGAAAGAGATGGCTTCAAGAATCACGGCTTTGGTCGCATATAAAATGTGTATTGAATACGTTAATCTCTGTTTTTAGATTGAAAACTTGCAAGAACAACTTAGGGATAAGGACAAACAACTGACCAACCTGAAAGACCGGGTGAAGTCGCTGCAGACAGACTCCAGCAACACGGACACCGCGCTGGCCACGCTGGAGGAGGCTCTGTCGGAAAAGGTGAGCTTAGCCTCCAGTGCGGGGTTCGGCGCTGAGAGAAGCAGCACTGGGTGGAGTTGGTCCAAATGCCTGCAAATATACACCTGCATTCCCACGTCCCTCCATGTCTCAGTCCCACCTGGTCCTCAGTCTTCCATGTCAGCCAGGAGACTGGGCATCTGCGCCACGGGCATCTCCTTGACATTCAAAAGCAGCATCCACTCTTGGCTGTCTGAGAAAGCATCCACTAGCTTCTTGGTAAATTGTATGTGATAAAACTCTTAGCCTGCCCCTTAGGGTCTCCCGTGCCTCCTGATCAGGCCCTTTCCTGGCCAGCACCTCTGCCTCATGCTTGTCTCTTCCTTCATCTCTGCTGCAACTTCACTGGCCCTCTGGATTTTAAGTGCGTCGAGTTCTCTTCTGCCTGCATCGCTTTGCATTTGCTCTTAACTTGCTTAGGGTGTGCTTCCTGTGTGTATATTTAATTCTTCTGAGTCTTTCTGGAGGTTGTGTTACACAGCAATCGAGAATGTGAACTTGGGGGGCAGGGGGAGAGATTGCTCAGCAGTTAAGAGTACTGGCTGTTCTTACAGAGGACCTGGGTTCAATTCCCAGCACCCACAAGGCAGTTCACAACTGTCTGTAACTTTAGTTCCAGGGGGTCAGATACCCTCACATAGACATACATGTAAGCAAAAGACCAATGCACACAAAAATTTATAAAAAGAATGTGAAGTTGACAGATAGCTTGTGTAAATTCAGATCCTAGGTCTAGTACTCGCTACTTGGGGTAAGTTACTTAACCTCTGGGTTCCTCAGTTTTTTTCATCTGTTAAATTGAGGTAATAAAAGTCGCCACCTTATTCTGTTGTGTTGAAGAGAGGATGTGTTTGTAGCAGTCAAAAGGGATTAAAGTTGTCATTACTTTACGAGTCCTTTCCATAGAGACTGTCGGTGCGTCCATTTTGCACAACAAACTCATACAAATTCTACTTGTAATTATAACTGTCCGTGCGTCTGTTTTAATGGGATTAACTGCCTTTTTATACAGGACTTCAAACCAAGACAACATGCCCTGTGTGTTTTAGTTTGACATTCCCAGGGCTTAGCAGAACACCTTATGGGGCTGCCCAGTAGATACTGGATGCTGGTTGAATTACCCACCTTCATGTGAATGGGTGAAAGGCCAGATCTCACAGAATTCTCATTCTAATGAGGAAGAAGGAGAAACACAAAGTAATGCATTAGTGGTATGTGTGGGTTTTCCGAAGGGTGTTATTTTCTGCAGATGGAAAAATATCAGAGAGAGGTGCGGGACTACTGGAGCTTTATGGCCAGGTTAGGGACAGGAAAGTGATGTTGAAGGAAAAATCTGAAGGAGGTAGGGTGAGCCATGGGAGAGGGGAGAACAACTGTAAGGATTGAGAAGAAGGCAGGGATAACATCTCTCATGGGCTTGTAAGAAAGCATTTCTTAAAGACTTGGATTTTTACCCTTTTTTTGGAATAAGAAGTCATTCTGAAGCATTCATTCTGACTGACACTTGAAGGATTACTCTGAATAAAAGAATGAATGAATGAGAGAGTAAAGTCAGTTAGACAAACAGGCCTTTCTGACGTTTGCTAACTATCAAATGACCTCTAGTTCATTCCATCTGGTCGAATTGGTCTCTCTATTCACCGTGCGGCCATTGCAGGCCTGGTGTCTGCAGGTGAGCTCCCACATTGTATCCTTACTCTCAACTCTTCCCTGTGCAAGAGCCAGTGCCTGCACAGGTCCTGTGAAGTTCTTTGGTGATTCTGAGACACAGGGCTGGGGGGAGAGCTCAGTGGGTAAAGTGTGTGCTCTCAAGCACGAGGATCCAAGTTCGCATCCTCATAACACACATAAAGCCAGACTCTGTAGCACAGGTCTACAATCCCAGTGCTCCCGAGGCAAGGTGAGTGGCAGAGACAGAATCCCCAGGTGCTCACAGGCCTCCAGCAAGAGACTGTCTCAAACAAGGTGGAAGGCAAACACTGACACCTAAGGTTGTCACTGTCCTGTGATCTACACACATGTGCTGTGGAAGCACACTCCCTCATGGTGTTATGGGGGAGGGGGAGAGGAAAAGAGAGGAGAGGAGGGTTGAAATCCCTGCTCTCACAGAGAATTCTGAAGGAGAGCTTATTTGGGGGTTAGATGTACAATGTGTCAGTGCAGGTTTTAGGCCCATTATTGACATTGTTTTCAAATTCAGCTCGAAGCGAAGAACATTTAAAAGCTGAAATGTGTAAGTAAAGCTGCGTATACTTCTTCTTCATCTCTGTTACCACTCTCAGTTCCGCAGCACTTTGTATAAATGTGTTCACACTGCTGGCTGTGGCATGGTGCTTTCTTTTGCGAATATCATACAACAGTAACAGTAGCATTATGTATAGAACATAAACTGGAGCAGTGCCTGGGGACCAGCCCTACTCTATTCTACTTGGGTGACCCCAACAAGTAAATTTCCCATTTAGGACTTCAAGTCTTCCCCATTGCGTGAGAGAATTAGATAATGTACTCCATGAGTTTCCCATGCCACTGTAATCTTAATTATGACTTTTACTACAACTTTGGAAGCAGCAGGAGGTATCATGGAAAATCTAATATGATAGAACCATCAAAGCTGTTGACATAAAGTCTTGAGTAAGGGCCTAGTATGCTTCACCCAATATCCTGGGTCTTTATGGCATACAATAAATATATGGACGGTAAAGGAAAGGACTATAATTCTAAGTTAGATAGTCTTCAGGGGTCATATCAAAGTTATGAGTTTATAAGTTTGAGATTGAATTATAAGATTATAATTATTGCTGGGCAGTGGTGGCACATGCCTTTAAATTCAGCACTCAGGAGGCAGAGGCAAGCAGATCTCTGTGAGTTCAAGGCCAGCCTGGTCTACAGAGTGAGTTCCAGGACAGCCAGAATTACAACAGAGAAACTCTGTCTCAAGAATAAAGAAAAAGATTATAATTATTTTTGAGAAACTATAAGAATATTTACTACAATAATTTTGGGGAAAGATATTCTTTCAACTTTGAAAATTTATTTCTAGAGTTCTCTGGTGGTGGTAGTACATGCCTTTAATCTCAGCACTCAGGAGGCAGAGGCAGGCAGATCTCTCAGTTGGAAGCCAGACTGGCCTACAAAATTCCAGGACACCGAGGGCTACCCAGAGGAACACCATCTAAACAAACAAACAAATAAAAGAATTTTTGGGGGCTGCAGAGGTGACTCAGTGGTTAAGAGCACTGGCTGTTCTTTCTCACAACTGTCTGTAACCCCATTTTTAGGCGATACGATGCCCTCACACAAACAAATATGCATGCAAAACACAAATGCACATTAAATAAAAATAATTTTTTAAAAAAGTAAAATGAATCAAGGATTATTAAAATTATATGTTCCTGTTACATCTTTGGGTAATATGTTGGTCCCTTCCTACCTCTTGATTTCTTTCTTAAAATTCATAGACCTAAACAGATTCCATATAAATTCTATGTTATGGATTCTTGACAGGATTTTATCTTTTTTTTTTCTGTATCCTATTTTCTTTATTTTGGTTTAAAGCCAAAGATGTTCCCAATTCTAAAACATCCTTTTGTTAAATTCTTCCTTTGAGGCCTAAGGGGGCATTAGAGAAAGAGAGCTGGTTAATGGAGTCTGGCCGTTCCTCTCTTCCTTCACTGCTTCCTGGCTACTAACTGGAGCTCGTTTTTCCTCCACAAGTCCACTGGGCTCCTTATCACCCAAATGCACTTCGAATTACCTGACTTCCAGTTTTTGTCTCTTTTGGAAGCAACTAGACAGGGAATTATTCAGACTGCAGATTTGTAAATCTGGGTTCATAGCATCTGAATTGGGCCGTGGATGATGATCTGAGAACTCGGGGAACTGGAAGGACCAGGTGGGACACAGAAGTAAGATGGTTTAGTGGAATGCACAGGGGTCTATTAGTGATTGTAGAAGTTTGGAGACCCATGACATGGCTCAAAAATGCAAGATCTGATTTTAAAAATGAAGATGCTGAAGTCCAACAAAATTGTTCTATGGATTAGCTTTGGCTTCTGAGCTTGTTTAGTTTTGATGATGTGGGGGGTTTCATTGTGGGGACAAATAGAAGATTCTCCAAATGGAATGCTAGTGTATTTAAAAAAAAAACAACAAAAAAACACAGGAAAACTCACTGAAGAGAGGCTGGGAAAGGCAAGCACTAGGATATTTAAGTATTTCTTCCCATAGGTCAGAAACATTTGGTTGTATCCAAACAGTCTTATCACCCAAGAAGCTTTTTAAAAGACCATTTCCTCTGTTACTCTGCTGTGACCTGTAATTTTTAAGTATGTTCAGAGATTGGGATGCATTGGAAAACACTAACTTCCCACTCAGTTTCTTTTCCTGTTTCCGTGGTGAAAAAACGAAAGAAAACAAGAAAACTCTGACAAAAATAACTTAAGGGAGAAAACATGTCTTTAGCTCACAGTTCAAGGTACAAACCTTCAAAGCAGGAAGACAGAAGCAGCTTTTTACATTGTGTTCACAGAAGAGGGCAATGAATGAAAGCATGCAGTTAGCTCTCCTCTTTATATGATCCAGGATGTACTCCCCAGAGATTGTTTATAGCCACAAATAAAAGGCCTTTCCATATCAATTTATGTAGCCAAGATAAAGATCTCCCAAATGTATGCTCACAGGCTTATCTTCCTGGTGATTCTATGCTTTGTCAAGCTGGCAATGAACACTAAACATCTCAACTCCACCGTTGTCGACTTGACTCCTGGATGCATCACTTTTCAGCTGTAACCATTCACGTTTTGTCCCCATAAGACCCTGGCCTTGTCATAATGTAAAATACCCCGACGTGAAAAGTTTGCAGTTCCAGAAGTTCGAACCTCCGATGGACGTAGCTTGTCCTCAGCACTTGTGTTCTGTTGGTCTAGTATAGAACAACATATTTCTCTTTAATAATTACCTTTTCTCTTTCAATGAGCCCCTTGGCTGCAAAGTTTATCTTGTTCAAGTTCTTTTCCTCCTTACAAACTATACAGTTTTTCATCTTTCTGCCCATCTTCTTGCTGTTTTTCACTCTGGAGCTAGGTAAGTGAAGTAAAATAGAGACATGTTCAGCTTGAATGCTCTCCTCTCTTCAGATTTCCCGTTCCAAATAGACTAGTTCATTATCTTTAAATTCAACTTCACTCAAGTTCTCAGTACAGAAAGCCATATTTGTTGTCAAGATATCACGCAATGATCCCCTTCCCAGTTCCTTATAGTCACGCCACTGTTGCCCTCTGAAACTTCACCAGCAGAGCATTCACAGTCTAATTTCTCTCAGTATTCCTAGTCATCCAAGCTTGCACCAGAATGCCCCATTAAGTTCTACTTTCAACAGTCACCTGCTTTTCCTAGCCTACAGTTCCAAATGTTTCCATGTTCTAGCCACAAGACATTTCCAATGGCCTAAGGGCCACATAGTCAGGTTTATCACATCAAGAAACCCACTTCTGGTACTAATTTCTCTCTTAGTTTCTTTTCCTGTCACTGTGACAAAGTACTCTTAACAAAAGACACTTAAGGAGAAAGGATTACTTGAGTCCTTCATGACCAGAAAGTCAAGGTAACAGGAGCTTGTAGCATTTTATTATAGTGTCCACAGTAAGGAAAAGGGAGCAATAAATACATATATGTTACTACTTAGTTGGTTCTCTCCCCTTTATATGGTCCAGGATTCTCTGCCAAAGGAATGTTCCTACCCACAACTAAGGTGAGTCTTTCCATATCAATTGATATAATCAAGATAGTTTCCTATAGGCATGCCTGGAATCCCATCTCCCAGGTGATTCTAGATTATGTCAATAACACTAACTATAATACCACCTCTCCATTTAAATGATAGGACATGGGCTCAATAAGGTAAAATTAGTTTCATAGAAATGAAATGTTTGGGCTGGGTAGGCAGCACTAATCAATTGTGACACATGCTAATTGGTCACCCAGGACTCCTGGAAGTCACTTCTATCCTGTCTATGTTGCCCTATGTTTTAGACTTTGTTACTTCTCCTGGACTACTCATCCAAGGATACCTATCCCATAAGTGATGGGATGCAATTGTATTAATTGCTTATCCATAGCTGTGACCAGATAGAACAACTTACACAGAAGAATGATCTATTTTGTCCATAGTTTCATAGTTGCCAGTCCATCATGGGGAAGAGGGCATGACTGGGGAGAGTACCTTATATTTTGGTGGTGAGGAAACAGAAATGAAATACAGGAAAGAAACATCCCCAAAGACACACACCCCTACTTCCTCCAACTAGATTCTACTTCCTACTTTTCCTCTTTTCCTAATAATGCTGTCATGTTGTGATTCTAACAAAGGATTAATTTATTCATTTAGTCAAAATTCTTGTACTTTGATCATTTCTAGAAATGTATTTACAGACATATCCAGAAGAATGTTCCATTAATCTCTGAGGTGTAGCTTAATTCAGTCACCCTGACAGCTAAGATTAAGTAACATAAGAACTTAAACTTTCTGATCTTTGTACTTTAAAGGTCATCATAATATAAACTTAAATAGTTTTTCCCTCACAAATTCCATTGTTACTCACACTTAATTGAACACATCCTCTAGAATAAAGTATGGTGTGGGAAAAAAAGTTAGAAAAAAATGATTAGTAAATTTTTGTGGGTTTATAAGGACTTGTTTTCCTTTACAGTATTGGTAATCTAATTCAGGGTCTTAAACATTTTAGGCATGTGCTGTTATGCTGAATGATGTCCCCAGCCATTAATAAGTAACAGTTTGCTGTCTTTGGCTGGTGTGTAGAATACGTCAAACTCTGCTTACTGTTTCCCTTTTATTATGGCACCAGGGGAGTGGTTTTTTTTTTCTTTTAATTTCCAGGAACTCATTCAAGTGTAGAAGGCAAACAGAACGATGTAGCTCATTGAGTCAAAATTCTGTTACTTAGGCAGGGACAAAGCTTGGTGGTAGAATATTTACTTAGCATGCAGGAGACTGCCCTGGGGCCTGAGCTCCAATACGAGTGAAATCTAAGATTGAGTATGGCACACAGAAACTCAAGAGCTAGAACCCATTGTGTTTATAAAGCTAGTCTAGGCAAGCCTTACTGCAGCCACCTCACAGATAAGCAGTTGGGAAATCTGGTTAGCAAAGCCTCGGGCCACTGAAATGCAGCTCCTAGCCCATGATCAGGCACAGTGTGATTAGAGCTGTGCAGAGACAGATGAGTGCCTGTAGAGTGTGTGCCAATGCAAATAGGGCTCAAATTAGAACTTGGTGTTGGAATTTCTGCAAGTTAGTTGTTAATAAAGTGGATCCTGGCATGTTAGTGCCTTTTAACATATGTTTTTTTACATCTAGTCCTCTATATCTGACAGTTAAATTAGTTTTGTGATCAATGGAGGAGGGTTTTACAGTACTGAATCATCAATAACCTTTAAGTATTATAATGCTTGCTTTGCTTCTCCTTCTGTCTCCCTCTCTCTTCTCTTCCTTCCTCCCCACTCCCTCTCTCTCAGTGCCCAGACAATAGTACACAGTGCTTAAAGCAAATTGATCTACTTTCCAAATGACTCTGACACCTTCTAAATGATAACACAATGCTTAATTTTATGAACCTTGCTTTGAAGCCAAGAGGCTCCCTAATTTGAATTCTTCCATCATTTTTTTAAAGTGCCCTGTGATATGCCCGGAGATTTGTCCAGCTCCGGGACTCAAGTGCTGCTCTTTGGAAGACTCAGCTGGGGGTATGGATTTAAATTGAAACTGTGTAAAGGGTTTTGAAAGGGAATAAACGTGACAGGACCTGATCACAGGGCTTCTGGAGGTTTCCACTGGAGTGGCATGGTCCCCTTAGAGCTTGAGGAATGTCACCCCAGCGCCTGTCTGGAGTAAGGGATGGGACGGAGAGGACAAGGTGCTAGAGTGGACGATTGTAGTACAGGCCAAAGATCGGAAGGCCTAGGGATCTGAAGTTGTTAAAAATACTGAGAGGCTTGCAGTGCACAGTCGCTACTCCTTTCTTTGTGGGTCACGTGAGCGTCTAGTTAGATTTCACTTTCACTTGCAGAGTGAAATGGGACCATAACTGGAACCAAGAAGAAATAAATATGCATAATTAATAGATAAATTTGCTCGGTGCCACCCATTGTTCTAATAATGTGCTTTACTTAAAATGCCTTAAAAATTGTGAGATAACAATAGCCATTTTTCTCCTCAAATCGTTAGATACATACATTGTTATCACTGACAGCACACTTGCCTCCTGGGGTGGGCCTAAATCACAGACTAAGTATTCAGACTAGCTTCCTTCATCAAACACATGTGACAGCCCCTTACACAAAGTAAGTTCTCAGTCCCGGAGATATCTGCGTTTTGGTCAAACTAAACCTGCCTTCTAGAATCCCCAGTGGCTGTCAAAATGCCATTGGGAAAAACAAAAAATAAACAAACAACAACAGTA